>HG993125.1:50070404-50670404 GCA_905231855.2 Eristalis tenax
GCCAGCCTCTCAGCATAAATGTCCACATAATGAATTCTTCACCCGTAATCAGCACATTCAGTCGCCGCTTGAAACGTGCTAACTTGGTATGCGCTCGTCGGTCTCCCTCGAAGCAAGTTCAATATCTCGTCCGACCGGTATCCGATTTACCGGCTTATTACGCTCCACTGTGTCGGCTGTTGCTGATGCTGTTCTTTTTTTATTGCTGATTATGCTTCTCCTCCACTGTCGCGTCGCCCACATCCAATGCCCCCCAAAGGCAACGCCTTAAAATGGCAAAGAAAACTGACGAGACTAAAGAGCAAGCCCCACTAATGCGAACGTTTCGGTTGCATGCTGCAAAACCGGCAAACCGGCAAACCGGCTTACCGATGCATTTCCGGAATAAATTAAGACGCTCGCTCCTTGCTGGTACGTATGCGTCGCCGCCCCGGTTCAAGGCTAAGAATATAAATCACGATCGCAAAATGCACGAGGAGGACAAGCAGACGGAAAAAATCGTTACAAATGCAAAAATTCGAAATTGAATCCACGCCGGGACCGGTTCTCTGGGACGTGGTGTGGTTGCTGCTTGTAATGTTTGCTTCTCCCTTGGCGTGTGACAGTATTGGCCGATATGGACATTATCTCAGGCGACGATATCTAGGTCGGTGCGAGACGTTTAAATATTTGCGCTGTAAATAAATTTATTTCACTCCGATTAGCGCTGATTTCACTCACTACACTTACTATCACTCTACTTCATGCTTGCAAGAGATGTTTAAATTATCTGATAGCGTAGTTGATTAATTTTACTTTTTACACGATTGCTCGATAAGATATCATCCAAGTGTGTTGATTAAATATTTGTTCACATTAATGTTTGCTGATCCTTGCCTTTTGACAGGGCTTCAAGTCGATTTGACTCAGTTTCAGTCACAAACTCTGACTCTGACTCTTACTCTAGTCCAAGGTTTTAGAGGCACCGATTCATGCTGTCTTCTATCTTATTGCAACCAAGTACATCACCAATTTGGTGTAATCTGTGAAATGTTTATTAAGCAATCATTTGAAGCAGATTGGAGATATCTGCTCAGATTCTTGCTTGATTTCGTTGAGTGAGTCCATTGACGAGACGTTGGATCGTCTTCTTTTTTATATTTGTCTTACTTAACTTAAGAGCAATCAGCAAAATGAGACGGCGAGTGGATGGAAAGAAATGCGTGATGATTATTTATGCGATAGTTTTGCCGGAGTCGGCCGGTAGTAGTGAGAAAACGTAAACCTTGGCCACCTAATTCTTAACATTTCCACACAATTCTAAGACGAAGAAGCCTTAAAGATGGTTACCTAGCTTGGGAATGCACAGAAACATATGTTTCTGCTAAGTAAACACTTCGTTAAGTTTCGTTCACTTTTGCTAACACAAGTAGGAGCGAATAAATCATCCTCTGCGTACCCAAATGTAGTTCGTTCTGCCTCCGCCTTTTCATTTGGTTTGACAGAATACACAATTGATTGCTGAGTTTTGAAGTATTGCTTAAGTTTTTTTGAAGTATTGCCAAGATGGCCGATTACTCCCTTCCTTGCCCCCAAACGTCTGCCTATCGTCTGCTCAAACCAAATTGACCAATCAGAGAGCACGGCATTCGCATTATTTCGTGAATAACAGTTAAAAATGTACTCAAATTCATCGATGGACGAGGGGACACTCAGCTGTGAAGTTGGCCATCTCTATGGCACTTCATTTCTGGTAGAAATCAGCTCTCTAAAATTTCGCCGATCGGAGTATTCGGCAAGTATTGTGTTGCTTAAACATCGTTAGTTTCCATTTCAGGTTTTGGGCAGACAGTATCGATACTGTCGATAGTTTTGCACAAAGGTGAATTGTATGAGAGAAGCTCGGTAAATGTTGAATCGCCCCCGTTTTTATTTTTGCAACAGCTGCATAATGGCGCCTATTCTTACAAGCATTAACAAAGCTGATGTCAGCTGTTCGCTGTGAATAAAAAGACAACTGATTGCCAGAGTCCCCAGGCTTGTCCGCATATCAAGAGCGAATGCAGAGAATGCTAATTTATTATGTATTTCATTGTGCCATCAAAGAGTCAGTACCGCCTTCAAAACCGTTTTATTTGCAAATTCAACTTGGCGTTCAAGCGAAGTCCTTAATCGGAAGTTCGAAAGGGAATATAATCGTTTGACTATAAAGCCTGTTTAATTCTACTTATAAACCTGCTCTTTCGACGTTTCAACACGTTTTCACTGACCTGCTAAATGAATGTATGCTCCTATGTCCCCTGGATCTTAATCTAATTCTTATGGCGACTCTGAGTGGGTTTTGGTGTTTTATTTTTAAATGGTCGTTCAAGCAACTAGTATTTCCCATTTGTTCATATTCTGTCTATACAAGGAACATTTCACAAATTTGCTCCCTTTACTTCATTCACTATCGATGTTTAGGCAACACTATTTTAGGCAACACTAGTAGTGAGCAGCAAACGTGCAATGCTAGTCCTTGCTGTAGAATCTTGGCGATAGTGCAACTAATTCTTAACACAATTCTAAGACTAAAGAAGCCTTAAAGAAGCTTAACAAGGGAGGGAATGCACAGAAATAATATATATGCTGTGACCTAAATGAACACTTCGTTAAGCTTCGTTCACTTTTGCTGACACATGTGGGAGCGATGTTGTTGGTTTTGCCTTCGCACATTTCACAAGACGCTACTTTTCCTCCGGTTCTTCTTCTGATGACGATGATGATGTACCATAATAACTACGGTTGCGCCTTAAAAAATGTGGGCAGTGCTAAGTGGATGGACTGCATTTTTTAAAAAAAAGTATAATTTTTGTGGTCTTCCAGGATGTTTTTTTAATTGCTCAGAACTGTTGATCAAGGCAGAGAATTTATTTATATAAAACTGCAATACACAGGCACGAGTCAACTCTGTGGTCTGTAAAATTAGAAGGCTATGCCAAAACTACTGATACAGTTGCAGTCAAGTCACATAATACATTCCCAATATCCTTGACCCAAATAAGTGTCACTAAACCAAAAGCCAGACAAAAATAATCACGTTTCAAGAAGGCATCAATTTATAGTTGCTAGTTTATGAGAACCTCTAAGTGCTTTGTCACATTGTTAAACTTAGGTTAAGTACCAACTACCAGAGATCATTAAACTCAGCGCAACGTAGGCCCCTAGTGCCAGTACTCATATTTCAAAATCTATTTTGTGCTTGTAATAAAGCGAGCCCGCTACGAAAAATAGACTTTTTCTTCGAGTTGAGAGATCACTGCAGGACCACCGATGCCTTATAGTCTACACCCTTTCTTCTCTCTTCTTCAGCAGAACTTCCTGTCAGGAAGGCCTATTCGAAAGGCCTGCTTTGACACCATCCAGAGTCCTCAGAGCAGGTCAGCTCAATCTAGTTAAAGAAGCTGGACATTTCTAATCGTGTGCATAGGGGCGTCAACATGGCCATTTCGAAGTCGATAATGTTTTAATGGTTCGATACATTGTCAATTTAGGCAATCGCATATATTTGTTGTTAGTTTTTTTTTTTTGTCAAAGTTACTTTATGCCATTTATGAGAAAAAAATGGAACCACTTTTGATTTTGTGTAGTTGTTCACACGGCTTGGCTCATATTTTTGGAAAGAGACATAGCCCAAGTCGAACAGAACGGCGGCGGTTACGCCATTCGTATTCCCCCTTATTCTCGTAGTCGTGTCACCCAAAAACTTTTGTCACTTTGACAAGTAAGTATTCTCTTAGTCACTTCATGTGAGATTTGTCACTCGCACGACGTTCGTGTGTATTCCCTTATTCACGCGTCATGAGAAAGTGAGATAGAATGAGAGAGATTTTCTTGCTTACATTTTTGTGGGTCACGCCAAACGATGTAGGATAAATTTGTAAGTTTCAACCCAAATTTTGTTAATGGTCGGAACAAAAGTGGATTATTATGTTCACGTTTAGTGTTCAAATCACAATAAATCAACAATTTGAGTGCGTGGTCTCTTTAATGGAAGACAGTTCCAATCACACGATAAATCCAATCGTTTGCATTGTCCTGCTTCATGGGCTGTCATTAAAATGTAATTAAAAAGCGATTTAAGAATTTATTTGAACAGAATTATTTTTTACAATTGAGTTTACAACTAGACATACAAACTAAAGATTAGGGTGTCGGCTTAACAAAAGGGGCCCAACTGATGTACTTTCTTTAATTTAGTATTTATTATTATTGTCGGTTTATTGTTTATTTTGCATGTCCTACAGTGGCTGGTGCTTACATCGGGTTCTTCAAGTCCATGTGTGCATGAAAATTGAAATGTAATTCACCACATACGCGCACCAGCATATCCGTGATCTGAACCAAAGGCACCTCAACCATTAGATGTAATGTGCCCCCTTTTCATACGTTTGCTCTCTTAAAAGTTCCCCCCACTTGTAGTTCTTTTTAGAGTTGTACTGAGGGTTATAGGCTCCTGTTGCCCGAAGGTGTGGGGATTTATTCGAGAGAATTCTCTTTAAGCCAGTATCCTTTAGGAATGTGAGGATGAGAACTGGTTCTAGTGACTTCAATTCTTCCTCTGATATTCCAGATAGCTTTGTCTTTTATGGGCTAGTGCCTCATACAATCCCCGAGTTAAATTCTCCGTAGAATGTTCAGAAACCTTCTTCTGATGCTCCTAGTTTTCTCTTAGGTGCTCCCTGAATCTACAGAGCTCTGTTAGGATACGGGGATTGTTCTTGCTCATCCTGATACACGCCTCAAACCTCTTCCGGTTATGTTGACCCAGTATTTCTGGGCCTGCTTCATGCATTGTTCCAGGCATCTGACCGGCTCCTTCTTTCAATTTCTCTGAATCCTTCCCCAAGGACATGATCTCCTAGAGCGCAGAATGATTCGGGAAAAGGTTCCGATGCTCCTGTCCTAGCGAGGGAGTCGGGCATTTCGTTGCCATCTATCCTTGTATGGCCAAAGATATCCAGCAGAGTTTTACTCTGTTACTCCTGCTCATCTCCTTAAGTTTCTGTAGACAATCCCACATAACCTTGGCTTTGAGTTTAGTTCATCTAAAAGTATGTCCGATTTGTACAATTTTCAAAAATATGTGAAGATCGTCCTACAATTGGGACTGTTCTTTGGTCTCTATTTAAATGACTCCATTCGAGTTCATCCCATCAAGTCTGTCCGGCTTATCTGACCAAGTCCCTTTAAAAATAACTTTGGCGCTACAAATCGGGGAGAACCAGAATCGAGCTTCAACAAGAACGTGGTGCACATTCTTGTGTTGTCTCACGTGTGCAAGAGACATAGGTTAGAGTGGCTGACTACCTTAAGGATAGGCACTTAGGCCCGTTATTTGCCCACAAGATCTAAAGGATCCGCACCATTTGGGACTCTTAACACGTCATCTCCACTGGACATGACCATGCAGTGTTCAAGAACAAGCTGTGAAAAAATCCAGTGGAGACACAAAAATCCGTGTCGAAACTAACACCGTGTCAGAGAATCTCGATTTTCCGACATGGCATGGGCTCTGTTCAAATGTTGGACATGAGATTTGACGTTTTCCTATATGGAGAATGGAGTGGTGGAAAATGAGAGTAAAATAGAGTAAAAGTGGACGTGTTAATAAATATCATTTTTTTAGTGAGATCTTCTTCGTTGATGGGTGGTTGATTGTCCGCTTCTTGATGTTGATGCTCTCGCAGCCAATGATAAAGTGAATCGACATGGCATAACTTGCCCGCGAGAGAAAATATCTCGGATGACTGTTCAGATTGTGGTCATATGTCCAATGGCGACGGTGTGTAATAATGCAACGGAGTTGACTGATGCTGATTCTGCTTAGATCTGTCAAGTCGTAGAAATATGGTGCGCCTAAGTGACTAAATGAGTTGCGAGTTGGGAGGGCATTGCAATTGCAACGAAGGTGTGAAGTGGTTTATTCTTCCTCTTCATCTCTTCGGCAGAAGTCGTTATAAGGGATACCTTGTCTTGAGGCGTGAATTCCAATGACACAATGGCCGGTTATAGCGCCGATGAGAGTTCTAAGATTCGGTCTACTCACAGGTTGCGTGAGCATTTTGGATCGATGGTGGGCCATAATTCCATTGTGTTCAATGCACCTACTGACAGGCAAAAACTCGTCTAAACTTTGCTGAGAAATCAAAGCAGATTTATGCTTTCAATGCACAATAAACCCGCATTCAAACATTTTGAAACCCAACGTTGGCATGCGTTGTCTATGAGTGATTTCAGAGTTTTATTTTTATTTTTAAAGACATAGAGCCAAAGTTTCGCACGTTGCGTGACACGGTCGTCCTTTCAAATTCTTTCTCTTTTTCCATCATTTCATTATTCGATTTCTTCTTCTTCAAAAAATCTGTAATAGAGCACTGCTAAGAGTGCTTCCATCGTGATTGAAATTCACTTAAAAAGTGTTTGATAGTGTGAACACTACCGACATCGGTCTATCCGACACCCATCCAACCAAGTCGCTCTTTCTATGTTTGACCATGTGCACCCGCTAGACACAAGCTGGCGAATCTGAAATCTATCAACTAACAAATAAAATAAGTGTTAAGTGCGTATTAGTTCACTTCTGGTCAACATTGTGCATTCATGAACAATCCAATGGCACTTTCAGCCCAAAAGACGTTTGAACTGAGAATCATTGCGCATGGCGAAGTTGTTCCACCATTTTCTCTCCGCCGTTCTTGTTTACTTTGCTCAGGTGCCAAAATGAAAATAAACCTCATCACTGAGAATAGAAATCATTTCCTCGTCTATTAATTTTCTGCACGCTGCGTGGTCTGAGAATCTGTTTTTTTGTGAAGGTAAAGTGAACCTGTAGTGAATGTGTACCCTGATTTTTTTAGACATAAAGTGCTCCTCTAAAATTACGAGATGTTCTCGAAATGGACACGTTTTCAAACTTGAATGCTAACTTCATCGATATTACCACGAGATTTTACATAACACTTCATTCTCGCTGACCAACAAACTTCGGATTATGATGATGCATTGTTGAGGGAGTCCTTAGACGTGACGTTGATTGGTCTTCTTTTTTATATTTGTCTTACGTAAATTAAGAGCAAGCAGAAGAATGAGGCGGTGAGTGGAAGGGCTGATAATTATTTATGAGAGAAATTATGCGCGTGTCGAATTACAAACAGAAACACACAGAGAGGGACTAGGTTCAATTCCCATTCATAAGAGTCACTCTCGAGGAGTTTTCCCTCCAGTCACCAGCAACACACATAATCTCCGTCAGAAAAGAAGTTGAATAGAGACAGTCAACTGCTACCCCCCTTGCCCCAACCGTTTGTTATCGTTTTCTCAAAGCAACCTGACCAATCAGAGAGCACGGCATTCACATTATTTCGTGAACAACAGTTGACAATTTACTCAAATTCGTCGATGGGCAAGGGGACACTCAGCTGTGGAGTTGGCCATTTCCATTCAAGTTTCATTTGTTTTAAAGACATTTCATTCTTTTTACTCATGATTAGTCGATGACTAGATCGTACAACAATCACTCGTTTTGGGTGGACGTGGTACTGGAAGAAGCAGACCGGACCGACAATTCTATAGCAGTTCTGAGAAACCTTCCACGACAGCGAGTATATCTCGCAAGACAAAGTACCGCCGAAGTAAAGGTCCGTAGTAAATGTAGTCCCTTGCTTGGTTTAGTTTGTAGATGTCGTCGAGCCCGCTGTTAAAAATGACACGAAGTCTCTCTAGGGATACAACAGTGTACAACTGTGACCACCGCCAGCTGAATTTCCATCTAATTCATTTATTTCTTGTTACATAACATGTAACCCGATCCGATGAACAGCGATGCGTCAGGTACACAATTTAAAATAAATTCGTGGCCAGGTCAGCTCATTCAGGGTTCTGCAGAAGGCAGTCACAGACGTCCGGACAACGTCTGCCATGACTAGCGTCTGTTTTAACTGACCGCAGACCCTCTTAGGCAAGGTAGCTAGGTAGGAGTGGCTACTAGTGGATTCACACTTTGACCACGTTTCCAGACTGACCACGCCAAGCCGGTTGATCCCAATGGCAAATGGTGACTGGACCAGACACTTGGTTACGAACCGGCACTTACCAAGCGCAATCATCTAACCAACGGCGCCATCCAGTCGTTGTCCGTAGGCAATTAACCACGCAAATTGGTTTCTCCATTGGTTCCTCCCATATCCGAAAACTCAAATCAATCCCGACCCCATTCGCCTCTCAGGCAGCATTTTTCGAATTCAAAAACCGCTTATTTTTACATCATTTTTTGTTTTTTTCATTTTCAGCTCAAAAATGGCCGATGAAGCAAAGCCCGCAGAAGAAGCACCCGCAGCACCGCCAGCAGAAGGAGAGGCCCCACCAGCCGAAGGTGCAGCTCCAGCAGAGCCAACCGAGCCAGTTAAACATACCTACACATTATTCTACTTCAATGTGAAAGCACTCGCTGAACCTTTGCGCTACCTCTTCGCCTATGGCGGCATTGAGTACGAAGACGTTCGAGTGACGCGTGACGAATGGCCTGCACTGAAGCCAAGTGAGTGCATAAGTATATCGGACAAAGTCCTAAAATTAGATCATCTCAGAGCATGTTACCCGGTCAAGAGGTAAAAATGACACCGAGTTCATTGTCAGTAAAAGGAATCGTTTGTCTTGGCATCGTTGTCGATGCACAACGCGATCCTGTCTTGTTACCATTACCATGCAATTGCCAATTCGATTGCAGTGCATTCTATTTTCTGCAGTCAGTCTAAATTTATCGAATCGATGAATGAATCTGGGCCATTACTTTATTTAGATCTAATCATCTGCTAATCACTTGGCTTGGCCTACATTAAATGATCGTGTTGTGTGCTTTTTTTATAACCAAATTTGCATGATCATGTTACAGCAATGCCAATGGGTCAAATGCCCGTGTTGGAAGTCGATGGTAAACGTGTACATCAGAGCATTTCGATGGCAAGGTTCTTGGCTAAAACAGTTGGACTGAGTGGCGCTAGTCCATGGGAGGATTTGCAGATCGACATTGTCGTTGATACAATCAATGACTTCCGTCTAAGTAGCGAACAATGTGTGATGTTGCATGTTCAGTGTTGTTTGATTAATCTTGCTTTTTAATATATAGAAATTGCAGTCGTATCATATGAACCGGAGGATGAAATCAAGGAGAAGAAGCTGGTCACACTCAATACAGAAGTCATTCCATTCTATCTTGAGAAATTGGAACAGACCGTTAAGGATAACGATGGACATTTGGCACTTGGAAAGGTGTGTTCTGTTTGCATTTTTTTGCAATTTTTATTCACAGCAATAGGAATTATGTATTATCGAAAAGCCAATGGATGAAATCTTACCCCTCTTGCTGGTGAAAGATCTCGAAGATCACGCGTCGACGGAATTGACTGGAAAGCAAACGGCTTAGATTGTTTGGTAGTTTGAATAATATACGCCACAGGGTTAGAGGATACGATAAGTGAGCCTTCTAGTAGACGTAGCTTATAAATCGAGTGAATGCACAGACGTTGTGATCCTAATAACCAATTCGTTCAGCATCGTTAAGTTTCGTTAAGTTTCGTTAAATTGTTTTAGTGGGAGCAGATTGAACAGCTCTTCACGTACGTAACTGGCAGTTGAAGTCGAAATTTTTTTGAAGTTTTCAGAAGGTATTAGAGGCGCTTTAAAATAGAGCGATCTTGGCTACTTTCTTTCGGTTTCGACGAAAGTTTAAATTTGCTTCTCTAATGTTGACAGCAATATTTTAACCGCAATATTTCGCCCTCGTTCTTCGGACATTTTATTCTATTTTGTTGGAATCCACGTCATCGCCATTTATGACTTGTGGGAAATCATGTGGAGCTGCTTACATGTTGTCGATGGCATTTGAATCACAGTCAATAGTGCATGCGGTTGGCACAGATAGAGGCAAAAAGTGGCAAGGCCGATATGTTCAAATTCTTTGGAACATTATCCAACACAGGCGTGTGCTCCCTCATTTCGTCAAGTGAAGAATAACGATTTTTTGATAAGAACCTTAGGACTTCAAAATATCCAAAAGTTTCAGCATCTCCAGTTTCTCCAGTTCTCCTCCCGACTACTTTTTGCTTGCTATTTCCCGTTTTCACTTTATCAGTAAGGAGACATGCCAGAATCCAAGGAAATTGAAAGTCGGGTAGACTTGGGAGAGAGAGAGCTTCGGACTGGGGGGAACTTATTGTAATCCTTTGTGTTCACGCTCTGCTAAGCTCCATAAGCAAGACACTAGGGGACGAGGCCTTGAATAGAGCAGGAACTCGGTGACTGTCATGGTCAGTTTTAGTCGCAAGGGTATACGCAAATTTACCGGACACTGCATGGGCCTCCCTCATTGTGGCTTTTGCATAGAAAATGTAGAAATTAAATCAGCTCGACATTCGTGTGCCTACATAGAACCTGCAGCACTCTTTAATGTTCTAGACAGTGGAAGGAAGAATTATATTTAGTTCATTCCACTTTTGGATCCATCCATGTAGTTACATACAAGTTTCCTGCTTTTCCAGAAATATCTGCCTGCAATTCAATCTGGGAAGCGGTGTTCCTCTCCATTATGCCAACAATTATGACGATCCGCCTAGGAAGTTCAAGATGGTCTAGTCCCTTTAGCAGTTCAATCGTTCTTTATGCGTGATCAACCAACAAACAGTGTCCGGTGACTGTGATAGTTCCAAACTTTTAATAGAGAAGTAGTCGTTCGTCTAGTAGTCTAGTTCACAGCTGTCTACTCAAATTCATGAGGGTCGATCACAGGAGAAACAAGGAGGCACTAAATCCGAACAAGCCTGGTACTCAGAAAACTGTAGAGAATGTAGGTAATCAAAGGAAACCATCGGACACCTACTTGTCGAGTGTCCAAAGCTCACATCAAGCACATTTAAAATAACGAATAGAATCACTTTAGTTTAGGTTTGAGTGGCAGGCTGCCATGCATGAGTTGGGCTAAATAGTTCCAATGGCGGAAGAAACATGGAACTGTTGTCTTTTTTAGATCGGAACTAGTTCCTCGGATACGTATCCGAGAAAGTACATAGCACAGATAATGGATAGATAAAACATTAAGTGTTGGCGCCGGACGATATGCAAGAGACGAAATGTTCCATGTCCATTCCAATTGGCGTGTTAATTCCAGTTCCATTTCAATCAATGTCAGTAAAAGATCTACTGCTTGCTCACATCGAAATTCGTAGTAGTACTAGTGAAGTATTCCTCTATCACCCATGTCAGAGTATGTGCGGGTTTTATATTCAATCTGACATGTCCATACAAACATATGTCCCTTTTCCGCCATGCACATCTCTGCGAACTGGGAACTATTTAGATGAAATGAACACGTTCAATTGAAGTATGCCGAACTATCGGAAATAGTTCCGACAGTGGACATAGTTACAGGAACTATGCAGGTCTGGAACGACCCAGCTCTAGCCATGAGTGGCAGTCACACATAGACCAGAGTAGACCCGTTGCGTAACCACAAGGATCGAGTTGATCCTAATCCGCAAACTATTTAGAGGTAGTTAAGGTTAGTTTAGGGTGTTAAAGTGAAGGGTGTCCATATGATTAAATCTCAGAGGGCACAGCAATTGCATAGAAGGCGTGCGATGGCTTCTTCCTCGTCTTCATCTCTGCAACATCTGCAGAAGTCGTTCTAGGAGATACCGCGTGAATACCGCAGTGCCCGGTTATGACGCGTCCGTTGAGAGTTCTTTCTGATCAGTTCGAGAGATCGGTTTTTAACCGATAGTAGGCCATAATTGTTTTGTGATGAGGCACCTAGGACCAGAAGACCACCTACGTTTCGTGTGAGTAAGCGTTTCAAGCTTTAGAAGATGTTTTGCAGACGGCAGGTCTCCATCCGGAAAGACTATTGGGGGTAGTGCCCCTTGTAGCGAGTTCATCTACTTCAGCGTCATTGTCTCCCGCCACGAAATACTTAGTCTTCTTGTTAAGATAAGAAATGAAAGGACACCTTGGAGTTAAATGCGACTGCACACAGAGATTAGATCGCTGCTTGGCTGCCCTAACAGATGCCAATACATTTCAGTGCCTGATATTACATAGTTCTTTAGCCAGGTTTCTGCTTGAAAGACGCTACAGTGATCTGATAGTCGGAATGATAGTTCACACCCACTCCTTCACCTTAACACAAACAGACTCTCAGGACTTTCCAAGAGAGATTATCAAATTCCTGAAAGGAGCTCCGAGGTCCTTGATCTAAAATAGATTTACCATGGTCGCAGGCTATGTGATTGTTACAGCCACTCCCCATTTCCTTAAATTCAAAACAAATTTGGCGAACATATGCGACATAACACACATTTTCCCTTCCCGCTTCGAATTCAAAAACTGAGGCACTGGCAATCTCACTCGATCGCATAAATAGCATTAGAGTTTCCTTATGAAATACTATATCCTGGTTTCAGGAACGCTGTCCACGAGACGTTTGTTCACGGTGAGTCGGTCATCTGTGACAGCTTGGTTTCTGTCTTTAAACTGCTTCCAGTTTACTCTACTTAAGATGACTGCCAGGCAGTCTTCAGAAGATGTAGACCTGTCCCTGAAATATGTCGTTTTAATAACCTGCTAGTTGAATTCTGCTTCAATTCACTGATTCTTTCGACCTCTTTCAAGCGTCTCGACTCGTATACACAAAGGGAGTCAAACATCTGCAGATGACAGCTTTTTTTAGGACCTGAGCCTAGCTTCTACAGCAACCACTCATGTTGTGTGTGCTTCTCTCACAAGTCGAAGGTACCTGCAGTTTAATGCCGACTCCGAACGTCCTTTTCTCTCTCTTTGAGCATCGTCAGTGACTCGAAAGAGGTGTGACCGTGAAAAATAATTTTGGTCGTACCGGGAATCGAATCCAGGCCGCAAAGTGTGTAAGAAAGACATTTCGTGAATCAATTATCTGAATCACAGGCCAATTTTAAGAGATCCCAACAGAAGAGTGGCACATTCTCACCTAGAAACAGTTGTTATTAGATTTTCCAACTTCAGTACAATTCCTAATAAATTAAATCTCCCTTAATCTACTTTCAAACAGCTTACATGGGCCGATGTCTACTTCGCCGGTATTGTGGATTACATGAACTACATGGTGAAGCGTGATCTCCTTGAGGCCTACCCGGGATTGAAGTCCGTCGTTGAAGCTATCAATGGCATCGAAACCATCAAAGCCTGGATAGAGAAGCGACCACAGACCGAGGTCTAAAGACGACATCCACCAAGCCGTCAGCGCCACATCAGCTAAAACTAAATTTATGCTATAACTACGCAATTAAATACTAAAACAGACACACACACGTACACGTAGTTTTGTTCCTTTTTTGTAATAACACACGAATTAACAAGTATTTTCTATTTTTTAATTTTTAATTTTGTTGTTTTTGTTTGTTTTGCGGGGAAATTGTCATGTCAAACATTGTACGCCGTTTATCACACACATACATACCTACGCACTATTTCGTAGCTCCACCATGTTTCAGTTAACTTTACCGTTCAGGCCTAGACGCGACTGAGTGGGATTCTATTTATTTCATTTATGTCCACGTCCACTAACAACAACAACACCTGGGAGACACAATAGACAGTGCAACAGTTTCCACGAAATGCACACGCGGAAAGTGTTAAGAGTGTTCGCGCATCATCAGCTAACGAGAAAATGGGAGAACAAAAAATACGCATCCAAACAGGAAAAGAAATAAGTGAAGATCAAAAATATTGTCCTTGTGAAACATTTTTACATTTTATTATTTCTAAAATAAATAAAAAACAACAAAAAGTAAAAAAACAAAAATAAACATAAGCAGTTTCAGTTAGCAGTTGAAATTGTGATCGAGAAGAACCCCGGGGGATTTGAGCGCACAAAACGGGAGTCAAGAGCCAAGACGCTTAGCACGAACCGAAGATATAGAAGAAGGAGGGAAGAGGCATTGAGTATCATGAGTACATTGGTTCTTTTTTTTATAATTTGCGAGCGCACAAGGGGTTGTTAATACCCTTAAGTGTCCGGGTTGAAGACACAGCCCGGACCAAAGGTGTAGAGGGAGAAAGGGTGCATGTATTCTGGGGGAAATATTGGGCTGCGAAGAGCATTCCACATTCGTGTCGTGCGGCTAATGAACGTGTCTCTGAATTAAACTGTGCGTCCGAAAGTAGGCTCAAGGGTAAACTGATGAGCATTCCTGGCGAGACGGGTATTGGGGGTGAATTCATGGAGAGGAGAAATGGCAGTTGGCAAGCTCACTTGAGCATCGTTTGTTCAAATAGCGATAAAATACGGATAGACACGAGACTGTGCGTCGATGTTCGAGCGAGTCTAGTGACTCTGCAAAATTGTTGTCTCATATAAGTTTTATCGCTAGCTTTTGGATTGCATCTAGTAGGTGCAGGGTGGTTTCGGGGGCACCAGACCGGATATGAGCGTTGCACTCAAGTTTGGGGAGTATATACGCCTTTTAAATTAAAGCCAAATCAGAAGGGGTGAAGTATTTCTTGCATCGATAGAGGAAACCTAAACATTTCGCAGCACTTTTGGCGACCTCAAATATGTGATCGTTCCAACTAAGTGTTGTGTTGATACACACACCAAGGATGGAAAGCTTTTCAGCGGTTTCACCGACACAGGTGCCATTCATGGATAATGGCTGATCTACAAGGGTCCGCTTGAGTGACAGCAGGCAGCATTGAATTCCACACGATTGTTCTTTCCCCAGTGGATTATGCTGTCAAGATCGGAATTCAATTTGCTTAACATACGCTGCCGTTCCAATTCGACGGCCGACGTCGGGGTCGTGAGTCTTGGAACGAATGGGAAAAGCTGAGGGTGCTGTCATCAGAGAAGGAAGGATTGGATTAGACGTAGCAGACAAGAGATCATTTATAAAAATGAGAAAGAGTGTCGGAGACAGTACAGAGCCTTGGGGAACACCAGCATTTATTTGGTGGACATCAGACTTGAACCCATCCAAAACAACTTGAATGGAACGGTTCGAAAGGTAATTCCTAATCCATTGAAGAAGAGATTCATCGACACCATAGGCCAAACTCTGTCAAATGTCAATCAACGATCTTGTTTTCGCCTGCATTGTGCAATGATTGGTTCCACTTTTCGGTGAGATAAGCTATCAGATCACCGGTGGACCTGTTGCTGCGGAAACCGTACTGCCGGTCATTAAGAAGCTTCCGCGATTCGAGATATTTCATAAGTTGACGATTTATCAGCGTTTCCAAGACCTTAGAATGAAGGGACGTAAGTGCTATGGGTCGGTACGAGGTGAGTGACGAAGATTCGCCCTGTTTTAGGGACGGGCTGGACAAATGCTGTTTTCCATCTGCTCGGAAAGAGACCTAAGGACTAGGATAGAAGAAAAAGCCTACGCAGTGGTTTTGCCAGCGCAGAAGAACACCTCTTCAGACCATCCGGTCCTCTTGCAACTGTACGAGTGCGGAAGTGGATTTGTCCCATGGTGAAATCAACGTTCTCAAGTACAGGTGGCGACATATTGGACACATTGGCAGTGTTGAGCTGGCTGCGAAATGCGCCGCAAGCAGATTCGCTTTGTCTAAAGAGCTGACAGCTGGGATGTCATTGTAAATGAGCGTGGGAATTGAAGACGAGGCGGAATTCTTTACGCTTTTTACAAATGACCAAACGTTTTTGCTGCCCTTGGGACATTGTAGCACTTTTTGCCTCAACTTTTGCTCATACGAGAATTTCGCACGTCTTATAATTGCATTACAGTCATTTCTGGCCCATTTAAACTTATTCCGGTTTTCCTCAGCAGGGTTTGCTTTGTATATCCGGAAATTCAACTCTATCAACCTGATAGCCTCTTTACAGCTCGAGTCATACCATGCGTTTGCTTTGGGCTTGATTGTCTTCACTCTGTGAGGAATGAAGGATCTCATGCCCAGCAGAAGAATGTTTGTGATCACATCGGCAGCGGCATCCACGTCGCTATAGAGGAAGCATAGTGACCAGTTAGTTAGAAGTTGCTTAGATAGCTCCAATCGGCTTTCTCGTATAGCCATACTGTTCTTTTAGGAATTTGTTTAGCTGATCCGACACAATCAGACGAGGCTATAGGTGAAAGAATGTCAATAGAATATTTGTCAGGATGAGAGGTGAGAAACAGGTCCAGGGTGTTGGCGGAATGATCTGCAATGTCCCAAAAAAATGAGGAGTATTTAGTGGCAAATGGTGGGTTGGGTAGAGCATTCTATGGGTAAAGATGAGGTCTCTAAACATAACTGGGTATGGGAATGAAGGCTTGAGAGTTGTGTGTGTTCTGACAACCTTACCGCCGTGGCTCACTTAGACCAACGTGTTGTTCCCTTATTCGCAGAGGCGTAGATTTATGTAAGAATCCTAAGACATTTTCTTAAGTCCACGAGGTCTACGAAGAAGTGCTTTCCTTGGAACTGTCTCTTTATCTTTGCTAGGACTGGGCATTCGGAAAGCAGATGTTGAATAGTTTATATTTCTTCCTCGTCTCTGCAGCTTCTGCATTAGTTGTTATGCGATATGCTTAGACGCATGCTTGTGTAGAACGAAGCATGAACACATTGATGATGGTCTCTACTTGCTCAGCATCAGCCATAAGTCACAGCCCTTGCTGTAGTGCCAGTACCCAGACAAAGCCATCAACTTCTGGCTGTGTCCAGAGCTTCTTCTTCAAATTGTTTTCCCTATGGAGCTAAGCGTAAGGGTTTACCAGAGATTCTCCCAGCCCAGCTGGACTTTCCGTGTATAGGATATCCCACTCAGGCTTAGTCCGCATAACCTGACCAGTTTTGATGTCAGAATGTCCGACGCTATGGCCTTTATTACCGCTTGGCTGACAGAAAAAAAAAATGTCGGTTATATTGTGGCCGTTCAGCTCGAGTGCTGCCTCGGTTATCGAAGCCACTTCGACATGAAAACCGTTACAATCTTATGGCCAGGCCATCAGTGTACACTGTACAGGGAGATTTCCCCCTTCTACTAGGATCGCTTATATTGTTATTATAAATTCTTTATTTCGCTTTAATGGCTTACAAAAATAATGGCATGGCATAAACCTGCCGTCTGCCTGGAGACCGTTTATTACCGCCGCTGTTTTCGGTCCGGGAAAAATACGTGGAAGGTGTCCTCCGGGGCTAGGGTTAGTGGTAGGTAGTCTGCCTGTCTGTCAGCAGCACAGCACAGCTAATCTTCAATCTTTCGAACTGATGATCACTGTTGGCTATGCACGTTTTGCTGGTGAATTCGTGGAGGGGAGGAATGCAATTAGCTAGCTCACTTGAGCATCGTTTGTAAAAACAGCAAGACTTTCGACTTTCGAGCAAGACTCCGCGATATAGCTGCTTCGGTGCTTGGGTCCAGTACGCAGACCAGATATTAGCGTTACACTCGAGTTTAGAACGGATGTTGAGATTAATAGATCGGTGCTTGAGTGCTTGGGTACTAGATCCAGGCCAGATACTAGCGTTACACTCAAGTTTCGGACGGATGTTGGGATTATAAATCTAAATAAGAAACAGAATATGATGATTTCAAGCATTTTTTGAATATGTTGAGGAATTCTTGACATTTTGCAGAATTTTTGCCGACCATATTGTAGCTGATCATTCCACCCAAGAGTTGTTTAATTGATTCTCATGTCAATGGCCAAGAGTCTTTCGGTTTCGTCGACACAAGGGGCATTCTGATTTGACTGCCTGTATTAGCCTGTTTGAGTTCTGACTTTGAACGCCTGACAGCAGGGATTGCCAGGCTGTCGGCTAGGAAAAGGCAAGAGAAGAAACTCCCAAGCCTAAGGAAGTGGTCTCTCCCATCCTCCCAGCTCAAGCACATCGAAGAGTCTACGGCAATGTTAGCTTAGGTTGAAGTGGTTCTAAGGAGAGACTGCAGTCACACTTAGGCTAACATAGGCCCATTGCGTAGCTATAGAAAGATTATGCTGCTTTTTTTAGACAGGTTCTTGAAGTAGTAAGCTTCCAAATGACTTTTTCTACGGTGAGAGAGATCGCTGCAATTGCATATCAAATGTACGATAGTTGCTTCGTCCTCCTGGTCTCTGCAGCATCTAGTCTAGAGGCTTGAGTTCCAATGGCGCAATGCCCAGTTATAACGCCTAATCGATAGCTTAGGGCAACGAGGCATCCTGTGCCAGTTCACAATTTCATCGATTTACTGGAGCAAGTTTTTCGATGGATGGTAGATCACCATCTGAAAATAGTACGGAACTGGTACCCGTTTCAGCGAGTTCGTCCGCTTCTCTGAAAAGTCAGTCTAGGGAGCCTAGGGCAACCAAAGCAAACAGGGCAAAAGTCTGGTAGCAGGCTTGGAAAAATGCGCCCAGACTCTTCAAAATTGTGAGGCTAATCTTGTTATCGACCCGCAGGGAGTAGTGGGTAGCACCACATCCAACAGTTGCTTGACGGACATGGCGAGTATGATAGTTACGTATACGATAGTTATAAACCTCATCTCTAGTCGATGAAGTAGTCCGATCACCCCTCAGTTGTCCAGCTTCGTTCTTATGCCTCCATTCATCTCTATGTTTACAGATTCTATGTCTTGTTCGGCCAGAGCTGCGTTTTTTGCATGCTCCCTTGTCATATTCCTAAACTAAGTTTAGCAGTGAGAAAAACGTAAAAAGAACAACAAGGACATAGGACATTTCACATCAAAGTCTTTGACAGAGCGTCACAAGTCCACGGTAGCCAAATGTCGAGCTGGCTGGATGGGCTAGTTGGCTGTTCTGTAGATCCGCTGGAGTTGTTGCGCCACACTAAGAAGTAACAACGGCTGTGAAGGCGAATTCTGTGTCGATTAACCAATAGGATGTCATTTGTGTAGTTAGTGTTTGCTAAGAAGTAGTTGAAGAACATTAAAATCTCTGCCGTCGATTGTGAGGTTTTGACACATCTCTAAGCTCACTCCCTTTCTTTGTCCATGTGCAAGCTTAGATTCTAGATCGCATGGCACTCTATTTAACCTCAAAACAGCTTCAAGGTGGAAATGAAATGCATCTTCGATTGCTAAGTATTCATTCTGTTAATTTATTTGTTGACTTAATCTGCATTCAAGCTCTGTACAAAATCGCAGATACAAAAAAGCCGCACGGCAGCATTTGCCCCGAACACAAAATCATCAAAGTAATATCACTCAATAAATGCACACCTGGTTTCATTGATTAAACTGATTCGTTTATCATTACGAATGGCTCCATTTCGGTTTCCTCTTCTCTAAGAAACTCTTCACTCCCTCTTTTCCATCATCCAACTGAAGATTGTTGGCCATAGCCTGAAACGAAACAAACTCATCAAGAGCCAATCACATCGAAGGATCCCATAAGCCCTTACTTCAGACGCCTTATCGTAGGCGTCACGAATATTCATTCCCAATTGTTTGTAGAAAAATTTCTTGCCCGATTCTACGACTGGCCTGCTCTTGCTTTTGATGGAATCACAGATTTGAGCAACTTTCCCATCCAGTTGGTCACTTGGAACCACAACACTTACGAGACCTAACGTCGTTGTGAACAGAGTTCAAGGAAATGTGAGGTTTATGCAGAATAGATCTAACCTGAGATGTAGGCCTCGTGTGCACTGATTGGCATTCCTGTCAAGAGCATGTAAGACGCTTTCATTCGCGGCATCACTCGGCCGATTGCCACTCCTGGAGTGTTGCAGAACAATCCAAAGTTCACGCTGTAAAGAAATACAACTCTTTATCTGAGGTATGCCGGAGAGAATGTGTCTTGATGTACCCAGGGGTAGAAAATTGACTTTTGTCAGAGCACACGATCATATCACACGATGCCACCAACTGACAGCCAGCCGCTGCAGCATGTCCTTCAACTTTGGCGATGACAGGAACTGGTGCGGAATGAATGCTTAGAACCAGCTCCGTGCACTTGTCAAATATTTTCCGATGGGCACTGGAATCCTTATCTTCGGTCTACTTGCAGGAGATAGTTAAGTATCAGGATTTTATTTGATGTCAATGTTCTTGCCATTTCTTTGAAGTTGTGTCCAGCCGAAAAGACTGGCCCAGTGGATGAGATGACTATGCAACGCAGTGAATTGTCGTTCAAATTGTTGGTTATTCCGCTGATGAGTGAATCCATCATCCCCAGCGAGAGTGCATTTCTGAAATGAGGAAACAGGCAAGTAAGTGATGAATTATGTGACCTTGGGCTGTCGGCATTCTCTGGTCAAGGATTATGAATTAAGGAGCAACTAACCGACACATTTAAGAGGAACAAACATCGGCCACTTGAGTTCAATAGCAACGTTGTTTATTGCAAAAGAAGTGCGTATGTCAATGTATCAGCGCACGTGAAGCCTGAAACATTTATAAAACGGAATGCAGAGTCGTTCCCAAATTGTACCGAAGGAATAGACACAGATATGGCAATAAGCCTTCGACTCCATGTTTATGGGCCAATGCAGAAGAAGACATGTGCGTTATTTTTGGCGAACACAACCAACTTGATGAGCCGGTGGTTCCTTACGCAAATATTGTGCGATTACTCCTCCAATTTTCGTGAAAGCTAGCAAGCCCTATTTTAAGCCAGATAAAGTGCATACAACAACAAACAATTTACCGCGTCTTGGGATGATTTAAGGTGATTTCACGCACTCCATCCTCTTCCTTGATGGTTGTGAAACTTTCCCGGGCAACAGGTGAAGTATGCAGGAAGCTACGCTGCTTTAAGTTCTATGACGAAAATCAAATCAAATGCATCATGTTTAAATGGGTCATCCAAATAACTTACAGAATAAATATTTCTTGAAAAACTCCTCAACATTGTGTAGTTATGTAAAATGTAGACCCTAGGCTAAGAACAAATTAAATTTTTCAAAACAAAGTTAACAATCAGCTGCGAGGTTATCAAATGTCAGTTTTTTTTCTCCAGCTGTGGGCGTTGTTGCAAGTGTGGCCATTGATGCCAATGTCGTTCCCAATGATAATGCAGATATTAAATGTTCCCGAAACGAAGTCCAGCGAGACTGATTTCGGGTTTCATAAGTACATGCGAAATTCAATAAAGTACATTTACAACAAGAAGAGCAAGTATCATTAACGCCCCATGAATACATGTCACCCCACCAGTAGTACCACATCTCACTTCAGGCTGTTTACGTTATCCCCCCTCATATGTTCATGACGCAGCTGTCACTGCTGAAAACATTTCATTGTTTTGAAAGTGAAGGAATATTCGTCAGGCCTGCAATCAGTATTCATTCGCCCTCTTTGTTTAATTCACCTGTTAGCATCATTTACTTCGCTTTGTTCAATACCCTGCTTTGTTTAGCGCATTCATTCTGTGCTCCTCGTCATTAAGGTGAGTACCAGTGTAGCTTGATGCCAAAACAAATTTGAGTGGAATAGTCCCTGTCACATGTTCGGGTGACCGGACGAATGACGATGCCTTATCGCGACTGGTCGAGCGATTAAGGAAAACTCCAAACTGATAACTGCTCATATCCCCACCCAGATGTTTACTTAGTCTACTGCTCACAGTCATTCCATAAGTTATCTGAATTTCATTCTTCGCAGGAAGACTGGGCTCGTTCGTCTTGACGTGTGCCATATACATCAGTGTGTTGTTCTCGAACCTGAAAACGAATACCAAGCATGTCTAAGCCGGGATTTGGCGATTGTGGCAAAGTGCTAACAGACAGTATCAATAAGGCCTTGGGCAATCGGGAACCATGGCAAATCGTTACAATCACTGCCACCACTGTGCTGGGAACCGTGTGGCTCTGGACATTTGTCAATCAGGATGAGAGTGAGTACATAGCTCTAGTTGTTGGTTAAATGGTATGAATCATGCCCTGGAATCAGGTGATCTGGGTTCAAAGGGCAGCACCACTGGTAACAGGGTTATCGCATGTTTCTTCCCTAGCAATTACATGAAAATGAAATGTGAATCTTTATCGCATTATACATAAGCGTCTAATCTAATCGTGAGATCTGAGTTAAATTTTTAATGGCCCCTTTGGAATGCATTCGGAGAAGCGTATGCTGATTAACATAGTTTGTCAATCTACTAGTAGACTGGACGTTTAAATTTTTTAGGGATATACACATTTCAATTTATCGACCCGCAAGTCGAGTCGTTCGAGAGAGCGGCGTGGTGTCAAAGGGGTTCCTGAAATCCAATCAACCATGAGGTGAGGAAGGAATACATGTGGTGATTCAACACGATATGTCACGAGAGGATTCAGTGAATGGAAATGGAGTGGGCCTTGTAAAGGAGGCATTTTGCATAGAGGCTATTACATTTCGTTTGAGAAGTCGAATGAATCATTTAATTGCCCACTATCATGCTTTATGGACGTTATAATTAGTCTTTACTTTGTGTTCTGATTTTTCTAGTTTCAATGGAAATTTTCTGTTGACCTCTGCCATGAGCACATTATTGAACTATCTACAATCAAAGCGACAATTTTGTTGGCCATAGTTGTTTGTGTGACGAAGTGAGAAAATGTGCCCTCCTGTCCTTCAGTTAAATACACCAAGCGCCACCTTAAAACTCTGATTCACAGCCAAGTCGAGGGGCTCTGCAAGCCGGTGCTGTTATCCGTGCACTTTACATGTCTCAGTCATCTTAGGCGCTGAATCGCCAGACGGCTGACAAGACACATGACACATGTTCGTTGTTGAATCTTGCCCTCAATACGAACAGGAGCTAATATCGGGATTGGAACCAGTGCTCGAATGCGTAGAGTTCGACGCACCAATCCACAACGCCATTATGTATGAAGCTGTTTTCCTGGCCAAAAAAATTAACCACATGAACACACGTTACGCCCCCAATAAAAACATCGGTACCCTGATCCCGAGCAGGACTCGACAATACAAGGACAAGGACAATACTCCAATACGGATAATTCGAAAACGGGTATAGGAGATGGGAATGGTGTGACTTCTGTAACCAACTTTAGATCTTAATTTTTCCAAGAGACCTCCAGAACAGTCTTGAGTTTTTCAGACTTAGATCACGGCCATGTGAGAATCACAAATGCCACGACTTAAGTGGAATCTTTTATACCCGCGCTGTGTTAGAATCTTCACGGACAGTCAGACAGCCAATAAGACACTGAGACCAGTGGAAACTTGTATCAATTGCCGTTCTGTGATGAATGCTAGACAACAGAGCCATCCCAGAAAATGTGTAGATGTAAAAAAAACAACAACTGAAAAATGTTTGAGCGTTTGAGTGTTGCCTTGCGTCCGCGATTGCCGGCTATTTAAGTGCCATTCATAAGACCGGCCAACTGCGAACGCAAACTTTTAGAAACAAACAATTTCCAGCAAATAACCACAAAATGTTACACTTCTTGGTATGCAAGCAGGTGGGTATTCAATTATCTGGTTCTTCTATCGACAATAATCAGTTTAAGCATCCGTCTTAACTGTCCCCTAACCCTCCCGAGTTCGCAGTACACAAGAGATGCAAACTGTTTGCTCAGATTGGAACCATTGTTCTCTGCGAATGGGAACACTCCATATCAGAGTTTGCGAAGTTCGCAATTCTAAGTGAGCTCATATGAATATTCACAGCCATCCACACACTACATCCACATCTTTGTACATTTCATAGAGTTCGCGGTTGTGTCTCCTTATTTATTCCCAGACACCACCAAATATCCGAAAAGCTAATTACCTTCGAAGACATCAACAAGCAGCTGTCGCGTTCTGCCAATCGTCCAGTCTTGGGCTCCATATAACACGACTGGAGGTGTACCGCTGAAAGTGTAGAGCATGATTTTAGTCCTTCTTTCAGAAATTTCGACTCCACTTGAGTCTAGACAAAACAGGGATGATTCTATGTCGGATTTCCACGTGCACTTAATTCGTACAGTTCACCTCTGCTCCGACGCGGCTTAGACAAACTCCTGCTCAAGCGTATGAGCTAAGTGACGAATTGACTATTTTTGATTGCCTTCATTCATCTTAAGCCCAGCACCATTCGCTTGTGTTTGGCAACTACAATGACAAGCGCGATAGTGCAGATGTTGGATTGATTGACAATTAGTTGGATTGATTTGTGACAAATAGAGTGCCCCCTGTGATTAATGTCAACAAATTGAATTAAAGTTCTGTTCTGTACGTCGACGCGAGTTCTGATTCTTGCTGAATGAAATGCTGGCAAATCAACATGTAGTGCATTGCGTCATTCCCTTCCGAGAGGTCGGTTGGTGGGTGTTATGAGCATATTTATAAGACACACTTTCAGAACCCCAACCAAGCCGATCTGTGCCAAATTGCGTTGCATCACTTGAGATAAATAATGAGCATGCACTTTTAAAGTCGCTCTTTATCTTCTGTACATTTCGTCTTTCTGAGTTGCGTGAATTTATTACCGAGCTGTTTGTTTGATGTTGCAATGGACCTTATGCGTAAAGCCACAGTTGGCGCATTTGTCGAAACAGTCACGATTTGTACAAGTTTACCCACATTCTTTGACTGAGTGATTTATGCTTGCCAGAGGTGTTCGAGTCGGCATGATTAGAACGCTCCGTTTATACCGAAAATAAGTGCACTACGTGAGGGAAAAGTAAGGATATGCTATAACTTTCGATTGAATATTCCGATGTGTTGCAGATGAGACATGGCTCGGCATTTTTTCCAATTAAATACCCTCCGATGTGCGAGTCAGTTCATAAGAGTAGGTTTATCATCAGTTCGTTTTCTTCTTCGACATCGATACTTTAATCTGGTCGTCGTCCCATTGGGTAAGTGGTCAGGGAAACTGAACTGACGTTTATGTATCTCTCTCTCTCTAATTAATAACCTGATAATACAATTTATTTCCGATAAGTTCTTATACCCTGTATCCAAACGTAACTCAGAAGTATTGCCCCAATCTGACCGCACATATATGGAAGATAAAAGACTGATTAGTGTTGCCTCCACAATCTAATGTGTATTTATGTCGGTCATTTTTGAGAAATTCGAATTGACCTTTGCTCCAAGAGGACGATAATAAAAGTAAACACAATCAGGTAGCCAATGTTTATGGTGAAAGTACAATGATTGGAATGGCCAAGTGCAATGTCTTATAAACATGGTGTGCAGATAAGCTGAAGAGAAGGAGAGCGTGGTGGTGGATTGTGAAGGTTTTACTTATAATGTTGTTATGTCCGTATTCCAGCACCACTTTCCACTACCGGTCACTGTCAAAGCGGCCAGCATTTTGTAAGACTCGCAGTGTACTCTGGGTTGGTTCTGTGTGGCGCAGATTGGTTGCTTATCATTCTCTTGCGTTTGGGTGCTGGTTAGTTTTTCGACAATCTTATGAAAGTGGCAGTGTCCTGGCTCAAGAGCAATCATGCAGACAGGCCACAATTGAGTCCCTGGACAGTGTCCTTCTCAACTAAAAAACATCCCTTAATTGCCGGCTTGCCGTAGAAGTTAGGCCCTTGCCCTCAACAGGCTGTAACGCCACTCTTAATGCGATGGCTTAGCATTTTATTATGCACCTGGGACACTCTGACATAGCGGGTAAATGACGAACTCGTGGTAAAACCCATCCTCTATGCCGATCTTAAGATATGCAAACCAGCTCTCTTTCTAGCCGTTTGTACTCACATCTGGGGCCTTCTATTTCCACTTCACTTCCTCAGCTTAGCTTCAATATAAGCCAACTAAACTGCTTCCCGCGTGGAAAGTCAATCCGCGTGGTATCACAATGGGCCTCGGGTGAACCTCGTGCGACTGCTATCTGCAGTCAGTCACTCTTACCTAACCTATCCTAAATATCGAACTGAGAATGCGTTTCATGTTTCAGTATTTACTGTGTATTGAATGTGACCAAGCAGTAAACCGAAGGAGAGATAATGGAGGATAGAGATGTCCACCTTCGGTCATTTTTGCCCCTAGTCCACACCGGAGATTTAGTGGTGTTCCCTTGTATTTCACACAAACCATGGATCCATCACGCAATGGCGGCCGAATATATCATCCTCCCTTATCTCTGTCCCGAAGTTAGGTCGAACACTTATGAATCCACACGCTATCCCTTAAACTTATTAAACACTTTTTAAATCCTTGAATATTACAGTTTATTTACCATCATCTGTTCTATTCTGACGACCAAGTGACAAAATGCGTTTGACGCTTCACCAAACTACGCGATCCTCCTCGATCCTGCGACTCTAACAACGAAACAACAGTGTTCCTGTGTTCAGTGAGTTCAGAAGGGCACCTTCTCTTGAATCAGCACCCACCCACACACCTAATGGCTAGCAATCAAAGCACGTTATGGGAACATTCATGCAACATGGCGGGAACACTGGGTTAAGGAACAAGGGTTAAATTTTAAGGGCCGATGTTGAATGTGAACCACTCCTAAACGTCAAGTTTTTTTCTGCATTTCATTTGACATTTCTCAATTTTAGACTACCCTTAATTTGAACCATGGAAAGATACACAATCGAGCAACGCGTTAAAGTTATTCAGGCTTATTATGAAAATGGGCGTTCAAATCAAAATGCATATCGTGCACTTCGTGATTTTTTCGGTCAATTTAATCGTCCAAATGTGCGTACAATCGGAAAAATCGTGCAAAAATTTGAGTAAACTGGGTCTGTAGGAGATGTGAAAACCCCAGTGCATGCTCGTACAGCTCGTACTGCAGAGAATATTGCTGCTGTTCGCGATGGTGTGGCTGAAGAGCCGTCCACCGCAACTCGTCGTCGTGACCAACAAGTGCACCTCTCACGCTCGTCGTTGATGAACATTATGCATAAAGACTTGCATTTACACGCTTACAAGGTGCAATTGACTCAAGAACTAAAGCCTGTTGACCATTTCAAGCGTCGTCAATGGTCAGAATGGTGGCAAGAAATGGCAACAGTGGATGAATTGCCGCATTTCGGCGAATGATAATCTAAGAGTGATTGTCGAAAAACCAATGCACCCACAAAGAGTGACTGTTTGGTGCGGTTTATGAGCTGGCGGCATCATCGGGCCGTATTTTTTCCAAAATGAGGCCGGTCAGGCAGTTACTGTGAATGGTGTTCGCTATCGTGAAATGATAACGAACTTCTTATGGCCCGAATTAGAAGATATGAATGTGGACTGTATGTGGTTTCAACAGGACGGTGCCACTTGCCACACAGCTAACGAAACAACGGCTCTTTTGCGCGACAAATTCAATGGCCGTGTTATCTCACGTGGTGGCGATGTCAATTGGCCGCCAGGATCGTGTGATTTGACACCGTTGGATTTTTTTCTTTGGGGTTATTTGAAAGAAAAGGTGTACGTCGATAAGCCAGCAACAATTCAAGAGCTAAAGGATGAGATAATTCGGCACATTAACTGCATAAAATCTCAATTATACTTCAGCGTTTTATTCAAAATCAACATCGGCCCTTAAAATTTAACCACCCTTTATATCTCTTTTCGTTCTGAGAAGTTCCTGGCTGCTACCCGTTGGGTCGAATGAATTTGACATCAGTTTCTTGTTTTCAAGGTCTTATGACTTTGTTAATTCCAAAAATGTCATGAGCATAGATGACGTTTGAGTCCAAATGAGGATTGTTTGATAATTAATAGATTGTGTAAGTTGTCTGAGAAAGCTGTCATCCCTTATACACAATGGCTGTAAAGGGCTAACTAAATTATCCACCGGTTAATGGCTGTCACATCCAAGATGTACTCAAAGAAGCATCCACCAAGTGGACCCATCTACTTTCGAACTGTGGCTGGGCAGTTGCAAAAAAAAGTGTCCCGCTGTTTTTGTCTCCTGCATGTGTTGGCCAAGACTAGACTTCTTCTGACTGCAATAAGACACTCCGGCAATAAGACACTCCTGACTCCGGTTAGCGAGGGAATAGTCTTCGGTTTTCTGCTGGTTTATATACAAAGTTTTTCATGAAGCAGTCTTGTCGCACCATTCGGCTGATGTGGCGATGTAGGTAGGTAGGTCAACTCCTACGGTGTCTAGGTTAAATTCTCGACTTTTCGAGTCAAAGTTCACAGCCACTATCTAAAAAAAGCGTCTCAAACTCGGCATAACACTGTAAACCGCCTCCACTCGGGAAAGAACGCTCAACATTCTCGTATGAGCAAGAGTTGAGACTAAAAGTGCTACAATGTCCCAAGGGTAGCAACAACGTTTGGTCATTTGTAAAAAACGTAAAGAATTCCGCCTCGTCTTCAATTCCCACGCTCATTTACAATGACATCCCAGCTGTCAGCTCTTTAGACAAAGCGAATCTGCTTGCGGCGCATTTTGCAGCCAGCTCAACACTGCCAATGTGTCCAATATGTCGCCACCTGTACTTGAGAACGTTGATTTCACCATGGGACAAATCCACTTCCGCACTCGTACAGTTGCAAGAGGACCGGATGGTCTGAAGAGGTGTTCTTCTGCGCTGGCAAAACCACTGCGTAGGCTTTTTCTTCTATCCTAGTCCTTAGGTCTCTTTCCGAGCAGATGGAATACAGCATTTGTCCAGCCCGTCCCTAAAACAGGGCGAATCTTCGTCACTCACCTCGTACCGACCCATAGCACTTACGTCCCTTCTTTCTAGAGTCATGGGGACGCTGATAAATCGTCAGCTTATGAAATCTCTCGAATCGCGGAAGCTTCTTAATTACCGGCAGTACGGTTTCCGCAGCAACAGGTCCACTGGTGGTCTGATAGCTTATCTCACCGAAAAGTGGAACCAATCATTGCACAATGCAGGCGAAAACAAGATCGTTGATTGACATTTGACAGAGTTTGGCCTATGGTGTCGAAGAATCTCTTCTTCAATGGATTAGAAATTACCTTTCGAACCGTTCCATTCAAGTTGTTTTGGATGGGTTCAAGTCTGATGTCCACCAAATAAATGCTGGTGTTCCCCAAGGCTCTGTTCTGTCGCCGATACTCTTTCTCATTTTTATAAATCATCTCTTGTCTGCTACGTCTAATCCAATCCATTCCTTCGCTGATGACAGCACCCTCAGCTTTTCCCATTCGTTCCAAGACTCACGACCCCGCCCTTCCGCCGTAGAATTGGAACGGCAGCGTATGTTAAGCAAATTGAATTCCGATCTTGACAGCATAATGAATTGGGGAAAGAACAACCGAGTGGAATTCAATGCTGCCTGCTGTCACTCAAGCGAATCCTTGTAGATCAGCCATTATCCATGGATGGCACCTGTGTCGATGAAACCGCAGAAAAGCTTTCCATCCTTGGTGTGTGTATCAACACAACACTTAGTTGGAACGATCACATATTTGAGGTCGCCAAAAGTGCTGCGAAATGTTTAAGTTTCCTCAATCGATGCAAGAAATACTTCACCCCTTCTGATTTGGCTTTAATTTAAAAGGCGTATATACGCCCTAAACTTGAGTGCAACGCTCATATCTGGTCTGGTGGCCTCTGAGCGATAAAACTTATAGGACACAACAATTTTGCAGAGTCACTAGACTCGCTCGAACATCGACGCACAGTCTCGTCTCTATCCGTGTTTTGTCGCTATTTTAACAAACGATGCTCAAGTGAGCTTGCCAACTGCCATTTCTCCTCTCCATGAATTCACCCCCAATACCCGTCTCGCCAGGAATGCTCATCAGTTTACCCTTGAGCCTACTTGTGGACGCACAGTTTAATTCAGAGACTCGTTCATCAGCCGTACGACACGAATGTGGAATGCTCTTCGCAGCCCAATATTTCCCCCAGAATACATGCACAGGTACCTCCCTTTCTCCCTCTACACCTTCGACCCGTGCTGCAAATAATTTGGCCCTCGCGCAAATTATGAAAAAAACATAAGTGAGAGACTACAGAAACCTAGGTCTAGGTCCAACTCGGACTGTGGCGCCACCGATATATTATTATTTGGTCTGTCCCGTGCATTGCCCCATCACTCAGTGCAACTGTCGTGAATCAACACACCCACACATTACTGCTTCCATTTGTTGACGTAAAGATAACGTAAAGAACTCGCGAACTATGGCCACGACACGCGTTTATTTTCACAGATAGCTCGTTATTGTGTGTTTTCTACTCGTCTCATTAAGTCTTCTCAACCACAATCTAATGCATGAAAACATATTAGCAGACGACCTTTCACCCAGTTCTTATCAGTACAGTTGTACTCCATTTTTTCAACTGATAAGCTGCCCATAACAGAACGAGTAATAAAACAATGCACAATATCGCTAGCTACTGACGCCGCTGTATGGGCATGCTCATAACCAAAACCAGTTTAGTGGAATGTTAATTAAATGTAAGCCTAAATGTTTGCCCCTGAACTTGAAAAGTCTACTTCTACTAATTGTTTTGTGATAATGCACTTGGAGTCATTCGAAATGGGTTCACTAATAAATGTACATGTACGAGTTGTGCTCGTTGTTTTCGTGATTTTGAAATGAAATTTAATTTATTTTTCAAAGCGCAGTACACTCTCATGGATGTTCCAACTTTGTACCCCTTCCAAAAAATATGTTTTCTCAAATTTAGACCGTTATTCCCTTTTTTTTTTGGAGCACATTTCTCTGCAGAAGTCCACTGTACGGTCCACATACTGGTCCAACTGCTCATTCATTTCTGGTTCGTAGTGGTGTAGGTATCTAGGCAGAAGCTGAGGAAAGACAGCTTGGTCTTGATGACCTTGAAGAATGAAAGAAGACCAAAGAATTGAATGAAAGAAAACATTCAATTTTTCACAAAGACCAAATTTATTTCAATTTTTACCGACTTCATCGTTGCTCTCCTAATTACTGCCTTTTTATGCTCTTCTGAACACAGCAACAAGATTTAAGAGTTAGCAATAATATAATAATATAGGTGGCGCTACAGCCCGTAGAGGCCCAGGGCCTAGCATCTCAGCAACCACTCGTGTTGTGCGTGCTACTGTTCTCCCACGAGTGGAAGGGACGCACAAGTTTTATGCCGACTCCGAACGCTCAAGTTTGAGACGTTTTATCTAGACAGTTATTACTCTTTGAGCATTGTCAGTGACTCGAACATTTTTTTTTATTTGTTTTGTCGTACCGGGACACAGTATTTGCGCAGGAGTCGACACATAGACTCGCAACGCCACGAATTGGTAAACATCTAATGGTAAAGCAAGGTCCTTATGGAGTTTCCCACCGCCATCGTCACCAACAACAGACTTGGCAAAAACAACCAGGTGGAGATAACGAACGGAAAAGACGCGCACCAGTGTTGAGACTGCAAATCCATTATCTTTGCTTAAAATGTTCAATGTCACGAAATAGGGAGCTCCTCACTTGACACAGTCGTTACTAATAACACTTCTTTGTAATTTTTCGCACATAATTTCCTCTGCAATTGTGTGTTTGAGAAGTGTTTCAGAAACAAAAACCAACGACAAGTGACATAAAAAGGAAGAATTACAATGTGTAGTGGATTTTGGACTTTAGGTGGAAGATGTGGTAGAAATGCAAATTTCACAAACTAGTGGTAAATCTGTCACAAGTGTGGTAAAGTAAAAACACTGGACTGTCAACGATGGAAGGCAGCTATTGCACAGGCCTAGACATTCCATGTGTTGCAGGGCTGATAAGTTGGTAAGTGGTGAATCCAGAATTCATTAACACATCTGTCGGTGGAAAAGACAAAATTTGTTTATTAATTGATAAAAAGTATTATTAATATAAGAAAATACACAAGAAACCAACAAAATATATGCCCTTTAATGGAAAAGGAAACCGGCCTCAAATAAGGACACTGGGCTTAAGTAAAGGGTGATTTTTTAAAAGCTATGGGAAAGTTTTTCAAAAAACGAACCCATAAAATTCAGAAAAATGTATGAAATCTTTATTTGAATCGATAGTACGGTCCATATAATTTAATGTCTGAAGATTATTTCATGCAAATGTTGACCTTGACTGCGCCTCAAATGGTCCACCCGCTTAGTCCAATTTTGGCATACTCTTTCCAACATTTCGGCCGGTATCTCACGAATAAATGATTCAATGTTGTCTTCCAATGCGTCAATTGAAGCGGGCTTGTCTGTATAGACAAGAGCTTTAACATAGCCCCACAAAAAATAGTCTAAAGGCGTTAAATCGCACGATCTAGGCGGCCAATTGACCGGTCCCGAACGTGAAGTAAAATGTTCTCCGAACTCGCCTCTCAATAAGTCCATTGCTGCGCGTGCTGTGCGGCATGTGGCACCGTCTTGTTGAAACCACATGTCATGCAAGTCAAGCTCTTGCATTTTGGGCAAAAAAAGTTGGATATCATCTCACGGTAGCTCTCACCATTCACAGTTACGTTACAATTCGCATCATCTTTGAAGAAGTACGGTCCAATGAAAAAGTTTTTGTGTATAGTGACTGATACCATCATAAACTTGGCACCGCAGAAGCTGTTGGACGCAAATTTTCACTTCTTGTGTGACGAACAATGTAGCGACGTAATTGAAGTTCGCTGTCTTCTCATCGTTCGTTCAAATTTGAAGGCGCCATGCGTTTGCCAAGGCTAGACCCAACATTTACGTAAACAAAATCCAGCACCATTTTTTGCTACACATAGCAGTGCTATACATGTAGTGCTTCTTGAAGCCCGCAGTATTCGTTACGACTGCTGAATGTTCGTTTACCTAGAACGTAGAAAATAAGAATAATTGTCTCACTCATGTTCCCTCTGGCCCCAATTGGGGACACCATTGTATAAGTGTACCTTCTACAAACGATGTTCAACTTTCCTCAAAGAATATAATTTTATTTTATAGTAAACACTATATTCATGTAATTTTTGTAAATTAACAGACTTAATGGAAAAATGTACAAAGTTTTCACTGGTCACTGAAACAACTCCAAATGATGCGCTGCAAAATCACTTCTAACTATTTCTGGTTGCTCTTCTGTCTGAAAACACGTCAATAGCTTCCTAAGAATCGAATGTCAACGAAAGAAGGAAGAAAAAACAGATTAATAAGAATTCCATGGCCTTTCTTTAGATGTCCTCGTTTGGGCACGGCAGACATATATGCAATAACTTGAGTTGCGTTTTTGGTCCATCGTAAGCAAACATGGCAACCATCTCGCCGATGATTGATGGCGATGCCCAGATGAACATGCAGAATTCGAATAACGGTGTCCTACAAGCTTTAACTATCTCACGAACATTCAGCCGTCCGTAATGATTTGGTCACAACTCTCAAATGTCTGTGATGCGAAATGTGTGATGTGAGGTTTTACCAATTTTGTATTCTTGCAGAAGGCTCACAAGACAACACACCATACTGTGGTGAATTTGTTTTGATGAATGTGTTTTTTCACCCTCTTCGGTCTCTTTTCACAAAAGATGATGGAATAAGAGATATTCGTCTCTCCAGTGGGAAATCCCCAGTCCATCGCAGTTTACCTCAGACTTTGACGATGGTTGTCTCATGTCACGCATACTACTTTACTTTTACGAACACTTGTTAGGAGTATAGAGCAACGCAATGGCGTTAGGAGGGAGTAATCAGCTTCGCTTACACGTATTCACAGACGCCGGCCTGTGAAAAGGTTTCAATAAACGCTGTCAGATGAATCTGAGGGGCAAGAAACGTAGAAATGGCACATTTCTTCTCCCATTATCTCTACTTTTCACATTGTCCTCTCAATGTGAGAGAAGAGAAATATAGCGCAAAATAGAAAATAACCGGAATTCAAAAGAGTTTGATGAAACATACTGGCCGTCTAAAAAACATTTATTACCCTGAAATTATTACATTTGTCTCTACTTTCTCTGTTTTTTCATTTTATGTGCTCAATCACGCATCACAGCCAGAGATAATGGAGGATAGACATATCCAACTTCGGCCATGTTCATCCCTCGTCCATCTCGGCATTGAGCCGTAGAAAATAAGAGTGCCGTCGAATTCCGTTTGCATTTACCGGCTCCGCTACTCACCGCAACACCAAATATGTATACAAAACGATGTGAGGTGAAATCAAGAGTCAAGGGAGGTAGATGTTGGATATCTCTATCCTCCATTATCTCTGGTCACAGCTTTGACAGTTCCTGTGCTGCTCACGAGTTCTGTGGTTTTGGCTAAAAATACGAAAACCCATCAATTTGTGACTAACTACCCTCTTGTGAGGCAGTTGTGACTTGTGACACATCACAGAGGTGTGCCAAAATAGGGCCATAAGCTTTTGAAAACCACCATTTCATCTGTAGGGGCAGAGTCTCTGTAATTTTTCATGGTTTAACCTTTAAAGCGCTTGGCTGACAAAGGACGAGGTGGTTGGACCAAGTCCAAAAGCTCGCCTGGTTGCGCTTGGGCATAACTCCTGATGAGTTAGAGTCGATGGCGGAGCATCGAGTTGCCTCTCGTCCGTGGCTTACTCCCGCGACCCCTTTTGTGGAACATGCGGGCCAGAAGAAGATGATGATGTGTGGAATGGAAGTTGAAGACAGAGATATGTCAGAATAGGACTATAATCAATGACAATTCTGATGCCTACTTAAGAATTCAAAAAGCACTGTATTACTGCAAGGTCTTCAACAATTTTTCCCAACACCGGAGAAGACATCCTTGCGAATAAGTAAAATCTATTTTAAAGAACTGACACATTATAGCGTGGGGTCGCCAAAGTTTTTATAAAGACGAGCGTGAGAGGTGCAATTGTTGGGCACGACGACGAGTTGAGGTGGACGGCTCTTCAGCCACACCATCGTGAACAGCAGCAATATTCTCTGCAGTACGAGCTGTACGAGCATGCACTGGTGTTTTCACATCTCCTACAGACCCGGTTGGCTCAAATTTTTGCACGATTTTTTCGATTGTAAGCACAATTGAATGATTAAATTGAAAATTAAGAAGTGCACGATATGCATTTTGATTTGAACGCACATTTTCATAATAAGCCTGAATAACTTTAACACGTTGCTTGATTGTGTATCTTTCCATGGTTCAATTGAGTTAGTCTGAAATTGAGAAATGTCAAATAAAATACAGAAAAAAACTTGACGTTTGGAGTGGTTCACATTCAATATCGGCCCTTAAGATTTACTTTATACTAAGAAAGGGGTCGCGTAGTGTTTGAAGAACACTGCTATAGAGGAGAAAATGTTTGCTCCATTCTGATTTACATGACTGTTAGTTGTGACGTTAGTAATGTGATACGAAATGTGCCACATCCCCGCCTCGACTCGTCAGCAAAGACTCACATTTCATACGATGTTTTTGAATACATTTTTTACATTGTTGTTTTTTCTCCTTTGCTTTGGCTGTTGGCAACCCGAATTATCCCGGGTTGCACCTAAACCGATTCAAACCGAGTTACATCTACGCCATACCGATGAAACGAACCGAAAACATAAAAAAAACTACTGACAGCTCAACTCTGCGCGAACAAATGTGTGAACATGAAGCTGAACCTTAACCTAAACAGAAGGAAATCCAATCTATGATCCATATTTTTGGCTTTCGGTTCATCTTCAAACCGACTTCGTGAACCCCGGTTACAGAGATATCCAACTTCTACCTCCCTTGCCCCTTGATTTCATCTGAAAGCGTTTTTTGTACGGTGTTGCGTTGAGTGGTGGAGCCGGGAAGTTTGTATGAGTATGTGTGAGAAGCAAAGGGCAGTCCACTACACTCTTATTCTTTACGGCTCAATGCTGACATGGACAATTGGTAAAAATGGCCGAAGTTGGATATCTCTATCCTCCATTATCTCCGGTTACAACTCGGTCTGCTTCTAACTCGGTTTGGGACATCGACAATAAACCCTTTATGTTATCTTTTCTGTGCAATAATGCTGAGATCCTCAATGAAGAGGCACGATCTTCCACGACAGAACGTGACAGTGGGCAGATATAACATCGAGGTAGTCGGGAACTCGGCTCTCCGTAGAACAGTCCAAACAGCATCTTTACCAAGGCCCAAGTCCTGCAGTACGGCGAACAGGCTCTGTCATTGAAAACGTCTTCGGTCTCTTCGAGAGAAAGAATCCGCGTGCGATCTTTGATCCTATTTGCTTTGATGAGATCTGGAGGAGAAGGTTTAACCACTGCATGGGCTCTAGTCAGGTGTCTACTGATCCAACCTCTAAAGTGGCCATGTAGGACAACATTACTTCAGCTCGCAGGATCTGCGACTCTGAATTTGTGGGACAACGCTACAGAGGTTGCCCGCCAAGTAGAGAACGACCACAACCAAGTCGGAGTCCGCAATTGCAGACAACTAGCCAGAGATTGTACTAGTCTTGTTGGTCGAGGTTGGTTGGTCAAGGACTGTAGCACTACACAAAGGAGAAAAAGAAGACAAATTGATTGCAAACGTGGTGCATAAACATAAAACGAAAACCGCTGGCGCACTTAATGATACACTTCAGTTAAAGCCTGTAGTGACTTCGTCGCTCGAGCGAGTTCCGCCGATTACCACTGATTGTTGGTTAGGGCTGCTCGTAGCTAGCACTCGCTGGTTTGCATCGTTGTTCACTTCGTACTCATGTCCGAGTACACACACTCTTGAACTCAGTTAGTTATTATACGTTCTGTCTTGATAAATTTGCCACTCTGCCCTTGCGTGCACTCGAACCGATTTGTGAGTCTTGAGTCTTTTCAAAATACGCTCACTCTGCATTTCATTTATTTGCATGTACTTTTTCACTCCGCAGGCGTATACAGTCGCAGCAAAAAGAAGTTCTTCCGCCTAATCAAGAAACTCCCCATGGTCCAGGCTCGCATCGAGAAGGAAATCGGTGGTACAAGACAAAGTTTCAAAGATGACATGGTCAAAAGTTGCAACGGTCTTCTGTACTCATCCAAGTTGCCCGAGAAAGGCCTCTCACCGGACCAAATTTTGAAACTAGTTGACGATCACCTGGAAAAGGGAGAATATGATTGGCGCCACGGACATGTATCCGGTGCGGTCTACGGCTACGATGCACAACTCATTGAACTCATCACTCAGGTTTATGGAAAAGCCTCGTACACAAATCCTCTCCATCCAGACGTCTTTCCTGGAATTTGCAAAATGGAAGCTGAAGTTGTGCGCATGGCATGCACTCTATTCGGCGGAGATGAGAAGACATGTGGAACTGTAAGCAAATCGATGGAATTCAAGTGAAAATATACACAACAAAACATCTTTTGCGTTTTCAGATGACTACTGGTGGCACTGAATCAATCATCATGGCGTGCAAAGCGTACAGAGACTACGCGCGAGAGGTTAAGGGCATAACTCGGCCGAATATGGTGGTACCAGTCAGTGCACACGCTGCCTTCGACAAAGCCGGACAATACTTGGGCATTCACGTCCGTTCTGTCAAGCTTGACCCGAAGACCACTGAAGTGGATCTTGATGCATTTAAGAAGGCAATCAACAGCAATACTATTTTGGTAAGTTTCAGGATGAGGGCAACTCTCGTGATAGTGGCTTTGACGGAGATTACAATTGCAGCTCGTTGGTTCCGCTCCAAATTTCCCATACGGGACCGTTGATGAAATCGAAGTGATCGCAAAACTTGGACTTCAATACGACATTCCTGTGCACGTGGACGCGTGTCTTGGAAGTTTCGTAATCGGCTTCATTAAGAAGGCCGGTTACTTTGTGAAGCCGTTTGACTTCAGCGTCAAGGGCGTAACCAGTATTTCAGCAGATACTCATAAATATGGTTTTGCTCCAAAGGGATCATCCGTTATTCTTTATTCTGACGAGAAATTCCGCGATCACCAATTCACTGTCACAACCGACTGGCCCGGTGGCGTTTATGGCTCACCCACCGTGAATGGATCGAGGGCTGGTGGCATTATTGCCGCGTGCTGGGCAACAATGATGAGATTTGGCGAGGAAGGCTATTTAGAAGCCACCAAACGTATTGTCGATACATCAAGATTGATTGAGAACGGGTAAGTGACGATGTGCTAACGTAAACGAATTGTCTCACTCATCGCTGTTCTTTTGTGCATTTTAGACTAAGAAGTATTAAGGGAATTTACGTTTATGGAAAACCAGCGACCTCCGTCATTGCTATTGGATCCAATGTCTTTGACATCTTCCGCCTCTCCGATGCACTCTGCAAACTGGGATGGAATCTGAATTCGTTGCAATTCCCATCAGGGTGAGCACAAAGCATATTCAATCTTTGTTCATAGATTTTTAACTCATCTCTTCCAAAGAATTCACATTTGCGTTACTGACATGCACACCAAGGACGGCATCGCCCAGAAATTTTTAGCTGATGTCACTGCATCGGTGACGGAAATCCTCAAGGATCCAGGTCAGCCTGTGGAGGGTAAAATGGCGATTTATGGCGTGGCACAGAGCATTGCCGATCGCACTTTGGTTGGCGAAGTAACTCGTAATTTCCTCTCGAGCATGTACTACATTCCTAGCAAATAGAGCGAAGGAAAGAGGGCTTACTCGAATTCTGTATTCTAAAAAGCATTTGCTTGGTTTTTTTATTGTTAACGTACAAATGCCAAATGTGTGTACATACTTGGATTGTTGTAATGTGTTTATTTATGTGTATAAACTTGAAGAACTATTTTTTGTGATCATGTACTTTTCATGAAGATGGAAGATAAACAAGGAGATACAATTGGTTTGTCTTATTAATCAGAGACTTGGGATCGAACTGGGATATACTGCGCGGAGCTAAATTAGAGGCTGGCTGGCTATCCGGAATAGGGTACACGGCCCTTAGACAACTCTTCAATTGCGACATTTGCCTGTATCCTCGGGCAAAATGGGCAAGAATGCATGTTGCTGCCTAAAATACCAAATGAGATGGAAAAGACTGTCGAGACCTTTTTTCGACGGACTACACCTGTTGATAACGGCCCTGAAGGCGTTAATGAATATCCTCGAAGCATTACTTGGAGCACCCTTACTACGACTGGGGTTCAATTTGATCGACTCTTGTTGTTTTATGAGTCGTGGCGGTTAAGTGGCGCTTTAGTGTCGGTATTACGGTAGCGAAACGCCTTGAATGTCGTTCTTCTTATGTTCATCACATTCCACAGAAACAATTTACAACTGACAGATTTCTATTTTTCTGGATTTGAGTGCACATATAACTCGCGGGTAATAATGAAAAATAATTTTGTGAAAAATATAGACACATATTGATGTTCACGTGACGATGAAGAGAAAATAAGAAAAAGGGATCTAATGCGAATACGCAGAACTATTAGATCGAAATCCAACAAATTGGATTTACCAGATGCTAAGCACATATACTTAAAGAAGAGTAAATTAAAAATGTAGAGTTAACCATTTTTAATTTTAGATTCAAAATGTATTTTCGGTTAAACAGAGAGCCATTTGTTTACGTTCTTAACGCAGTGCAGGAAAAGCTGCCTGAAACAACAATGCCTTGGTCGGTGTTAATGTTAATATTGTTGATGAACTTTGTGCACTCTTCTTCTGTTTCATTGAAGTACTTTTGCCTGTACGGTCCTCTCCCTGTGGCCCCTTCTTATTTGTTGTTGAAAACGATCTTTTTTTTTTTGCTTTAAATTTAGTATCGGACCAAACCTAGTAGAAATGAAATAAATCTTAGTGTTTGTCTCTAGTTTTTTCTTATCTAGTATTCATACGTACTTTTTGCCACTCTTTACCGTCCCGTATTGGTGGTCCTAAGCTATTTAATATAGCAGCTACCTCTTCCCACTCATTTTTCAATGCAGCCGTTTGTGGAACACCCCCAGAGATGATGGAGGAAGAGATGGGCCACTTCTACGTTTCTTGCCCCTCAGATTCATCTGACAGCGTTTTTTATAACCTTTTCACAGACAGGCGTATAGGTGTGAGCTAAGCGAAGCTGATTACTCCTGCTTAACACCATTGCGTTGCTCTATACTTCTAACAAGCATGCGTGAAAATAAAGTAGTATGCGTGACTTGAGAGCACAACTGCGATGGACTGGGGGCCTTCCACTGGAAAGAGGAATATCTCTTTTGAGATTGCTGGCCAAGCTTAGGTTTTTTTTGCATCAGCTCTACCAACCAGCTCATTTGTCTATTATTTGTTACGTTTACCCTTAAAACATATAAATCAAAACACATGCATCGATAAATTTAACAAATGTTACATATTAAATAGATTTTCAACTTCTGGCGTTAACAAATTTCTCCACGACAAAAATAGGCTTTTAAGTAAGCGTTTTGCCACACTATACCGACAAACCAGAAATGAACTATGATAGAGAAGTTGGCCATCTCTATCATACTTCATTTCTGATGCAAACTGTCAAATAATAATTACGTTCCACAAGCTCGTAAGACGACTGGCGCAGCGCCAACTATAATGCTGATTTCGCACAGTCGTTTTTCGACAACGCGTTCAACGCCAGTCATAATAAGAGTGATGGTCTCGCATCAATTCGTGAGCTATTAGAACTTATAAGCCGAGTATTTTGATCAAGATTACCAAAGAACTCCATCATCTTCTGATCCTCATGATCCACTCAAGGGGTTGCACGACAGATCTCCAAGCGTAAGTTCGTTCAACACGTAAGTTCGTACGTGTTTGAAAATCCCTCAAACGACAAATCACGAACGGCTACAAACAGAAACAGCAATGGATCCCCCAGAGACGCTCGCGAAGATGACTTATTTACAATCGCAGATCTGTAAGAGAAGCCTGAGACTCTATCTTCGAGGATGTGTATAAATTGATGCTAGCATTCGCGGGAATAAATTTTAAAAAATATCAGACAAACGACCCCGGTTGGTCTGAGCCTAAGCTAATGCTGCCTTCATTGTTGACGGTTGCATTGTTGACGAGACTTCAAATTGTACATTCGCGGTAACTTGGTATTTACAGTGGAGAATCTGTATTCCCTTTCATCTTCAACCAGGACGCTAGATCCGTAGATCCGAACAAGATCGACGTCTTGGTACAGCTTGTAAAAGTCGCGGTTATGTTGTGAGCTTCATTGCAAGGAGGAGCACATACATGGTACGCAGGATTTTTCTTTCGAAGGCACCAGTACAACAGGAGTGCCCTGTCTTACTAATCGTCCAGCTTCTGGCTCCATTTTTGAATTAAGAGTTTTGTAGAGCATTGGCCGAGTTCATAATTGCAACATTGTTGCCCCTACACTGCACAAAATATTCTCTCAACACATTTATGAACACGAATACTGGAGCAAGTTGCAGCAGGTCAGTATTGTCAAAGAAGCATTCATAAATGCAACATAAGTAGGCGACACAAAAAGTGTTCGGTTGACGTTGGTATTGCTAAAATGAATGTCTACACATGTCTAAGAAAAGTCCCTAGTAAAGGGTGATTTTTTAAAAGCTATAGAAAGTTTTTCAAAAAAAAAACACATGAAATTCAGAAAAATGCATGAAATCTTTATTTGAATCGATAGTACGATCCATATAATTTAACGTTTGAAGATTATTTCATGCAAATGTTGACCCTGACTGCGCCTCAAATGGTCCATCCGCTTAGTCCAATTTTGGCATAGTCTTTCGAACATTTCGGCCGGTATCTCACGAATAAATGCTTCAATGTTGTCTTCCAATGCGTCAATTGAAGCCGGCTTGTCTGTATAGACATGAGCTTTAACATAGCCCCACAAAAAATAGTCTAAAGGCGTTAAATCGCACGATCTAGGCGGCCAATTGACCGGTCCCGAACGTGAAGTAAAATGTTCTCCGAACTCGCCTCTCAATAAGTCCATTGTTGCGCGTGCTGTGTGGCATGTGGCACCGTCTTGTTGAAACCACATGTCATGCAAGTCAAGCTCTTGCATTTTGGGCAAAACAAAATTTGGATATCATCTCACGGTAGCGCTCACCATTCACAGTTACGTTACGATTCGCATCATCTTTGAAGAAGTACGGTCCAATGATGCCAGCATAAACCGCACCAAACTGTGACTTTTTCTGGATGCATTGGTAGCTCTTGCAATGCTTCTGGCTGATAATCACTCCAAAATCGACAATTCTGCTTATTTACATACCCATTGAGCCAAAAATGAGCTTCGTCGCTGACTGACCATAAAATGGAAGAAGCGCGCGATGAACTTTCTTAACAGAGCACGCATTTTAATAATAAAATTCAATAATTTGCAAGCGTTGTTCGTTTGTAAGACGATTCATGGTTAAATTATAGACCAAACTGATTGTGTTTGACAGTGAAACAAAACACGAAACGTGCGTCAGCTGTTTAAACCAGTGTTGCCAAAAAGATAATATCTAAAAAATCACCCTTTACTTGGTGGAATGCTTGACACATAATAAACTGACCAACTTTCAAAAATTTTAAAAAAATCAGTAGCAGCATTCGCAGCAATAGGGTCATGCTTCTAACTAAAAAGAATTGGACGTCAAAACATGTCCGAATCAACAGATATTTAAGATAATTTCCGTCTGATGTTCTTGGGATTTCACACATTTTTGCACGAAAAAGTTCACTTTCGGCTTCCCTGCAATCCTGCCAGAAAACAAATATCTCTGCCAATTTGATCGCAGTTGCCGACTGCTCTCATGCATATATTTACATTTGTGAACGCAAATCTTGCAGGGCTGCTGCAGTGTGACATTTATGAACACGGCCTCCTTTTGCGCTTCGGGTTTTGAGAAAGATTCGCTCTTTGAAAATAGTGATTCCCAGAAAATAGTGTAAAGTTTTTTTTTGCTTGAATTACTTTGTTTTCATTCTGAGCCAGTTATGGAGTTAAATGAGCAGTCCATCCTTAGGCATGCAATACCTCCCGATAAAGAGCTTATTAATCAAATAATTTTACCTGAGCAATCGTTAATTGTTTCGGACAAAAGAAAAAAAATTAGCAATATGGACTGGTGGAATGACGCCGACTCGAGCGTATCGCTAGAGGAAGACAACATGATGTCAACGTAGACACGCCGACTCTGGTTGGCGGCGTGCCTTCTGCTAACGGTGAAATAAGCAGTAACGGTAACATACACCAAGGATTTGTGGAAAATTCTGATCTGACTATTGAGGGTCAGAATAAAGTAGAAAATATGATTCTTTTGACCCCAGTCGTCTTGGCAACCAAAGTAAAACGGGTTGTTATGGGTCGGATCTCCACTAGGGTGTGGAATTCACGTTACTACTTATAATTGAGACTCAGTGCGAAAGGGGCGTAGCCCACAAAAATCGAAATTATGTTGATCATCACTAGAGAGATCTGAGGACTGAAAAATTGTCCTCACTGATACACTTTTGCACTGATAGCCTTAAATGTTAGCAAGGCCTCTTGATAAATGCTTTAGAAATGCGTCAAAGATTAACGCCCAATTACATTTGAAATCCAACTGAACTGAACTGAATTCGAGGCAAATTGTTCCATTTTCGTTGCAGATGTCCGGCCCGGCGACAATAAGGCAGCGTAGCAAACACCTCTTCAACGACTTCAATGAGGTCCCTAAAAATATGATGAAACTGATTCTTTGTATTGTTTGTGGTGTTTTTTGTTTTTCTCAGCTATTAGACCATATCTAGTGGGTTCAAAACGCCTAACCACAGTCCCCAACAAATCAGCGACTACGTATATTCCTCATTAGTCTCATGTCTGCGGTTCAATGGCCACACCAGTGCTTTTGCGAATGTCACGATGCATGAATTTATGTAAAACAGTTTCCGGGGACATCAACGAATCGCAATTACAGATCATCCCTGAACCGTTATCGAGTTTAAGGAAGTAATAAAACTGTTGTCACGCACTGTAATCAAAAAAATCTGATTTATCAGTAAAGCCTTCAAATATGCACGTGACCCTACGATGACATGCTAGTTCAGTGCGGAAATGTGCATCAACACCATGCATCCAATTTAACTTCAGGGTGTGGACAAATGGTATCAACCTTTAATTCAGAATGATGATGATATGTTGTCAGTTCAGAGGGGAAAGTATTTGTGACTTTTGACACAGTGCAGCAGATGTGCTCTCGAAATCTCAACTTTATGAAAATCAGCAATACTTAAATACGGCAATTATGCTATTCTGCTTATGAATGTGATATGTAGGATGACTGCAGAGCCACTTTCAGAAATCGGAAACCATATTGTTCAGGACGCCGTTGTATAAGGCCTCGGCGGATACGAAAAAGAATTGGCGAAGGTTCTTTATTGTTGGACGACACGGGCAACCACTGGCGCAAAGGACTGTAGTCAGATACCTGGGGATCTGGCTAGACCAGTATCTATATTTTAACAAACATGTAGATGCTGCTCTGGCCAGGGCCCGAGGCGCTTTTGCCCTTACAAAGAGACTGTTTTACAACAGCCAACTCGATGCGAGGGTGAAGGTTATCTGCTACATGGCCCTCATCCGGCCAATGCTCACCTACGGCTGTCCCGTGTGGTTCAACGTGAGTGCAAGCTTGATGGAAAAGATTCGGTTGTTTGAGAGGGCTTGTCTTAGGGCTTGCCTTAGCCTTTATAGAACTCCAGCGTCCCAGTACAGAAAATTCTACTCCAATGAGATCTTATACAACAGGGCGAACCTGATACGAGTGGACAATTTCCTAGTGAAGTTGATTCGAGGTCATACTGCCAGAGCGATGAACTCGGTCAATAACTTGATCTCAGGGGCTTACTACCCCAATTCACAATACCACGAAAGGGTACGCCACAACGGGTTCGTCCCCCCAGAAGCTTTTCTGCACCTAGACAAAAACGGGCTGATACAAAATATAAATGCGGTACCGCTCATCTACCATATCGGCAGATCAACTGTGGATGGGCGACTCAACCACGACCGTTCCGTCGCACAACGAGCTGAGGAGGGTCTCCTCCAGTTCAGCACGTCGGTTTCGAGACGGGATGTACGGGATGTTTCTATGCAACATCGAAAGTTTTGGTGGCTGGGGAGAGAGGGAACTCCATCGTCGAACCCTTTAGACCCGGGGTAAATAGGGTAGTCCGTATCCCCGAATGAGGGAGTAGTCGGTGTCTGTCTTGCAGTGGATTAGATGTATGCTGGTTATATGTATGTCTATCCGCAGCATCCTATGACCGACTTACACACATGTAGGGTAGTGTTAGTGTTAAGGTAGATGTAAGTTGTAAATAGAAAAAAAAAAATAATAAATAAATAAAAAAAAAAAAAAAGATTGGTATACACATGTGTACACCTGTTTGTACCTCTGTGTATACCCATGTGTATATATTAAGTACATATATATATATATGTGTGTATATAATCATACATACATGTAAATATGTATGTAAGTTTAGCATAAGGTAGCCTAAGTTATTTTAAGGTAGTATGTAAGTTAGCATATAAGTTTTAAGAAAACAGTTCTGTAATTAAGTTTTTTTTTCCCAATTTTCTTAATTTAAAATGTTTGATTCAATATCCATGTTTCGTTTAAATATATCCGTTGTAAGTTTAGGTCGAAAGACATAGCATAAGTTTAAGTTTAGCTTAGAGCGCCCGCCGAGGGCCAGTAAGTTACATCTAGTATTGTTCGTTAAACTAGTTTTAAGCATTTTTGTCTAGTATTTAAGTATTTTATGAAGTAAAGAATAAAAATGAATTAAAAAAAAAAATGACAGAACCTCGGGTAACGGCTGAAATAATATCACTTTGCAAAACCAGAGATACATTATATAAACGTGGAAAAATAACCCTAAAAGCAAGTGTTATGAGTTAGAATACAAGCAATTCCGAAGTCTGTTGAACAGAAAAATCGAATTCGTAAGATGTCAATTTTACAAAAACCAGTTTATTTAAATAACCCTAAAAAGACATGGAAGGTATTGAACGAGATACTTGGGAGGAAGAAGAATTTTGTAGACAAAGTGATAATCAGCAACTTTCCCACAAGCATGGATCAGAAAGCATTAGGCGATGAATTCGCTGAACATTTTGCAAGCCAAGCTACAAAAATTGTACACAGTTGCAACCACAGGACGTTAAATCACCAAAACCCGTATCTTGCACAGTCCATATACATGAAGGAAGCTAGTGAGGTGGAGATCTTTAACATATTAACCAGTCTTAAATGTGACAAAAGTGCGGGAGCAGATAGTGTAAGACCGATTGATTTGAAACAAAACGCAGTATTACTAGCCCCAATTATAGAAGCAATAATAAATCACAGCCTTAGCCACTGTCACGCTCCAACTTAACTTAAAATATCGCCTATACGCCTAATTTACAAAAGTGGCAGAAAGAGCAAGTGCGAAAACTACCGACCTATTGCAATACTACCTGTCATAGAAAAATGTTTAGAAGAAATTGTTGTGCGCCGATTAAACACATTTATTGCGTAACACAATATATTACACACAAATCAATACGGCTTCCAAAGAGGAAAAAAATACAAGAACCATCACGTGCTTGTAATGTTCATCGACTTTAGTAAGGCCTTCGACACAATATGTCACAAGAAACTCTTACAGGCTCTCGATAGGTTGGGAGTGAGAGGCACACTAGGTAAGTGGATGGTAAGCCTCCATAACAGGAAGGACAACAAAGGTGAAGATCTTAATAATAAGTGTGTCTTTGGAGTACGGCAAGGCTAAAAATTGGGACCATTGCTATTTATACTTTTCACGAATGAGCTTCTTCGCGTATTCGAACGAGCAAAATCCTTTGCTTTTGCGAACGGCATAGCTATCGTCGTTAGACACAATTGCCTTGCAACTGCAACAACGCAAGGAGGAGTTCTATAAACTAACAAGATGGTGTCATGACAACGGCTTGGTAATTAATGCCCCAAAAACTAAGGAGATATACACCTACAGATGTACAAAGACAGGTGTATTATTCATTGGTGGAATCTCATTTGAGGTATGGGGTACTAGCATGGGGCAATGCATCAACAACCTATTTAGATAAGCTGAAAGATCTTCAAAATAGAATAATCAAAATAATAAATACAAACAATAATATATTCAAGGTATTCGATGTTAGCTGTATTTTTAGAATGGCAGTCGTTTTGGAATACTACAATGAACATCGTTTCCAGCATCAAATACGCCTCAATTTAAACACTCGAAGACGAGCACGAGGGCTACTTGAAATTCCTGAAATCTTCAACGCATATGGAAGACGACAACTCAGCTATGCCGTACCAACAATCTTCAATAGCCTACCAGCTAACATAAAAACATCATAAACTTTAAAAAACGAAAAAAGAAAATTAAAGAATTTTTTCTAAGTCATAACAATACACTTTCCACCTGTATAAGTAATCAAAATTAAAGCTAAAAACGGAATATTAAAATGTAAAGCAAAACATGTACTAAAACTTCTAAGCAATGTACGAATAAGAATTTCAACCACCTGCAGATAAGCAATAAGCTTCGAAGGTAACTTGAACATAAATTGTAACTTTTTCAAAGATAATAAAGAAAGAAGTGAAAAAAAGAATGTAGCGTGGTACGCAGCATTTTGTGGTTCAAAGTGTGAAAACCGGAGTGAAAGAAGCGTCCATCTCCAGACAGGCAACCATACATTCATCAAGTCGGAACTAGGTTCTTCATAACATAGACGTCATGAGCTAGACTGTACATTTCGTGTACACATAATCCAAAAAGTATCCGTACAGCGGTTTGGAAAGGTTTAATATATAAAAATTAAAGGGAATAAGGAAGGGAAAACCTTCCAAATTGTACCAAATTAAACGAATTTGCGTCGCCTATGAGTACTCTTATGAGAAAGATCGTTGTCTGCGATCAGTTAGCAGACGATAGGAAATGGATACAATGGTCGAGTGAGCCGGAAGAAGCCATATATACGGAAAGCTAATATGAAGGCGAGGCTGCAGTATGCTACTGAACATTTAGAGAATAATAATTCTTCCAGGGATCAAGTTATATTTACAGATGAGAGCAAATTTAACACTTTTGGTTCAGATGAACGACGCACGGTATGGAGGAAGCCTGACACTGCTCTTAATCCGAAAAACTTAACCTCTACAGAAAGCATGGCGCAGGCAATGTGATGTGTGGGGATGCATGGCCTCCTCCGGCGTTGGGAATCTTGTATTTCTTGTTTATGGGTACTTGAACATACTCAAAGACTGAGTCTCGGCAATAATTTCATATTCCAACAGGATAATGACCCAAGGCACACGTCGTTTCTGGTGAAAGAATGGTTACATTGCAACGTTAAAACACAAACTAAACTCCATGCTCGGTCACCAGATTTAAACCCAATTGAGCATCTGTGGGACCGTTTAGAAACCAAAAAATCCGGGAACGCACAATATCAAACAAAACTAATTTGAGGGCCATCTTGGCCTGGATCAACCTTCTCCTTTGTGTGGCGCTACAGTCCGAGGTAGACCTGGGCCTCAACAAACGATCCTCTCCAACTAGCGCGATCACTGGCTCCAGTTTCGCATGCGAAACGCCTCTTGAAATTGGCAGGTACTCGAATATCTTTCTGAGTTTCATTATGGAACAAGCAGCAGGTAGTGAAGGAGTTTGTGCACCTCGGGGCAAGCGTGAACTCCACCAATGAATCGCCCATCGCAACGACGCTACTTCGGTTGTTCGAAACAACTGGGCTTGAAACTCCTGACTCAGAGGACCAAGATCATACCTTACAATACTCTTATTTTGCAAGTCTTACTATTTCGAGCCACAAACTGCAGACCTGATTCTGAGAGCCTTCCAAGAATCACTTCGAATATATGTCTGCTAGGAAGGCGAACGGAGGAGAAGACATAACCAAGGCGGCTAAGATGCGAATGTTGTCCGGAGGGCAAAAATCCGTCGACTGCACTGGTTCGGCCGCATCGTGCGCTAGGAGAACAACGCTCTAGCAAAGAAGGTCCAAGCCTCCTAGTTCGAGCAGGGGAGGAAAACAGAACCTCCGGTATAAAGAACAAGTCATTGCGGATGCAAGGCAGCTTGGCGGGAAGACAGAACCTCCGGTATAACGACCAAGTCATTGTGGATGCAAGGCAACTTGGCAGGAGAGGAAGACTGAATCTCCGGAATAAAGAACAAGTCATTGTGGATGCAAGGCAACTTGGCAGGAGAGGAAGGCAGAATCTCCGGAATAAAGACCAAGACATTGTGGATGCAATTCAACTTGGTCCTGACGACTGGAAACAACGTGCCTAGAACAGTCATCGATTGAAGGCAGATAGTGCCTAGTCTTAGACCCTACATGGGTCACAGGTCTGAGAAGTAAGTCAAGTTCACAGCACTCATAGAACTTGTTTGAATAAACATTTAATTAGACATTCTGATGCGGTCCCCGTCCAGGCCGAGTTACAGGCCTAGGCAGCACATTGCTCAGGCAGATAAATAACGCTTAATTTTATCTGAGGAACGTGTCTGTCTGAAAGTATTTTTTCTTCGTACACAGTTAAAGCATTATTCCTTTTTTCATGACCCCATTCCAAGCCCAATCAACTCGGTCACTTGCAACTCAGGATAGCAAGTGTGTCGGCAAGAATGGGCTATTATGATATTCTTCATGAAATGGCTAATTACCCGGGAAATAGCGCTTTGGAATGACCATACTTAAGATTGGTTGATGGCCTATTTGTTGGTATTTACTTATATATAGAGCGTACATGTGTATGTACATGTGCATTAATTTAATAAGTCTAACTTGACGTGACGTGGTCGTGGAATGGGAATAGTGGGCGTTGTTATACCGACGAGTTGCACAGCAACGGACTGCAACTTGTTTGCCGCCCCTAAGTCATGGAATGAGGAACGAGCACTCCACCAAACTGTAGCTCACTGACAAGTACACACTGAAACTTCAGTAGCTACGGCTTTCCATCAGTCCGTCACCATTTCAAGTCCGTGGGGTGATGTAAACTCTCCCCTTATGGAGTTACATAATTCATACGAAGAACCGCGGGGGCATTATTTTTTTTGTGTTTCTGTTTTTAGCGTGGGTCGTTAATGGGTGCAGGGGAGTGTGTGTGTGGCGTATTGGTTTGGTACACCACCAGGGTTGACAAACATTTTGACTTGATTTCAGTTTTTTTTTTTTGCCGGAATTAACATGAGGACGGGAAAGGTAGCCTTGTGCTCCATCAAACAGGCATGAATCTATTCTAGGCATTGACTAATGCGGTTGGGGTAGCTAGGGGTGTTTGTAAGTCTTCCTGTCTTCCTACTAAGAGCTGCGTTTAACTCTAAAATTGTGTAGCTACTGTCTGTTCTCAAGTGTTTTAAAGCCGCTACTATACTAACCGAGAGTTGATATCAAGCTCAGAGCCACTATATCACCTGCCATCGACGGCCCACAGCGTCTTCGCTTCCTCAGATTAAGTCTTGTGTAGGAAATCAAAGGAGAGTCTCAGATGACTCAGGTTCAGTCTGCCATTCTATAAGAAGGGCCACAATTCACTAATTTTTTATGCATTTTCCCTCCAGCTCAGTTGTCAATTCATAAAGACGAAGTCACGGTTCTGTGGCATACAGCCGCGGTTGATGTAGACCGGCTTGCCGCTCAACTCTCAATTCGGTGTTGACTTTAGAGGTTTCGCAAAGAAAACGGCCCTTAGTCCATTCCCCTCAAATGACGAATCCATGTTCTGAACTAAAAACTAAACTTTTTCCTTCAATTCTCTCTGCCGGGAATTGAATTAGAGGAAAAAGATCCACAAAGAAAGGAACAAGGACTGCGGCTGTAGCTTAAAACTAGGCTTTTAGTCTATTCTTGTACATAAGCCAGGCAAAAGGGGGCGTGAAACCATGGATAACAACCAATAGATGGCAGCAAACTGACTCTGATTAGAGACACTCACCCTTATTTCTTAGTTGTTTCACATGTCACTGTGACAAATTTGTATTCAATTAGTCACTTAAATGTCACTTGAAGTGACAATGACAGTACAAATCTGTCACAGTGATATGTGACGCGACTAAGAGAATAAGAGGAACTAGGTTGAATCCATGGCACAGTCAGTGTAACGCTGTTTAGAACTTTATTCCTTGGCTTCAAAGTTGTTTTATTTTAGAATCTCCAGACACCTGACACGAGCCCTTTAAATGGCAATGCTTAGCCATTTAAATATTTTTCAGTAATTCTTGTGGAATCTCTTGAAGTTGAACTGACTCCAGCATTGATGCCAGCTGACCACGGAACGCGTACGACACACACGTTGGAAAATCAGACTTTGGATGACCAATTTTCACACAACACTTTCGAGGTTAATTTTTAACTCGATGGACTCCTTAACCGACACATTAGTCTTGACACCGTTGCATTTACAAAGAGACACTGTAAGCTGTGCAATTTGCTGCCATTGGTCCGTACTCCTTTGAAATGGAAGGAATGTGCAATCCTAGCCGTCAACTATCATGGTTAATGGACAATTTTTAACGTTGATGAGGATCTGGAAGACCTTTAGTTTCTACAAGATGGTGCCACATTTCAACACAAAGTGACTCATTTTGTCTTTACTGCAAGAACAATTTCGAGGACGTGTTAATTCAGATGGTTTTTGGCCACGTGTCAATGAATTCCTCATTGTGGGGCTGTACGTAAAAGAGTGAACACAGCTTTTGACATTTTGGGGATGTCAAGCAGAAATGAAGTATGCTAGAGATGCCCAACTTCACAGCTGATTGACCCCTCGTCCATCGACGAATTTCAGATGCTTTTTGACAGTTATTCACGAAAGTAAATACCGTTCTCTGATTGGTCAATTTGGCTTTAGAAAACGATAAAAAAAAATGGTTGTCAAAATTTTGAGGACCAAGAGAGGTAGTAGTTGGGCGTCTTTATCATACTTCGTTTCAGATGTCAAGTAAAGACCGAGTTATTCGACGATATGTGTCAAAAATTGCATTGCCAGAATCGAATCGGGGAGGAGGCGCTTTTGCCCTTAGAAAGAGACTGTTTTACAACAGCCAACTCGATGAAGGTGATCTGCCACATGGCCCTCATCCGGCCAATGCTCACCTATGGATGTCCCGTGTGGTTCATGTGAGTGCAAGCTTGATGGAAAAGATTCGGTTGTTTGAGAGGGCTTGTCTTAGGGCTTGCCTTCGCCTTTATCGAACTCCAGAGTCCCAGTACGAAAAATTCTATTCCAATGAGGTCTTATACAATAGGGCGAACCTGATACGAGTGGACAATTTCCTGGTGAAGTTCATTCAAGGTCACACTGCTTGAGCGATGAACTCGAGCAACAACCTGATCTCTGGGGCTTACTACCCCAATTTACAATACCACGAGAGGGTACGTCAAAACGGCTTCGTCCCCCCAGAAGCATTCCTACATTTGGATAAGCACATGCGGTACGGCTCATCTATCACATCGCCAGATCAACTGTGGATGGGCGACTCAACCACGACCGCTCAGTCGCACAACGAGCTGATGAAGGTTTCCTCCGGTTCAGTACGGCGGTATCAAGGTGGGATGTGCGGGATGTTGCTATGCAACATCGAAAGTTGTTGTGGCTGGTGAGCGAGGGAACTCCATCCTCGAACCCCTTAGACCCCGGGTAGAAAGGGTATCTCAGATTTTGAAGACGCAAAATTAACGACACCGGCTGGCTACGCATTTTGACATTTACTACGAAGACGTGGTCGATGACGATGTGCCGGTTATAAATTTGAGTTCATGAACACTGCTAACGTATGCAGGGCTCTGTTTGTCTAAGGTCACCCATAAGGCCCCAGCACACCCATAAGGCCCGACTAATTTTGATTTAGGTTAAATGGACTTCATTAAATGCCGAATGCCGAATTAATTAGATCCCACTTAAATAAGCAAAAGTTAACAAAACTTAACGAAACTTAGCGAAGTGGTTATTGTGACTGCACTCTACAATACTTGTTTATTTATCTGAGTGCTTGGGATTACTTTCCATGGACACACGGACTTGAGTAACCCGATGTAAGCACCAGCCATTGCAGGACAAAAAATAAACAATAAACCGACAATAATAATAAACATTAAATTAAACAAAGTACATCAGTTGGGCCCCTATTGTTGAGCCAACACCCTAACCTTTACTTTGTAAGGCCAGTTGTAAACTCAATTGTAAAAAATAATTCTGTTCAAATAAGTTTTTAAATCGCTTGAGATTACTTAAGTTTCTATATCTGCCTTGGGAAATTTTCGAATAGTTGAACACACCCCGAAAAATGACAAATCTTCATCTTTACTGCGGTCATCGTTTCGACCTCCTTCTGTTAACAATTCTCAGTTCCCATATTTGATGGCCACTTGAATCCCAAAAGTCACTCTTCGAGTATTTCCTCAAGCTATAAACGACAAAAGCATTCCAAGTCGCACTTAAAGGTTGCGCACCTCTGACTCAACCCATTCACTTATTCCCACACACACATGTGTATGGATGCATGTATCACAGGTATGAAACCCCCCAGACGATCGGGGTAATTCCAAACACGCAAACACCCCCTTACCCCACGGCCCACCCGCAATAAAAGCCATCAGAAAATTATAATTTCCATCAGCCCATTCCATCGTTTATCGGCGCAATCGCCTGTCGGCTCCGTCTAACCGGTGTACGAGTATGTGCCCTGTGTTTGCTGCCTGAGCTGCAACTGGTGCTGAGGTGAGCGAGCACAATGCAACCCGTTGTCCATTCCACAAGGAATAAGAACTTCGCGTTTCATTGAAGGTATGGTCAAACAAATCGACACCTCGTCGGTCGGGGTGACACAATCATCGCAGCACAACAGCGACAGTCTGTTGTTGTTCTTGTCGCTTTGGTTTTCGTTTTTCATTCAAAACTCAGTCATCGCCATCGCGCACACACAAACAAGTGCTGTGTTGCTGTATGCTGCCTGCCGTCCACCCCAGTCAAGCGCGAACCGAACAGCCAACCAACCAGCCAACGAACCACCTCGCAGTAAGAGTTCGGCGGTCTGCTTACTAACAACTAACAACCGTGGATACCCTACAGCTCCACAGCGCTACAAGTGCCTGTGTGCCGTTTAGTTTTGTTTTGTATATTTTTTCTTTTCGGTTTAAAGTTTCTGCCGTTCGCAGTGATTTCGCGGTGAATGCGAACTCGATCGGATGGAAATTTAAACTCAACCAAGTTCGGAAACCCGCGAAAGTGAAAACTGTCCACAAAGAATAAAGTGATTAAGGAGGAGACAGCCATTGTGTCTGGATAAATATTCGAGAGTTCTGTACGTCGGCGTCGTCGGTGGCGGCGGTGGAACAAAGTGGAAAAAGTGCGATAAGATACTAAGTATACTTGGACTAGTTACACACTCGGTTTTGCATAAATACTCGAAGCTTGTGGATACTTCATGCCGGTTGGTGTACGGGTGTCGTGCGGGAAACCACGGAATGCAAATCGTTTAATCGATAAAACCATAAACCACGGGCAGATTTGGCTTGGCAGCCAAGCGGTGATTTGCGTGGTTATTGGGAATCACATGCGCTGCACAGATCCGATTCAGAGATTAGCTTGAAATACACACTTTAACTTCGCAGCTGATTTGAAATCTTGCTCGGCGTGTATCTGCGGATAACCTTCAAACGGCTGCTTGCTGCTCAGTTGAATGAATTAGCTAAGTGGTTGCTGTTGTTGTTGTGCGTCGTCGGTGTCCGGTCGTCGGTCGTCGGTCTTCGGTCGTCCACAGGTTGCGTGCTATGACATCAGCGACTTGCCAGCGAATTATCTAATTAGATGTGAGGTATATGGAAGCGTATACACATGTCCGTCGACTTCTAGGTGATGAGTTCATTGGGTGACACTCTTTTTTCTGTTCTGCCTCAATCGACTTAGTTCTGGGCGAAGGCAACGGCGCGGCGGTGGAATACCGAGGATTATTAAAAGAGAATCACGTCGGCTGATCTTGACATCCGTGTGTAATTGGAATGTTGGAGTTTTTCTCGATCAACTGGGAGTCGAGGCGAGGCGAGTGAAACCGTGGGAGCACTTTTCTTAGATTCTGTGAAGGTCACTGCATTGATTTCCCAGCCACGTACTGAAGAGAGCATTGAATGCTTTATGAGAATGGGAACTAGTATTCGAAGTGACCTTCTGTGCTTCCCAACGGAACCGTGTCTGGATCTTAACCCAATTCAATTGAAGCTCTGGTACAGTTTAGAGGGAGTGCCTGGGAATTTGGCCCAGTTGCAATTCATTCTGAATCGCTCTGGATTTGGGTGGCTCTACAGAGCGGGTCGTACTTGGGCGTAGCCTCAACAGCAATTACTCGTGTGGTGCATGCCGCTGTTCCTTCGAGATGGGAGGGTGAACTCAATTTTTTAACGAAAGGCTGAAGTCCCAACCATAATGGTTGAATGTAGGATGCACATAAATGAGCACAAGTAACTTCGTCAAGTTTCGTCAATTCTTTTGCCAAGTTCATCGCACTTAAAGACCATGCACGTAAATGTCAGTTGGGATTCGAATTTCCAGAAGCAATTGTGAGCACTTTGAAAGATGGCAACGCTTGTGGCTGCTTTTAGTTCGGTTATGTACCTGCTTTCATTCTTGTTGACCTTTATGCAGACTTATAGGAGAATTAATGTGCTGCCCATTGTTAGAAATCTCTGACTACGCCATAAGTGGAGATAGAGTGCGACCCCCTTCCTCATCAACTTTCTGTAAATATTATTTCATCAAAATTTAAATCTGGGACCTGGAAAGAGATTTGGAAGCTCAAAATGTGGTCGAGGCTCAATTACCAATTTCAGTGTTTATTCGGAGCCGTGGGCGCGTTAAAACAGTCGACTTGTGAGTTTATCGACCGTTAAGTAAAGCAGGCTGCCCCAAGATACTCCATGAAATGTCGTTCCTAAAATAACCGACGGTTAAAGGGAACCCAAACCGAACGATTCCTGTCCTGTATTCATAAGGATTTATGTAATTTATCACCTTTGGTAATGGCACCGAACACTCATCCCCAGTGTTACCAAGCACACCTCGTAAAATTTCCAAATTCTGACGTGGATCGGGCTCACACCCAGGTTTTTATGCCACCCTTAAGGACCCCACATATTTTTGAACCACTGAAGGACATCAGCGCGTCGACTGCGATTAAAACATAACATGACAGCATGAACAGAATTATTGATTTCACCAACTGGTGCATACCGTTCATGAAGTCTTCAGTGAGTAAGTCAGACAATTTTGCCCACCATTTGCAGTTCGTTAAAAGAAGACAGATTAGTTGGACACGTGGTTTTATTGATAGTTGGCGATGCTTTGTGCCGACAGTGGGAATAGGTTGACCGAAGGATAAGTTGTTGTCACTAAATTCACTAAACCTCATAAAATACAAGACATCGTCCAAGGAATCGTAACTCTAAAGAAACTCTAAAATCGTCTTTGTCGGAGGACTAATTTCTAGTCCACAGCCTGGAGGGTTTGTCTGATGGCAGTATTTGAATCCTTGTCGTGACATGCGGAAGTAAGTCTGCCGTTGTGAGTACACTAATGACAGCGGGTTTACTATCGGATGTCCACTATCAACAAGGCAGTATTTTGTCACATAAGTTTTTGATACAAACACCAAGTCATCGCTGACGCAAGACAGCTTGGTCTTGATGACTGGGAACAACGTTTCCACGGCAGTCAACTATGGATGGCAGCTATCCCTCAGGCTCAGACCGTCCACGGACCGCTCAATAAGTCTTCTGTCCTAACCTTATGTCCATTGGTTGATTTTTGTACTATCACATGACATTTTTTCACATTGAAGCTCGTCATAGGCATCCTCCACAACCTGATCTGTTTACAAAAAAAGAACTAGACCAAAAGCTTTGCTCGTCGTAAAATCTACTGATTTGCAGCCTCGACATGGCTTTCGTTGACGTTCGCGTGGATTTGGTTGATGTACTCGTACAACCCTTCAAAAATCCAGAACACAAACAGACTTTGCCTAAAGTACACTCAAATGAACAATTTCGTCGTGCAAAGTCTTCGAATCTTCTTCTTCTTTGTTTGGTTAACAAGCCTCTCCAGCCAGCACGATCTTTCGCCAGCTGCGCACACCAAGTTGGTTGAGGTCCTTCTCCACTTGTGTACGCCATCTTGTTCGAGGACGTCCTCTGTTCACGTTGTCCCATTGGCTCGGAATGGAAGACTCTTCGGGTCGGAGCTGTGGTGTCCATCCGCTCTACATGATCTAGCCATCTTAAGCGTTGGATTCGAAGACGCTTACGGCAAGTACCTACAGCTGGTTGAATCTTCTTCTGCAGACGCAATCAACGCAAACAGGACTAAAGATCGCACGCAGAACTTTTCTCTCAAAACGGCCAAAAACTTCTTCGTCCGCTTTCAATAGCGTCCAGGACTCTACGGCAAAGAGCAGGACAGGGATGACCCGTGTGTTGTATAAAGTCAGCTTAGTGTTTCGAGAGATGGCTCTGTTACTACAGCTGCTACCTTCAATCCCATACTCCTGCAGAACACTCTAGAGTTTACCTCGAGGAACTCGGTCGTATGCCTTTTCCAAATCCACAAAACAACTGTAGATGGGCTTGGCATACTCCCACGCCTTGTCAAGAGTGAAAACCTGGTCGGTTGTGCTTCTACCGGGAAGAAAGTCGCACTGTTCATCCTGGGAAACCAACAAACATTTGCGTTTCGTTAATTTGTGTAGGCAATTTGTTCCTGGCATATGAGTGACAAACTGCAAAAGATTGTGTAGCCTCGGTCGAAACAATGCCGTCGGTGTCATTCCCTTTGCGGCCATTTTCGGGCCTACCATTTATGGTTACATATAATATTTGCTCATTCAGTAAGTCGGTTCATTGACATCGCAATTTACCCTCTCAACGGACGTCATTGTCTGGAGAATTCTGTTCAAATGGACTTCATTTGGCGAGGCAATGAGGCGACGCAGAAATGTCAGTACGTTTTTTGCTTGGAAATCTACAACTGCACAGCTTGTCCAGCAGAATGCTGAACTCAAGGGAGTTATGAGTTTTTTGCTACGATTTTTTTTTGCTCTCATTTGGGTGGGACAACAGCCAGCCATGAGACTGCACCTCAACTTACCATCTCTTGCTAGCTAGGTTGATTGAAGTACGCCAATTAATAGCCCTGGATAACCGTCAAGTAACACGATGGTGCTGGAAAAGCGCTAAAGTCCAGGGTGGCCCTGGGGCCTCTCCAGATGGCGCGGTCTTCAGGCAGCTGCCTCCAATTTTGCACGCCAAGTTGGCTGAGGGGGTTATATAGAAATATTGTGCGGTAGACGCTGGAAATAATGAACTAATAAAAACGGTGACTGTTCACTGTAACGAGTGCGGACTCGTAGAAGAAATTTCATCAATATGTGAGCACTTTTACTTTACCATATACTCGTAACTGCAATTTTTCTTTGCAATTACTCAAAAGCTAGACAATATTTATTAAAAAGAAAAAAGACAACTCATCCGTAAACTAAGTAAAACACAAGAGAATAACACATTCCATGGACTTTGGGAACGAAACTACAACAAACGTAGGCTGTGCTGAAAGAGTTCGCTTGCATTTTCTTTGAACTTATGTCAATTAATATCGCCTTTTGTTACAACATTTTAAGGACTCCCGTGCATTGTGGTTTATTATTAGTTGGCCAGTGCTTTCTCAAATAACGGGACAGCATCTCTAGGAGACACTGAACAAATCGGATTTTTGCGCTGTCGTTTTTGTCTTCTTTAATATCTGAAGATACATGATCTTCGCTTTAATTGTTTAAATCAGCTGCCCTTTGCGCTAGTCCTGTAGAATGCTCATAACCTCTTTCGTTCGCAAATTGTTGCGAAAAATACGGTAGATTTTTCATAAACACGCTCAAAATCGTTTTTGGGGTCTTCTAAAAAACGAAAGGATGTTTCCCAGCTTTTTGCAATGACTCAAACTTCTAATTTGTCCAATGCTACTGCCGTGCTAAAAGCAGCGTATTTTATTGATGCTCCCTCAAAAGCTTCACAGGAAGAAAAACGTGTACTTGGAAAAAACGTTGTACTTCTGTGAACGAATAGAGTGCGGAACCATTTGGATATGGAGTTCCTGTAATGTACAATCAAGGACATATTTTTACATAAACGAGGTTTCTGTGCTTTTCCTATGACAAGTGGCTTTACTTTATGATGACCTGTGTGGTGGTGGCCTGGATGCACCATACATAGGTGTTTTCCGGAAGGAGCTTAATCATCTGCAGACCTGTTTCATCAGCGTTGTAGAGTTATTTTTTGCATGCACAAAACATGTGTTCACTATAGAGAGATTTAGTTTGTTCACTTTTTGGAATAGTCTGTATAAAATATTGTGTGTTCACATTATTGGATTATTCACTACACCGACCGACTACTACGTGCTAACATGACTTGGTAATTCTAGAAGAATGCATTTTGTACGGTATCTTACTTGCACGACATAGTGTAATGCTACTTTTCCACCAAACGAAACCGCTAGGTTTGATAAATTTTCTCCGAACGCACCAGGTTTCGCCATACATTTCGGGGTCTGGAACCCTCGCAGTTCCCGACAAACCTCGTTTAAACCTCCTCAAGGTCATGCGTCCGTGAGAGGTTGTGAACCCGGATAAGCCTACAGCGTGAATTTCACACTATTATGTCCTGTCAACAAACAGCTGTTCTGGCGGCCATTTTAAAATTGAGAACGAGTGACATTTTTGCTGGCGGGCACGTATAAATTGAGAGCGAGTGACTTGAAAATTGAGAGCAGAAAGGAAGTATTATAGAGATGCCCAACTTCACAGCTGATTAACCCCTAGTCCATCGACGAATTTCAGATGAGTATTGACAGTAAATGCCGTTCTCTTATTGATCAATTTGGCCTAGAAAAAAATATAAAAACTGGTTGTAGTATCTCTTGTCTGGTTGTGGTATCTCTGTCATACTTCATTTCTGATTGAGATCAAAACCACTTCAAGCTCGGTAGAAAAAGCCTATTGATGTTTCAGCAAAAGTTCATCTGGACTTTGCGGTTTCGGTGGACCCGTTTGTCAGCTGTGGTCTAATATTTGGAAAGAGCCACCAGCTGATCGAGTGAACGCCCTGAAGTCGCCACAGGCGGATAACGTCAAATCAATTTGTATAAATACACTGACCTTGACTGATAATCGAAAAGAAGTTGTCGCAGTGCGAATTGTTTTTTTTTTTATTATTTCGGGGTGGTCACTTTCGCCTGAGAGTTTAAGGTAAAATCAAATATGACCAAATTTAAAAATATGTCGATTATTTTCACCGGAATATGTTCGGATTGTAAACATCATTTCAGGTCTTACTGCATAACATCGCGCTTCGTACGCTTTGTTTATTTGCATTCCATTCTCGGTGTAATTTTGCCGCTCACGAGATCTGAGTATGGCGATCTCTTCTCCTGTTAGGACGTCAAGGTCACTGCTTTTAGAACTGCAGACGATGGATGTTTTGGTTTTGGGTTGCCTGTCTTGCGAACATACTTTGCTGTTGTCTGTTCTAGGTTCCATCAGATGAGCTTGAGTCCTTCGTTCTTGCAGGAAGCAACTGTCGACTGTTGGTGTTTTTTTTTTTTTTTTTTCCGAGACACTCCGAATAAAAATGAAGGTTGTCCATCGTCACTGGTCTTAATTCCTAACTGCTTTCAAAGAACATGCCTTTTGGCAATACTTCCTTACAGGATACCGCTGGCTTGGCCTAACCCAACCAAGCGAAGCTGCATTTGCCTTCTAGGTACCATCTTGGACCTGGTCATCAAAACCCAAGCTTCTCCTGACGCGACCTCTGCCTATTTGCTTTCAAATACGCAGTCCAAGCTGATTGAGGCCACTTTACTTATTCAGTGCTAAAACTCCACATGCTGACTCCACATTTGCTTGATTTTGGTACTAAAAATTTAGAACAAAGAGAAAAGACCTCAAACACCACTCTCCACCAGTTCCTGGCCGTGAATCTTGGCGGATATAACAACTGCTAGGTTAATTCGCATCATTAACGGCGATTTAACTCTCTGAAGTGAGGCGATGGAATGAATTTGGTCCTTAGGCGGGTCCACGTGAGTATGAATCGGAGTGTAGTGTCGCCTTCTGGAGTTACTTTTCTCCAGTCACGTATGTTCCTGGCCTACGTTACCTAGCCTACCCTGTGAAAGCATTTACAGCCGGAGGGCATCCTCTTCCGTAAAACTTCAATTTCTACCCTCGGAGTTGGTAAAAATATCTCGTCGCGGAGTTTAAAATTTGAATGCGCCCACAATGCAGTTTGCTCCAAACTTCACAGTCACATGCACAGTCTCTCATAAATCTCCTCGAATTCAAATTTTGTCTAAGTCAACATGAGACTTAAAAACACACAAGATTTAGTTTGCGACGCAAAAGAGAAAAAAAATCGATTTGACGTCCACCTAGTCACCAGCACTCGCCCACTTTGTGGCCTCTTTTATGACCGTCCACCGACGACCTTCAAAGTCCATAAAAAGCCACAACTCCTGTCCCTCGGGTGACAAAACATGCGATAGAACGTGCCTGCTGCTCCCCGGTTTTTCCACTGAGTCACAACTGCACGTACCCAAGTCATGTCCAAACGAAGGGCAAAGGCTTCCGCCACAGCGGAACAGCGACGCCCTTCTGTGCATCCCTCAAGGTGGGTTCTAAGAACTACCTGCAAACACTCCGCTGACAAGTTTACCTAGACCGTGCTTAATGAGCGCAGTGATCAAACATTTATCCTCTGCCTAGTAAATAACCTATGTCTTCAGTCTTCAGTCGAGCGAATAATTTATTGAAATGCACACACACTCTGTCACAAGATAACGTGTGCAATCGGAGATATTTTCCATCATTTAGAGCGCGCACACGATGGGAAAATGTGTACTTATCTGCATGTCCCTCAGCTCAGGCCACCGGACACATTCGACAAGCCATCGGATCCACATCGAATCCCAGCCAATCGCTGGATTTATCTAATCTGAGGTCAATTGTCCCATAAATACGCTGCCTGCTCTTTGGAAACACAGGCAATCGTCTAAGACGTTTCAATTGAAAGTGAGTTGTCTACGGATGTTGGAATGCCAGTGGAATGACTCGGAGTGGCGCGGCAGCTCGGCGGCTCGGCGTTTCTTCATAAGGATGACTGTAGCATGGCGGAACGTCATTCCAATCGTCATGCATGGGTCTACATTTGGTGTGCACAACTATGCCTTTCGCGCAGAGCACCGTGAACGGGGATGTGAACTGGGGCAATGAGAAGTGTAACGCGATAACAACAACGACTCAATGGATATCTGTGGCGCGGTAGTTTCGGCACCGGTCGGTAGCGGGAGTGGGCACCACTCAACTTTTACTCTCTGTTGACATTGAAATGAGGTTTCAAGTTTTATTTGCATTCTTCGGTCTCGAGATGTTGCTTGTGGTTGTTTTTCGAAAGAACCCTCGCACGGCTCGGCGTGGGTGTGTTCGCTGTGCACACCCCGAATGGACGGGGTTTATGTGTGGAACGCAATAATGCTGATTTTTATGGTTTGCAAAAAAGGATTCGCTTGCTTGTTTTGCACAGCGGCACACATTTGAGAGAGCTTCTTACGACTGCAAGTAAATATTTTAGCGAAATTGGCAGAGCAGTGTACGCGTTCATCGACACAGGCGGAGACAGTAACTTTTGTCGTTGCTGTGCAAACGAATGAAATGCCGTGTGACAGCGCTTGTAGCACCGCATCAATATTGTCTTTGAGTTTCAGTTGCACGGGTGCTCTGTTACGGAATTTGAGATTGATCTTAAGCGTTCTGTCAACTTTGGCATTATTCGGTTAAACGCCAGATGTTGTGTGCGCAGTGCCTGCTACGTGAGCCTTTATTTATTGGACGGAAAGGAAATGGTGAAGGTCTACCTGTTGATATTATGACGTTCCAAATCCTGCGGTGAAGTCAACATTCCCCAGTTCAATGAAAGATCTACGTTCGATTCCAGACGCAACTCATTCCTGGCACCGATCTGGTGGCTCGAGTGACTGAGAAATGTCAAGGAATCCTGTCCAACTTCACCGTTCACAGTCGGCTTAAGATTGCGACACGCCAAGCTCAAATCAACCCTAGACTGACGAGCTTGATCACTCTTGGTGGGACTGATTCCTTCCCCGTGACCGACCTAATCCTGCTCAGTATCTCTAGGAGAATAACTTCTGAACCACATTCTCTTCAGATTCTATTGGAATTTTGAATGAATCGAAGACAGACGAGGGAGTGGACGAAGGATCTAAGCATTGACGGAAGAAGTAGCTAGCTCGTTACACAGCGCCAATGATTTTTGTACACTTCTTCGAAAAAAGGAAGGTTTTTATGTTGATGGTGAGCTGCAAGTAAATCTTACCGTAGACTGGCGCCAGGATCACGTAAGAAATAAGTTAGAAGACGAGACTGGACTGAAGTCTTGCCTTTTATAGTCTAGAACTATATCTACCTCCAGTTGCACCACTGGAGGCCCTTCTCCACTTGCCCACTTCCACAAGCTGAAGATTTCAGAGTCTTCGAGACTGAGGCAACTTGTCTAAGAGCTCTAGATGTCCTCTGGTCGTTAAGCGTTAGGTCTGTAGACGCTTGATTAGACTCGTGTTACATCCCGTGGCTCTGTCACATGTCATCAAGGTAAACAGAACCAAAGACAGCTTGCCAAAGTTTTTCTCCCGAAGGAGCTCTACTGTTTTACTAATGACTACCTCTCAAAGTGATATGTGCCCACTGACACATTTGTCCAAGACTTCGATGTTGCGTGTCTCTCTTCAAACCGGCATATACGACATTTTGCCAAAGTGCCCCGACAACCCGTTCCGTCTCTATGACAGCAAATGCCTTATTGACGGCTCACTGCTTTCAATGTAATCCGCGTGTGCTGGGTATGTAGGTTGTGGTGACTTAAGAAGGGGACTTAGACTTGACTCGTCCATTGCACTGTTACTTGGGTGTGATCACTGATGGAGAACCATTCGGAGCTGAGGATGAAGAGGAGTACGTTTGCATTGATTTGAGTCACACTGCGAAAACCTTGCCCATCACTTGTTGACAAGCGTTTCCTTGCCCAAACTTTCCCTCGGCAGTTGACACATGAAAGGATATCGTTTCTTGTTGATCGATCAAAGGATACTAGGAGGTAGTCTTCCACCGACTAGATCAGAAGTCCCAACCATTATTGACAAGCGTTTCCATGCGTTCACACAAAACTCTCCCTCGACAGTTGACACACGAAAGGATATCGTTTCTTGTCGACCGGGCAGGGGACACTAGGAGGTAGCATGTCATTATTAACACAACTAAGCCACTTAAGCCGATTTCAGACACCATCTTCACTCATCCTCCATGCCCAACTAAAGAGTCCGTGGGGGCAAAGTACGCACGAGAGTTCTCCAGGCCACTCGATCCTCCGCCATCGACTCTGACTGATTAAGAGCTACAGTCAAGCGCAACCAGGCGACTTTTTGGACTTGGTTCAACTACCAAGCTGTCGCCTACCTGATGGAGTCGCATTCAGAGCACTCCTCGGAAGTCCTGATGATGGCGACATTCCTGCCACATGACCAAATCATCAAGACATAGCCCTTTCCATTCGAAGAAGTAGCTGCTCAGCATTGACTGTGTGTGTTTCTCACCCTATCACGGCGAGTAACTGCCACAGCATGATGAAATCTCGTCTCGTCAACATTTCAAAATGGCCATAATGGGTGTGGATAGACTTAAGTAAACTTTCAACACCAATTTTCATTCACAGAGCGATTGCTTTCGCTCGAATTTATGCAGGAAAGGCTCAATGAAGCTGAACGAAGTGGTTTTGTATCATTTTTGTTGATGAGCTCGATGGCTTAAGCTGTCCTAAGTTGCTGCATGCGCTCATTTCTCCCGTCTGCATCAGCAGATTTGTTGTTGGACTCCAATCTGGACCTCGTCTGCCATTCAACGTTTTCCAAGGTTTCCAACTGACGAGGAGGAAGATCACAGCCCCTCCTTTGGTCCTGCAACATACCCTGAGGGGGCACAACATCCCATCCACGTGCTATCACAATGTTCCTATATTGGCTTAGGTGTGACTGTTCTGTGCACTACGTAGGCTACATTTCACGGCCATCGATTGAAAAAATATTCATTTTTCTTTTCACAAGTATGCGCCAAAAATGCCGAAATATGTTTTGTACACGCGAACAATGAGTGCCTCAAACCGCATTAGTTTGTCAAAAGATTGAAGTCTTTAAATGCATGGGTATGCATTTATTCACTTGAGAAACTGGCCCAAAATTGGCAAACACTCGCCGCCTTTCTCTGTTTTCATAATCTGCTTCAGTTGCGGCGAGACACAGTGAATTGCGGAATTCAAAGCGATCCAAGCGTGTTTTCGTTCAAGCAACCATTTACTACTGGAACTCGAGGTGAGTTTTGCGAAATCCAAACAATCCCCGAGACGTTTGATTTGCATAGTTTAATTAGTTGACGATCTGGTTGATCTGATCGTCTTTATTTATGAAATTCATAAATTTCTAGAACAATGCTCTTGAGAGAGCGAATGAAAAAGTGGGGTAGACGTCAGCGACAGAAGTGAACAAGCATGGTTCCCGGGAAATTAGCAGAAATTACTTTGTTGAACATGTAATCGAGAGATCGAAGTCGGTAGTCATTGCCTAACCCCCTTCCTACCATCGTAGTGGTCGAATTACGAAAGAATCCCTTCTTCGAGTAAAATGTTCAAAATGTCACCATTTTTTCTGTTCGGCCATTGAATGCAGCATTTTGTTGAGGAAATGGTCGCTTCTGAGAGGCAATTTTGGAATTAATTTCCTTGATTTTTTCCGCGAATATCTCTGACAATGTATGGAATTAGCAAGAACCATCATTTCCCAACCACTTCTTTGAATTTTTAACACGTCACTCCTCATTAATCACCTGCCTCATCTAAGCTCTATTAGTGACCTCATTCCCCAATCATTTCCATGAATCTTCAACTGACCCCTACTTACATGTCAAATGTCGACGATGAGTAAGAAAGAATCTATCCAAGTCTGATATGCCAATACCAGTCGCCCACGACTGATGCCATGCGCATCAAACATCTGGAGCATGCGAGAGTATCTTCTCGAACGCCGTGTGGGTTGCGCTTGTCGCAGGCAGTAATGGTAATCAGCTGTCAAATGAAATTTTACGAGTATAGACGAGCGTTTTCCTGAAAAAGGTTAAAGAATGCTGAATGACTCAATTGTTGTGGGAATGGGTTGAAGAGTGAGGGTATGCTGGGTTAAAATGGGAGACTTTTAAAGCGTCAAAAAACATAGATGAGTTGCAGAAGTGTGTAAATTTTCTAAGAAATTTTTTGAAGAAAATGGTGACAGCGACTACTTATGTTGTCCATATTTAGTCCAATTTTGAGTAAATTCGAAGCATATTGGGAGGTAAGCCTTTACACGTGTTATTAGCGAAATAACACGTGAAATGCTGTCATTGAGGTCGGCAATTGATGACGGCTTAGTGGCATAGACGATTGATTTTAAGGGATCCTCATAGAACGCAGGCCAAATGCGCAACATCGCTCTTACCGCCTATTTCACAGATCTCAAAAATAGATTAATTGCTCCTCGAACTAATTTCTAATCAGTTGGTGCATAGTGGCATGTAGCCGCGTCTTGGAACCACAACTTGACAAGGACGATTTCGTGGATTTTGGACAAACAAAGTCTTTGAATTAAAAGCGGGCGTTTTTGACGCTGTCATTATTCTTACGATCGTTTTTGAAAAAATACGGACCATAGATTCCGACGGACCACGAGACGCTCAAAACAATGACCCTCCGATGGCGGAGGATCGAGTGGCTTGTATTGGCAGTTCTTGGTCTTGCATTGCTTAATGTTGGTCATCGGCCCGAATACGACCATTATTATTGACCTCTTGCTGAAGACGATAAAAAGCAGCTTCTTTAAGGCCTTCTCCTCGAAATTAGGAAAAAACTTGAAAATAAAGACCTACCCCGGTTCCATCACAGTCCAAAAATGTTAAGCTTGCTTTTGTCTAAACTCGTATATTTGTTCTACTTTGCGAAAGAAAGACACACACACTAAGGTGACGTGTGCAGTTCGTCATTGAAATTGTGAGACCTTAAAACAACATCCAACTATTTCGACAAAGAGTGGTGTTTCAGTTCCATTTGACATCTCCGCAGATGTGTAACACTTGCCACATTGACGGTAATGGCGGCGCATAGTCCTCAGTTGAGGGATTTACAAAATTTAGTCAAAGTGAAGACAGAACCCCAAGCTCGTTTGCACCTCATTCAATCGGCTTCTCTGCTCCCTAAAAAGACATACTCAATCTTAACGCTCTATCGTTGTTAGCCTGCACGACGTCCCACAGGAGTTGAGCACCCAATCTTTGGTCGAAGTTGGAATTGACAGAGCTCCAGTTTGCACCAGTTTGAATTGACAGAGGTTATGTGCAGATGCTTGTGTTTGCATAAATCCTCGTGTCAACGCTTTCAGATCCTTGAATACTTTTGTAAAAGCTAAAAACACGACTTGTTTTAACGCTTTTGTGAGCGGTGAGACGCGGTTTTGTGTGTTAGACAGATCTCGACGTGTTGCGCTCCCAAAAGTGGCAGTTGTCACAACAGCCCTAATCTGAGTCAAAGAGAGGGTCTGGTAGAAGGTTTCGATCAAACTAGAACCGCATACAACAAGAGATAGCCAAGCAAGTATAGATAGCCTTCAGATCGTCGATTGGATGAGACATGTCCATCAATACTGGGAAACGGTCCAGGAAACATCATCCGAATACAAATGCACCGATGAATTTTAGCACACATTGATGAAGTAGGATCGTAACCGAACACAATGAAATCAATTTTCTCCGAACCTACCAGGTTTCGGCAAACATTTTCGGGCCTGGAAACCTCGCGGTTCCCCACAAACCTAGCTAAATCATCCTCAGTTCATCAGTCCGTGAGAGGTTGTGAAACCGGATAAGACTACAGCGCGAATTTCAGTTTATTTTATCATTTTGTCTCTTTCTATTTTCTGGTGTTCTCACACTATTATGTCCTGTCAACAGACAGCTGTTCTGGCAGCCATTTAAAAATTGAGAGCGAGGGACATTTCTTTTGGCGGGCACGTATAAACTGAGAGCGAGTGACTTGAGAACTGAGAGCGAATCCACTTCAAGCTCGGTGGAAACGGCCTATTGAGGTTTCAGAAAAATTTCATCCGGACTTCGAGGTTTCGGTTCATTGGAAACTTAGTATAACACTCCTCTGAATTGGCTCGAATTTGAAATGCCCTTCAGGTCCTTTCGGACAGATGAAAGGCCGCAGCCTGATACGACCCGCAGCCTGATACAGCGAATTTTCAGAAATAAGCTTCACTTGCTGTCACGAAGATTAAAGAGATGAGTATAACTCTGGGTATGCCAAAAAAACACTCTTAATCAACGATTTTCGATTTGGTTGATTTCCCGCGAAAAAGTCATTTGCTTGGCGACATGTCAAACTCGAAAATGCGATCCACAAAGTGCGGGTCAGAGTCCACGAATCGACGACGCACAGCTATCCATGCGAAGAGTGAGGGTTTGTCGCAAGACCCGGTTCATCTTTGCAACACTAAACACGTCAAAATCGAGTGCCTACATAGAGAGCTGTCTGCTCAATTGCTTGTCAAATGATAATCTTGAATTCAAAGTCAAAATAGTCTCATGAGTAATTCGCAGAAATTAGTTTCACGTGACTCCCGTGGCAAGTATGCTATGATTTCACCAGAAACAACATCCACAAATGCATGCCTGAGACATCTCCAGCAGTGGGTGGCAATGATCTTGAACCGAGTTGTCAAGTGTTTTTGCAGCAATGAAACACTCTTAACTGATGTAATTGACTCAACTACTTCCCAGACAAGGTCTAGATTGTAATTAATGCACTCCACCGAAATGACATTTATCGCAAGTGTGTGGCCAATTACACACAAACTCGCATGCTTACTGTGTGAAGGACATGTGCGCGCACACAGACATGATTCAACCCCGAAGCTTAACCTCACTTCAGAACGCGATGATCTAATTCAGTCCACAATACCATCCAACAAACTACAATACAATACAAAGTGTGTATCGTTGTTGTTCGTCAGCCGTCGCGTCGTCCGCAGAGACACAAGTCTGAAAAACAGTTCTCGGACTCGCAGAAAGTATTCTTAGCGACGACTGCCAAGACGAGTTTCCATTTGCGGAATTTCGTATCGTAAAAACGACTCCAACGCGCGCTTCATCCCATCCAGCCATCGTCATCTCCACGAATTGTCTCTCAGAGTCAATCGAGAGTTTTGTCTTTGCTGCAAATCGAATCTCCGAATATTCTAAGTGCGAGCATCGGTGTATCGATTGTGAGGAGTATTCATTCAAGTCCAGCTGCTTGCCAAGGTATACGCTTCAAACAAAATCTGAGTTTGCCGTTCGCGTTAGCCCGCTTACGTTTATTTACTGAGTTCTCGGTTTTTTTTTTTTTTGCAATTCAATTTGTTTTAACATTCAACGAGCGGGGCGAGCCAAGCCCAATGTTTCTCTACGTTCGTGCCGCATGACACCATCGGTGAAGTCTCCACACGCCCGCCTCCCCCTAATTGTCGTCCGCCGACGCCTAGCGGGGGTGAAGTCGAATGAAATTCATATGCAAACGAGTGAATTCTGTTTTCTTTTTCCCTTTTTTTGATTAAGTGAGAAAATAGGTTAGAAATGGATGGAAATGCATTCAAATAAAATCAAGTAAAATTCGAAACCCTTCCATCGAGTGTGTTGTGTTTTTTTTTTGTGTTTTTTTTTTGCAAAGTGAAATCAATGGAATACCAACCAACATTGGCAGCAACAACAATGATCAGTGATTATGGAATACAATCAAGTGGAAATGGAAACGATGCGGAGATGGGGACGACGTCGTGTCACGTTAATCAAAGTGAGTATCTAAAATTCAAATTGTTTCCAGTTGCAAATGTCAGACAGAACAGACGTTCGACAGACATCCATTGGCAGCTGTCATTGTAGCGAATATCTTCGTCTTCAGTCTTCCTCATTCACACTCAGGCGTTTCGGTTCCGCTGGGCTTTGTGTTTGCTCTTCTGCTGGGGCGAGTGTTTTTTTTATGGGCCACTCCCGGTCAGATAGTCATTGAGACGTCGTCAAAAATTTATGAGCACTAATTTCCTGGTTAACTCATTAGGAAGTTTTGTCATGTAATGGGGCTATGACGAAGCACGGCCCAGGGGGGGAGGAGAGAAAAAGGGGGCCAATCGGTATGCTGGCAGAGGCCGCGCGCCGCCTTCGTGATTGGTGTGAGAAGTTGGGAATCCACTTAATTGGTTGTAAAGTAAATATATTTACGTTTGCGTTGGAAACAATGCTTGGCTGGTCTCCAAAAAGGCTTTAATGGGCGAGTGGCACGAGATTGGGATCATGTAGGTCCTTTGCCAATATGCATGCTGTTCCTTCTTGTATCCGCTTTCAAGTAGTTCGGCGACAAATGTTGATATTGATGGGGTTTCTGACGGTTTATGTACGCGTTTTATGGCAAAATTGTTGGCAGAATGTTAAGAAGCCATTGTTTTTGAAACGTGATAATCGCTGAAACGTTCAAAATGGAAACATCGATGTCCTCGAATGACTTCATGAATCAGCACGCTCTTGTCAATATCTCTCCACTAGTTTATAGTCCAGCACCGAGATTAGAACTCTGGGAAATCCAAAGAGCCCTCGTGAACAATGTTGGGACGGCTTTACTGCGATTTGTTAGAAATTTATCTTTGACGTTTTTTTCCAACCGGCAGATATTTTCCCTTTGGATCCCTCACTCCTTGAAATCGCAACAATGTTCGAGACTAAAATAAATAGTGGAAGCGAGCCGTAAAAGGACCCAACACGGAGGTGGGTTGTCGGTCCAGGGTGACCCGACAAGAGCGATAGTGAAAGAAAATGAAATAAAACAACAACCGTGGGGGATATAAAATTGATTCTGACTTTGTTTTGAATCCACATTCATGCCATTATGTGTGGAATTGTAGATCATTCATATGTCAGCTGGCTTTGCTTTGCTTCAAATGTCAGCTGGCTTGCTTGCTGGCGGTCGGTCCAATATGCAAACAGCCTTAATCCGGAAACATCGTCTCGAATGTTTCTCTCTAAGGACCAATCACTTGACGTAGTAATAACAATAATGTGCGTGGCGCTACTGTCCGTAGATTGCCAGCTTCGCAGCAACCACTCGTGTTGGCGTGCTATTGTTCTCTCACGAGTGGAAGGGACCTGCAATTTCATGCCGACTCTGAACAACCAATTTGAGAAGCTTTTTCTGGACAGAAATACTCTTTGAGCTTTGTCAGTGACTCGAAAGAGGTGGGGCCGTGGGAAGTATTTTGCTCGTGCCGGGAATCGAACCTAGGCTGCGTAGGCCCAAGTGCGTAGGGCACCAACCCAAATCCACATCAACAAGGCCGCTGCCCAGACAATTTTTTTGTTGACGTAGTCTTAGAGAAAATGATCGAGTGGTGTCAAGTCGAACGTGAACGATCGCCATGTTTGTTCATCCTACATTCGATAGTATGACTGGGAGCCGTACAGATCTCGAATAAATCGATGTTGTCGAGCTCTGGCCAGAGGAAGTACTGGGACCTGTTTGCATTACTTTGTCTCCTTCCTCATTTCGAAAGTAACAAGGTCCGTTGATGCCGCATCAAGTAGTCAACCTTTGTGGGTTCAGTGATGCTTTGGATTGTGGGCTTGTGGATTGCGTTCGACAATTTTGCTTGTGGACACGCTGAACTATAAGTGGGCCTCGAACAGGAAGATATGTTTTTGGACAAAATCCTGATCTCCGGCCAAGGCAAGCCGGGAGGGCCAAATCCAACCACAAAATAAGCGTAGTTCGACATTTCTGCGTCTTCTCCACACGAATCCCTGTCTGTTTGGTGTCTTCGGGTCAAAAAAAAAGTCTACCCACGTTCAAACTCATCCATGGCGCCACAAATTGCATGCACATCAAGGACCAATGTCATGATGACATGCCCAATGTCATCAAGCATCGAGCCGAAATTACTAAAAAATATATTCGCAATTTCAGCTCAGTCATCAAGCCTTGAGAGTGCATGCAATTTGTGACCAATGACATGACCATTTCTGAAAATCAAGCTCGAGCTTCATAAATTGGAAAACGTCAAGCACAATTGATTGAAAATGTAACCCGACCTACATTCCTCAGCCGTTGCCAATTCGTTTCTTTGACATTTCTTCATTTCTCTCTTCATTTTGTGTATGATCCTTCGCAATATAACGGCTGTCTCTTTCCAAAAAAGACTTGTTGTCTCATCTACAAATATTCGATTTACCATATTAAAAAAACGTAGGGTCAAATGGGACGAATAAAGAAAGAAAAAAGTGCTGAAGCTCTCTGGAAAGCTGATACGATCTCGATGCATACTGAAAGGTAACGAAAGCTCCCTTAAAGGCTGGTAGACTTTGGGCGGTATTGCCTAAAAAATAAAGAATAATACCTACGGCCAGATTCGAACACAGGATCTGCAGAAACCTCGAGCAACGCACCAACCCACACCGGCAAAGAACCCGGTAGGTTAGATAAGGGTCGTGGGTTGGAGGTTGGAGGGGCCATAAGAACCCGGTAACTTCAAGGTTAGATAAGGGTCGTGGGTTGACGTGGAGGGGCCATAAGAACCCGGTAACTTCAAAGAATTTTCTTCGACCATATTCGGTATAGGTCTGACGGTGGGTTCCCACATCTTTTGCGGTGTTTAAGTGTACATCCATTCGTTGATCATCCAGTAAGTCTTTGTTTGCAGGATCGATTGAGACGGAAAACAAAAAAAAGGGTTGCAGCAAAATGAAATATAAACAAAATGTGTGTGTATCGAAGTTACAACACACCGGAGGATGTTTGATGTCCATTACTACACAACTTGAAATGGTTTGATACCGGATTGGCGCAACAAGCCTTTGTTTCAGAATTTTATTGTCGTTTGAAAAGTGATCATTTATTTTTGTAACTATATTATCTGTGGAGTGATGTTTACTTAAAAAAGAAAGAAAATATTATACCTCCGGCCAGATTTGAACACAAGGACTGCATGAAAGAGTGAAAAGTGAGCAATGCACCACAATGCACCCACTCCACCGAGGGACCCGATACGTTTCAAGGGTTGTTTTTCGTTCGCATTCCGTCTAGGTGTGACGTACTCACATGCATAGCGCTTTAGTATGGAGTGATCAAACTTAATCAAATTGTCAAGGTAGACTAATCACACTAAGTGTCACAACATATCCACGTCGCACGCAGCTATAGTTGGGATTTCCAAGAACCTTTTTTTTATGAATCGCCTGATATCCCTACACGTTGTGTGTTGTTGGCACTCGAGACCAATCGAAAAGAAACCGTATTTGCCTTCCGTTTTGCTGCAGCACACATTGAAAGTTCTATTTCCACGTGTTTGCACACAGACATGAGCATGAGCAGAGATGTGAATGAGAGATAAGGATAAGCATCGATGGCAAAAGAAAATTCAACTTCTTATCCGAGTTCTGGTTCAAGCATTTTTACTTTTACTACTTACCGTTTCCTGTTCGCCATAACCACAGTCGCTAATGGTAACGGGACTGGACTTGACAAAAGCTTGCTTCTCACACGGTCAGTTGTGCGTTGCAATATCGAGGGCAAAGGATCCAGGGCAATAATACCATCTCGCTGAAGATGTTTTATAAACAAGAAATGTGGTCTACAAACAAGTTATTATCCAAAATATAAGAAAGTTCAATTCTCTTGGCATTTTACTATTTTAAGCACATCTCTGCCGGATATTTTGAAAAACTATATTTTCAATGCAGTTAACGAATCGGCTGAAGAATCACTCCCGAGCAAAGCCGGGTACACAATCTAGTTATTTCTAAATTGTGCACTGCTGCTTTCAAGGCAGTTCTAAAGTTTAAATATCGACTGGGTGGCGTAGTTGTGGAAGTGCTTTCCCTCTACTGTCCCCGGTTCGAATCCCAGTGGAAGCAAAGTTAATCCGCTTTTAACTGGTTTTCAAATCCAGTCCAGTCACCATCTGCGGTTGGGATCAAATTAACCGCACTATCACTGGAGTTGTCGATCATTGGTATCACAATGGACCAACATGGTCTAAGCTGGGATTGGGGGTCCCAAACCTCTTCCTACCTAAAATTGAAATGGTCCATCCATCGCTGGTATGACAAGTTCATGTTGCCGACCACACTAAATTTGATTGCATTAGTTACCATCTCCTGTTGCCTTAGTTACCATCAAGCCAAGTTAGTTACCATCTCCTGTGGCAAACCTCAAGTCAAGTTTGTGACCAGACACCAAATTGACGCAACAATAGTATCGTCACGTCACATCACTCACTCTCGAGTTAAGTGCGTCTAATTGGTGAGAAATCTAATTTATTCCTCGACCCCACACTCATGAGCAACTCTTACAGTAAGCTGTTCATTTCAGAGGCGTCAATGAGGAAATCACGATCACGACCCAGATTGTTTCGAGGATCTTCTTCGCAAATAGTTCACATTTTCATTTAAGCAAAAGCTGAAACAAAGGATTGAATATTTTTTATTTAAAAGCAGTTCTCCTTCACGATGAGTAAAGCGTTTTACAAGAATAAACAAATTAAAGAGAACGACGATTCAGACTTCCCTGATGTTTGTCTCTGCAGTGTCATTCACAAATGAAGTCAAGAACCCTGACCCATACCTACAGCCAAAGCAATTTGTAAGCAAGAGCATGACATCAGTACCCATGCCCGTGTGTAGTCGCGCGAAGAGACGTCAAATGCACAAGAAGACGAACCAGATATGTATTTTCCATACGAGCTCGACACTGCGTGGGCTTAAGTGGTCCACAATTCAACTCGAAACAAACATGGGCTCCATCGTTGTTCTCATTAAATGTTAATTACCGACTGAAGGCGTCAGACGATCTTTGAGAGTTGCCAAAGCTCGCAAAAAAGAATACCATAAGCATCTTTTGTTCGCGAGAAAGCGCGTCCACCGTCACCAGATGCTTAGCAGCGAAACTTCGCCGGGGACTCGTAATTAATTGAGATTGTCAATAGTTTCGAATTTTAATGAAACCTGTTCGGTGATTGCGAAGATGTCTGAGTATGGATGCCACTGCTTTTCGGAATTTGTTGTGCTAACCACGGCGTTTAATTGATTGAACAACTTGTGCTGGGAAATTAGCATTTCAAAACATTCGCAAAAACATAAAAACGACCGCGTAAAAAGTGAATTTTTGTTGCTTGGTACCGGCTTTTCTTGATCGACGATGGTTAACTTAAATTGAATTAATGGCCTTCCGGAGATATGCAGTTTTTGACTGACTCTTAGCTCTCTTCTATTAGCACCGACATGCGTCATCCATATTTGGAATGTCATGTGATGCTATGAACTCTGGAGAACACGCGAAGTGCTCTTCCCTGATCTGACAACGCAGAATAAGTCATTTCTATAAAAAAAAATCCAAGCTGTGATCTCAAATAATGAAGAAGACAAGATTCCACTCTAGACTCTTCGAAGGGGCGTCGGTTCTTCTAAAATCACTCTCATTTCTCGACACCTACCCTGGAATGACAGACAACAAGACTGCGCCTTAATTTTTCCATTTTTTTTATGTGACGTAGGCCGGGACTGCGTGATTTGACAGCTGACTGGATTTGATACCATTTGTGGATCAAAGTTTTCAGTGTTTTGTTAAATAATTTTTGAAGTTTTTGAAATAATATTGTTCAGTGTAGTTTAGATTGGCAAACTAATCCACACAAGAAGACCAATAAATGGTAGCAACAAGAAAAATGTGTTTTTATAGAACTCGTTTTATATCATAAAATATTACTATTTATGCCTTAACAATGTCAGTAACTTATAAAATCGTATTTTTACCAGTCATCTGTAGCTATTGAAGTGAATGTAAAAATGTCGACTTAAAGATATGTGAATTGTTTTATTCAATTTCCTTTTTCTTTTGTGTTGATGCTCAACTATTTCTTTATTTAATTTCCTTATTCTAAAATATATTCCTGCTCTAAAAAACATGTTGTTCTTTCGGCTTCTAAAAATTGCCGTTCTTTGGCAAACTCTCACCTAACCCCCGTAGAGATCGATCTACTGAACCGGAGGAGATCCTCGTGGCTGCGAACGACATCCGGCTCGTATTGAAAGATCAGAGGACATTCTTCCGTACCTAGCATTAGGTAAAAAGCTGATTGAAGCCGTTGAGGAGCACTCTCTCATGTTACAAAGTGTTTGTGTAGTAAGCCAAAAGGATCAAACTGTTCGAAGAAGTCATAGCTCGTGCAATGTGCCTTCTGATCAGCTTTCTGATCTATCCTGTTCAAATTTGCCTCGTTGTACAGGACCAAGTTAGAATAGTGGTTCTAGTGTAGTGACTCGGGTGTACGATACAAACACAGACAGGACAGAAGGCACTGTTCGAGAGAACAGTCTGTTCTTTTCCATCTGGGAAGAGCTCACGTTGAACCACAGTGGACAACCGTATTGGTACTAGGACCATGTAGCAGATTACCCTGGATTCACCGTGGCATGAAGTTGGTTGCTGAAAAACAACCTTCTTGCCGCAGCAAAAGCTCTTTCTGGCTTCGGACAGATTCTAAACCTCGCCATTTCGGCAAAATCTACTTGAAATCACATTGAGTTCATCCGTCCGCGAGAGGTCATCAAACCGAACAAGCCTGCAGCGTGAACTTCAGTTCATTTTGGAATTTATATTTTGATGTCACTTTTCTTTCCTTCGCAACAGTCCTATTTCCTGTCAACAAACATCCGTTGTGCCGGCCACTTCAAAATTGACAGCTAACGACATTTGAAAAGACTCTCAGCGTGTGTGAGTGTGGGAACGCCCTTTTGAGGTGTCGGTAAAAGTTCATCCAATTCATTCATATTATTAGACCTTTGACACTCAGTCGCATAAAAATACGCACTCACGATGTATTATTTTAGTCTTTGAAGCTATCAGGTTGTTCTCAGAAACCTTCGGTGCCGCTCCAGTCCGAGATGGACCTGGGCCTCAACCAACAGGCGTCTCCAGCCAGCTCGATCATTAGCTAACTGCCTCCAGTTTTGCACACATAATTATTTGAAGCCCCTTTCCACATGCCTCCTTAGTAGAGGTACTGCGCTGTCCCTCTGGGGTGATTCAAAGAATTTCTGGGCCGGAGTTCTACACTCTACATGACGTAGCCAGCTCAATCGCTTGATCTTCACTCTTCTGGCTAGGTCCTTCAGAGTTCGTTGTTATATCTCCTCCAGACGGAACCGAAAATCAACAGAAGAAAGAATTTTCCTCTCAAAGCAACCCTTAGTCGGCTTCTGACAAAGTCCAAGCCTCTGCGCCATATAGCAGGGCAGAAACGATTAAGGTCTTATGGAGGATCACTTTGGTTGTTCGAGAGAGGGCTTTGTTTATAGCGAGTTGTTCTTCGTTTGATTTCAGCGCTGGTGACATTGTCTCAATTGTATCGGTTCGTAGGTAGACAAAGTCTTTAGACTTCATTAAGCTCTTGTGTTCTTCCGATAATGTCAATATCGTCGACATATTCGAGTAGTTAGACGGACTTCTGAGAGATTGTTCCTCTGGTGTTGGCGTGCGAGTAATCTTGAAGAAGTCGCATGACAGCGCGTCGCCTTGCCTAAGTCCTTTTTTGACATCAAAGGTTTCGGTTAGGACTTCACCGATCTTGATGGAGCAGCGTGCATTCTCCATAGTCATCCTACGCCGACGGACGACTTGGATAGGGATGTCAAAACTAGACATGGCTCTGTACAGCTCATCTCTATAAATGCTGTCACATGCGGCCTCATAATCGATGAAAAGGTGCTGGCTATCGATCTGATGCTCCTGGGTTATCTCCAAATTTTGCCGTAGGGTGAATACCTGATCGATGGTGGATTTTTCTGGCCCTCCACACTGGTGTTGACCGATCAGATTGTCCAGGCGTTCACACAACACGGCAGATAATATCTTGTAGGCGATGTTCAGAATCACTTGTGCCTCTGTAGTTGGCGCAATTCTGAGAGTCTCCTCTTTTGCGGTGTGTACATAGATCAAAATTAAACTTACAAACCGAGCCCAGACAGGACCCTGAGCACGAAGCAGCAACAAATGGATGCAGGATTTGATTCTGCGCAACGTACTGGTCTGCCGACTGGTGCGGCACATGGCTGGCCCGATTATAGACCAAGTATTCAAATATAGAAAAATCTTGGAAAAGACTATCGAGTTACCATTTTCAGATTTCATTGCCGCGTGCAACAGCATTCTTGGCAGGGAACTATTCGATGCAACTGCCCACTTTGGAATCTCGGGAAAAACTAAACACCGTGGTGTGGCACAACGATCCAATCAAACTTCCAACATTACAAAATGAACATGACCCTGAAAGCCGGAATTCAGGGAGTAGATGGATCATCTTCGATTGCACGCTAGATCCATTGTGGAATTTCCTAGTCGGAAGCTACCCTGAACGCCGCCCCTTTCAGATTGTGATCGGCGATTATTTTGCGGACACTCACATAAGGCGGCAGATAATCAATCTGAAACCTCGAGACGTGCAATACAAAGTAAGAGCCAATTTATTTCTGCTTGTTATTCATAGTTCACGTGTGACCACTGTTGCAAGCTCATCATCATGGCTGAAGTCTGATTCATATTCCCAACCGAAGGCACTGCAGCAACACGTACTAAAATTTTATTCCACGCTATGAAAAGCAATAACTCTCTAGTCGAGCCATTAACATTGGCCCGTGTCGGCAGTCACACAGGCGCACAGGCAAATTGATTAGAGCCACAAAATCATCCACTGGGAAGACGGAGAGCTCTGAGCGGTCGAATCAAATCGTATTCAAAAGGCGTTTCAAACAATGCCATAACAGTAAGTCACGCCATCAATTATTCAAGCTGCATTTCAAGATATTAAACTGCATTGGGCTAACATTCGAAAATCCTCCTACTTCCTGCTTCGGAGAGACTCTCACTCGCTCTCTATCGGCTGCCATCCCGATCCGACATATCCATCAGGCAGCCGATCAAGGCGTCCAACACGACTTGGCGGCGGCGTGGTGAGTGCATGCACGTGTGAAACTAGTTCCGGTCGATTGCCCTTCTGCCGCACTGTGGGTGGTGTGGGCGGCAGCAGAAGATGCCCGACTGCGGTGACTGCGAGTTTGATGACTTAATTCTTACGATCGGTAAGCAAAAACCACTTCTGGATCGGGCAGCATTCCGAGTCGCCGCGGCTTGAGATACTTATCATTTCACTCGATTACAATGCGCACGGCATTTGCCCGTCAAGGCAAATAATCACTCGTAGAGGCAACACCGAACCCTGCGGCGTGGCTGTGAGTCTACCATTAATGGCAGCTAATGATAGTTTTGTGGGCAAAAACATGTTTACGGTGTTGAATTGAATTTACGGGGGGAATTGAATTATGCTAATAAATGCACGGCCTACGACTCGCTTTGTGTTATCTGATGTAATTGAAGTTGAAGAGTGTTTAATCGTGTTTTCTGGCTTTTGTTTTGTAGAAAAAAAAATGTAAGCATGTCTGTTGTTGAGCTGTGACCCTTTTATGGAAATGCAATAAGACCTCTCCTGGGTACTGGTGTATTGTCTGCAGGGAGGAAAAGTGAATGTGAAAAGTGGATGGGGGAAAAGTGAATAAGAGATGCCTCTATTGGATGGCATCCGACCACTGTCGTCTGTTGTCTGCCGTCTGTGTCTTACAGTTCCGCGCATTCAATAAGCATCCGTCTCCAGCGCGCTACTGCTGCTGGGTACATTCAATCTTCCTTTCGCAGCACTAAATGTGTTGCTTTGCCTTACTCCATTCGCGCCGTCGTTAAGCTGTCTTCATAATTGAAACTCTAGAACTCTCAAACTTTGCCGTTGGCAGCCGGTATCAAAGTTCAGGGTCCCTCCCACGTGTCAGAGTTGCAAACGCAGAACGAGTAGTTGCTTTAGTTGTTGGTCCCAGGTTCACTGCGTGATGTACCGGCAGTCCGATCTTCGGGTCCTATCCCTCCAGTATAATGCATCATGATAGGGTGCGCCTCAGCGAGTTTCATTCACCCTGTGCTGCGCCTTATGTTACGTTTCCACTGACTTGACACCACGAACTTCTACTCAAACCTCAATAGGCCGTTTCCACCGAGCTTGAAGTGGATTCGCTCTCAATTCTCAAGTCACTCGCTCTCAATTTATACGTGCCCGCCAAAAGAAATGTCACTCGCTCTCAATTTTTAAATGGCCGCCAGAACAGCTGTCTGTTGACAGGACAGAATAGTGTGAGAACACCAGAAAATAGAAAGAGACAAAATGATAAAATAAACTGAAATTCACGCTGTAGGCTTATCCGGTTTCACAATCTCTCACGGACGGATGAACTCGAGGAGGATTTAACTAAGTTTGTCGAGAACCGCGAGGTTTCCAGACCCCGAAAATATATGCCGGAACCTGGAGGGTTCGGAGAAATTTGGTGGTGGTTCGGTGGGAACCTAATTAGCACTATGTGCCGTTTTAAGACCACAGCTCTGTTACCTTAATTAAGGCGTGTTTTGGGATGTCTTGATGCACCTTCTCGAGGTATTAGTTCCTTAATATCCTTCGTAGAGATGAGCTGAAGAAGGGTCTACCAAGCGCTTGCTGTCTGACTCTGGCAAGAGCTGGACAGGCGCAGAAGAAATGTGTTACGGTTCCCCTCTCAGCTGTGTTGCTGCAGCTGCGACAGTGGGAGCCCTGTGGGATTCCTAGTGCAGCCACATGATCTCCAATCTGCCAGCGTCCTGTACAGACCGCCACTAGTCTAGCAATATCATGGCGATTTCGCCGAGGTGGATCTTTTGTTTTAGATTGTTTGTCAGGCCATATTTTCCTTGATGTTGCACAGTTTGTCAGACTGGCCCATCTAAGGTTTGCTGTTTCATGGACGTGTGAAGATATGTTGGCCTTGACTGCTTGTAGTGAGATGAACACCTTCTCTGCAAGTGAGTGCTGATGGGCAGACCCTGCCTAGAAAGTTCATCGGCCCTTTCATTCCCCGGGATGTCACTGTGACCTGGAACCCTTATAAGGGGAGGCCTACTAACGAAGCCATCTCAGCTCGGCGTTCTTGTACTAATTTTGAATGTGAAGCTAAGGAGGCAATAGCTTTGATGGCTGCTTGACTGTCAATGCATATGGCAACAATTACGGGAAGATTTCTAAGCCCGAGAGTCCGCTGTTGCATCTTTCGCCAAGGTTTCAAATCGAAAACTCTTCCAGCTAGAGGTTAGCTCTATATAGCCCAGCCACCTTGGCCGTTGCTTTCGTAGACACGGAGCAAGTTCACGCTGCTTTACAGTCCGTACGGTTCGTGGTTGAAACTTGTCCTTCTGATGCCTTCGACACACCAAAGATCGTAGGCGGGCAAATTTCTCGAAGACACCAAGGATTTCTTTATCCGCTGTCCGCTTGTCAAGTAGATTAGCTGCTCGGCATCGGCTGGTATGATCAGTGTCTTGTACGCAGTCCGCTTGGTTCATTGATAGAGCGTTGCTCTTGATATTAAAGTTATTCTGCGCTCATACCCTTTGTTCCGATGCTCCGCTGACCCTATCCATGTCAACTACTGGCCAGGTCCCCCACATGAGATGCTTAAGTTGATTTTAAAATCCTGGGTATTCAGTTCGTCTCGTGATCTTTATAGAATGGAGTATGTCCGACTCTCCTCCGCTGTGATAGAACAACCATCGCATAGACTCTCCTAGTCTGGTTGCCCTCTCGGTAACTCTTAGCTTCTCAACGATGTCACTTGGAGACTCACGGAGAAGCGGTGTCAATCGGCTTAGGATGGGGAGATAGGAGCGCTTCCTTGACAGGAACTAGTTCAAGTGGACTTCGTAGTCCCTTCACACAGAAACTTCTTTTGAATGTCTTTCACGTGTTTTTTGACATTTAGTCAACTTTTGACCGGACTTCGGGCACGCTCCTGGAACTAGTGACTTCACAAGTGACCCCAAAGTAGCCTTTGAGTTTCATCACTGCCAACTACACTCGCCTAGCTTGTTTATTAGCTTGGAAATACCCCGGCCAGGAATGGACAAGTCCCCCCATCAAGTCGTTTAAGTCGATGTTGTCACACGAGACACATACAATCCCACCAAGATTTACGGCCCATGCTGTGAATCGGGAAGCAGCTCACAGTTGAGCAACAAGCGCTTAGCCTCCAATCGGCGTTTGAGCCAAATGAAGGTCTTGCGGAATTCGGTGAGCGCCGTTCCCCATTTCATCTCAAACCGAGTCAAGACTATTGGTGTCCCATGGCCATCGCTTCCATCAACACAAACACCGCCCCCTTTGCAGCGCGTTGCATGCTCACACGCTGCAACTGATGGGAGAATGCCAATCAGCAATCGTAACGCATCGTTCCCCATGACATGGCGTGCATTCTGTTCCAATGACTCACCAAGTGCCCAGCAAGCTGCCGATCACAGGTGAAGTCTATTCGGAGAACGCTCTGCAAAACTTCGACTAATTACATTTAATTGCCGCATCTCCTCTCTCAAGCATCATCACCCAAGCAATTACTGCACAAGTAGCTGCCGATAAACTCCCCGTTCGTCTGCGGAAACTGCAGCCATCCGGAGCGACACTTGAAATTGAATAAAAGTTTGACTTTCCTTGACATTGCGAATCGCGCGGCAGCACAACTCCACTACTGTGCTGCTTCCAACTCGAAGCCACACACAGCCACCGCACAATTTAATTAAGCGTAATTGCGAGAAAAGAAAACACAACCGCGCTCTGTTTGGATACTCGTGCGCGAGTGTGTGTGTATGAGTGGAGCCAAGGCCGCGTTGCAGAGCCAAATGCGCACAACCCCAACTCTGGATGGTTGCGAAAAAATTAGCGAACATGTGTCGAATCGGAAATCAAAACAAACGCCCGTCACACGCGTGTGTGTGTTCGTGAGATATGAAATCCGAAATGCCTGCGATTTGCATCTCCAAATACCTGAGGCGCTCCCGCGGACGTCTGGGGGCTCACCCGATAAGCCTCGACTCCAATTATGGGCGATATCCGAAGCGACGATGAATTCCAGAGCGCGATAGATAAATCACGGCAAGGCATGTATGTCGTTGCGAAAAATGCGAGAACGAGAGGGCATGCGGAGAGCCACGGAACGTGAGCGGATTGCTAAGGTCTCGCACTCGCACAAGCAGTCAGGTGACTCCATGTGGCAGACGTTTGGTCGGTCGGTGTTGTTTTGCGATTCGGATAGCTGCTGCGACCTAGTGCCTCATTTTTGGTTTGAAAAGGGGGATTTCACTAGTTTCTTTGTCTCGGTTTGCAGGCAGACACGTTCGGCGCATGAGTTCAAGAAACCATCGCCACCGTTTTATGGCTAATAATCGCAATAACCTTAGAAACAAGTGCAAGCTTTGGCTAAGCGGCTTTGCTCGGGCGTTGGTGTATCGTGATGCTTCAATGGGAATGATAATTAACAAACTGAAGGTGGATTTTATCATCGGAGTAGTGAACGTTTTTGTGTGCGTGCAGAAGCAGTTTGTGCCGACAGATGGACGGAGGAGGATGGCACTACGCCATCGACAACCGAGTTGTGAGAGAATCAGCTTAAGGCTACTGCCAACCATTATGGACATGAGCTTTGGTCAAATTAGAACGAAAGATCGCCAGATGCATCGTCAACTTTCGCTCAGCTCCTCAAACAGACAACATAGCCTCGCTGAAAACCTCCCATCTAGCTGGATGCAGGGACCTTCTGTGTGGTTTTCCGAAGTGGCTGCGATACACAAGGCAACACTTGCGTTGAGAGACCACAACATAACCGACCAATTGATCAGAATTTTTTCTGATAGCCAACGGTCGGACAGTCTAACCTCGGAACTGGTCAGGTTATGCATACAAAGCGTCAGTGAGATATCATCGGTGAACTCGGTGACCCTATGCTGGGTACCATTAAGTACTGGCGTCCAAAGAAACGAAGAAGCGGACAATCTCGCGAAAAAGGGATCCGAGCTGGGAGAATTCCTGGCAATCCCATAATTCTATCCAAAAAAAAATGGACGACGAAGCTCTGGAGAGGCAGCACTCAATGGCTTCGTCTGGGTGAGCGCTGAATGGCGGACGATGAGCCCGACAAGATCACCATCACTGACCACTTTTAGTCGCCAGGAAGTGTGCATGCTTATATGAGTCCTTACCCGGCGCTGTGCAACAGGTGCACATGCATGACGTCTGAATATACGAGTTTTGTGGAAGCTGCAGGGACGAGGAAGAAATATAATCCATTCAACATCTGCTCTGGATTGGTGGTGAACGTCAACCGATGTCATTTGACGAGCAAACTTCCTTATGGCATAAGCATGTGCAGTGAAAACCCTTTAACTCGAAATTCCAGAAAACTCGTTTATTCCGTCTGACCGTCCCCCCAACCATTCCGAGTTCACGAGCTTGTACTTGCTTGGAATCTGGTTGGTTACTGTTCTTTAGAAACCATTTGAGGTCTCCAGCTTAGTCCATATTTTCAAGCTTAACGTGGACTTCTTCGCAGCAGTACGAAGTAGTAGCACCATTTTTCGCTTTGTCTTGCTCATGAACTTCTGAATCTGGTCACTACTCGGAAATGTGACCACTTTCCCCAATTCAGGGGTCGAATTTCGAAGCACTTAAGACCCATCAAATTGGATTGCACTAGTTTCTTTGTCTCGGTTTGCAGGCAGACACGTTCGGGTATTGGAGCTGTGCACAGCTTGCTCGTTTCTAACCTCAACTCGAATGTTATTAAAAACCCATATCAGCTGAATGTTTATAAATTTGTAACAGTACACTTGCCTCCAATCATCATCGCGATTCTAGATGCTTTTAGAAATCTGTTGACCCTTTTCCTGTGCCACGCGACAAGAACTGCCGCATCCGACTCAATCTTCGACAGTCCACCACCCACCCTCGAAGTGGCACAACCATGAATTATTACCAAGACCGCCTCTAAATGCCTCTGAATTATAGTCAATCCCTCCGCCGTCGGTCGTCATGTTCGTGTGCCATTGGCAAATGAATGGAAAGCATTAAATATAGCACACCGTGCCCAACGTCTATTTACGGAACAAAGCGTCATCAATTAATCATTAGCCTCGAACACATGTTCGAATGTCCACACCGCCGCCGACAAAAACGCACTCCGACTCAAGTCTCAGCTGAGGTGAGAGAAAATCAATGAGTTGACCTTTAGGCGGCCTTTAGCTCATGTTTTGGGTTAACGATCCGCTAAGCCCGCCGAGGAAAACCAAAAACAAAAATCAATAATTTCAAGTCGAGAAAGTGCTTAAGTAGGCGTGGGTGGGTGGGCTGCATGGGCTGCGGCTCAATTAGTCGACTGAGTGAGTCAGTGAATCTGCAAGGGGTCGATGGAGTCATACCTATGCGACGAAACCATGATTCAGCAAAATGTGTGTTTTGCATGAATGAGTGAATTTCAGAAAAAAAAGGGAAAAAAGTAAAAACTTGGCAGCGGTGGGATTCGAACCCACGCCTCCGAGGAGACTGGTGCCTTAAACCAGCGCCTTAGACCGCTCGGCCACGCTACCCCTGAAGTCTGCTGGTGTTGAATGCGCCACACAAGCGAAGTGACATTTATTTTTATTTTCCCAACAACTTTGACAAGACTGTGAAGTCGACGGGAAAGCACTACAGCGGCGTGTGGAGAATGAGACAACGAGTGTGTTGATGTCGGTAATGTGGTGTGGTGTTGGAATGCGCCGTTAAAATTTGAAATTCTATTTTGTGGTCGATGCTGTTGTGGGGTTTATTGCTTGTGACCGGTTTTTGGGAATAATAACACATCCGTGGGTAATTTAAATAGACACCGTTGAAAACAAGACTAGCTACATACATAGATACACTCATGCATGCATATTTGAGCGTTTAAACACATCAGTGGTGCCAATCAAATGAAGGACACAAATATGTTTCAGTGAGTAGGAGGACGTTCATGGTCAGGAATTATAACTTAGTGACTCTTAGTCTGTCAAGATGTGGATAGTGCGGAAGGCAAACATCGGAAGAGAGAGCTGGACTTAACGTCAAGTATAAAGACAAAGTCGCCGCGGACGCAGGAAAGGTTAGGTAAATGGGAAGACGGGGGGCCAGTCACGTCTCATCTAGGTCCTGTTGGACTCATTGTGATGCCTTTGGGGATGTTCAGGCATCTTGATATCCTTATACATATTTTAAGGTGGATATTTGTTAGATCCTTGAGATAATGGAAGAAATTTGTTTCCAGTGTCTGAATTGGCAGAGACTGAGGTCAGAGGTAGTGAGGAGTGTCCTCTTTTTCATCCATGTTGCCGCAGCTTCCGCATATAATGTCGTTGCTACCGCTCCAACTACCATCGATAGCAACTTTTTGTCGCATGGAAGGTGTTTGTCGGTCTCTCAGGAGGTTAGAGAGCTCCACCCTTTATTCGCTTTTTCTATGAACGTGGTATTCACCTTTTCTTAATACAGACGTGGTGGTTTGACCCCTCTCGTGGCAGACGTCTTCCTTTGTTTCATTGCGGTTACGTCCCTGCTGCCTGTGACGCAACATTAAGTAATTGATCGCTGCGTGCTGAGAGCCTTAAGCTCATCGTGTCAGTATGCCACTTGATTGCCGTTGTTGTAATGTTCGATTAGCTGTCAATTAGAATGTGAATATCAGCCGGTAGCATTTTCAACATTCCGTAGGTGGTGTGCAGCCTGCCCACAAACCTCAACCATGGAACGCAGTCAAAGTCCAGTCAATCCCTGACTGGGCCGCAGACCAGACAAGTAAGAGATATACCCACAATTTGTATTCTCTCCGCAACGTCGGGTCCACCATTTTGACACCGAGATGTTGGTTAATACCATGCCCTACCTCCCAGTTCTAAGTCAATAGACCAACGTCCATTTTTGTTGCGCTTACGTAAATAAGTTAATAGCCAAGCAATTCGTAAGCACATTTCAACCGAAGGGACGTAAAAGATTATTTGTTTATTTGAAAAACCACATTTTTACGTATTTTTCTTATTTCCTATTTAAGGTGACTTTTATGCGCAGTAAAACGTGGATAATCGTCATAAAATGAGTAATACCGCAACAGCTCATTTTAAATGGGGCACCGTCTCTCCTGGTCTCTCTTTCGCATCACCAAGGGCAAGACTAATTTCAACGGTGTTTCGTCCGCTTTATTGTCACTTTTTACTTTTATTGTTGTTTTAGACGTTGTTTTTTTTAATTTGGCTTTAATTAGTCATCTAGATCTAGTTTTAATTGTGCCGTTGGTGGTGTAGTGCCGTGACGCAGTTCATATTCTGGTTTGATGGTGTGGGGTCGTATATGTTTTCAAAATTGAAACAGAACGTGATGCTGTCAGGATTAGAACTAATTATTTGAACATAAGTACATGTAATTTATTAAACGTATCAATTCATAAACACACAATAAGCTCTTCGTTCGCAACAGTAATACGCAACAGAAACCAACTAGTAGAAGTAAGTATTAATTAACGGTTTCGTAGGTTTATTGTCGTGTTGTTTATTATTATTTATAACCATTTTATGAGTGTCCGGGCAACATTAGGTCATTGGGTGTTTTCATTCCTGAATGTACTCATGAAATGAAATGATGTATGATAGAGAGGCCCAACTTCTACATCTCTTGTCACTTAAAATGTTTGACAACCATTTTTATACCGTTTTCTAAAGCCAAATTGACCAATCAGAGAACGGCATTTAAGTTATTTCGTGAATAACTGCCAAAAAGCCTCTGAAATGCGTCGATGGACTAGGGGTCAATCAGCTGTGAAGTTGGGCATCTCTATCATACTTCATTTCTGGTATTAATCCTTCGTTGGTAAGCATCAATCACATGTCCTGAATTATTGTAAATGCTTCATTGCGAATTTCTTCTCTCTCATTTGATGTCCTACAACTCATCTGACGCGATATATCTTCGGGCATATAATCTTTATTTGTTCCATAAATCAGCCAGTGTCGTGTAGGAAACATGTACACAAAATTATAGAAAATGTACGAAATTGTCTAGCGTTTGACGAAACCGTAGCATCTTAGAGAATGCGGCCACAAAAAAAAAAAATTGTATATTATTGGGTCTAGAACTTAATTGTGTGATTTAAACGTTAAATGTGTTTAAATGTCGTAAATGTTAAATGTGTTGTGCCAAGTGCGTGCGGTTTGCTAAGAGAGGGCGTAACTTGTATTATTCCATTGGAACATGAGTTGGAAAGCTACTGTCATTGTACGTCATTTCAGTATGTCATTCATTTGAAGCGTAAACAATAATAATTTTGTTTCACTCAGATATGTCGAACTTTGTGCCTGAAAAAGTGTTTTTGCGGGCAGTTCTTCTTCTAACTTTAATATGAAGAAAACTGCCGCCGAAAGTCATCGTATGTTGGTGGAAGTTTATGGTGAACATGCGCTAGCTGAGCGAACGTGCCCAAAGTGGTTTGCACGCTTGGAAGGCAATGAACGTCCTGGGCAGCCAAAAAAGTTGGAAGATGAAGAAATGTCGTGTGATTTATTCTATCTAATCCTGGAGAAGATATTGCGGCGGGCAGTTGTAAACACGGAAGGCGCAATCTTCTACAAGTCGGTCCAACTGTTGCGGTACGCAGAGGACATCGACAGCGTCAGTGCCGTAGTAGAGGCTTTTACGGCGATTGATGAACAGGTCTCAGGGTCAATGAGGACAAAACCAAAAGTGAGGGCAAACCTTGGACAAAACATCACGATCGACAGCTGCCATTTCGAGGTAGTAAAGGAGTTTGTCTACCTCTGGGCAAAGGTGAACTCCACAAACGACATCGCGCAGAATCGCCCTTGGCAACCGGTGCTTCTTCGGTTTGTCGAAACAACTGGGCTCAAAACTCCTGACTCGAATGACCAAAATCATGCTCTACAAAACTCTCAGACCAGTCCTGCTCTGTGAAGCCGAAAGCTGGACGCTAAGCGAAACTTCAGAGCTGATTCTTGGTACCTTCAAATGAAAATTTCTGAATCAGATATATGGTCCCGTCTGCGAGGAAGTTGAATAGAGGAGAAGACACAACCGCGAACTCTACGAGCTGTACCAGGATGTGGATGTATTTCGAATGGCAAAAATTTGTCGACTGCACTCTGTAGGCCACATCGAGCTAAGAGGGTTTGTCTTCGTCATTTAGTGTTATCCAGAATGCAACACGAGAAGGTAGAGTGTTGATGACATAATTGCTTGTCAGGCGAAAAGCACCGACCCTGATGGGAGCAACGAAATTGCGTGAGCGGGACCTGCCGCATGTGGAAAGGGAGTTTAAATCCCTTAATCCAGCGAAGCGGGCCACCCGTGTAGTGTTTACTTGAGAAAACTGTTGACATAGGTGCCTACGTGGCGAAAGGACGGTCCCTGAGGGGAGCAACGAAGTTGCAACATGGCCACTGAAACTACGACGCTGTGAGTGCTTTGCTAGTTTTAATTTATGGATTAATAGGGTGTCGATACTCCGAGGTGGAACTGGTCCTATCTTCTGCATAAACCACAGGCCAGTTAATTCGTCCCTATGCACAGCTATGCAGATCTACCACCAGTGACTTGCTTCGATACAGAGACTCTTGCTTATGGCGGAGACATTTTCTCTCAAGGGAGGACTAGTTGACCGTCAGGCACCTTTCCGCTGCCAACAGACAGCATGCGACGCCAAAAACAGCACAAAGTCAACGAAACAAAGTCAACGAAGCTTTATTGTGCCTTTAACTGCTTGAATAACGTGTTTCAGCATGTGTCGATCCATGTTCAGTAACTCCTTAGTCTAAACATCTCAACATCCCAAGAGCCACCACATTGACACCTGAGTGCTGAAAGACCAACAAACTTCTGGGACTAAAAATGACACCTCATTCTGGATACACCTAAATTTGACAGTCCATCCATTGTCCAACATGTGAGAGTGCAATTGCAAACCTCCTCCACTTTGCCGAAAAACGATCTCTCATCTAAGCTGACAAACTCTCCTGGCAGCTTCAATGAGAGATGGAGTGACTCCCGACATTCGGATGAGTTCATTCACACCCAGCAAACGTTGCCGATAGCCTAACGAACACAAACTTCAGCCATCAATTAAGCGGATGCAGTCAACAAATTGGTCCAAGCCACAATGCAGCAAACAACAAACAATTTACGTCTGCCTCTGCCCGACACAGGCGGTACAAATATCCGTAAAAAAACAGTCCCATATATCAGCGGGATGACCCCTTTTCTTGGCACTCTGGCACTCGCCACTCGCCACTCTCAGCAGTCAACACTGTCGACACTGTCGACACACGCCACACAACTCAATCAGAATCGCATAAAACCTGCCTCGTCAACTCATAAAACCCCACAGCGAATGACAGCGGCGAATCAAGACAGAACAAAATATGAACTGTCAATGGACCGAGATCTTGCAACCGTCCCAGAACATGAGGGCGCATTCAGAAATAGACGCAACATTTGCATACACAACGAAACCAGGCGCATATCACTTCAGCTGGCAGAGCACTTCTCGTTCTCCGTATCCGCCGAAAAGAGCGACTTTCGAAAGATGCAGATGATACAGATGCCGCCGAGGGATTGCTCAACGCGCCAGCAATCGGCTAACCACCTCACAAGTACCCTCAACTTATTTGTGTGTTGAAAATCTCGAACATCTCGAGCACCTCACTGATGCGAGTTCGTTGTGAAATGCATTCTAATTCCATGCGCTGCTCGATTTAGATACAAAAGCAAAACAAACAACAAAACCCCACTGCGGCGCCCTTTTGCGAAAGGTGAGGTTTAGTGACTTCCGAAGAATGCCCCGATTTGGTTGCTCAATGAAGTAGAACAACCCTGGAAAGGGCAGGGAACGGCTGCAGATTGTCACGGCTCCTGTCCCGGTGACAGCGAGATGCTTGATGCGATGTTGTCGCCCATAAACTTGTGCAAGCTCCCCGCCTGTGATGTTGTTTTTACGAGAGTATTTTATTGTCTAATTGATATCTGGAAGTTACGGATGCGCTGGGAATTAATAAGTATCCAACACTACACGTGTCAACGGTGAGCGGCTGTAATTTGTTAATTAAATGACGCCCGCTTCTTTTTTGGACACTTTTCGTGTGTGGGTGTGCGTGTGTGTCTGTGTGGTCGGTCGTCTTGTGATTTTGATTCGCCGTGCAGGTCGCCTTGAACTGAAGATTTTAATTAAATTATTGCAGACGAAGAGCCGGACAGACGTCGGGACTAGTGGTGATGCTCGTTCGGCGCCACTTTAGTTTCAAGTATCATCCGTTGGCACTCATCCCGAGGGGTGGGAGGCATAATTATGATTGCCTGTATCGAAGAATGGACGCGATTGTGTGTACAAGTCATTGTCAGTGCTTTTGAAATGTGTTCACCATCCCTGGTGCAAGTCTGATGCATGAACAGTGTGTCTGTTTTTGTTTCAGTGCTCACCTTATGGACGTGAATCGTCGCTTTGTTCGAATTTATTCGCGGGGAATACCTGTTTCAAGTTCAAGTGTTTGTGGACTTCAAGGGTGTCGGGTCTCATTAGAGCTAACTGAACTAATCCTGAACTACGATGGGAACTACGGGGACGGGTTTGATTAGAACTAACTGAACAACTGAACTAATTGCGACAAATGAAGTAAACAGAAGAAGATTGCAGATGACATGGGCATCAGTTGACAAGGAGATCCCAAACATAAATCGAAGAATATCGCCGAAGCAACCAAGACGCCAGTGCCCGAGACACTTTTGTCCCAAAAATGGCTACTAGACATGACACAAGAAACCGGACGTCGGACGTCAGACGGGTATTAGAAGTGGCGAATATTAAAAGCAGGAGACAACTTTCAAGAGTCCCGATGGCGACGAGGAGCGCTCATCTCATGCCTCTGCGCGTAGTGTAGACACCGAATGCGTAAACAGTAGACAACATTGTGCTCTGTGGACGTCCATAAAACAAAAGCATTCGTCTAAAGCAGAAATAAAGTATGATAGAGATACCCAACTTCACAGCTGATTGACCGCTAGTCCATCGACGAATTTGACGGATAATCATGAAAATTTTGACGGTTATTCATGAATTTTTGACAAATATTCACGAAATAACGTAAATGCCGTTCTCTGATTGGTCAATTTGGCTTTAGAAAACAATATAAAAGATGGTTGTCAAAAATCTTAAGGGGCAAGAGAGGAAGAAGTTGGGCATCTCTATCATACTTCATTTCTGGTCAAAAGCTGTGTTTTCTTTAAACTTTTGAGTACGCGAATCTTTTGTTAATAAAAAACATTTTTCTCTATATGCGAGTTAAAATTCTACAGTTTTTTTAAATGAATTTCTTTTAAGTTTTCCCTCGAAATTAGAATCGAAATTGCCCAATTTCCCATTATCCCATACAACGAACCAGTTGCCTGAATGTGCCCAATTTCAATGAAATCGTAGATTATAACAAATTATGCCAGTTTCTGTGTAGTCATGCCAACGAACTAGCACATATTTACACCATTATGTCAGTTAACTTGCAGATTTCTCACCATTATGCCAGTCAACTCGGAGATTTCTGACAGATTGCGATTTGTGTTCGATTTTGCATACAACGTCGACGAAATGACGTTTCGATGTTAAACCATTTTTGCAATTTCGAAATTGTGCGTCTAGTGGGGACATACTAGGCTAAAGCACAAGTAGCCGGACAGTGATAGTCAGTCGTTCGTTTATTGTCAAACAATAAGAGAATTTGACGGTTTGAGTATGAAAAATAAATCCAAGAACAACCATCTCTGTTTCTTTCATAAACACACCAAGTTTGCTGTTATATGCGATAACTGGTTTGCGAAATACGCATCACTTAATACGTGGTAGTCGCTAATGTTGGAAACAGATGTGCAGAATTTCTCATGCAGCAAAATTAGAATACACAAGATTGCAGCTGAAGACACGTAAATTCTGCAAGCAGAGCAGCGCTGCAGTCAGTCTCTATTTCCAATTTCGCTGCGCAGATAACGTACTACCACAGCACAAACAAAATATATTTGAATTTTGCCATCTGTCAGGCATTTGTTTATTATTTCTCCTAAGCAACGAATGCAGGATATTACAATTGAAGAAACATGAATCGATTTTGTACGCACAATTCCGTGGATCGTCATCGCAATGAGCCGATATACCTTTTAGGTGTTTCAGGGATTTCGTTTAGCTTGGCCCTGCGTTAAAGGATACTAACCAGATAAGTCCCGTGACCATACGCAACATTTCTCTTGTCAATCGATGTTTCTCTGGCTTCGGGAGACAATCATACAAGTTCTGCAATACGGAGCAAAAACATGTACAATAACAAAAGCCATTGTCCCTTCGAGGAGAACATTTCGCTGGAGCTGCTTGCACTGGTGGCGTCTGCAGGCAACTTACTGTACAGCCCCTCTAAGGTACCTAGACCACTTAGAGCGAATCTGTAGTTTGTCTGTCGTTAGAACAACCATCGGCTACGAGCTTATAGAACAGTGTAACAAAGAAGGTCCGCCCAATTTCTTGGATGTTTCCCATTTATACCCATGTCACAAAGCCGTGTTCGCGCGTTCGTGCTCTGACATTTTAGGAAAGTCCATTAAACAAGTCACATTGCAGCGGTCGCGCTTTGATAGTTCACAGACCGTAATACCGTAAGTGCGAGCACAGATTTAGAAGTAGAGCTACTTCTACAGACTCGGGCTTTTGACAGTTGTGGAACAATTTTCTTCTATTAAATCGTGATTCTTGATTGTTGGCAGGCTGATGCAACTATTTGTGTACGTAATTGATTGTGATTTGGAAAAGTTAGGGAGCCGCGCTTTAGCATAACATTCTTGTAAGCTCGAAGCCCATCAACGCCATAACGCGCGACGCCAACGTTATGATTGGCCATTCGTGTGTCACACGGTAAAATGAGGCGAGAATTTTATAATTCATGTGAGCCTTCGTCGGCATTTGCAATGGACTTGGATAAGACCCTTGTAAGTGTGACCGCTCTCTAAAGTCCTAACCCAGCTACTGTACCTGAATGTTTAAACAAGGTCCGCTTATTCTGCCTGGACTGAGTGAAGACATGAAGCCTTGTCTCGTCTAAAGTTGTTTTCGATCTTAATCAGCAGACTGAATCGACAACGACGACGAGTGACCCTGTGTCTGTGACAACGACTGCGCCTTAATCATATGCCCGTCTAAAGTCACACATAATACACCTCAAACCGAAGGAAGCTCCCTCCGATAGCTGCCTTTCAAGAAGCCTCTCAACATGCAACGCAAAACAAAAAAACAAAAAATAAACAAAATGAAACCATTTAATCCACACCTGGCGTCCATCAATACCGGAGCTCACTGATCGTGACTTCGTCACAACAATTCATTCTCGCAGGCACCTCCACACGACCGTTCTCCTGACGCTTCTCAGCGCGGCACGGATGACCGCCGCGCCGCTACCATATGCGTCAAACCTGATTGTCGCCCGCATCTGCATTCGGTTTTGGCCAGGCCGGCCATAAGACAGCATGCCGCGCCACCAGTGCGCACTGCGTGCCATGGAATGGAAAGTCCATTGCATAAGACGCGGCCATTAAGTCTGTGCAAAAATTGGTCAAAACCTCTTCCATTCACCTCTGATCTGGACCGCTGCCAGTGAAAACCATCTGAAAATAGAACTGCGTCTATCTCCGCGTGGAGCAAGCACAATGCCCTCTCGACTTCATCAAAAACTCAAACTCTCGATGACGCTGCGCCTCGACCAAGTTGCCAGTTTTGCTATGCGCGCCCCGATGCAATGCCCTTTGAGTGGCCACAGCGCCCGATGCAATCGCATCATCGGCTAATTGAAAAGTATCTTCCCCGGGGTTGTCTTGCGCGTATTTGAAGGAATGAAATCAAACAGAATGTCGATTCCGCTGATGAGCGTTTAATTCAGTCCAATTGAAAGTGAATTCAAGACGTCCCGGCCGCCACCCGGTCCGGTCCCGCTCCAATGACAATTAATCAATTGAAAGCAAAAGCATTCTCTGCGTCGCCGTCCGTCGTGATGGAGGAGCAGCTCCTGAGAGCCGAAGGGCCAGTGATCTGGAGAGGAAAAGTGAAAACTGCGGCACGGCAGACAAAAATGTATGTGGGATCACGGAGGCAACGTATCTACGTTTCCTCGAACATTACTCAGCCGCCTCTCGCGGCGAAAAAGGTTCCCTTCACCTTCGATTGTCTCGCTCGCTCGAATTCGGTGGGAGTCCGCGGTGCGGTGACACTGTCTACGTGCGCCGCGCTCGGAGACAGCAAATTAATTAAAGAAATTAATTAGATTTTTCTTCTCATTTTCCGCAGCTCTCGGCGCAGCGGTTGAAGCGATGGCACGTTATGCTTTGTCACCTGGCGTGCAATTAGCACGAATCATTCCTTCGTGCCGACTTATGAAGGCGTTTAGGGATTTAATTTTAGTTGCCCTTGGGCGGGTAACCATGACAAGGCGCAAGGTTGTCGAAATCCGCCTGCTTGCATCGATCTAACAAAGCCATGGGATGACAACTGCGCGAGAATGGGCTTGTTATGCTTCTGTCAACAAGGCTGCATGCTGTCTTCTCTGCGTTGGCTGAGTGGCAATGAACTGTTTATGGATTCCGTGGAAGTGGGTGAACGAGGAAAGTTATCGAGTGCCTAGTGCTCATCGCCTTCTGAGAAGGACTCCACGCACACGTAACACAAGACAATGCAAGTAGGCTCTTTGACCTTTGCCCTCGCAACGGTCTTTCACATCAAATCGAGACGAGACTTGTGCGCGGCTTGTGACGTGAAACCCTGTGGCAACGAAACGAGGTACCGTGGCAATGCGTGTGTTCGCAGCGAAACCCTGAAATCAGTTAATGACTTCAGACATGTCACAAAGTACTCGTGGAGATGTGAAAAATGGATTTCAGATGCGAATAACTATGATTCCCACTGCAGGTTCGGAGAGTTCAAGTTGTCTTGGGAAAAGAGGGGCAAATTAATGGCAACCACCTTTGGGGTGTACTAGAGGCTTGAAACGACTAGAGGTTTCGTTTGGAATTGATTGGGAAATGCAACGTTTTTATGAGAAGTTACAAGGTGAGGAATGGACTCTGACGTTGCTTATGATGAACGCTATCAGGTCTGCTATTAAGCACATTGATTCAACAACAGAAATCTGATAAATAGAAAAATATCGATACTCTCAGATAGCCAGGCAGTAATTAAGGCTCTAAACAGCTTCACATGCTGCTGTCTGGGAATGTCACAAGATACTCAATACGCTGGCAGAGGAAAACAGGTTAAAAGTGATATGAGTGCCAGGCAAAACTATGAGGGATATGAAAAGGCAGATATCCAAACAAAGAAAGAGACTGAAATTCACTTTATTGGGCCTCTTCGTGGATTCAGCAACATTTATGTACAACAACATATAGGCAACTGGACAAACAAATGCCGCTTCCAATTCTGGAGCAATCAGGGGGGGACTCACGCACACACACCCCAGAAGTTCCAAGGGGATCCATACCCAAACAAACCTAACCTAACGATACTATGTTGCGCATTTACTGGTCATTTGTTATGCAACTACCAGCTGTACAAAATGGGGCATAGCAGCTCAGAAAACTTTAGACACTGTGGACGAACAGAGAAGACGATGGAACACCTACTAGTCCAGTGTCCAAATCTGACACCAAGCAGATACAAAAAAAAAACAATAGAATCACACTGACTGACTTTCAAGCAGGGTTGCTGGCATCCGACTTTGATCGCAATTTTACCCTTTTTTTGAGGCCAGGACTTGCCGGGAGACCATAAAATGACTTCGGCGACTATTTTATATTTAACGAAATACATCGTTAAGTTTCTCATAAGCAATAAACTCAACACTGAAAGAGAATGTAAGTAAATGACAGCAGCACTCCTAAGTAGTGGTGTGCCAACCCGAAAGTTTTACAAACCCAGTTAACCCGGGTTAGAATAGAAGCAAACCGAGTTGTAACCCGGGTTGACGAAGTCGGTTTGATGATGAACCGAAAGCAAACAATATGGATTATGGATTCTGCCAAATCGAGTTGTTTTGTCAAATTCCATTCTGTTTCGGTTTCGGTTCGGCATCATATGCTCACACCGAGTTGAAGCGTCTGTAGTTTTTTTTTTCTGTATTCCATTTCTTCGGTTTCGCCAAGTCGGTTTGATATGAATGTAACTCGGTTTAACTCCGTTTAGGTGTAACCGTGTTAACTCAGTTTCCTAACCCGAGTTGACACACCACTACTCCTAAGCATGATAAAACCTTAAAGCGGTTTCGTACTATTGCGACGTTTGTGTCCCGAGACTCCGAGACTTTGTGCGACTTTCTCAAATTTTTCACCGGCAGCACTGAAGACCAGTGTTGCCGATGAGAGAAAAGAACATCCGCCAGACGACAGCTTAAAATCCACTCGAAATGTTAGTTTCTGTATTGCAAAAATCCGCTGGAAATCGCAAAAATATCAAGGGGAAAATAAGTCTTTAAAAAAACATTACATACACAAATTAAAACAATAAAAACACTCACGATTGGGAAAATACATTCAAGTTTAGTAACGCATAGTTGATTGAGGTCCCTTTCCACTTGCGTGCTCCACCTCATTGGTGGTCTTCCTATACTGCGCCGCCCCTCGGGAGTGGATTCGAAGGTTGGTTTCCATCGGCATTGGTTTCCATCGGCTCTAATCCATTACTTCTTTTCCCAATTAACACCAAATGTCACCAGATTCCCTTCGCCCGATTGTTTTACTGAGAACACCAAGCTCAAGCCACACTACAGACCTCGCACATTTTGCGCGAAATAGCTGTTGCTTCTGTAACTTTCTCAAGGTTCGCGGCTCTCATTATTCTTCACCTTTAACGCAACGTGCAAAGTTAAATGTGTGCCTGGCTTGCAAAAATCATGGGATCCATGTTAATGAGGGGACAAGGCCCGACTGAACGCGTTCCATAATTCAAAAATTGGGTAATGTTTACCTCTGTTCTCGGCTCGTTTTATGCGCGGCGACAAGTCACATTCAACCGCTGGCTGTCGCCTGAGAATCGCCACTGTTTCACGGCGCACGTATACATCTCGGTGAAGTGTGACTTTAATGGGTCAAGTTTCTTATGACCGTTATGATTTCAGTCAGCAGGACAATTCTCTGGAATTGCCATTCGATCTAGGTGATGATGGTTTCATATTTTTTTTTTTAAGTTGCTTGTGGCTTCTGGTGGTTTCAGTTGTGCGAGAGACAGAACATGAAGAGAACAGCGGGATGAAACTCCCCAGAATGAAGGTTCACTGTTGTTGCCGCTGTTTGTAGTCTTCACTCGTGTTCTGTTCTGCGAGCTCTTGTTGGCCTGGTTTATTCTGACGGCTGTTAGAGGATGGATATATTGTCCCCAAATGCAGTACATTTTAAAGGAACCACAATCATTGTGCGACGCAGTGCTGAAAACAGGAAGAGCTTTACGGATTCATCATAGTTTACCGCCAACTGGTGATATGACGGAAAAGAGGCCTGTCTGCTAAAATGAGGAAATGATGAGCAGTAGAAACTAGCTCGCATCACACATTTCTGTCATGGCTCCGTAGGTTTCTGTCGGTTGGGTAGGGGAGGGAAGGGGGCTGCTAGTGAATTCACCAGCACACTTAGACCATGTTGGTTCCATTGTGATACCCACAGTCAGACTACTACCACCGATCGACCACTCCAGTGAGCTAAGTAAGCCAGTACATATGACACTCAACGGCATCACAACAAACTACGGAGCATAGAGGCACTCCTTCCAGGTTAGGTCTCCTTCACAACGACCAGAAGTTGCGGGGATGATTAGTAAATGCAATTAACAAATTTGAAATATACACGAGGAGGAGGTCATAGACCACCTGGAGTCCCACGGGCAATATCAGCAAAAACCAACTGAACAAGGATCAAATTAGTTAGATGAGTAGGACATATCCAACTCGCCTGTCATCACCATAGGCCTACTTACGGTCTAGATTTGACTACCCACTGCAGTATGGCTCTTGAACCTAAGCCATGACAATGTTCCGCGAATCGTCTTCATCTCCGCCTGAAAAACTCTGCAGTGTAAGATGGAGTTGTTAAGGGGATAAGGATTGAAAGCAATGTCCAGCGGCTCTGGGGGTGCAGCTCTAGTGTACACCACCAGTACATCGGCAAACAAAGGACAAGGATAAACTCGGTATTCCTTCAAAAGCGAATCCTGCCATAATAGAATTGAATTTCAAAACGAATCTCTGCGGACTCTTCTTGGCTACAGACAGTGTTCGAATTAGTTCATCTGAAAGCAACAACCGTTGGCACACTCCTTCTCGTCCCGGTATCATTGCCGCATCTCTTAGCTCAAGTTATCCTGTGTCAAGCTCCAATCCTCGCTTGATCTTGCTCACTTTATGGACGCATTGTCATTGTGGCTTGTTCATTCATCTGTTGAAATGTTTTCCCTCATTCCTTTGCAGTGTTCTTCAAAGGTTCCCGATTTGACTCGACCTGTCTAAATCGGTTTCACTTCCCTTTTACTCAATCACATTGCACCGATCTCCGAGGAATCGCTTCCGCACATGCAAACCCCTTCACAGAACAGATGCTGCACTTATTCGCCACTCAACGTCACGATTTCGGCCACAGTTACTCTGAACTCTGCCTGACATCCCAACCGTCCCAGCCTAACACAAGCAGGGGTCCCACATATGCTCAAATCCACCCCCTTCTTCGGCCCACTGCGTCCGGCTATCAATAGGGCCCACAGTGTGTTGTGCAACCGCCAATCGGGTAAGCATTTTAAAATTCCAGACCACCATCAAACCTAGCTGTTGAAGAGTTGCCATTCATATAGCCATGCTACGCTACGCTTACCACTGCCACACTCCGCTTGAGATTTGCATGCAAAAACCCCCAACCGTCGCCTCATTATCATCTGAGCATTGAAAACTCTTCCGCCGCCCGCCGCTGCCGCTCCACACTCACTCGTCAGCTGGTTGGATTGGAGCAGCACACAGCGAAACAACAACGCCAAGAAGCAGCCAAGTTTGCATATGCCCACTTGCGCCAGCGTTGTCGTGAAGAAGCGACAACAACCGAACCGACAGCGAACAAGCCGAGCAACCGAACAGCCGAACAGCCGAACAGTACGTGTAGAATCGAGCACATTGTTGCTGCTCGCTGTGCCAGCGCCGACACGCCACCCTTGCACAATGTACGCTCGCTGCGTCGCAGTCAGTCTTCTGCCAAAACGTCTGCCGTTCGGTTCTCCGACGACGATGAAGTGAACTTCATCCCGCACTCGGTGTATCTGGAATCCTTTCCATCGGTCTCTCTTTCTCGTTCTCAGTTCTGGAACTACACGCGACGTCGCAGCTCACAGTGCCTCGTACTTCGTGCGGAAAGTTATTAAAAGTTTCAGAGCATCTCTGTGTCTTCGGGTGCGCGCTATTTTTGTAGCACCTTTTTTCCGGAGAAATGTGACGAAGTTAGTGCAGTGAAGGAGTGCGCGTTGTGTCCCATATTTTTTCCAAATAATAAAAGTAAAAAAAAAAGAAAAAAAACTCAGCGATGAGTAAAAAGATGTGGAGTCGAATCTTCAAGACGAAGTCGACCAATAAAACGCCCGGGATCTCGAAAAAGTCGTCGATACCCAGCCCGCCCACCATCACCAGTTCGGCGGCAGAGAATCGTCTCAGCTACTATGAGGAGTTCCATAATTGCTGCCAGCAGCAGTCGCCAGCAAAGGCGAAGGCGTCGCGCAAACAGACGGCACCGGATGGTGCGGTCAAGACGCCGTCCAAGTTCTCGAAGGTGGTCAACACCTTCACTCTCAAGCGCAGTTCCAAGGAGAATCAAGGCAACCAACTGAACACAACGACAACGACGAACCAGATCGAGCGGAATAGTCCGACTTCTGGCGACAAGCACGGCGAGAAGAACTATTCGGAGAATGCCGACAATGTTGGTGGTCCAAATATGGACAAGACCGAGACACCGACAGCTGCGCAGTTATCAGCTCAAGCAGGTAATGTATCGCGTCCGCGGGAGTTTGTGTTTTTAATCTGAAACCGATCTGGAATGATCCGCAGAACGATGATTGATCGGTTTGCTCGTTTTTGGGCATTGTTTGCTGACGATTAGGGCTGTCATGTGAGTGGGGATTCTTCGAGTGGCAAGTGTGACAAGCTGTCTTAAGTCTGTGTTGGTGGAGCTGTGTTTTGTCCTTGAGAGGACATTCGTCAGGGCCCGCTAGTGGGACATGTGACGCACACATGTGCTCCGTCTCTTGAGTCAAAAGTTGTTAATTTTACTCATCCCATGAGAATTTTGGTCGCATGTTGGAATTTTTTTTGGAATTTTTATCGCATTTAATTGGGCCCAAGTGTCAGGGAATCAGGGCCAAATCGGCGAATGATCTCCATTCAGAGCGGCGTGATCAGTGTTGCCGCTGAAGAATTTGAGAAAGGCGCAGTAAAAGTGTCTCGGAAATAAAAAAAGTCGCAATGGTCTGAAGTCGAATCTAAATTTAAGGTAGTGGCGCATTCTTTTAGTTGCGTTTTCTTATATTATTTAACGACGTTTTTCGCCACAGCAGTCGCATGGTATCTCGGCGTCTAAAAGTGGTAAAATTGCGACTAAAGTCAGATGGTGGCTAACCTGGGTGTGATCTCTGCAATAAGAGAGCAATGCGAGAGTGTATACGAAACTCTAAATGGTCTTGATTCACATCATTGATCGGCATTACATAACCCGGTTTTGAATCTCGGGTTGGGTACGACTTGTCGGTTTTCAAAATGTTGATTTAAAACAAAAGCAATTGGCAGATCACCTGCAAGAAAAAACAAACGTAATTTTAAGGGCCGATGTTGATTTTCAATAACACACAAATTATTTAGGAAATTATTGTCATTTCTTTTTATTATGATAATTGGTTATGAATATGGTTATGAAAATATTGGTATGGTTCAATTATGTATGGCACAAAATATCGGTCAAATGGCAGCCGCGACCTCGGCGGCATACCTCCATCCGATGGTTCAAATTTTCGATGACGCTGAAGCATAATTGAGGTTCTATGCCGTTAATGTGCCGAATTATCTCATCCTTTAGCTCTTGAATTATTGCTGGCTTATCGACGTACACCTTTTCTTTCAAATAACCCCAAATAAAAAAAAAATCCAACGGTGTCAAATCACGTTATTTTGGCGGCCAATTGGCATCGCCACCACGTGAGATAACACGGCCATTGAATTTGTCGCGTAAAAGAGCCGTTGTTTCGTTAGCTTTGTGGCAAGTAGTACCGTCCTGTTGAAACCACATATCGTCCACATCCATATCTTCCAATTCGGGCCATAAAAAGTTCGTTATTTCACGATAGCGAACACAATTCACAGTAACGGCCTGGCCGCCCTCATTTTGGAAAAAATACGGCCCGATGATGCCGCCAGCCCAAACCGCAAACAGTCACTCTTTGTGGGTGCATTGGTTTTTCGACAATCACTCTTGGATTATCATTCGCCCAAATGCGGCAATTCGGCTTATTGACGAATCCACTGAGGTGAAAATGGGCCTCATCACTGAAGATGATCATCCACTGTTGCCATTTCTTGCCACCATTCTGACCATTGACGACGCTTGAAATGGTCAAGAGGCTTTAGTTCTTGAGTCAATTGCACCTTGTAAGCGTATAATGTTCATCAACGACGAGCGTGAGTGGTGCAATTGTTGGGCACGACGACGAGTTGAGGTGGACGGCTCTTCAGCCACACCATCGTGAACAGCAGCAATATTCTCAGCAGTACGAACTGTACGAGCGTGCACTGGTGTTTTCACATCTCCTACAGACCCAGTTTGCTCAAAACTTTGCTCGATTTTCCCGATTGTTTCATAATAAGCCTGAATAACTTTAACGCGTTGCATGGTTCAAATTGAAGTAGTCTGAAATTGAGAAATGTCAAACGAAATGCAGAAAAAAACTTGACGTTTAGGTGTGGTTCACATTCAACATCGGCCCTTAAAACCACCCCTTAGTAGTAACATTAGTCAGTAAATGTCGACATGCCTTCGTCTTCTATCAAGACTAATGATAGGCAGGCTAACTGTCACCAGTGCTACCCACTTAGTTCAAAGGAAGTGGCTACAAACTGGAAATAATCGCTGGAGCAGTACATTCATGCACTGAACCGCTCGTTAGTTCAAAAAAAAGTAAACACTAGTTGCAGTGGTCGATGGATTTGTATATCATTTTGAGAAGCGGCAGGTGTTTGGTTGCATCTGCCTGTCGATGGAAAACCTGACTGAATTCAGAAACGTCTAATATTTGCGCTGTGATTCGGCATCACTGCTTTTTTTGCGATGCTGACAAAACTCGTTTTCTCGACGTTTTAGACAACATTAATTATCTTAACCATCTTTTCAATATAAAATGTATTTTGAACGAAAAACGCTGTTACACCTTTGTGACACAAAAAGAAAACCTACGGACGCGCACAATAACAATGAAAATTCAAAGAAGAGAAATTCCGAAAATTCAGTATTAAATAATCACAATTGGAAAATATACATCACGTCTTCGAAAATCATTATCAAACACTTTCTGCCAAAATTGTTAGCAATTTCCGCATTTCCTATCAATCTTTATCAGCAGGACACGTAACTTAGAGGTTTGCGCATCTGATGTGCGGTATGATGCTTAAAGGAAAGTTTGACGTTTTCAGCGATATCCAAATTTGTGGTGGTGCAAGTGTGACGCGTCATCGATGCCGTAGTGATGCACTTCTAAATTCATTCCATAATACAGTTGCCCTTTGAGTCGAATATCCCTCGTAACTCGATTGGGCCTATTTCCACATTTCCCTCAATTTTCAATACAAAACACTATCCTCGAAGTCGAACTAATTTTGATAGGTATCTCGTGAAAATTCGACTTAGAGGGATGCGACTGCATTGAATTTGAAAATTTAACGAAAATAGCTAGAAGATCAACTGAAAACCCATTTTCTCAATATTTTACTTTTTATTTAACCCTCAACTCGTTCTCATGGCCCTCGGCCTTCCAAGGGGCACGTGTAGCATCTATACTACTACGGATAACACTAACCACTTCAACTTTTACTGACTCAAGTAAACATCTCTTACGATCTTTGTGCAGGACACTACCTTTTGGGTGATCAGGCCGGGAGACCTGGGCATCGTTACTAACGGTTTCTGTAAAATGCTGCATGGTTAGAGTCAGAGTCAGGCTGAACTCTGTGGCCCCCCTAGCCTTCCTGGGCTCCTCGCAGTAAGAGAGAATAGAAATACAGAAACGAAATTTCGTTACAAATCCTTGAGTTCAACATGTGAAGGGCCATTTTTGATAGCATTCAGAGCTGCATAAAGTACCTAATTTGGAAATGTCATCTATTAATGTCAATGATTTGGTCAAATCACGGGTCTACGAGCATATTATGTCAAAACACGACACCCTCAATTTTCCATTTTGAAACAGAAATTGCGCGTTTCAGTCAAACTGAGTCCTGTGGAACACAATCACACTCGGAGATGTCAGATCGACCCTTGAAGGGTCCGAGTCTGTGCTACAGCTGCCTTCCATCGTTGACAGTCCTGAGCATGCTGCTTCCAGTGTTTTGCGTGTTATACCGGAGGTTCGGTCTTCTCGAACCAGGAGGCTCTGATTTGAAGACCTAAAGCTTCAGCTTAGAGTCCTTGCGTTCGATGTGGCTGAGTCAGTGTAGTCGATGGATTTTTGCCTTCCAGACTACATCCACATCTTGGTACAGGTCGTAGAGTTCGCGGTTGTAAAAGACGTTGGAAAACACGTCTAAATGTAGTTGAGATGTCAATTGAACGTCAGTTCAGAACAGAGTTCGAATTGAGCTTGGAATGGCGAAAAAAAAACACAGCAAAATCCACACATAACAAAAGTAAGTGCTAAAAGGAACAAATCGAGTAGTTTATGCATGCCATCTCTGGTTACACTGTTTGACGTACTGATTCATCTTATCTGACTGTTTTCACACATCTCCTTCTTCCCTCTTTAAGGAGTGCCATCATTTGGAATGGACTTGTCCCTTTTCTGCATTTCCAATTTATTCGTTGCTCAAGCTCTTTCAAGTGCGACATTGCTGAGAAAATATTCCTGTCCAGAGAAAGCTTGCCAAACTTTACTGTTCGAAGTCTGCATAAAACTGCATCCTCGAGTGGTTGCTGTAGAAGCTTGGCGTAAGACGTTAAAGAACAAATATGCAATTCATATAAACAAAATCCCTGTCAGAAATTATTTACTTACACAAATTGGCGCTCAGTCCAGTGAGTTCCAGTTCTTTACATTGGCAGCCCCTTGTTCTTCATCAGCAACAACACCTCTCGCATACGATTTCCATTCAACTCATGAGACAGTGCATGCCTTAGAGAGGACATTTAATGTTGCTTCCGTTGCCAACAGCACATTCTTCAGTGTCGCTGATTTCACATTGGTTCAGAAGAATTTCTTAATGGGCTTCGCATTGAAGGCAATAGATTATCACTTGAAAGTCTCAAAGAAGTGCGAATATCTATTCCCCCGCAGGTACCCTATTGACTTCCTGCTCAATCTCGGCGGTGCAATGATAAATGTCAACCAAAACAATGCCAACTGAAGTGAATATCCATCGTTGAGTGGCATAAGGGTGGCGATGACTCACTGCAACAAATAAAAATAAAAAGGTTCCGTGACATTGTGCGGAATGGACAAATTTGGGACAGTGACGCTTTTGAAAGTGTCATTAGGCCGAATATTAACAGTTGGCGTAATTCATCAGCTAGCACCGTTAACTGTGGAAAAATTTGTTAAAATCCTGTTAGCGAGCCATCCACCTCGTAAGTCATACAGTCTAAATTCGGCATTATTTCCAATCGTAACCATTTTCCGCAGCTTTTAAGAGCTCACGCGACTTCTTCTAAGGCTGTGTCAACAACAACTGTCAAGCAGGCCCTTCTATCTAAGTAAGTTATGGCTATAAAACTTTTAAAGCGATTTTATGATGGCGGACTGGTGACGTGCGGACCCTGCACCAAATTTGGCAGAATGTCGCAAACCAGTTAGGCCCTGTGACACTTTCAAAAGCGACAATATATTCGGTCTACTGATTCCGTCAAAAGCGTCATTGTACCAATTGTCATGTCGTTTGGCACAATGTCACGGCACCAAATAAACATTATAGTCCTTGCATGTCCATCCGCCGTTTGTCTGGATGTGTCGCTGGACCGTGATTTCATTGACAGTGTGGATGTTCATGGGAATTTACATGTTCTGGTCAAAACAGTGTGTAGCTGCTCCGATGTTGAATCGAAGGCTTTTTGGCGGTTGTGTGGTTCTAATAGACGTGGGAAACCTAGGACATTTGGAAATTCCATCAACTCACATATTTTAGCTTGTGTACTTGGAAAGGGAAGACGCTTATGGTTCGACATTAGACAGGCACTGAAGGAGGGTCCCTTGTTCGTCATGAAACTGGTGCAAGATGGGATGAGAGACCCTTTTCGTGAAATCAAGCCAAGATGCATCCTTACTTTTCTTCTTCACATTTTCCTCAAGAATTCTACAGACAGTACGATGTCCTGATTGAAGTGGTACAGCTAAGCCAAAATCTGTTGTCTGTTGGAACTTGAGCCAAGCTCTGTTGTCTGTTGGCATCTTTTCAATGAAGTCGATCGGTACACTACAAGTTCAAGGTACGAACAGGCACTAGTTGTTGGATGGTCTATTCTACGGCAGTTTCGTTGTTGACCGATTTTTCTAAAGAGGAACTTTCTTACCGTCAACGGCGTGAACATACATACATTTAACTGCACTCATTCTCCTGTAATCGGAATAAGATCGGGCAGTGTGCCTAGTAAACTACAAGCTTGCAGAATCCGGTTCCTGAAGGTAGCGGCAACCAAAGCAGAAGTCCGTTGAACTGCTTTGTCGAAGAATAGCTTTCAACTCTGGGCCAATGGGACGAAGCAACAGATGACGGCCGCATTGAAGGCTGCTCACTTTAGTAGAGAGAGATCAGAATTAACTTGTTGTTCGCAACTGGAGACACCTTTGGTTGAGGCCCATGTTCATGGAATTTATCACCAAACGAAATATGTCGAGCATATTGCATTTTGACGTCTCAGTACTCGTCTGAAAGATGCTCCCTTGTGAGGGCAAGGAATATACCATCTTTCGCTTTTCTCGTTGTTTGTATGCTAAATTGTATGCCTTGCTGGTCTGCATGTACTGGGCGCGGGCTTAATGATCTTTTGAGCACTAGTTACATGCGGCATCTTCTCACTCAGCGTCGGCCAATTAAACAGTATTCAATTGCTGTGGGAACATTTTCACGACACTGACTGTTCACTGGATTACCTCAGTCATCAGAAGACGCCTTGCAAATATCGAAGAGAACTGCAAACTAAGCTCCAATGACTACGCTCCAGGTCATTATTCATATTTTTTAATGACGCCTTAGCAGACATAAATGTGCACAAACCCAGATTTGACAATGGAAATATCTGCCAAGCGCTGCGCTCAACTTGCACACGCCTTGAACTCCGTGGTAGACGCTTTGCGGCCAAAACAATGCTCCCCAGACCGCAGCTGAAGAAGATGAATGCCTTTCCGAAAAGCCGTCAATCAAACTCACCGGCCATAGGATCCGCGTTCGGTAACATCTCCAATTATTGTCATGGATGCTTCCTCACCATTCGATTCCCAGATACTCAAGACCGCGCCGCGAACCATACAATGAGCTTGGATTGCAGCAAAAAAAGGTGGAAATAAAATTTAATTCCAAATTGGTGGCATTTGCCGAATCGTCAAAACGAAGAAAGGCGAACAGCAATTCGCAACCGCTTCGCTTTCATTTTGGCGTCGAGTTTCTCGACACAGCCCAGCCAGTGACAAAGCACTCTGATGATGATGATGTGAGAAGAAAGATAGCGTAAGCCCGTAAATTACTCCTAATCCGCTTCTCGGCGATCTTTCGCGAACCTAAAGTATCTCATCATCAGCTTCAACGCGTTAAACTTTCGTCAGCGTTTAATTGTTCGACACACTTTGTGACACCAGACACCGAAAGTGAATCCACGGAAGCGAGCTGATAAGACACATGTTGTTGGCTGGCAAATTATTTGCTTGGACTATCGCCTTAGCCTCGATTCTTTGGCTTCTTTTCGACAAAGCCTTTCGCGGCGATGTACATAGAGAGACAGTACATAGGTGGGAATAGCCATGAGCTTCTTATCGCGGCAGTTTGTGTACGTTCCCTGATAAGGTTGCTACATGGGAAGTCGCTCTGCGGGAATTCGATTTTTCTTCGAACTTTCTTTGCAGCGCGCACTGATAAGGTGAACAAGCACAACACACTGCGGTTGCTGTCATTTATGTTATCTTGCTGGTCTATGAACATTTGAAAGGAGTGTGGACCGATGTAAGTGCTGAGGGCCATTGTGCGGTTGGCCACTCATCGCCTTTGACGGCTGCTTGTCGGACTGGTGGCATTTTTCGAGGGCTCAAGGTCGATAACCGATCGACGTTTCGTTGTCTCACGGGGGCACTTGTAAACAATCGGGAATAATTTGCCACTTTTCCGGGTGTTTCCACAACTGGCGCTGAAGGGACTTCGATTCCAAGCAGAGCAGAGGGCTCTGTGCACACATGTTGAATGCGAAAGTGTGCGAAAGTGGAAGTTTCTTGGTTGAGAAGTGGTTGAGTTACAGTGGATCCCAAGCCACGCAAAGGAGACAAATGAGTAAGGGAGTTCTTCCTTGGCTCTGCGATAAATAGCACAGTCGGTACACAACGTTGACTAGCTTTTGGCCCATTGGTTGTGTTGTGTGACTTGGTTCTCCATGGGAGCTATGTAGTCCGCTTACTTTTCGATTGCTGCAGTCGATGCAGCTCTCAAACACCTGCCGCCTTGGTGACAGTAAGTTTCCCATAAATATCAAAGAGAGGCAAATGCACCAACAAGGGTGGCTGAGGGTGTGGCTATGTACCCACTTTATGCAGATAGAGGTGCACTGAAACTGAAGTCTTATATACAAGGCCGCGCTTACTATTCGCTTGAGAACGTCCACTTCACCATGTTTCTGAATACAGATTTCCGGACTGTTATACGGATGCTGGACTTGGAAGACAACCAGTTTCAGGTCTTTGCCAACAAATACTCTAGACGAATCCCGAAGGTCTTCTGGCCGGTCTTCTGGCATCACGAACGAAGAGCTGCTCCGCAGAGCTTCACAGACACCCATCACTGCGGAGATCCAAAGTCGAAAGTGGAGCTGGAAAAGGGACCATTTCATTTACCCCTCCATACCACACATAAATTTGAAATAACGTCCAACAAACGAGCGAATTTTCAAATAAGAACTCTATAATTCACCCCTCTATTAGGTTGGGGAAAGGTATCAGGCTGTTCGCCAGCTGATCTCAGAGCTCACACGAATTCACTACAAAAAGCGTATAAAAAACGCTGTCAGATGAAATTAAGGGGCAAGAGAACCAGAAGATGGATACCCCATACCTCCATTATCTCTAGACCAACCCTTTAACAAAAATACGCCTAATTTTATAATTGACATTTACTAATAATTGAAAAAATTGTCCACGTTGTCCACATAACTTAAGGAATAGATAATATTTTATAAACAACCACTCAGAAGTCGTTTTATCCTTATAAACCGAGCGATCATCGAAGACATGCTGATACATTTCGTACGAGACGTTTATCAACAGTCAATATCTCACGCTTGCAGATAAAACGATATTCCTCGTCATCGTGGGTTTTCTGTCTTACGAATTTCTTCGAAAGTGAATGAAGACTGACTACAGAAATGATCCTGTGAAGTATAGTCTTAACTTTTCAACCCTCGTGGTGTGCCCCTTCTAAAATCTAATGCGTTAAACCGACTGCGAATAATATGAATGAACAAATTGATCGTGCGAGAAAAACACTGGACTTGGGCCTCAAACAACAACCCTCTCCAGCCAGCACGATCTTTCGCCAGCTGCGCACACCAAGTTGGTTGAGGTCCTTCTCCACTTGTGTACGCCATCTTGTTCGAGGACGTCCTCTGTTCACGTTGTCCCATTGGCTCGGAATGAAAGACTCCTCGGGCCGGAGCTGTGGCGTCCATCCGCTCTACATGATCTAGCCATCTTAAGCGTTGTATTCGAAGATGCTTACGGCAAGTACCTACCGCTGGTTGAATCTTCTCCTCCAGACGCCATCAACGCAAACAGGACCAAAGATCGCACGCAGAACTTTTCTCTCAAAACGGCCAAGAGCTTCTTCGACCGCTTTCGATAGCATCCATGTCTCTACGGCATAGAGCAGGACAGGGATGTGTGTTGTATAAAGTCAGCTTAGTGTTTCGAGAGATGGCTCTGTTGCCCCTTGAGCCCGAAAGCGATTGGCAAGAGTAATTCTGCGCTTCATCTCGGTACTGGTGTTATTGTTCCTGTTTACTGCAGAGCCGAGGTAGTCGAAGTCCTTGACTATCTCAAAGTTTCTGCTGCTCAATATGACGCCCTGTCCGAGACGTCGATGTTGTGCGTCCTTCCGTGATGACAGCATGTACTTTGTTTTGCCCTGATTCACTGCCAGACCCATTTCAGCCGCTTCCGCTTCAACGCCTCATTGACGGCTCCCTGTGCTCGTCCAATCACGTCAATGTCGTCCGCGTAAGCAAGCAGTTGAACGGACCTTGGGAAGATCGTGCCTCTTGTGTTGACGTTTGAGGTTCGGACGATCTTCTCAAAAATCACATGACAACGTGTCGCCTTGTCTGAAACCTATTTTGACTTTGAAGGTCTCGGTGAGTTCGTTACCGACCTCGATGGAGCAGCGAGAGTTCTCCATCGTCATCCTGCACAACCTCACGAGTTTGGCAGGAATGTCAAAACTAGACATGGCGCTGTATAGCTCGTCTCTACACACGCTGTCACATGCGCCCTTGATCTCGACGAATAGGCGGTGGGTGTCGATCTGCATCTTGGTGGGCATGATGGAGGACTTTCTGAGCTCGCATTGATAACCCGCAAGTCTTGTCACATTATTGACGAATGGCTTCAGGCGTTCACACAAAACGGCAGAGAGGATCTTGTACGCGATGTCAAGGAGACTGACCCTCGACAGTCAAAGGAGTCTCCTTCCTTGTGTCTTCGAATGAGAGAGACTGATTTATCCATTCGAGAATCGTTACTTTGGTATCGTTACTTTGGAATCGTTACTTGGGTTGCAAACTCAGACCGTATCAACAACCGCAAGATCTGACAGCTGAGTAAAGGTCAAGGCAATTGAAACAAATGAAACTTGTCTCTTCTCAATCTCTCTGCAGACTCATTAACGGTCCATTGGACCACGTCTTCTCAAAGCAATCGCACCAACGAAGCCTTTCTTTTGCTCATTTGCTTCACGTACGAGCGCATTTTTATGGTTCACACTTGATTAGGCGCATGTCCCTCACGCTCGGGACCAATTAGCCGTGTAAACGAATACAAGTGAGAGTCTCAGCTCGCAGCCATAACTCAGGGGCCCCCAAACCAAGCGTTTCTGATTTATAGTTCACGCTTGCAATGACGTTGACGGCGGCGTACCGTTGCACCCAGTCTAGCCGCAGACTCGATGGCAGCACGCTCAAGATCTGGCACGGCCCGTAGCCATCTGGGGCCGCAGCACCTCCTGATCGCTGATTAGCTATCTGTCGAAATTAATTTGTATACATTTGCGCCATTTCACATTGTTCTCCACTCTCAGCAATTAGCAGTACCGCCGGAGCTGTGGAGTGTGGAGTGCGGAGTCCCCGGGGTGGCAGCTGCGGCGGCATTGCACGATGAATGCATAAACATCGGAACAGTTTCAGTTGCCTGATGGGAGTGTTCTCGGTGTCGATGGCACGGAATGTCTTGCCATTGCCACCGACGTGCTTCTGGAGCCGTGCCGAGCTGCTCCCCTGCTGCTCCGCCGATTCTGAGAGACCTAAATTTGCATTGGCGCTGCCAGACAACTGCCCCAGGCAGACTCATTAGCAGTGAGTGCGAACCGTGACAATACGCGTGACAAACTCCCACAAAGTTTCCCTGCAAGATGCTTACATGGTTTCTCGTTCAAGTTTATGTTATTCTCTTCGCGAGCCAGCGAGCCGCAGTGACTTACTGACGTGCATGCGCAATGCACTCAATGAATTGCACTTGAGATGCTTGTTGCGGCACAGCACTGTACAGGGTCGAGTGGGTTTCGTGGAAAAACACGGCCGACAGCAGTGAAGGCTGACGAGCCACCAGAGTTGGCCTATGTGAGCTATGTCGTCACAACTGATCGGACGCAACACACCTCTTGAGCCACCCCGATGAACTCCGCTCCTCCCTGACATCTGACACCGCATCAGTCCGATCCAGGAAATGCCAACTCCTGGCTAAAAACGCAGAATCGCGTCACCAATCAAGCCGTTTCGTCGCGGTCGTCCCCCGGCCGCAGAGTGTACATCGTTTCCTCCGCTCTGCTGATCTGCCACAACAAACACGGTCCACAGAACAAACCGCAGCAAATTCTAAACAGTTTATCGCCTGCGATCCGTAAGATATCGACCGGAGTTCTTCTCGATTTAGAATATCCATTACTCACCATCGCAGCCGGTAGAATGCCTCGACTTGGCAGAGGCCAGCGTGGCCCAGCACCGGGGCACACGAGGCAGAACAGAGTCACGTTTCCCAAGAGTTTTGCGGTTGCATTACGCACATCAATTTGCGGATTAAATGCTGCGGCGACACAGCCGACACGACCGACCAGACGCGCCCTGGAGCAAGAAGGCGGCGCGACGCACGCGGCCAACGAACGTTCTCTAAGTCAAACGTTCTAATTTAAGAGCCGAGCCGTGGGGCCAGGCGGGTTGGCTCTCGGATCGGGGCGAACAAGACAATCGAATGTTTTGTGGCGTGTACCAACAAACAGGCGTCGTCGTTGAGGTCTTGTTGCTGAACAGCAGCCTCTGCGCACCAGAAGGAGACGATTTCCACCGAGATTACGTCACGGGGCTCACTACTCAAGTGTCTGCGGAGATTCGCCTAATTAATGGCAATGCGTGTTCGGGGAGTAAAGCGACCAGTCCAGGTTCCAGAATATTCGTGGCGATGCAAAGCACTGCTGTCGGGAGGTAGTGGTCTGCCACCGCGCAAGTGTCTCAGGCTGCACCGACTGAGTAATTAGTTTTGCCTGAGTGTGGCTATGACATGGAAGAGGTCATGCTGCTGAGTTGCTTGTTTGAAAGAAACTGGTTGTGCTCCGGACGAGTTTCCAGTGAATTTCCGGAGAAGTCAATTTTTATTGCCGCACATCGTAGGCACGTAGCTCGGGTTGACTGTCGGTCGGGTTTTGATTCGTCCCGGAACTGGCGCTGGTTCTTGGAAGGAGTACATCGAAGTTGAAGGCCCTCAAATGTGACTGACGAAATGGCTTCCGTATAGGAAAGCACTTGTGAGCCTTGCAATTGCTCTGTTGCACTGCTGCAGCAAGCTAAGCCGGTAGAATCAGTGTCGATGCCACTTCGTCTTCTGGAATTTCACTAGACTCTCCACCTGCAGAGACCTCCTTCGGATAACTCTAGTCTCCTTAACTGCTCTCTGAGTCTACAGTGCCCAGTTAGGAAGCTTGTAAGGATACGGAGCTTGTGCGCATTTTGATACATGCCTCAACCCTCTTTCGGTAATACTGACCCAAGAGCCTTCCCTGCCCTTCTAGGCCTGCCTCATGCCATCATGGTCCCAGGTTTCTGTCCGATTCATTCTTTCTAGGTCGCTGAATTCTTCATTAAGCCCATGATCTCCTCCGGCGCAGATTGATTCTCGCGGCTCCACGTGTCCACTCATTACCGCCTTACACTGCTGAGTCCCTTCTGCCCCCATTTCACAACTTATTCTCGTTTAAGTACAATCCCCGAACACCTTAAATTGCTTACAAATCCCTCTAGCTATTGAATTTACTCACAAAACGTAAAATTTTCAATTCTTTTGAAGTCTACACTACATAAACACATTTCTTATATTTTCTCTATTGATTTACTTTTTTCTTTTTTTCAAGACAACACGATTGAGGCCAGCGAAGAGTCCGTCAGCCTCGAGCTGATACCGTGTCCAACATGCAGTCGCACATTTGTGCCGAAAACCCTCGAGAAACACATGCGAATCTGCGAGAAAATGACCGTGAAGAAGCGAAAGATCTTCGATTCATCGCGTCAACGACGAGAGGGCACTGAACTGGCCGCGTATCCATTGCCCAAGAATTTTGGATTGCCACCCGCTAAAGCTGAGAAGAGCCTATCGCCCAAACCACATCAGGTAAGTGAAGGCGACTCCTTTGAAGTTTACGATGCACATGTTCTCCCTTCAGGCGCCACCAGCGGTTCTCTCGCCCCGAAGGCCCTCCGAAGAGGTAGTTAAGCCGCCGGTCTTAGCGAAGGCAGTCACCCCAGCTGCCGCCAAGAAGATGATAAGTCCCATGCCAACATCGACCAATTTGTTGACTTCTTCGATGGGCCATTCCAGTTCTGCCCCGAAGGAGAGAACCCGTGCTGCGGTGGTACCCAAACGAATCCAGCCACCCCCAGCGGAACCGTGCCCCTACTGTGAGAGGTGCTTTGGCGTAAAGGCCTACGACCGGCACGTCGAGTGGTGCAAGGAGAAGGCCCTCATTGCCTCCATAAAGCAGAATAGTACCAACTCTCAAGTTGCTGCCAAGGAGCGCCTCGAGGCCAGAATCAAGTACAGAGCGCCTTGCCTAAAGTGAGTTCACCCCAGTCACCCTGCGAGTCTCAAGCCTTATGGCCATGCCTTCTCTTTTTAGAACAAAGCGGTCAGTGAACAGGGACAAGTACTCGGGCATCAACGATGAGAACGGAGATCCGATGCACGGCTTCACAGAGGACGCCCATCCCAAAGTGTCCGCCATGACATCCTCGATGACGTCATCATTCATGAGTGACGGGTAAGTACAGCCCCCCGTTTTGGGGATCATATTGCCTCCACCCTCAGTCGAGTAGATACTGTCAGGATATTCATCCATTCCTCATCTTTTGCTAAGCTCCAAGCCATCCACTAGGCTAAACCCGCTTAAGAAAGCCCCGACGCCGCCTTCACTTGCATCCAAGCTGCAGCCGTCGTCGACGCCATCACTGTCGGAGCCGACGGGCAAAAGACGAAACGTTTGCCCGCCTCGAACCGCAACCAAGCCGAAGAGCGTGCCGAAATTAGACTTCATGAAGAGCCTCTCCACAAACACTCTCGGCAGTGAAGACGCCCCCGCTCCAATGAGCGATGGCGACCTGGAGGTACTGTTCCAGAGGGAATTCAAAAGCGGACCCACAAGACCATTGCCTCTGGCCAAATTGAATGCTGACAAGCAAGGTATCTATTGTACCGTTGCGCCGTGTCCGGCTGATGTCCGACGGACGTTGTATCCTAGTAACTTTGTTTTCATGTGTGTGTGTGTGTTTTGTTTTCTTTGTGTTGTGATTCACACTGTGTTTGTTTATGTGTGCGGGCTTTCTGTGCAATGTGTGGGCTTTCACTAGGATGTTATGCAGTTTCTCGATTATTTAAAGTCGCACGTGGACCAGGATGGTCTATGTGTGGCTCAGCAGGCGACTGGTGACCGGAAGTTGAACACAGGAAGATGTCTGTTGAAGTTCTGGGAGGTTTTCTTTGGAATTCGGTGTGAAATGAGGCTAAACTATTTGCCGGTGGAAGGAATGGAAGGAAGAACAGGACATCAGCCAAATTGCGTCTCCATCTATCACGGTATAGGGCTTTGTGCTCACAGCTACGCACGTTCAGCTGAATGGGTTATTGGTAGCTTGGTCCCTTGGAATTGGAGTGGAAGTCTTTCCGTCAGATGCTTAAGACCAATGTGCACGGGTGGCTCCTCTCTCTTTCTCCCTCTATACCTTCGCCCCGTGCTGTGTCTTGGCACCGGACACTTAAGGGTATTGATGTCCATTCGCTCTAACTTGCCATCTGAGACGACAGTCTCGAACCAGCTTGACCTTGAGATCCATGCCACTGAACAGCACGGTTTGTCGTTCAGTTTCCTCCTCCAAACACTATCACAGATAGTGAACCACAGACCTTCCTCTCAAGGCGACCAAGAAAACCTTCGCTACCGCATTAGTTAGTGTCTATGCTCTCATGCTTTGTGTCATACAGCAAGACTGGAACACCAAGGTCTTTGGCCTTGGAGAGAGCGCTTCTTACAAACGCTCAAATAAATTGTTTTCATTACATGTCAAAACGGCTGTCCTTTGAAAATGCCTTTACAAGTGCCTACCAACAAGAGTTTGGGATTTTCCTTTTAGCTGAAGATTGGTTGTCCCAATTCGCTATATAAGCAACCTACCGACGAAGTTTTATCCAAATCCGCTCAGCCTGGTGGTAGGTAGAGCTCCACAATTAGTGGGTTAAAGTTGTGAACCGTCAGTTGCTGAGGATTGAGTATACTCGTAGTTTCAGGTCACTAAACTCCCTCGAATGCAGTCTTGATGCAGTTTATGATGTTTGCTCCGTATCCAGCGTCCCCTTCCTAAGGCAGTGTACACATGGCGATGGAAAAACGTTCTCAAATGCAGCCAAAGGTAAAGGCTTTATAGTGTGTGGCACTTTGAAGTGAATTTTCGACAGCAAAATACAGATACAGTTAGTCGCAAAAGTCTGCATACAGCATATACAGTGGCGAGCAAAACTGGAGTATTTGTGGTTTTTCATGCATAAAATTGTTTCCTTACAATGGAGTGAGCTGTTTTATTTCTAAATTACTAGAAATCGCTCAATTACAACGGAATAAAATAAAATAAAATCCATCCGAACCAGTTTTGCACGTTTTAAATTTGCTTTTTTGTGCATTTACCGTTTGGTCTAAACTTGGGGTATCATATTTTGTGATACATTTTGCCATTCTGATTCTAGCATCGCATTATTGTTAAAAAAGGTTTATTTTAAAATGTTTAAGGTTTTAATTTAAAAAAAAAATAATAGAAAAAAATATATGAAGTATTGAGAACGACATCCTTTTGCTGTCTCAAAAAGGTCCTTTATTATGTGACGTAGCACAGAAATTCGATTTATGCCATGGCACCATGTGTACTAAAGTTAACAAAGAAATGAGCATGAAAATGATGAGGTATGACAAAAACTGTCAGTAGCGTAAATTACACGAGAGGACTTTTACAATGACACTGGGTAGAACGGGGCTAGCGTCGCTATGGAAATTACGAAGAAACAGCCTTGTCCGAACGAAATACAAAAAGAAAGGAAAACATATAGGCCTGACAAAAATTCTACGAAGAACATAAAAGCTTCATTGAAGAGCACTTCGAACGAGTCAAAGTGAACTGATTCCAGTCCGACTGAAAGTGAGAGATTCAGTTGTAAGGGAAACAATTTCAGACCACAAAAACTGATATGATTTTAAATTTTTCTCGCCACTTTTGGCCACGTTTTGCTTACTCATTTTTTGAGATATCTTCATATTTTCTTTTTTTCAAAATTTGAACGTTTATTTAAGAAAAACATGTACAGTAGCATTATTCAAAGTATTGCCCATCTGAAGTTAAGACTTCTTTCCCATTTTTCTGGCAATTTGTGGATCCCATCCCAAAAGAACTGCCCTGGCTTGGCTTCATTCGAAGAATAAATCAAGCCATGTTTCCATATTCTGCTCTGATGTGAACCGTATTTCAGTCAAGGTGTCCTACATCGACCGGAACAAATGGTAGTCAGAAGTGGCAAGGTCTGGGCTTATAGCCCAGTGGGGTAAAACTTCCCATCCAAATAGTTCTTAACCGGAATAGCAACGTGGGGCCAAGCGTTGTCATGGTGTAAAATTTTTGCCTCGTGTATGGTCGAATATTCCGGGCGTTTTTCGGCTACTGCTCTCTTCGAACGGATTAATTCTGTTCGGTAGCGTTGTCCATTCATCGTTTCAGTCGGTTTCAGCACCTCTTAATACAGCACCTCCTCCTTCTGATCCCACCAAATACAGAGCATTGCCTTTGCGCCAAAGATATTCGTTGATTTGGCTGGTTGGCCGGGTTTCACATATGACCTTTGGCGTTTGGGGTTACCAGTAACAATCCGATGCAAAAATTACTTCCTTTGTGGAGTTCCAGCAGCATTTCGGACAAAACTGCCTCTCGACGTCTCTCGGCTTGAGTTCATGTGGTATCCAATATCCTTGATTTTGAATACATCCAGCTTATTTTAAGCGTTTTGAAATGGCTGCTTGAGTGACACCCAAAGTTTCTGCGAGCTCTCTAATGCTTCCAGTTCTTCATCTTCAAACTTTTTTGGCTGCCCAGGACGTTCATCGTCTTCCAAGCGTGCAAACCACTTTTGGCACATTCGCTCAGATAGCGCATGTTCACCATAAACTTCCACCAAAATTCGATGACTTTCGGCGGCAGTTTTCTTCATATTAAAGTAATGAAGAAGAACTCCCCGCAAAAACACTTTTTCAGGCACAAAGTTTGACATATTTGAGTAAAAAGAAATGATTGTTGTTTACGCTTCAAATGAATGACACATACTGAAGTGACGTACAATGACAGTAGCTTTCCAACGCATGTTCCAATGGAATAATACAAGTCATGCCATCTCTTACCAAACCAATTAAGTTATAGACCAAATAAATTACTAATTGCTTTAGAAAACTGCATTTAAGACTTTTGCTTGGAGTCCCGCTTGAAGTCATCTTTTTTGCACCTTTGCTGCATACTCACTCCCGGGACTGTACCTTAAAATAACTTTATCAACAAACATCTGTCAGAATCAGAGCGAAGTTGGTCGTAGTTTACCGAAACTATTGACAATTCGAGGGTGTTCAAAAAGTGCGAATATTATAATTTCGTTTAAGAACAGAAATACTACGCGAATTAACTATTTTAGTATTCTTCGGAAACCGAAAAATAAAAGACACACGGATATCCCTAAGAAATACTTTTTATTTGGATTCTCTTAGGAGAAGTCAACCGTTCCGTCCGAAGCTTGAAGTAAAACTTGTCAATTATGATTGCTTACTCAGGTGTTTCACGCACTGAGTTTATTTTCGCGGACAGACTGAGTCGCGATCGGTGTAGATTGTCCACAAAATTGATGACTTCAAGTCTGGCACAGTTCGTCTGAGGCAGCGAATGAACATTTACTTCAAACTTCGGTTTTGTGAAGTGTGGGGACGTAAGTCGCGCGCGGCTTTATCGTACTACCGTGAAAATGTACTCAAGAAGTACAATTATAGTACGGTAGGGAACGCTGTCCATATCACTCCCGCCCTACTGTAGCCTTAGCAGCCAATCCTGTTTTATTGACAAAAGAAAAAACTAGAATTAGTCACCTGCATCCACACTCAAATAAATTCGTGATTTCAACCGCAAGGAATTCTCTTTTTTTTTCTCTTCTTTATTTTCACACAGACTTCTTTGCATTCTGCAAAACCCCTAATCTGCGGCAATTCTTTCAACTCACACGTCCCCACCCGTCCAGTTGGTGTTCCCACAACTTTTAGACTTCTCATACGTGTCCGTCAATCGCATGTCTCGGCGTAGTTTCAAATGAGCAATTTTAGACTTCCCGTGAATACGTGACTTCTGGTTTCATGTCTCGATTAAATTTGGAAGCTTATCTTCAAATTAAATCAGGTTTCAACTAAACAGCAGCGATGCCATTAGGTTGAGTTGAATTGAAACTGGAAACGGCGCCTCTCTGCCATTCTTACTGTGTTTTTAAGTGGATTTGAAGTTTTAATATATCCAGCAGCGGAGTAGTGCTTGGAAAACGACATGCGAAATATATATACAGTGCCTTCAACTCCATCGGAATGGAACTCCTGCAGTCTAGCAGTTGTGGCAGCCATGGCGTTGTGGGTTGGTGCGTCAACCCCTACGCCGGTGCGACCAAAATTCATTTTTATCGGTCCCACCTCTTTGGAGTCCCTGACAATGCTCAGAGGGTGTAACTGTCTAGAAAAATATTCTCAAATTGGCCGTTCGGAGTCGGCATAAAACCGAAAGTCCCTTCCACTCGTGAATCAGAGAAAACGGAGGATAGAGACATCCAACTTCGGCATTGCGCCGCAAAGAATAGAGTGGGGTGGAATTCCCTTCGCATTTCACACATACTCTTACAAAATTCCCGGCTCCACGATTCATCGCAACTGCGTATAAAAAACGCTGTCAGATGAAATCAAGGGGCAAGGGAAGTAGATGTTGGATATCTCTATCCTCCCTCTACGGGCTGCAGCTCCATCCAAATATTTTATTATTTTAGTTTTGCCGTAGAGGTGACTGCCGCGAATGAGATGCCTTGTGCGGGTGGACTCCTCAAATACACGCATGGACTCCAGAACATCCGAAGCACAGGCGCATCTTCTATGCAACTCCCCAGTGCTGGCCACACTGAAAATGAGTCATTTGACGTGAAATTCGATCACTCGCAAATCTGCATCAATTGCCACAATTTATTGAGCTTTGCCTCTAGAATGCATTCGCTTTGGAGCGCAGTATTGGTCGTGTAACTAAGACAAGCACTCGTACATTTTATATTGTATTTTTGTTTCTTCCTTGGGTACTCCAGCGGCATGAGTTACGGCCGGGTTACCGGGTTACGGGAACCCCACGTCATGATGTGTTTCAGAAATTAGAACACAGAAGGTAAGGTGCTGAACATCGTCAATGCCATGAAGTCCATTCCAAGCAACACTGCTTTACTGATTGGTGAACAAAGTGCCAACCTTTTTTAAGAAAGTTATGCCGAACAAATCAGCAACCGCTTCCAGCAAGACATGGTGTTTGATATCATCTAATGACGGTCACTACTTTCCAGGCAAAGACTTTGAGATGTGGAACTTGACACGAAGCGGTCCTTGTCATACGCAGGCCAATGGCATTACTCGAATGATTTTTTTACCTAATTCTGGCCCAATTCACATACAGACCACGTTGGGCCTGAGCCTCAAACAACAAGCTTTACCACATTTACCGCGATTTGCGGGCTGTCGTCAATTACACACCCCAAATTGGACTAGGCCCTTCTCCACTTGAGTTGGCAGCCTCGAATATTGTGCTCCTGGCCAATTTAGATAATCCATGAACTCTACCTTACCTGGTCACGTTGGGCACTGGAGCCATAAACGTCTGGTTTCGTCAAGGGCTTTAAAGGAAGGGCAACACACAAGAGTGTTGTGAGGGGCCCATTTCGGGCCTTGTCTCTGCAAAAAGAGAGATTACGAGTACTTCACAATTGAATTCAAAGCAATATCAAGTGCTTTAAGATTGCTCATGATTGTGCACCACAACTAGGGATTGTGATGAATTCAGTGTGGTCCTTCGAGGGGGGACGCATTTGCAGAAGAGAGTACTTGTACTTAAGTGCCAAGAAAAGGTTTGATGTGCTTTATCTTGGTCACTGTTGGCACTGAGTCTAGCCCTTGACTGTTCCGCATTTCTAGCTGCCCATTGTCGAAGGGGTCTCTCCAAGACGTCAAAGTTGTGTGTTCCATGCTGAGCTTTTTTAGCCAATTTCCTTTCAATTCCAGCAAAGTCCAGTCAATCTCAGCTTCTTGTGTCTGCTGCTGTGTCAACATTTTTTCTATGTGTGGCCTTCCTTGCCCAGACAAAAACCACATTGATACATCATGGATGGTCTTCTACGTTTTGTCAATGAAACACATCTTGGGAGAAGTGGCGCAGTCAAATGAGTAATACTCGTGTCGGATAAACAGTACAGAGAGTCCATGCTTGGCTTGGACCATAGCTTAGAGATGATCTGGGGCGTGTGACCAAAAAGAACATTGCCAGCAGCGTTTAACAATTCCGTAGACTGTCGACAGCAACTTCGACTCTCCGCCCCCCATCGCCGAACAAAATCTTGAATTCAGGTTTAAGATCAAACTTCATAGTCCCTTCGCCTTTATCTCCGTAGCAGCTGCATTTTTCACGAATGTAGGCTAAGAAGTTTTTATAGAACCGTCCTAGTTTCTAGAAACCCCCTTACTCAGCTCATTTGCAGGGTATTTCTCTATTGGTTTGCTTGACTCGACGGTTATATGATTGTGGTCATGTCGCCCTTAGGCAAGGTGCAAGTCATTCCGCGCAAACCTTCTTAGAGTCCTCTGCCAAAGCCACACAATGTGCAAGCAATTGAAAGACGAGCGACAAGCGAGACGCAAGAAAACGACTGGAAGGCGCAGTTGGTTAGGTGCCTGCCTTGGTTAGTGGCCAAAGTTAATACGTCTGCTCCAGTCACCATTTGCCGTTGGGATCAAATTAAGTATCACTGGAGTGGTGGATCGGAGGTGGACCAACTACATTCTCGAGAAAACACTTATTTTGCTGGATCTACGACATTGAGCCGAAAGTGCAGGGCGATGAGCAAAACGGGAGAGCTGATTCTATGTAGATGATGTCTGACAGTGGGTATCACAAAGGATCAGCGAGGCCTAAGTGTGTTGGTGAATTCACTAGCAGACCCCTTCCCTACCATACTCTAGCGAAAACATGTGAACGCATGAAATCGTGCTGATACACGTGACGCTGTCTTCAACAGACGACCGATCGACGACTGCATCGGAGCCACTTTGTTTCAGAACCAAATTGGTTTAGATTTGTTTGTTCAGCGCAAGAGTGATTTCAGGACAAATCGCTTTAGCAACTACGCTCAATAAGAGGGTGAGGTTGGCTTAGATTTAGTTTTAGTCAAACTCATCGTTCAATCGCAAAGCTTATCGTCGCTCATTGCATAGCAAACAATTTAAATAGAACAGTCCTCTATCAAATTTGTTATTAAAAATTTCACTTGTACAAAACTTCTTCTTTAGTGGAGCATGCGGGTCAGAAGATGATGAAAATACTTCAAAATCAACCATGAAATGGACGTTCTCACTTGTCTCACATGGTATCTGGGCGCAAACGTGGACCAAACTACACTCGTGTGTACCCAGAGTTGCATCGCTCATCCTGACAGCCGCAGTTACCCACAAATTTGCATTTCCAACAAATAAACACTCGTACTTTTCTGTGTTGGCCTATTCCCGCTCGTTTCGATTCCTCCTTTAAAGCACTTCAATCATTTATTTCTTCGGAGACTCGAGTTTCCATTCTCGTCAGTCTGGAGATCTGTTGCCCATCTGTCATCTCTTTTTAAAGATTCACAGTCTCTTTAAATTAATTTCCGCGCAACACTGCGCACATCTGACTATTTTTACGACCTAACCTGAAATCACACCGACGTCTTAAAGTGTCGCAAAGTAATCTACGAGCCTATAGGTTAAACATTGTACAAATGCCGAATTTATTGCCTCGCCGCCACCTCCCCACCCGCCCAAGGTCAAAACAACTTGGAACTGCAACCAATTAATCACTTGCCAAGCCCTCGGCATGGTATCCTCCCGTAGACCTGAAAGCCCCGCACACGAGTAGATCTTCTAATCAACTTTAAAGTCGAATCGTTGTACAATTAATTGCATGTTCTTGTGCCCTCTGCTGGCAATGTGCTTCCTTCCTCATGCCCCCACACACCAGACACCAAACACCACACACCACACAGACACACAGACACACATTCCCCCTCCACCACCGCCACCGCCAAACTACAAATAAATTCCTCCAACTCGATACACGAGTATCCATTTATCTGATTCCTGTCACGAAAATTCTATTTCTGCCGCAGCGCCCAAATCAGATCCAAAAATAATGTCAAAGAGGAAGAAAGTGGAAGCAGCCCGAGCGCAGCCAGAAACTTTGCCGAAACTCGAAGCGTCGTCGGGCTCTAGCAATACGCGCCGCCTAGTGAAGGAACGCATTGAATTCTTTGACAGCTCGTCGTCATCCTCGAGCGCATCGTGCCAGGCCGAAACAGTGGTATCATCGCAGCGAGTCCCAGCCTGCTTGCCCAATCATAAATCATTCATCTTGAGGTTTGTAGCGCGCCTTAACGAGTGCTCAGTGTCGGATGCGGTATCAATTGCCTCGCCGCAAGTGGTGCTCTGTTCTTTCGACACCTTTGACGGGCGGTTTGTTGACACGTGTGTACGACACTGGGGCACGCTCTCATTTCCGGTTCTCATTCCTGACAGTATCGAGCATAGCCTAAGACACGGCCATCCGAACATGTATTTATGACTAATCACACCTTCTGATCATTTCAGTGGACTTTCGGATAACTACGATCCGTTCTTGTCGGCCAAACGGCAGCTGGAGGAGCTCTGCTCTCCGTCATCACCCACAGACAGCATCTTATCACAACCATGCCTGACACCAGTCTCCAAAGCAGCACTCAAACCAGCCACACCAGCCACACCCATCACATCGAACAAAATGACCACGTCTCTGACATCGACCTCGTCCCTGACCAATCCTCGCCGAGCCCTGACCCCTGTCAAGTCCAATTTCCGGCGCACGTCCTCTCTGCGGGCTCCACGCCGGTCGCCACTTCCCATACCGACGCGTTCGATCTTCTTCCCGTCGACGCAGAAGCAGCGGCCGACCATTCAGCGCGGCCTCTCGGACGAAGGCCCCATTTCGTCGAACTTCCTTAAGCCTGAAGAGTACGACGAGATGCCAGTTCGATCTGTGTGCGTCAACGACTTCGCCATCACGAACACGCCCCGGGTCATCCGGCGAGACTCAAATGCGGCGGCGAATCGCAGGAATCTGCGCCTACAACTGCCCACCCCGGGGCAGAGCAGCAAGGAGAACACGCCAACGCCACCCGTGGGAACTGGAAACAACAGCCTGCTGAAAACCGACTCGCTGGCGGTGTTCCTGAAGTATGAAAACGAGGCCAAGGCGGTGGAGAATCCGGTGATAAACACGAAGGAGCTCAAGGACAAGAGCAACACTCTCAGCAAACAGAACTCCGCCAAGAGTGTCTCCGCTGTTGACGACCAGTTGCGGGCCACAGAGACTCCCTCCAGGAGTGACAATTCAAACGGGGGACCGGGTAACTTGAACGCCATCAAACTAGAGCCCATATCCAAGCCGGCATCGGCTAAGCAAATCGCCTCCCCGCAGCCAACCAAGAGGCCGACACCGCCAACTGTGATGTCCCCACTAGCGTCGAAGCCAGTCAATCTGAATCTGATTTTCGACACGCGAGATCGCTTGACTGAAGTGGACAGGGAATTCATTGACCCGAAGCTGATCAACGTGTGCGACAACCTGCCGATGGAACTCGGCAGCGACCTGCCACTCTCGTCCAATTCTTCACCGGCCACGTCCACCTCGGAACACGGCGAACGGCCCGATGCCGAGACGGAGAAAGTCGATCACGCTGAAAACAGTCCTCACCTCTCGTCGTCGGCGAACTCCAGTCCCAGCCCGCAGACATTCAAGAGAGCCTCATCGCCTGTGCCGCAGCTCAAGGCGACACCCCCAGCCAACAGCTGCTCCAACAGCAACCGCAACTCGAGCGGCGACAGCCGGAACCTCAAGCGCAAAATGCGTCCGGGCCGCAACCAGTTTCTGTACGACGCCTCCCCCGAGAGCGAGGCCCTTGAGAACGACGCCGACGACGAACGCAACAACCGCTCCTCCTGCGAGCCAGACATACACCAGCACCATCACAGATCCCTGTTCTCGGCAACAGCCACCAAATCGACAACATCCACATCAACAACCATACCGCCATTCTCGCCGTCCACATTTGACGAGTTCGATTTTGAGGAGTTCCTCTCCTCCTTCGACAACGACGACGAGCAATTTCCGTCGCTGTTCAAAGACTGTCGGGAATTCCTGCTGAACCGCACCACACTCACCAACCGCTCCCATACTCAAACTGATAACATTTCGTCCTACAGATCGAGCAGCGGCAACAACTCAACCCGCAAGTACGAGCAGGAAGTCGAGCAGAACCTGAACTGCGCCGAGAACAAGAAGCGCGGGGAGATCTTCATCAGCATTGAAACCGATCAAAACGAGAACGATCCACACCCGAAGAACGATCCCCTAGTGACGGCCAATCCGACGGCACAGATAGAAGAGGTGGACGCGAATGACAACAAATTTCGCAAGATCGAGGACACCGACATCGACGTCGACGGCGACGGCGACAACGAGGACGACGGTCGTGATGGTGGTCATGATCAAAGGCGTGGCAACGGCGACGACAGCGACGATCACCTGCGGAGGAGACGCATCAATTTGCTGAACGATTTTCCAAATGTTAGGCTAAACAATGCGAAGAATCTGGTTCAGCAAATGCACGAGGACTTCCGGGAGTTGTACACGAACTCAGCGGCCGACGCTGAGGACCAGCTGAACGGTAATAGTGTAATACAGGTAACCGGAAGCTCACTCTATCCCGTTGATTCAGATGAGATCAGCAGCATTGAGTGTTATCCAGTGCGCAGAGGCGGCAGCGGCAGTGTCAGCGGCCGCGGCAGCAACAGCTGTGCTGTTGTCCAACCAAAGCACAGCGCAGATTCAGCTTATGGAAGGTAAGTCTGTTCACTGTTCTTGTCTCCTCCATGTCCTATAAATAGCATCCCCGCTGCGCTGCCTCGGCGCAGCTTTGTGTAGAAGGGCGCACGGATTATGATCTGTCGTGGGGGAGATGTGTGAAAGAAGTTTTCCATATTTAGAAACACATTCACGAGAAGTTTTTATGTCCCTAATGACGTAAAGGGGTACTTGTTTATGTCGTCACATCAGCCAGACACTTGGTTCTTCCTTGGTCTTTGACGGATCTTAATCGGGATTTATTGGACCGATTGCTGGCGGGAGTTGTTTTTTAATGTTTAAATGCTTTCAGCAAGCGATTCCAAATGTTCACAAGGGACTCCAAATAAAAATTTGTGGGTCGTATTCTATTCAAGTCAAGTCCTACAACGGGTAACCGATTCAATGGGTTCCGTCATTCGAAGTGGTGGCTTTTTTATGTGAAGACTTAGCTACGATCGTCTACTGGTTCTCGTTGATGTGACCTAAAGTTCGTTGAGGTAGCTTATTTTAAACTCCTCCGGAAGTTGCTGCGTTGTAGTATATAGTTATGAGGCACGATAAAGCGTGCCCCGATGACAATCATTTCCCATGTCAACAGCTGCTGAAGTAACCAATGACATCCAGCTGTTGAAATAACGGGCAAGCTTTACAGCTTCTCCACGCTTGCGTACATACGCAACGTTAATTTCGTCGAGAGGTCGGTTGTCATCACGTCTTCAGTGTGCAGGCAATTCATCGCCCAGTGAGGAAGTCTGAGCCTGAATTTTAGTTTGGACTGTTTTGGACCGCTACCAACCGAACAGAGACTGGTGCGAAGTAGACTTGTGTATTTTGCTTAGTCTCTGCTTAGTGAACTAGTTCGTTTTTCTAGTTCATTTACTTTTCAAAGTAGTTCACTGCTCTGGAACTGAATGAACTAAAATAAAATGACATAGTGAACTAGTTCATTTGTTAGAGCTCTTATTGAACAAACTTTGTTCTTGAACTACACAAGCCTAGTGCGGTGAGAAGAAAACGTAGCTGTCGTTGCAACCACTATCAAGGGGGAAATGTCAGTTCGGCGACCGATCAACTGAATTGAGCATCGCCGGACAGTCAATTCGTCATATTTTGCGATGGGATTTGGGCCTACATCCATACAAGAATTGAAGCCAGACGACCGTAGATATGGCTGTGACTTCGCTAGTTGGGCGCTGACATTTTTGGCCGGTGATACGAATTTTGGATCTTCTCGGGTGAAGCCCGTGGTAATCATCTTCTAGGTCCAGCGGCCGTGTTTGCAAGCGAGCAAGCAATTAGCCTTCACTAGAGCGAACACAATCCACAAGTGTTCAGCAAGCACCAATGGCATGATGTCATCATTGGAGCTTATTCCTTTCGGAGGACAGACCATTACCGTCAATGCAATGTTAGGCTGATTTTCTGTAGCCGTAGGTGGACAACTTCAATGTTTCTGAGCTGTGGTTGCAACAAGATGCTGTGTCGTGCCATAAAAGCGACACAGTGCTCGATGTTCTGGAGGAGAAAGGTCATCTCATGCCGAGTTTTCATCAAGTCGGGGGCTGAGTCAAGTCCTTAGCCAACCACATTTGACTAACTCGAGATGCTGTTGTCGGAATAACGCCGCCAATATTGGATGGAGCCGTCAAAAATTTAACAGACCGCTTGAAGCATTGCCAGTGAAGCCTATAACTTGGATACAACGTGTTACAAATACCCTTGTGTCCTGCCTCAGGGCACAGTACGGGCCGAAGGTATAGAGGGAGAAAGAGAGATTACCTGCGCACATCGGTCGCAGATATTTCTGCGGATTGCGGTCTGTTAGGCTAGGAAGAGCATTCCAGTCTCTAAACTTAACTGTGCGAGACGCGTGTTGCGGGTGAATTCATGGAGAGGAGGAATGCAGTTGGCCAGCTCAGATGAGCATAGTTTGCTAAAATAGCGATAAAATTCGGACAAAGACGAGACGGTGCGTCGATGTTCGAGCGAGTCTAATGGCTTCGCGATATTGTTGTCTCCTACAAGTTTTATTGCACGCATTTGGATTCTATCTAGTGGGTGCAGGGTGGTCTTGGGGGCACCAGGACCGATATAAGCGTTGTACTCAAGCTTGAGTCGGATGTACGCCTTATAAATTGAAGCTAAGTCAGAGGGTGTGAAATATGTCTTGCATCGATTAAGAAAAACTAAATATTTCGCAGCATTTTTGGCGACCTCAAATATGTGATCGTTCCAACTAAGTGTGGAACATGTCAAGGACGGAACGTTGTCCGGTTTTATCGACACAAGCGCCATTCATGGGTAATGGCTGATGGGTAGGTTGATGTGACTTAGCAGTTGCCCTCAACTTACAGCAGCACAAAACGCAAAAGCCTGATTTTGATTGTGTATTTTTACTTGAACATCTTGGCGAACACATGACGAATCGAAAGCTTTCTCTAGCTCTCTGAAAAGTAGTTCAACATCGAAGGGAAGCGGTGCAGAAAATGTTGTCGCATCGTAGTTATTCTTCTTGGTGTGGGGCTGTAGTCCCGGTAAATCTTGGGCCTCAGCTTCCAACTTTCGTAGTTGGTTGTGGTCCTTCCCTCAGACTCTGGCGTCCTCTTCTGCATTGTCTCACAGGTTCTGGGTCTGAGATTCTTAGGGCTGGAGCAGTGCGTTCTACAGCCATAAACTCCTACATCTTCTCCAGATGCCATCGACGCAGACCGCAGAACATTTCTGTCGAAGAGATCAAGCACTTCTTCATCTGCATTTGAGATTGGCTGGACTGGGATGATCAGTGTCTTATTTCAAGTCAGCTTGGTAGATCGAGAGACCACTCCTTGACTCAGAGCAAATACATTCAACGGATCTTTGGCTTCCAGACGAAGTCCACTTCTTTGCACAGTTTCCAGAGTTCGCGGTTGTGCCTTCTCCCTCAATTTTTTACTTTCCATACAGACAGGGCAGAAGTATTAAATTGATGGTACTAAGAGTCAGCCCTGCCTTTCTATTTATTGTTCAGCTTCCTGCACCAATCAGCCTTCTCAACGGCGAAGTTTGATAAGCCTTCCTTAGACAGGAGTAGAGTTGTGCTAAATTCCAATGGCGGAACGAACATGGTTCTCTTTTTTAGGTCGGAACTAGTTCCTCGGATACGTATCCGAGGATGTATGTAGCAGAGATAATGGATAGATAAACCATTAAATGTTGGCGCTGGGCGATATGCAAGAGACGAAATGTTCCATGTCCATTCCAATTGGCGTGTTAATTCGATTTCCACTTACAATCCTTGGCAGTGAAAGATCTACTACAACCACGATATGGCTGTAACTCACATCGAAATTCGTAGTAGTACTAGAGAAGGATTTCTCTAACACCACCCATGTCCGAATATGTTCGGATTTTATTTTCAATCGGACATGTCCATATACACATATGTTCCTTTTCATTCATGCACATCTCCGCGAACTGGGAACAATTAAACGAAGTATGCGGAACGATCGGAAATAGTTCCGAAAGTGGACATAGTTCCAGGAACTATATAGGTCCGGAACGACCCATCTCTAGGCAGGAGTTCTCGTTGATCATGATTCGAAAGAGGTGTAGGGATTCTGCATTCACAGAGAAGGGAAATTTAAAGTGTCCTTTACTGGTTATCACTGAACTTTTCCTGTGATTGAGCAGCAGCCAGGAGTTTAATTTAGGTTTGATTTTATTCGACTAGCGTCAGGACCATCTGCCTGTTATAGTTGCACATATAGACTACCACAATTTTTGGTACGCCGTGGTGTCACTTAAGAGAGACTCCACCGCTAAACTACCAAGCATCCCCTAATAGTCCCCTAATAGTCCATTGACAAGCTGTCATTCGCCTACAACAAAAACGTATTCAAACTCTTTTCTAATCTAATCTTTTTCTCTTTTCCAGTCTCTCACGGCAGAGTCCAACCGCAGACATAACCCCGCGCTACCACAGCAGTTTGTCAAACCGGGCCAGAACCCCAGCAACACCACACGATCAAATGCAACAGTATCAGTTCCAGTACCCAACATCGAGCCCAACGCAGTACAAGTATTCCAATTTGAATAAAAATGAAACCCAAAAATATCGTAGTCGTGACTTTAGCATTGGCAGCTCAAGCAGTGGTTCGGACAACTCTCTGCCTCCGATCAAGGCGAGCAAGAACCTTCCAACTCTGCAGGATCATCAAGCGCGGGCAACGTTCCATCGCAACCATCCGCTATCGGCGGCGGCTCTCGAGAACAAGATCAATCACAGTGCACAAATGAGTGGCATTGGCAGCACCAGTAGCAGTACCAACAATCTAGATCCCTCGTCCACGTCGGCGTCCCCAACGGCCGCGGCAAGACCATCCAAGTTCTGCCACGAGTGCGGAACACGATTCCTCCTGGAACAAGCCAAGTTCTGCATGGACTGTGGGGTTAGACGAATAATTTTAAAATGATCTACACATAACCTCCTTCTCTTCATACTTTTTCTCCCCATGTATTTGTACACTAACATTGTATGCGTGTATGTGTGAATAGTGTAGAAAATAAACAACTTATTATATGTGTATTCGCACTCGTCATAGTCCAGCTACAGCAACATATTTGCTGATTTATCTAAAATTAATAATCATCCAAAGTTGTGCGGCGTAAAACCAAAAATTAAACTTAACCCAGTTCCGCGTAGAGTTGACAAGTAAACCCCGAGGTCATTTCATTTACCGTGATCTTCGAGAGAGGACAGTTTCATTGTTTGTTTTTTTAATGCGTTGTAATTATTTAATTATTAACAAGACTGAGCATACAACTAACTAATAGCAAACAAACTGCGCTATTGAATTAAAAATAAACTAGAAGCAAAAGTAAACATTGTTTAATATCAAAGAGCTTATTTTCGTAATAGTTTTGAATTAATCTCCTAATTTAATCTCGTAGAGTTGTTCATTCATTTTCACACCAAACAACACGAAACAAAAACCATGCAATACAATAAAAATTTTATTTTTCCATTCATGTACCAATATCCAACCAACAGGCGGCGCTGATTACAAAGTTTAACGTTTAATGCGAGGGCTAGAGAGAGAGAGAGAGAGAGAGAGCGAAAGCGAACAATAAGTGCTAGTTGACGGACGGGAAGTGTCTAGTTTTTAAGTGAAATCTGAATAAATATATATTTTTACTTCAAGCAAAAGATACATTTATACACAAGCATACTAATGATCACAAACAGTTTGCAGCCTCAGTGCTACACGGTATCCATAGGAATGCATTAACCTAAAAATTAAGAAAAATACTTCATCATAAAATGTGAACAAAAACAAAAAAAATAAAGAAATGTTTGCAAACACAAGTTGATTTGTAAAAATAAACATATTTTTTAATTTAAATAAACATTTTTTCAATTTAATGCTGTGCCTTTGATTTGCACCAGTGATCCGTCGCAAGCAAGTGCGGATAGCGGCGGGCGCATGTATTTACTTGCAGACTGTATTACCGCTGACCGATTTGAGAAAGTCGCAGAAAAAAGTGTTTCGGGACAAAAAAACGTCCCAAATCGCTTTTTTAAGGAGAGGTGCAGCCATTTTCTTATAATTAGTGTTGAGTTTATAGCTTATGACAAATTTAATGACGTGTTTCGTGAAAGAAATATTTTTCGTTTAAAATAGTCGCCGGAGTCATTTTGTGGTCCCTCGGCGCCCTGCGGCCTCAAAAAAGGGTCAAATTGCGACTAAAATAGCATAGCGGCAACCCTGCTATAGTGTGCTGCAAAGAGAAAGAAGAAGTTAAGATCTTCTCCAGAATGCCTTGCTCGCTGATGAGATGGCTGTTTGGCAGAGCTTTAAATAAGATTGGCCTATCAATGGCTGCCGCACAGTGGTCCCGCAGTGGAAATAAATACCCGAAGTGACATATTTTACCTAGAAAGCCAAGATTTTGTTGACTTTTGACAATCCGCTTGGATGTACGCTTACCTCAGAGCAGAAATGAAGTATGATAGAGATACCCAACTTCAAAGCTGATTGACCCCTAGTCCATCTACGAATTTGACGGATAATCATGAAAATATTGACGGTTATTCATGAATTTTGGACAGTTATTCACGAAATAACGTAAATGCCGTTCTCTTATTGGTCAATTTGGCTTTAGAAAACAACATATAAATGCTTGTCAAAAATTGTAAGCGGCAAGAGAGGTAGAAGTCGGCCCTCTCTGTCATACTTCATTTCTGCCTCAAAGTTGGGACTTTGAAATTCACAAACTTGGACGTATTTAACAAAATTTGACATGGCATATTTCCTAAAATTAGGTACTTACAACTTATTTGGACACACATTTGGCCTTCAAACTGCATCAACTGTTTTTTCATATTGTATGCGAGGCTTTTGGGTGAAGCCACCTTTTGGGGAGCCATTTCAATGTTCGACGGACTGTAACAAAAACTCCTTTTGCACTTTGGGAGAGGCGTTTAAGTGGAGCAATGTCGTGCATTTTTTTGGCACTTTCAATCGATTTCCCATGCATGGCGTGATTTCGAGTGCTGATTGTCGACGTAACTCAATGGACTGAGAATCGTAGTAAACATCCGTAGTTTCCCTCTTGTCGTTTTATTTACTTAACTCGAGGCGTTTTGAGAGTGATGTCATTTTGCAAAAAAAAAAGACTCAGAGGAAGGAAATGTAACATCAACGAAGGAGTCAAATCCAAAGATGGTGTGTTGCTTTCCAATGAGTTGGACATCTTGGTCCTCGCATCGCAGTAATCCAGAGGCACCACAGAGAAGGCTTGTTCTTGGTTGTAATAAGGACGGAGTACATTTCTTTCTCTAGATGGCATTTTTAACCAACTCTGATGTGCATCCTGGTAGCATCCATAAGTTCATTTTCCGAACTAACGTCATGGCATTGATCCTGATGAAAAGATTGTTTCGTCACTCCTCTCTTTGAATTTGCATTATACAGTGAAAGCTCCTATTACGGGCAACTCTATTAGGCGGACAAACCCCTTGAGCGAGCGATTTCTCAAGACCGTGGATTTTGAATTGAGGTTCTATGCATTTTATACTCCCTTCAGTGGACACTCAATAACCCAGACGCCGACTGGGATAAAAGCTGAAACTTGGTAAATTGTGTTCTCTTCTCCCTTTTCTTCTTGTATTTTGTTTCTTCTGCCTTCGTGTTAATTTTATACTGCGTTCCCTCCGAAGCGAAATCGCGTAATTTGGATGAATTCATCCTGAAACCTCAATAGGCCTTTCAAAGTGATTTCAAATGTCATTAGCGCTTAATTTATAAGTGTCCGCCAACAGAAATGTCTGTTGAAAGAAAATACTAGTTTGAGAACACCAGAAAATGATATGAAATGAATGAAATAAGAAAATGAACACCAGACTCTGACCAAAAATAAACTGAAGTTCACGCTGCAGGCTTGCTCGGTTTGACAACCTCTCATGAAGTGGTTTCGAAACCCGATGTGTATGTCGTAATCTACTAGATTTGGCAAAAATTAATGAAATCTCGTGACTTCATTCGTGGATACCTGGTATTAGGGAAATTTGATGAAATCTCGCGACTTCATTCGTGGAAACCTGGCATTAGGGAAATTTTATGAGATCTCGCGACTTCATTCGTGGAAACCTGGTATTAGGGAAATTTGATGAAATCTCGCGACTTCATTCGTGGAAACCTGGTATTAGGGAAATTTTATGAGATCTCGCGACTTCATTCGTGGAAACCTGGTATTAGGGAAATTTGATGAAATCTCGCGAATTCATTCGTGGAAACCTGGTATTAGGGAAATTTGGTATTAGGGAAATTTGATGAAATCTCTCGACTTCATTCGTGGAAACCTGGTATTAGGGAAATTTTATGAAATCTCGCGAATTCATTCGTGGAAACCTGGTATTAGGGAAATTTGATGAAATCTCGCGACTTCATTCGTGTAAACCTGGTATTAGGGAAATTTTATGAGATCTCGCGACTTCATTCGTGGAAACCTGGTATTAGGGAAATTTGATGAAATCTCGCGAATTCATTCGTGGAAACCTGGTATTAGGGAAATTTGATGAAATCTCGCGACTTCATTCTTGGAAACCTGGTATTAGGGAATTTGATGAAATCTCGTGACTTCGTTCGTTGTAACCTGATATTAGATAAGACACAATTTTTTTAAATTTTTCCCCATGGACAAACAACCCCCTTTCCCGGACAAAAGTGCTGTCGTTGGCTGCCTATGGGAGCTTTCACTGTAATACTGGCCGACGTTCCTTCTGCAAACAAAATTGTCATGCAACCTACCTCCACATCGTTTCGCGAAATTGCTCTGCAGTTAAGCGCAACGACTGTGTGTTTGTGGAAGTTCTACCAGATCCATTATTTTTCCACTGTTAAAATGATTGTACTTCCATGCATTTGCCAGGATGGTTTTCTCAATTCTCATACCATTATCGCACCCTGAGCTCAAATGGTTAGACCCTTACCTTATCTTTATCTGTCCCATCCGATCTTAAGTGGTTTCGTTAGTGATCGTCATCTGGAACTATGACATCCCTATCTCTTGGGGTTGGTAAATGGGTACCCCGTCGGCCTGGCATATCCATGATTGGTGAGGCGTTGTCATGTCTATGACTTGCGCGACGTATCCTCTGGCAGAGGATTCTTCGTTCGTATCCGGATCTGTACAACTGCCTGTGTGCACAACAAGAATTTCATACAGAATGGGTATTTGCTATTTTTTTAATGAAAAAATTCAAACTTTTTTCATCGCCTACAGCTCAAGTCAGACCACAAGCCCACCAAATTTCATCAAAATCCGTCTAGCCGTAATCTCAGATCAAACACCCAAACTTTCGCATAAAATTGGATAAAATAAACTTGATGATGGTCATTCATCCCTCTCTCCTCGCAGATGTGAGCTGTGATTCCAAACTAGCGTCGCAGTTTATTCGTTTCACGTGGATGAACAATTATGTACTGTGCACAACAATACCCAGTCACGGCGCCCACCATTCTTTTATCATCTCCACGGCTCATGGTTGACGCTTAATGGAGCTTTGATCCAGAATCTCTTCTCTTCTTCTGGCCAAGCTAGAAGCTTCCTCCAGGTATAGTCTGCAAGCATTACCACCACCCACCGACTGTTGAATGATGCTTGTCTCAATGCGCACATGGGAAGAGTGTCAACGACGATCTCCTTTCACACCACCTTCACTCAACCATATCCACTTTCGCATGAAACCGACTTTCAAATCAACGCCAGCAATCCGATGAGCTTGCCGCGCTGAAAAGTCTACGTTGTTCGACTAGTTCGAAATTCAATTTTCGCCAGGAAGTGTTCATTTTTGTTCTTTGCAATCGATTTTGGAAAATTATTTCGGACAATGCTCCAAGGAAAGTCAGGCGGTGGTAAAATATCCAACATTTCGACGAAAACGAACCAAAATCCCGCATCAAAAGCGAGCTTCAAAGCACGCAGCAGTTCAAAAAAGACGGTTCTTGGAGTATCAAATATTTCCGTATCGATAAGGAGTTCGAAGAAAACCACAGACGATGCCAAGCAGAATGCTCCGTCGATCACTGCAGACGCTGAAGTTGACAAATCTGAAAAAGGCATCCAAGTGGATGAGGTCGAACTGATAGCGACTAACTGTGAGTGTGGAGACGCTCCAAATGTGCTGCCTCCATCGGTTAATATTCTACGGGAAATGGAAAGAGACACTGAAGTCAAGCAGCAGCAATTAAAGGCGCGATTGAAGGAGACGAGGCAATTAGAAGAGCACTCTGCGAAGCGAGAAACTCATTTGACAAATTTGAACGAATTCATGGATAGAGGGGCTATCACTAGAAAACGGTTCGTTGGTAGATACATTTTGTTTTGTCTTAACATGAAAGTCATTAATTCACAGGCAACCCGGAGTCCAGCTGGGGAGCCCACTCAAGTCTCCATCTGACAGGACTAAAACTGAGACTGCTTTGGAGGCATACGAACGCGTAAAACGAAAAGAGGAAGAACTGCTTAAAATGTTCAATTCTGTCCAATTCTCTTAAGACCTGTTCTGTAATAGAGCCTGCCATCTTTGTCACACATTTGAATTGAATATATACTGGCTTAAGCATCAGCAACTTGTTTAAGGTCTTGTCTTTTATTAAGCTCAGCACTGGAGCAATGAATGCGTAGTCCACCGACGGACCAAGAACCCCAGGCATGGTACTTCGGACCCATGGGCAAACGCACCAGCAGAAACCTATGCCGTAGAGACAAGCGTTCAAATCAAACTTGTAGGAGATCATGTCCGCGGAGAATAATTAGAAATATAAAACAAGCTGAGGGGACAAGAACCTGGAACAAGGGTCATGTCGTGATGCAGACCAAGAAACTCTTCTGTACCGAAAGGGGTTTGAGGCATGTATCAAGATGAGCAAGAACAAAATCCGTATCCTAACTAGTGATGGGCATAATCGAATGGTTTTAAGAATCGAGACTTTAGTAATTGAGATATTTTAATAATCGAATGATCACTCGAATGACTACTAACCACTCGAGTGACTACTAACTAATTACAAACTACTAACACAAGATAACTCGATAAATGTCTTACTTCAGCGCAAGAACAAGTAACAAATAGTTCTCGTCGATAAATACTCATCAGGAACATAGAATGAACATCAGATGAGATGAAAAACGAAAAGGTGACAAACGATGAAAGAAAAACGCAAGGGAAAAGAACTCAAGTATTACCCCACTACTCGGTGCATTAATAAAAATAACGTAAAATATTTTTTGTAGAATCAAAAACGAACAAAATTAACGTAAATTAAGAATTCAAAGACCCTTATTTCTTGTAAACTTAAGGATAACAAAATAATTTAATAAAGTCTTGTATGTTTAGACTAGACAATTCGATAAAAGTAAAGAAAGAAGCCTTGTAATTCAGTTGAGTATAAATAATAATTAAAAATTAAAGTTCAGTGTTTCGCGTAAAATAGCTGTTGAGAAATATTATTTTGTCTAAATAGTTATCTAGCAAGCGGTTTCGACGATCAGTTGTAAGTTGACCAGCCTTAGGGAAAATCCTTTCTGCTTGTACGGACGTAGCTGGTTTAGCCGAATATTTTAAGTGCAGCTTATATAAATGGATTCGACGATATCAGAACATGGGGCAGTTCATAATACTGTTTCAGTATTAAATTAGCTTGTGACTTAGGAGTTACAACGGTCTGTATTCCTGCCACTTTTTCTTCCAAATGTGTCAAAAGCGAATACTGATCTTTTTCGACTGTTGTTTTCTTTTCGGAATTCTCTATTCCACATATAGGTTATTAACTACAGATTGACTAGATAGAAAATCCACAAGTTCTTCTTCCACAAGTTCTTCTTCAAGCCACAAGTTCTTCTTCAGTCTGCTTTGCTAGCGTTTTCTTCTGATCCGAAAGCCAATTTCTTGAGCCTTGGGTCCAGAAGTGTTGCTTTCGAAGCTGTTTTATTTGTTTCCATCTCACCGAAGCGTTTAAAAACAACTTGTTGCAAATCACTTTTAAGTTTACTTCCAATTTGTGTTGTAGGCTTTAGCCCTTCAATCCTTATCTGGAGGCTGTTTAATAAAGGAATTATAAGAGACATCGTAGGAAAAAATTTTCTCCAGAGAGTTCCTCAGTAAGCTTTTCAAAAGGTCTTAGAAGTGGAATACAATCCTGTATGGTTTCCCATTCGGATGCAATAAGGAATTCGGGAGCGCCGGCGACACACTCAAAGGTAACTAGTACCGTTGAATTGACTACACCCAAATATACCAATTGCAAAGCAAAAAATCCAATGTGCTTATAAAAGGGTAAAATACCAGGAGAGCACAATTTTTGTTCAGATTTTTATTTGATAATAAGCGGGGGTTGCTTAAAACCGGGTTGTTCTAAAGCGGGTGCAATTGTATAGGATGTCGTTGGTAAATCTCAACTGAATGTAATCTGTTGCTATTTTAAAGGGGTTGCTAATATCCGGGGAGTACTGTATTTCAAATTGCGAAGAAACAATAAAATCAAACTTACCAAAACTGTACAATGCTGTTAAAAACCGTTAAATCCACCGAATAGCAGAAACACGGCAGTAACAAAAAACAACCCCGTCCACCATACACAACCTTTACTCAAACACAATTCACCCAGAAAAAGGCATAGTACAAAATTTGTTTCAGATAAACATACATACATGTAAACCTACGGGTAATATATACATAAGAGCAAACACAAACTGAGAATGAAGAAATGAACTGAGTAGTGGAGTAATATTTGAGTTCTTCTCTTTTGCGTTTTTCTTTCATTCTCCTCATGTTCCTGATCAGTAGCTCTCGACAAGAATTTTTTGGTACTCGTTCTCGCGCTGTTGATACATTAATCGAGTTCTCTTGTGTTAGTAGTTAGAACCCATGCGAGTGGTTAGTAGTCACTCGAGAGACTAGTAGTCATTCGAGTGCTTGATTGAGAATCGAGATGTTCTCGAGATGTTGTAATAATCGATTATCACTCGAGATATCATTCGTATGCGCCCATCACTAATCCTAACATTGTTCCTAATAGGGCACTGTAGACTCAGGAAGCACCTAGGGAAACTAGGTGCATCAGAAGAAGGTCTATGCACACTATGCGAAGAATCTAATAAACTTCCAAAAAATGGCGCACTAGCCCACAAAAGACAAAGATATCTGGGCAGCAGCAGTCGCTAAAACCATCTCTCATCCTCAGAGAAAAAACTCTTCCACCTTTGTAGGCAATAACATAGACAAATGACAATCCTTACTTTGTCCATGGTAATAATAAGATCTTGTCTCTACAAATTCCTTATCCTGCTGTGGCTGTATAACCCTGAAGGCAGAATGACAGAGTTGACACTTGGAAACGGAGCTGCATCCTAGGGGCAGGTTGATCAGAAATGAGTAAAGTCCGGACTTTGGAGGCTCGATTGAACTCGCTTGCCAACATCAAATCAATACGATGCTCAGAGGTCGGTAAAATTAGTGATCCAAGAGAGCAGCCTAACGACCAGACTTATGCTTCATCCAGGCGGGCATTCGCTGATGACAGTTCTCTCAGTTGGCCCCGTGTGAAACCCAGTCTAACTTACTGTCTTCTAATCTATCGGCCAGCAATGAAAATTGCCGAAAAGCTTATCACAAAGGTAAGCATGTATCAGCTTCACGGGAGCGCTAAGGGCTGCTCCCTCTGCGCCTCTGGAGAAAATTCTCCAAACATTCCCAATCGATTTCTTGAAACTTAGGAAGCCTAAGTCTTACCCTAACCGCTGCAAATCTCTCGCCTTTGGTGCTCTCTCCCACTTGGGCTTGTTCAGCATCAAAATTCAAATACAGCTTAATGCTTTAAAACTCGATTTCCAGTCAGAAAAACTGATCGGAAAGTTAACACAGACGGGTCAAAAACGGAAGAAGGAACAGACACAATAGGATTTTTCAACAACTCCAGAAATATGCATGAAACTCCGACTTCTTAAGCACTCCACTTGACAAGACGTTGCCGTATATCTCGGCAAGAAGATAGCTATTGGAGGCACAAGGCGTGTATGGCTCTCGTTCTACCCGAGAAATGGCTCTCCTAGTGACAAATAGGATGGCTATCACCAAATTTGTATCATCACTGCCCATTGTCTTATGGGCACTCTCGCGCAAACTATGTTACCACCCTTCATCGACTTCAGTAGAAGCTAAAGAGGCGGAGAAGAGTAAGAAGTTGCACTCACTCGGCCCATTAAACTGCTGCTAGAAAAACATTCATTTAATCACCTTCAAGGTGCAGCCGAAATCCAAAATAAAAACGTCTAATGACCGCCGTTAGCTGGGAAATCCTCACCTAGAATCCATGTGCGTACATACTCGTGTGTTGAGTCATAATGGATTTCATTTGAATTAGCAAAGTCAACCACAGACTACTGACTCAGGAGCAACTGCCAGGAATGCTGCACCACTCTGTTATGGAAAGAATGGATTTTGACACTCCTCGTCCGAGCCAAATGAAGAAACTTTACTACCTGGGGTAACAATGGAAGCAGCTACACCCCATGTCCCTTCACACACGAGAAACACAAATCACTCCTTTTCCTTGTCTTAATGTAAAACTTTATTAATTCAACTGACCTATAAAATACAAAAATAGTAAAAGCATATTCCTCCTAATACCCGCCATGAGGTCCCGGTGGCGCAGGCGGTGGTGGCTGGTGTGTCGGCGGCGGGAACAACGGCTGCTGCATGAGATGCGGAGGTGGGTACATAGCGTACGGATTCACGACCATACCAGAATGTGGTCCAGGCGGCCGATGTGGCATTCCTCGTGCAGGAGGTCTGTAGTGCATTGGTGGCGGCCGGTATTGGGAGTACTGCTGCTGTGGGTTGTAATTTTGCGGGAAATTCGAATGCCAACTGTTGCCGGCGATCCTGTAGTTATTTGGATAAGGCGGCATCCTCGGCCCATCGTAGTGGTTTGCACGATAGGGCCTTGAGCCTGAGGGCGAGGGCGAATCTGCAGGACGGGACCTCTTTGGCCCTTCGTCGTTAGCTTCCATGGGACGGTTTCGGTTTCTAACCGTTCGTCTTGCGCTGCGCTCCTCTTCATCGTCCGAGTAGTCCAGATATCTTTCTGGAGGCTCGACATCGTACTCCCAGCTGGCGTCAGATCCTCGCTCTTTCATGAGATTCGCCAGAATCACGAACTGCGTGTGTTGGGTTCTTGGGGCGACGTACACCGTCTGGCCCACTTCTATGCCCTTAGCTTTGATATCCTTGTTTGAGTTGAATCGTACGCAGTACAGTGGATCAGACACTTGACCCAGGACATCAAAGATCTCACCCAGGACTTTCTTGCCCTTATCCAGGAAGAGCACTGTGTCCAGATCCAACGGAACCGTTCCGGGGAGTGAGTTGACAAGCACCAACTGCTCAACAATTGACTGAACCTTGCCAAGCTCCGTGCACTCATCTTCAGGTACGGTAATTTGTAGCTCATGAATGGGAGGAAGATCATCCAAGTGGAACTCGCCCTTCACCTTTGGCGGGCGCGAATTACGTACGCCTTCCTCTTCATCATCGTCTGCGAGCACTGCGTTAAGTAGATCTACATCTATCGGTTCATTGTCTGGTTCGTCATCGCTGGATGACGAGGACGACTCTGTATCTGAGTCGATTTCCACGACTCTGTTCTGGTAATTCGTCATGGAAGGGACCTCGCAGACATCGGAATCGTTTCCTGAATCATACATTTCGGCCAGAAGAGACAGACTGCCTGGCTGACCTGATAGGACGGCTGTTGCGGTTTGTTCTTGTGTTTCTGCTGATGCCTCGGAGATATCAATTACTTCAGTCACTGCTTCACTGCTTAAGTCAACTGTTTCAGCAATGGCACTAGGCTGCGATGGTTGTTGATTTGATTGGGAAACCGACTCTGTTGCAACTGTGGCATCACCTGCACTCTGTTGTTCTTCCATAGCAACGTCCTTGACTGCATTAGCTGCCATTTCAGCAGTTGAATGAACGCCTCCAGTTTCCATGAGTTCGCCTGCTGTCTGATCCGATTCTGAAGCAATCTCCAATTGAACTGAGGCACTGGTGCCTTGGTTGGTGTGTGAATCAGCAGAAGTGGTGATTTGCTCTTCCGTTTCAAGGGAATCACCACCAAGTGCTTCATCTTTGCTTTCCGTTGCTGTGGTTGCGTTAACCTCAGCAGTTTCCATGAGTTCGACTGTTTTTTGTGCTGGAGGATCCGATTTAGCGTCATTATCTGATTGCACTGGAGCAGTATTGCCTTTGTTGAGCTGCGAATCAGCAGAAGCGGTACATTGCTGTTCCGTTTGAACGGAATCTTTCGCTAGTGGTTCATCTTTATTTTCGGGAACGTTGCCAGCAGCAGCAGGTGCAGGCTTTCCGGTCTCAGTGGGAATCTGCGCCGATTCCTCCTTCGAAACCTCGGGTTGGTCGACACTTTCAATTGCTACATTCTGAATATGTAGTTCTTCAGTGCTTCCCTTCTCAGCTGTGAACGAAATATAACAGTTGAAGAATGCACTGCAAGATGTTAGCAATTGGATTGACTTACCGTTTGAATCGCATATGGGACCAGTGGGTGTACTTTTCTGCTTATTTTCCTCATCTTGTGATTTGGATTCAGGTGAGACCACATTCTCAGCGTCCTTAGATGGCGAAGACATATCCATTGGACCACGTTTTCCAAAGAGACAACTAAAATTAATAAAAACCTCGTACAAATTATTGGAAACACCACGAGAATGCTTCACTCGTGTTTTTAAAATCCACTCAATTTGCAAATGTCAAACAAAACAGATTGACAACACGTGCTTGTGAAGTTTATCTGACGTTTCGTTTATCCGAGATTATTTCATGGAGGTGTGCTCTGTTTTGTTTCGGGTGACGTCATTCGGTTCGTAATAGAAGTGCTTTCGGTTAAGTGTTGCTGAGGGTATTTTTTATAATACGAACTACATGTATTATAAGAGTGTTAAAATTAGGTTACTCTTCATTTTTAATAACGAAAATATATGTTTTTTTTTGTCCGCGGCTATGTTTGTCAGAGCTTTCGTTGACACGTTCACACTTCAACTCTAACAGAAATTTCTTTAAAAAGCTAGAATACAATCTTGCATAGTAGGGATATCCAAAGGTTCCCACAACGCTAGACATGATGGAATCCGCCGGCGAGATATGCTCCAGACGTTGTGTCAGCGATTGCGTTTGCTGAGAACGGATGAGTTGTTATTTAAAGGTTTTTGTCCGTTCGCCGTCAAAATCTGGAGTGTTTTGTTAAATGCTGAGTCAATGGTAAATATTCGGTGTGTTAACTTCCATGAAGAAGAAACAAAAAAAAATCGTAGGCCAGGGTATACGCGATGACTGGTGAGCGGAGATGGCAGACTAGACTACACGAGGTAATCTACTCGATTAATTACCCGTAGTCATTAGACTAAACTACACGCCAGATTTGTTTCATTGATTATGTACATTTATTACGTGGCGATTTTGCAGTGTTTTTAGAATGTTTTGACCTGGTTTTGACATTCTTCAAATAGAAGCTTAATTGGACTGACGTTAAACTGACATCTCAACTACATTTTGAGATTTTCTAAGTCTACTACATTTTCTTACATATACTACGTAAGCTACCAGGCTTAAGGAATGTAGTTATTCCAAAAAAGTGACATTTCTGCCACCTCTGCTGGTGAGTCTTAAGCGTCATTTATATGAACTCATATTGAATTGCGAAATTCGACATTTCATTCACGTGGAGACTTCTCAATCGCGGAGAGATTCGGGTGGAATTTAAGCAAACTGACACTTCATCTTTTTTTTTTTGTCGTGAATTTGTGGATGGCGTTTGCCTCTTTGTGTACTGCTTAGTTCGCGGAGAAACAATTTAAAACCGTCAATAAGACACGAAAACTATTCTTCTACATACGCTAAATTTGACGGCGGTCTTTCAATACTTGTGTTTCGAGTGTTCGAGGTTTGCTTATGATTTTCCGTATTCTCTTTATCTCTTTTCATATCATTTCAAGTCTCAATCGGCGATATTCTGTGTGAAAGTGGCTTAAGACCGCAAAAGGGAATTTCGAAAAATCCTTAGTAAGAAATCTCCTGTGTGAAAGCGGCCCAAATGTTTAAAATCGACAAACAATTTAGGGCGGATGCGAGACAAATCATTCACTGGCGTCTGACTTTCAACGGAAACAACACCAATATACGAACGGACGCCTGGCTTGGAAAAGGCTTTCGACACCCTACCATCAGAAGGTCTCCTCCCATTTGATCCAGAGATAAAAGAGGAAAGAGAGCCCCTTGATTTCATCTGACAGCGTTTTTATACGATGTTGCGATGAGTTGTGAAGCCGGGCATTGTGTAAGTGTATGTGTGAAATGCAAAGAAATTCCACTCCACTCTTATTCTTTACGACTCAATGCCGACATTAACAAAGGGTAAAAATGGCAGATTTTGGATATATCTATCCTCCATTATCTCTGATGTGATCCCAGTTAGGATTTTGACATAGAATACTAGCGGTGTGAGATATAAAACGTACTCAGCAACTGGCAAGTCTGTGAAACGATGCGTGATCAAATGTCCAACCTTAGTGAATATTTTGACAGTAGGGTCTTTGGTAACTGTGACAGCTGACAAATGTAAAGAACTATCATTAGGTGTGTTTTATTGAGAATCTGTGCTCATTTATCAGCTCAGTATTACTTATACCCGCGAGGCAACAACAAAACAAATTACTGAGCAAGAAGTACTCAGTAACATTTGACAGTCATCACTGAGCGTTGAAAAATCTCTATCACGGGTGGCTCCTCACCAACCATCCAGATAACACCACTAAATCATAAATGCCGCTGACAATACTTTTTGGACACGCGGCAGAATTATCGGCATTGGTGTTTTATATAATTCGACTTAGGATAAAAACGCTTCTAGTTAATAAAACCATATTTGCGCGAACATTATAAAACACATTTGCCACAAAATTAAATATAGAGGCGCTCTGTTAATATTTTGACATTTAATGTCACGAAAGTAAGGACACGCACCAAATTCTGGCCCAAAAAAATAAAATGTGAAGAAGAGCGTTTTATTGAGAATCAATGCTGAGCTGAGTACTGAGTTCTCGATAAAAACACGCCTTTTTGTCAGCGGTTTTGAGTTTTTTTTTTCTCCGCGAATCAAACATTCTATTTGTGAACTGTCAAGTTTAGTTCGCACAAAACAAGAGGGAGCACATATTCATGACCAAAAAAATCGGGATGAAGTGTTTGGCACTTTAGATCCAAATAGCCAACCCAAAGAGTACGTTGCGTATGCAATCCACTTTTGGATAAATCTATGAAAGCCGAAATTAAGAGAGTCCTGAATTATTATTCAATCAGGAAATATTGCAAAGACGAACACATAAACAAGGAAAAGAAACATATGTCAAACGCAGACATTGTTAATGCCCGTTTCACAATGCAGCGGCGTTGGTGCCTCGACTACGTGCTGGTTACGACATCTGCTTTGACGCATAAATATGTCACAATCATCTGTTTTCATTTCAAACATTGTGTATTTCCGTTAAACTTTCCCGCCCAATGAATATGTGGAGCAACGAAGGGAAACGTCGGAACAGTTTTGGAGAGTCACTGCCTTGCTTACGTGGGATTACGTTGCTCTCATCGCTCTCATTTTTCTTATAAAAGTCAAAACGTAGCAGGACACAGTGAATGGAAAACGCGGCGACGCACCATCGCAGCATTGTGAAATGGGTATAATAGTTGACCAATTTCATTCATCTTAGTGGCTGAAACACAATAGAGCGTTTGCGCTGGCGCTGTCGTTCAATGGGCAAGCACACAATACTGCGTCGGCCTGCGTTAGCGAGAGGATCGTAATAAAACGTAAAACGTAAAGGCACAAATAAAATATCTATTTTATTAAAAATACTCAATTACAACTCTTTGTTTTTATTGTCATGCATTTTGAACTTTCGCTTTGACCGACAACCAACTCAATTTAAAATTAAAATTCTATTGAAATGTCACAATGTGACGATTGTCAACGCTGACGGAGAGACAAAAGTTAAAAGTTGAGCAACTGCGAGTACATCCGCCGCGTCAGCGTCAGCGTTTGACTATGAACACTTGTATTTTATGTATCTGTCAAAGTATCACTGACGCTGACGCAAGTAAAGTATTCTATGTACCGGAGCCTAAAGTCCATCGCACGTCATTATCGAACATGTCGAAAAATATTTGACAGAAAAGTGCGCTGTGAAAGCATAGTTGAGAGATCTTTCAAATTGAGAGTTTTTTTCGAAGTTTTTTTGTGTCAACTGACATTTGATAAATGGAAACCAGAAATGAAGTATGACAGAGATACCCAGCTTTTACCTCTCTTGCCCCTTAACATTTTTGACAACCATTTTTTATATCGTTTTAAAAGCCAATTTACGGTCAATTGATCAATCAGAGAACATTTACGAATAACCGTCAAAAAATCATGAATAACTGTCAGAAGGCCTCTGAAATTCATTGATGGGCTAGAGGACAATCAGCTGTGAAGTTGGGCATCTCTATAATACATCATTTCTGATGGAAACAGCTGACCAACATTATTTTACCGACAAAAGCAATTTGAAATGTATTGACATTTCAGAAATGAAAGCAGCCAATGCAATAGTTTTCATCTGGTATTTGAGAGAGTGAGAGAGGGAGCAACAGATTAACGCATCGTAACATGAAGTCGGCTGGAGCAACAAACTGTTATGTTTCAGCCATAATGCCTGAAACACAATAGTGCGTTGCTGCGTTGCGTCGTCTTTCAACGCACACAATTCAATGGCCATGCACAGAATACTGCGGCGACCTACGTAAGTACAAAACCAGAGAGCTGAGAGGATCGTAAAACATAAGACCATCGCATGTCATTATCGAACATGTTGGAACATTTTTGACAGATTGGTGCGATGATAAACAGCTGACTACATTTTAACGACAAAATCAGTTTGAATTCGGACCAAGGAGGGAAAAAAGTACAATTGTTTGAGCAGAATATTTTTTGATTTGACATTTCACAAACGAAAACAGCTGACACAATATTTTTCATCTGGTATTTGAAAGAGAGAGAGTGAACAGCTGATTATCGCACCCCTCCGTAACATTGAAGTCGAACGCAGCAACGCACTATTGCGTTTCAGCCATAATGCAGTCGACTTGTGGCCAGCATGTGCTGTCTCTTTCCCTTTCATTAGGGCTTATGAGTTGGTGAGGCAATTTTTAGACATAACGCAGTAGATTCTATTTGCTGGAGCCTATAGTCGTCTTCCCATTTTCCATCATAATTATATGCGACTACTGATGTTTGTGACATACTTCCGCTCTTGATGCACTGGCAAACCATCTGGCAGCTCCATAGAAGCTTGCACCTTAGCCTCAAGAATAGCATTAATTCCTTTCAATGGAAAAAAGAACCAGCTGTGATCGTAATCGATCATGCTGTAACTCACAGCCCCAGGTACGACCTTCTTTTAGTCTGGCCAGCATACAGCTGCGTCTTCCAGTGTAGTGTGTCCTCTCTCACTTGTCTCCATCGAGTCCAACCCGCAGTCCTCTTTAAAAGAGTATTCAATTTCGCTCCACAGTAATTATCTATTCTAAGCATTTCTAGGATATAGTTCGCATGGAGTTTCAAGGTCTCCGTTGTGGAGTGTGGACGCAAACCGGTTTCGATCATAAAATTGAGTGCATTAGGTGGCAATAAGGCAATAATAACTGACAACATGTGTGTTCGAGGAACTATTTAATTTCAATTCGGTTATGAGGTGCCAGTGCGAGCTCATTGAGAATGCAAAGACATTTGGGAAACAGACTAAAGTGTACACTGCTTCAATTCAAGCGTGAGCAGAATTGCTAATCCAGGTAAACGCATAATTTACGGCTCGGATCATGAGTCTCCGCCATTTCAGTGGCAACTATAAATACCCGACATCGGCCATTAGGAAAGCATTCGAATTTCACCCCTCAACCGGAAAAGATTCTAACAAAAAACACTCTCAAGATGATGAAACTGGTAAGAAGGACGATGCAGCGGCTGGCAGCGAACAGCAATTCATAATCCTTTTCGTTTCTTTTCAGTTCGTTTTCGTTTTGGTCGCTCTGTTCGCCGTCATCAGCGCTGTCCCAGCTCCAGTGCCATCACCAAACCCAGCCCCATCCCCACAGGTCCTCTTGGGAGGAGCCTACCCATACGCCGCCGCCTACCCATACGCCTACTCTCCATACGCCTTCTACGGTTGAGGAGCTGCTTGCAGTTGCCCTCTGTGATGACCTACCGTGCCGACTCGGACTAGATAGACAGTTTAAAAATAATGCTTTAGCAGGATATTTTAAATAAAAAAAAATCTTCAAAGGATATGTGTGTGTGTGCGGATTAATTCGAAGGGTGTGAAAAGTGTGTTGGGGATTGACCCGATCCTAGTTCGGAATCTGTGTCCGCCAATACCAGGAGAGGCTGGCCTAGTTGAGAGTGTCCACAAGTCATTATGGAGACCCAACCGGTGATGACAAATGCGACGGACTCTAGCAGGCCAGATCAGTCTAAACATGTTGGGAGACTCCACATCGATGCATCTTGACTTCTACAAAGACTAAATAACATTTCCACTCTAGCGCGTGCTTTGGGATCGGTTGCTTCAGACAGCTGAGGTCATGCTTTATTTGTAGCGACCAACCGTTGACCTGGGCTATAATCACGTGTGATGACAAATGGCTGGCATTGCCATTTGGGCGATAATTTCGCTTCATAAAAATTACGTGATGAGAGTCCTGATTGATTGCATTCGAAGCACACGCCGGAAGCTTTGGGGCTAGAGACTTCTAGAAACGATTAGTCTGTTCGCGTATTCCTAACAAGAGCTCTAATTTCAAATTCATAATTTATGGCAATTTTTTACTCCATCCTTGGCCCGCGAGATGTAACGATCCTTTCTAGATTCAAACGAACATGATTTTTTGTAAATACAAAAATGCTCATTTCAGTCGACGCCCAAACAGTCGAGGAAGATTGGAGACTATGTTAAAAGGCCGTGTAATGTGTTACCACACTTCCAAGGAAAGACCTTTGGGTTGACCACGATTTCTGGAAAAGCCGGAAGCGAATTCGGCAAAGCTGCATGAAAGGTCGAGAGCTTGACTTAGGAATAGAAAGGAAAAGGGATGCAGTTTCCTGGAAGAAGGAATAAGAAAACTTGCAATTACGCGATAGCCAGGAGATTACTTTTCAGGTTTGAGTCTGAGCTACAGCTGCCTTCCATCGGTCCTGGCCACGCTGCTTCCAGTCATCAAGACCAAGCTGAGTTGCGACCGCCATAACTTGGTCGTTATTCCGGAGGTTCGGTTATCCTCTACTTCTCGACCCAGGAGGCTCGTATTGAAAGACCCTCTTACCAGGATTGTGCGCTTGATGTGGCCACCCCAGTGCTGTCGAGGGATTTTCGCCTTCTGGACTGCATCCACATCCCTGTACAGCTCGTAGAGTTGGCAGATATGTCTTCGCCTCCATTCACCTTCTCCGCAGACAGGACCATAAGTCCGACATCAAAGTTCACTTCCGAAGGCACCGAGGATCAGTTCGGCAATTCTGCTTACAGTCCAGTTTTCGGCCCCTTGTAGGAGACTGGCAAGATAGGAGTTCTGTAGAGGATGATCTTGGGCCTTTGAGTCAGGAGTTTAGCAATCCGAAGTGACAGTGGTTGTCAAGGGCGATCGGTCTCCGGATCTCCACTGTGATGTCGTTTGTGGAGTTCACGTTGCCCCGAGGTAGACAAGATCCTTCCCTATCTTGAAATTATACGCGTCGATCGTGATGTTTTGGCCAAGGGGTGTACGATAGAACACCAGCTGGTCCGTGCTGGTCTCGCACGTTTCTCTAGTTCTTCAAACGCAGTAAAAGCCTCCACTACGACACGTTGACAACGCGCTACGATGTCGATGTGATCTGAACATCCCAACATTTGGACTGACTACTTGTAGAATATAGTGCCGTCCTTATTTACTGCTGCTCGCCACAGAATCTTCTCCAGTACCAAATTGAAGAAATCACCGTCTCCATTGAAAACCTCCTCAAGTCTTTAAACCCAACTAGGGCGTATGTGTATGAGCCACAATCGGATCAATTTTCACGGCATCCCGAATTTGTGGTGTTGTGACATGATTGGCATGCCACCGCAGTTATCCCAGGTTTGACCCGCAGTGTAGATGCATGGACTATGCCGAAAGTGAATAAAGACCCATTTATTGAATAGGCACAATTATTGGTTTGAACGGTTTTTGGTTGATAACGAAGCAAGAGTAGTCTTGCGACGACTAGGTGGTTCGTTAAGTGCCTGCCCTTGGTTAGTGGGGTCTCCGGTTCGAATCCCAGTGTAAGCAATGGTAATAAGCTTTTATCTGGTTTCAAATCTGGTTCAGTGACCATTTGCTGTTGGGATCAAATTAAAGGCTCTATCATTGGTGTGGTCGATCAGTGGTAGTAGTCTGCCTGTGGGTTTCACAATGGACCAACATGGTCCCTACCCTACCCCTAAGTCTGGTCATACAGCAAGTTGCAAGTAGCCACGCAACAATGAAGTAATGTTTAGTGACCTCCAATAGTTTGGTGTTTAGAACCGTAATGACCAGAGAAGCTTGTTAGTTGGGGATCATCGAAGATTGTAGCGAAATACTAGTAGTTAGGTTGGTAATTGGGTGCCCTGACCGCCTTGTGGCCGCGTCTCACATAGACCACGTGCTGGCCCGTGCTACAAAGTGCTACAGCAACGGCGAGACCTCCAGCAGTCCTAAAACCAACCAGATTCATGCTTAAACCTGATGAGGCTTTTCAGTTCAACGTCGCTTAATTCCTCCTGCTCTGTGAAGAAGTTCTTTCCGAGAAAATCCTTTCTTTTCCTTGCTTGGGTTGGGCATTCGCAGAGCAGATGTTTGGATGGACTCTGTTTCTTCCTCATCTCTGCAGCTGCTGCAAAAGTCGTTGTGCGGTATGTTCAGGCGCATCGCATTGCATGTGTACCTATGGCACAGTGCCCGTTAAGGATTTATTATAAGAGTGCATGGCGTTGGCTACAGAGCCCTTGCGGTAGCTCCAACAAACAGACCAAGCAAGGCTCCGTCCATGGCTTTGTCTGCTAGATTTTTCTTTATGGAGCTGAGCGGCGTGCACGCATAGCTCTGCTAGAGGTTCTCCCTTCTCTGAGGGCTTTTCGCGAGATTGTTCGCCTTTTCATTTCCTTTGATTCCAGTTTGTCTCGGAACGCAGAAGAGGGTCACCGAATTCTCCAAGGATTTCTTATCGACGCTCTGTTTGTATGGCAAACCAGCTTGGATGTCAGATGTCTCGACGGCTATGGCCTTTATTGCCGCTTGGCGATCAGAATAAATGGTGATAGATTCATCGGTAAAGTTTTGGTCTCGCAACACGAGTCCCGCCACGTGTATAGCAACGGCTTTAAAAGAGCTACATTCGTCCTTCAGTGCAATGGACTTTTTCAAGTCGTAGAAGAAAACCCCAGTCGTTGTACAAGCCTTCGTCTTGATCCACCTGTGTTAGGGCGATTTCCCTCTCTGCTACAGCCACTTGTAGCTCCCATTGTTCCCGGTCCGCGAAAGAAACTCTTCTCCGGGACAAGGGTTGGTTGAAGGTAGTCAGTTAGTCATATGTTCTGCGCTGCTTTCCAACTTTTTAGTATGGCACCACGACCGTATGGTTCTTCCTTCCAAAATCCCGCCTCTCTGAGTCTCTGAGCCGCACTGGTACGGGAGCTGTTACTAGATATTAAGTCGAGAAAAGGTAGGAAGATGACGACTTCGAGTGCTGCTGTCGGTATTGTTCTGAGACAACCTGCCTAGGCATAGGTAGGCCGACCTTTGGACTTTCTTTAGCTGTGTGAGAATACATCTTTTCCCCACTGCTCTCCACCATATCAGACAGCCGTTGGCTAAGATGGGTCATACTCATTCATAGTGTATAATAAAAAATAAATAAATATGAGTGGCGTTACAGCCCGTGGAGGGTCAGGGCCTTACTTCTCAGCAACCACTCATCTAGTGCATGCTATTGTTCTCTCACGTTCCGACTCCGAATGGTCAATTTGAGAAGGTTTTCCTAGACAGTTATACACATTGAGCATTGTCAGTGTCTCGAAAGGGGTGAAAAGTATTTTGGAATCGAACCTGGCCTGCGTAGGCTCAAGTGCATACTGGTCGGCGCACCAACACACAATGCCACGACCGGGTGTATTGCTCTTGGTTTTAGCGAAGGCCCATTCTGAGCGTGTTGGTTTTGCGAAGCAATTCCTAGCTTTAGACTGAATCAAAAAGAGTAGGAAAAAGGCGTTCAGCATTTGGTGATTGCTCCTAGTGAAAGAAGTTTTTGCGATCTTGTGGAATTTCACATCAAACTACTGTCGACTGAACTATTAAAACTTAAGAATAATAATAAATATGTTTAGCTAGTACCTCAATTTTTTCCAGGAGTTTTTGTTTGCAGCTGGCCTAGTGATTAGAGCACAAATTTGGCGACGTGGCATTCGACGTAAATATTCGGGATGATTTGTTGGAACAAAGTTTTCACCCTTCGTCTATTCCAAATAATCACCGATGCATTATCAGCTGCGAGTCCAATTATGTTGTCTTTCGGAATGTCCACCGAAATAAAATAGCTGACATTCGTATCAAAAATCACGTGAGCTGTGGTCTTTGGGATTCAATTAATTCGAAAAATCGAGAGGCACGCCTCACTACAAGGACTCGACATTTATTGTACCTAGTTTTGTCAATTATTGACGAAGGCGCTTGTTTCTAAATTGAGCCTGAACTGTGTTTGTTGTTTACACAGCTTTCGCCTTAATCTATAGCGATTATAGATTGAATTAAAATGTCAGAGGAGTGGAAGGTTATGATTCAAGAGAAACATAAGTATCTTCAACTCAGAGCATTTTACATCGTTTAATTTGAAATATTTTCGATGGGAGTATTTTCAAGCAGAGGGGAGTACGTGTACCCCACGAGAGTAGTACAAATACTCTGCTTAGGAGTCATCCTAGCTGTGGTAGAGAGCAGCAGTTCTGTTTTACTCGAGTTGACGTTGAGTCCTTGGGTCAGCGTCCAGCTATACTAAACCCTAGTTGAAAAAGGACGAATTTACAATTCACATTACGCAGCAACAGGTCCACTGGTGATCTGATAGCTTATCTCACCGAAAAGTGGAACCAATCATTGCACAATGCAGGCGAAAGCAAGATCGTTGCGCTCGATATTTCCAAGGCATTTGACAGAGTCTGGCATCAAGTTCTCTTGTCGAAAATGCGTGCCTATGGTGTCGATGAATCTAGAAATTACCTCTCGAACAGTTCTGTTCATGTTGCTTTAGATGGGTTCAAGTCTGATATCCACCAAATAAATGCTTTTGTTCCCCAAGGCTCTGTTCTTTCGCCGACACTCTTTCTCGTTTTTATAAATGATCTCTTGTCTGCTACTTCTAATCCAATCCATTCCTTCGCTGATGACAGCACACTCAGCTTTTCATATTCGTTCCAAGACTCACGACCCCGCCCTTCGGCCGTAGAATTGGAACGGCGTATGTTAAGCACATTGAATTCCGATCTTGACCCTGATCCTGACCGTGTGGAATTCAATGCTTCAAACGCTCAATGCTGCCTGCTGTCACTCAATCGAACCCTTGTAAATCGGCCATTATCCATGAATGGCACATGAGTCGATGACACCGGAAAGATTTCAAGACCAGGTATGTGTATCAGCACAACACTTAGTTGGAACGATCACATATTTGAGGTCGCCAAAAATGCTGCGAAATGTTTAGGTTTCCTCAATCGATGCAAGAAATACTTCACCCCTTCTGATTTGGCTTTAATGTATAAGGCGTATATTCGTCCCAAACTTGAGTACAACGCTCATATCTGGTCTGGTGCCCCCAAAACCACCCTGCACCTACTAGATAGAATCCAAAAGCTAGCGATAAAACTTACATGAGACAACAATTTTGCAGAGTCACTAGACTCGCTCGAACATCGACGCACCGTCTCGTCTCTATCCGTATTTTATCGCTATTTTCACAAACGATGTTCAAGTGAGCTTGCCAACTGCATTCCTCCTCCCCATGAATTCACCCGCAATACCCGTCTCGTCAGGAATGCTCATCAGTTCAGCCTTAAGCCTAAAGGGTGATTTTTTAAAAGCTATAGGAAAGTTTTTAAAGAAAAAAACACATAAAATTCAGAAAAATGTGTGAAATCTTTATTTGAATCGATAGTACGGTCCATATAATTTAATGTTTGAAGATTATTTCATGCAAATGTTGACCTTGACTGCGCCTCAAATGGCCCATCGGCTTAGTCCAATTTTGGCATACTCTTTCCAACATTTCGGCCGGTAGCTCACGAATAAATGCTTCAATGTTGTCGGGCTTGTCATGAGCTTTAACATAGCCCCACAAAAAATAGTCTAAAGGCGTCAAATCGCACGATCTAGGCGGCCAATTGACCGGTCCCGAACGTGAAATAAAATGTTCACCGAACTCGTCTCTCAATAAGACCATTGTTGCGCGAGCTGTGTGGCATGTGGCACCGTCTTGTTGAAACCACATGTCATGCAAGTCAAGCTCTTGGTTGGATATCATCTCACGGTAGCGCTCACCATTCACAGTTACGTTACTATCCGCATCATCTTTGAAGAAGTATGGTCCAATGATGCCACAAGCCCATAAACCGCACCAAACTGTGACTTTTTCTGGATGCATTGGTATCTCTTGCAATGCTTCTGGCTGATATTCACTCCAAGATCGACAATTCTGCTTATTTACGTACCCATTGAGCCAAAAATGAGCTTCGTCGCTGACTGACCATAAAATGGAAGAAGCGCGCGATGAACTTTCTTAACAGAGCACGCATTTTGATAATAAAATTCAATAATTTGCAAGCGTTGTTCGTTTGTAAGACGATTCATGGTTTAATTATAGACCAAACTGAAGACCAAACAAAACACGAAACGTGCGTCAGCTGTTTAAACCAGTGTTGCCAAAAAGATAATAGCTAAAAAACCACTCTTTACTTTCGGTCGCACAGTTAAGTCTAGAGACTCGTTCTAGAGCCGCCCCACACGAATATGGAATGCTCTTCACAGCCTGACTACACTCCGCAGGCAGTTAAAGCCAATGTGCACAGGTACCTCCTCTCCCTCTACACCTTCGGCCCGTGCTGTGTCTTGAACCCGGACACTAAAGGTTATTAACAATCCCTTGTGCGAGCAAATTATGGAAAAAAAACCCCACACATATATTTTTTTATTTTTATTTTTTATTACATATTATTTGACTTTTATTTGTTTTATATTCCATATAGTATATATGCATTTCAATACTAAATTAATATTACATGTAATAAATCTAATATAACCGTAATAATTGTTACTTCCTGTTGAATTAATATAATACACTTCAATTAAGAATTACTTCGTTAAAATATATGTAAACTAAGAATATTCCATTGAATGCGGCCCACTGCCCAACGGATTTCAAAATGCACCCCACCGTGCGTGTTGTGCACCTCTCGCGGGGAATAAACATTCAAATCAAAAGTCACACATTGTGTTTATCAGTAAAACTCTAACAGATACTCATTATTTTCTACTCAATTGTCTAGTTCTTTCGTATTTGTAACTAATTCTCTTTCAATATATATATCTTTAGATTTATAAATGTATATGCGCATGCATGGGGCTTTAAACGAAACTTTAGGTTAAACATATTCATTAAAATTATGCTCTTATAAATTTCTGTCAATATCAGTTTTATTTTTTGCTTCTTCTCTTCCATCAGCTGTGTGTTTTCGTTTTTTTTTTCTTTTTGCTTTTGTTTTCACTTGTGAGTGTTGTAAATAAATTATAAATGTTTTAGTTTGTTTGTTTTCTGGTTTTAGTACAGTAGTAATACTTTATTCATATCGCGTCTATCTATTTTATTTTTTTTATTAGATTATATATATATTTTTACTGTGTATATATGTATATCAAATTAGCACATACACTTGTTAAATATTGAAAATTCTGTGCGCTCATATATGTATGTATGTAATTTACCATTGATTTGCTCTGAAAGTACGAGTGTGTTTAAGTGATTTGGTGATAAGATGCCATTCAAAAATGCCGTGTCAAGTCTAGCGCTGTTCTACTCAGGTTTTGTTTTGTTTCTTTCTGTGGTTGCGTATAAATCTGTGCAAAATGTGTTTAAGATTCTAGAAAAATGCTTCCTTAAGTTTGTTTTCTTTTGGTTGCCAAAACGCTTGACAGCCCTGATGTGTGGGTTCAGCTGAAACGAGTGTGGCTATGAGAGATGTTTGAAAGTTTTGTTGGTTCTTGTGGTCGAGTTGTAAAAAACTGACTGCTTTGCGTAACAATTAGAACTTGCAGTTACAGGTCTTTAAGGGGCTTTTGACACAGGGGAACAAAGTAGTTGACGAGATTGATGGTTGAGGCTTTTGTAAATGAGAAAAAATAGCTAAAGTCTTAGGGCCGCAGTGGGCTACAACTAAGTTCACTCACAAGTTTGTGAGGGGCTCAGTCGCCACGCCCTAAACTTGACCTAATCAAGGGGCTTTTGAACCCGCTTAGAACAATCTTAGAAAGCTTAGAATAATCTAGAAAATCTTAGATTCTGATCAAAGAGGGACGAAAAGACCACATATGTAAAACCGGTTTTTATTGGTCAAGGAATTCTTTATTCAGCACTTGGCGTTTACATCTAACTCCACAGGCTTCCATCTTTAGAGCCTGCATACCTAACTGTATTGGTTGGCAGGTATGGATATCGATGAGAGACGAGGAGAGTTTATCAGCTTCTTACAAATGGACGCTAACGTACTTGTACATTTACGATGTTTTGGGTTCTAAACTACTCGATCTCGACGAAAAAAATTGTACATTTGCGGTGTCTAGGGTTCTAAACGACTCGATCTCGACGAAAAAAAAAACGTACATTTGCGGTGTTTTGGGTTCTAAACTACTCGATCTCGACGAAAAAAATTGTACATTTGCGGTGTCTTGGGTTCTAAACGACTCGATCTCGACGAAAAAAATTGTATATTTGCGGTGTCTAGGGTTCTAAACGACTCGATCTCGACGAAAAAAAAACGTACATTTGCGGTGTTTTGGGTTCTAAACTACTCGATCTCGACGATATTTTTCCTCCTATAAATTTGTGGTCCTGCTGAGATGAGGCTCCAGTGGAGAGTTTGGGAGTACAATGCCAACTTTCATTCGCCAGATGCAGCATGTGGTTGCAATTTCGCAAATTTCTGGTCGTAAATTGAAATTCTGGTTGCACCGCGGAATCTGCCTAATATCAAATAGTGGAGTTTTTTAAACGTTAGCAGTGGTCAGGGTTAGCTGCGTCTCCAGGTAGTTTTGAAGTAGCTCATTGAAAGCGACTTTGACTGGTTCGTGGAACAATTTTCTGAAGGAACGACTGGTTGTTTATTGAAGCAAACATACAGAAAGTGGCACATGATGTGGACTAAGCCTAAGACTACTAAGAACAGAACATAGACAGAATTCACATGGTTTAAATGCAACGACAAAATATTCGCATCTTTCCTCGTTAAATCATTGGAGTTCATTGGAGTCTTCGCAAGTCGTGGAAAAATGCATCAAAGACAAAGGGACAAGGAAGTTTTGAGGCACAGAGACAATGGAATACTCACGGACAGTCTAACGGCAGGAGTTGACTGATGTAGGTAGACTGTTTTCCGAATGCAAAGCAGTCGCTCAGCTTCAGGCAATGCCAATAAATAGTTCCAGCCAAGGTAAGGGTCAGTCTATGAATCCTCACATTCCATCAAGCCGCAAAGAACAATAAGGACTTTCAAGTACCGAACCTGGGCTGGTGGAAAGCAGTCAATCTAGAGTTTCTAATCGGAAGATCCGTTGTTAGGCTACTTTCACACTGGCAACTTTTTGAGCAAGATTCTTTCAACGTGTGGGTTTTTGTGTTATCCCTTGCCGACAGGATGGAAAAGTCGCAGACAAATTTAGTGAGTGAGTCATACACCGGCATGAGTCACACAATGGGCCTCGTCTGGCCTAGGTGTGACTGGTACTCATGGCATGCAGCTTCGCTAACTAGCTCCGGCATGCGGGTCCACAAGGACACACAGTGTGTAGACGCATCTGATTAATGGCGACAATCTGCATCAGTCGCAAGTCGGTATTCAACTTCAACAACTGATGTTCGTCTAACAGCTTCTCTTATGTAATCTTTCGTCCCGTGACTGTGAAGAGTGCTAGGCAGCGACTATGCGAAGAGGGAGGCGCGATGGTTGAGGCTCAGGTTCACAGTGGAACTCTGTGAATGAGTGTGTAAGCTCTTGGACACCCCCGTTGCGGGACACAAAGCAAGCGTCTATGAAGAGTGCTAGGCGGAGATTATGCTAAGAGGGAGACGAGCTGGTTGAGGCTCAGGTTCACAGTGGAACTCTGTGAATGAGTGTGTAAGCTCTTGGACACCCCCGTTGCGGGACACAAAGCATACTTGCGAGCTCTTGCTGCTACGCTCAATGATTTCTGGAAACACGTAGAAACCCTTAGACAATTTTTTACGAAGCCGTTTAGGTTGCCCGCTCATCCGATTGGGCACACTTTGAATGCCTCAGAAACAAAGAGCTCATTCTTGGCACACAAAAAACTAGTTCAAGCCTGTGAAAAACCAAGAGTGGAGCCTTCGCTATGAAACTGGTGGTAAGTGATGATTCACCTAGTTCATGTGGCAATTAATCCACGGGTTTTCGAGAAATCGCCGACGCAAAATGTGCGTGTCCGTTTAGAAGGAGACCAAGTAAGTAAGCCAAGTAAGTTGTATCGATGTCAAGCAAAATCGCATCCATTTCAAGAAACATGAAAAATGATTAAAAATGCTCTCGCTCCCTTTCCTCTTTCCCACAAGAACAATTCCCGAACTCCGCGAATAAACTTTCAAAACCACACACATCCCCTCTTTGACTGAGTTTGAGTTTGGAACAACTGTCGATGCTTAAGCTGGAGACAATGAAATGCGATGCTTTACTAGTGTTTTTTCTTATAGAAATGTTTGGCATTTTCCTGCTTTTTTTTTGAGAGAGTTTTACATTTGAAACATTTTTTCATGCGTCTACATGCAACAGTGCTGAGTTTCCGATATATAAAAAAGTTTGGCGTCCCTTCGTGTGCCCCTCTAGATGCCAGACGTGTACGTACTTCTAGTGCAGCACTGTAGATAGTTTGGATAAAATATTCCTCTCTTGGAGCGCGAAGTGATTCACGTCACGTGTAATGTTAATATATGCATATTTGTATTGTTTCACTATAATTAATTAACTTAGAATGTATGTAAACATGGGCGAACCTCGTGTTTCTTCGTATTCTCTAAAAAGTGATTTATTCTCTATTGACTATGTAAGCGATTTGCTTTTGGCACTGCCCCGACAATACGAACGCGATTTCCAGTTGGGCCGGCAGCTGGTCCGCCACTGCCCGTGGCGGCGACGACGACGCCACCAGCACTTTTCGTGTGCTTCACATCGTTGCAGTCGCAGAATTGCGGTGGCGGGGCCAATACAATGTTCTCGGTGCATGATGCATTCCCGATCGCTCCGGTGGAACCGTTTGATGTGGCCATCAACTCAGTATCACTGTCCGCTTCAATGGGCGGCGGTAATTGCACTAGGGAGACTGCGGCGCGTGTTGCTCGGGCCATTGCAATGCTGGCCGCTTGTTTTCGCGTCAGCGAGTTATGACGTTGGAATGCTTTTGCCGGCGGGCTGGGACTCAGTTCGCCGTCATCCTCGCTGCGTTGTTCTTCTTCGGTGTCATGATCGTTAATGTTGTTGTTGTTGCTGCTGATGTTGTGTTTGGTGCTGCCCACAGTAGTGATCGGTTCCTCGTGCTTGCGCAGGTTGGGTCCTGTCATTTTACACGCCATCGCTGGGGATAAGGTGGATGTTAGCTGCTTGCTCGTTATGAGCAAGGTCTTGACTTTGGTTGATGCTACTGTCGATGGGTTAGTTGGCTGTGATTGTTGCGACTGCTGTTTCATGAGTGGTGCATGCTTTGGTGTCGCCGCACCAACTGAGAGTGTTGTTGGCTTCTTCTTGATCGTGTCCTGGTTCATTGTTGTTTGACCAGCGTTGGTTGGGATCTCTTGATCGCTACTGACGCCCGACGACGAATTGTCTCCCTCCTCGTTATGCTCGCCTGCATTTGGCGGTGAACGTGAGTTGTTGTTGTTGGTTTGATTGGCATTGTCGCTGCCGTTCTGCTCATCCGGCTTCAGTAAGTCGTTGGGATAGGATTTGGATGTCTTCAAATTGGTGCGGATTCGTTGGATCTCGTCTACGGAGAAGGAATGCGAGATGGATCCCCCGGAACTGCTGCCACTGAAAGAGGAGAGCTGTGAGTGGGTCTGAGAGTTGGAGGGTGGAAGCGTGCTTACCTTGTGTGACTGTTTCCACTTGTTTCAGGCATGTCGAGTAACGCGATTTTCTCGTTGAGCTTTGTGTTCCTTGCGACCAAAATTGAATTCTCGTCCTCGCCATCGGACTCACTGAGACTGTAGTCTGGCTCTGGAATTGGTGGTGCTGGACCGGTTGGCAAAGGAGCTCCATTCTGTGGATGCGAGTACTGCTGCTGTAGTTGCTGATGGTGAGCAGCATGTTGACCACCCACGAACTGTCTTGTTGGCTGCGCATATTGGCACTTTTGAGCTGTGTTAGGAGTTTGTTGCTTCTGTTGTTGTTGCTGCTGCTGCTGCTGTTGAATTTGTTGCTGCTGATGAACTAGCTGTGTAGTGGGTTGTGGAGGCGCTGGTGGGGGTTGTTGCAGAGCAGGTTGAACGGCAGTATTAGATGGCTGGCCCAGCAGTTGACTGTGGCGATTCTATAAGGAGGAGCACACGCCATAAGAAACAGATCACTTACATACGTCAGGGAAACACTCACCTCTTGGGAAGCTGTTCGCCGTAGTTTCCATCCGACCACATTTCTGAGATCCTGTGGAGAGGCGTACAGCTTGGCATTAGCCGATGGATTGAAACTGGACGCGACACCGTCTGCAGATCCACAGCTATCGGTAACATCGCCACGCTTCTGCAGCTTCTGTTGAAGCGTAATGGTGCTCTCGTACTCCGACGAGCATCGGGACACATCGACCTTGACCACCTGGCCAACAGGCGGCGGCGGAGGTGGATGCGTTGGTGGCGGTAGATTCAGCCTCTGCATAGATGCGTGCAGTGTTGCGACGTCATCTTGCGAGTGATGCCCCTTGCCGACGGCGTTCCAAATCGAAGAAGACGAATTGTTTAGATGGGAATTCAAGTCGGGTGTCGAATGGAATCGCTTCAAGTCGCCACCGCCTGCACCGACCGTTGGAATGGGGCACGGTTTGCCGCGAAGTGTGCCGTTCTTAGTCTTCTTTCGCTTCATCTCAGCCACACTGGCATACACCAGGGGACCCTTCATCGGGGAGCCACTACTTGGCGGGGTAGCTGCTCCGCTGTCTGTACCCGACTGGAATCTGGATGTGGTCATCATGGTGGAATAGCGATTCATGCCGTCGGCAGTTTCGCCCTGCTGCCGTTGGAAGAGCTCTTCCAGCTCGGCAGCCGTGATTCGACTCGAAGTGGGTCGTGCCTTGATGCTCGCGGTACGAAGCTGCACTGGAGTGCTCGGATTCTGAGTCGGTGTCGTGGATATGGATTCAATTGAACTAGATTTCGCCGGAATGTCTTCGTCGTCTTTCTCGCCACCGTTTTCTAAGCCGGCAACCATTGACTTGGCACGAGCCCTGCCCACGCTGAGCGTAGTCTTCGGATCGCGCCGTGGGGGCATCGGAGCGGGCATGCGACCACTTCCACCCATGCCCGGCTGGCCGAGCGACATTTTACGCGGAAGTGTTGAGCATTGTCGCGCGGCTTGTGGCGTGCTTGGACCTTGGTAATGTTGTACTTGGAATTGTTGATGTTGCTGCTGGGCTGCGGCGGCGGCAGCGGCAGCTGCTGATTGCATTTGATGCGGATATTGTGGCGATATGACTGTCATAGAGACTAAAGCCCCTGTCGAGCGAATCATGTCGACGACTTTCTCATGGGACGCTGCTCGGACATCCTCCCCACCGATGGCAAGGAGGAAATCGCCTGGTCGCAAGCCAGCCATGTCGGCAACACCACCCGGGTCCACGTCGTCCAAGTACTGCAGAGCTGGGAATCTGTCGGACGGTTTCAGTTGCATTAGCGGCGAGGAGGCCTTGGCGCCGCGCAGAATGAAACCGAAACCGCGTTTGGCGCGATGAAGAATTACCGTGCGTGGTTCGCCCATGGATCTGGAAGCACAGAAAAACAGCCGGAAAATGAATCTCAAGTCAAGGTGATTAGAATTTATTGGATGCGTGATTGCTGAACTTACGGTTTCTTCATCCTTGGCGCCGTCGCACTGTTATAATGTCCGCCTCCGCCATTGCCGATCGGTGCCAGTGGACGCTGCATTCCCGGTGATCCCTGGTACTGCTGTTGCTGCTGGATCGGCTGCTGGTGTTGCTGTTGCTGCTGCTGTTGCTGTTGGTGATGTGAATGCGAAATACTGGTCGCTGTTGATACATTCGTAATATTCTTTTGGCGAATATTCACCTCTTGTACACACTCGACTGGAAAGAATCCCGACGCATTTGTGCCACGCACATAGCCCTCCAGCAGGCCGCAGTCTGTCGACCCAACCACCTCAATGACATCGCCCGGTTGCAGTCGAATGTGTCCAACCGAATTGCCAGCATACGGTTCCATACACACCACCGTTGTGCTTGGATGCCCAATCGAACATGCTGCGCTGTCAGAATTCGTACCAACGCCAGAAGAATCACTGATTATGTCACTGGTGTCACCGAGACTTTTATCTGCGCAAAGAAAGGGATAAAGGGGAAATGAGCAAGTTCATAGGATGCTTGGTTCTCCTTCTTCAGTCGGCATTTCGGTTCGCAATGCCGTGCCAACGCTGTGTGTTGGCACGCATCCAAGGCCACTATCTGGAATAAAATTACATGCAATCCCCGGAGCAGGGGGGAATGGGCAAAAAAATATTGACACAGAAGCTATAAAATGAATTCATTTCACATTGCAGCAACATGCATGATGAAGTGAGTCTAACGATCAGCAGACGAGGAGAGAGTTTGTAAATACCTTTTGTGTACATGTGCATGGCGGAGAATTATGAGAGTACTTGTCCCAAATCTAGATAATGACCCACTATTTGGCAGCAGCTGTGCTTACGAACATGACTTCTTATGTCTTGGGAGAGTGTGGGGAGGTGGGGGAGAGGATTCCCCAAGGAAGCTGCATGCGGGATATGTTCCAGGGTACGTAGTTGTTTGGGAAAATGTTCGGTTCGGTTAAGGAGTACACTTAGTGGGTTAAGTAAAGAGATAAATTGGTTTCGCAAGTTTCATTTTTTTGGAAGGACACAAACGTCGGAGCGCTTGGTGAGGAGTGCTCAGTGCCAACAATATTCCTTTGAGGTAGGAGCCAAACTCGCTTTGTGGCCACAACAATTGATTTTGGTTGGTGTTCGGTGAAATAAACGAGGTGGACCTGGGTCTCTTCTGCAGTTAACAATCGAACTTCACTCAAAAGTGGAGTGAACTCTGGTGTGCTCTCTCCGAACTATGAAGACGCTGTTCATAGACGGAGTACATTCCTTTAGAATTGTCAGCGACTGTAAAGGGGTGGTGCGGTGAATTGCGAAACTCTCTCGTGTCGGGGATACAGCCCAGAATCGACAGCCACGACCATGGACTTTATAAAAAGCAGTGAAACTTACTCTTTCTGTGTACAACTTAATGGAAGGCGATATGGACGAAGGCACAGCAGCATGCGGTTATGTTAAAAATGAATACATCAGTGAGGTGACACACATTCCGGTAGGATTAGTGACAATTTATGAGACATTTACAGGGACGTGCACAAGCATGCATGCATACAGAGTGAGTTCAAAAAGTCTGGAGGAGTCAACCATAGTAGTTGCCTCAAAGGATCAGAACAGTCTGCCCTAGTGAGGTCACCGTTCGGAACGGAAACCTTTCCGATTTCATACGAATCCGAGGATTTTAGCTTTGAAGTAAAATTCCTCAGAGGGGAAAGGAACATCTTTCCGACAAACTGTACCGCAACCCAGAATGCTGCGTTGCTACACGACAAACATTCGTCAACAAACGTCAAATTCGTCCGATACTCTCCGCAAACAATTTACCGCTGAGCATTGTACGACATGGAAAAGTTTTCGTTCCGAACGATTGCCTCGCTAGGGCAGAGTAACTCTTATTGTGAATGCTAGACGGTAACCAGGACGACAGAGACAATTCTTAAGGCACGTCTGCGAGGAAGACTTGTGGAACAGGAAACTCAATCGCGAACACAGATGTGAATCAAGTCCAGTCCTCAAGAATTTGGTCTGTCTCGGTTACAGCTGCGAATCAATACCAATCCGTGAATCCTTGTTCAAATAGACACACAAATGATGCACTGCGCCGAGTTTCGCTCAGTTTCGTTAAGTTCAGTACCCAGAAGTGATACAATGCGCTTATTGCATGCGTTTAGGCTGAGCTTCGTTCAGTTTCGTTAAGTTTAGTTTAAATTTAAGTGAGAGCAAAATCAGAAACGAAATGTTATAAAACTCGATAAAATCCTAAGATCCTGGTACGAGAAGGAGGAACCTCTTAACCGAACCTCTGGTTAAAGGACTCAATGATATTTTCTCTGAAATTTTGTTTTGAGACCCAACCTTGAAATGATTAAAAAACTATGTCAAAACCGATCGAAATTTAGACAGACGCCTCGTTGACTATCAAAGTGCCCAATCGTCTCAAATAATCAAGTCAAATTTCGAAGTGCATCTGGGAACATAAGTAAACTTCACATACCAACTGTTCCCTATGAGACTGTCACAAAATCAAAAGTCTTCGACCCGCCACCGGTGGAACAACGCAATAGTCGTGTGCGTCCTAATCGATGACGCACGGGAGAAAGGAAGGAATAAAGAAAAGATTGGTGTGCTGTGGCAGCTGACTTGCTGGATGAGGTCCAGGTCCATCACGGACTATAGTTCCAGCATTGTCAGTCAATTTCGCAAAGATTTGTAGCCAACTTCACAGCTGATAGGCGTCTTGTCCACACTCTGATTTGAAATTTGAGGGACTTTTTGCCAATTAACCACGAATTTGCAAGAATTTTAGGCAGTTAATGAGGTCTTTTGATTGGAAAAAGCTGCAAGAAAAACTTAAGAAGCAAGGAAGAAGAAGAGATTGATATAATCCCTGATTGCTGACCGGTGATACCTGATTTCTGATTTTGCTCCCACTTAAATAAAATGAATTGAACGAAACTGAACGAAACTCAGCCTAAACGCACGCAATAAGCACATTGTGTCATTTCTGTTTAATCGCTCGATTGCTAAATACACACACAAGTCTTGTGAATAATAACAGTTGTGCAGGACATTGTAACACTCAACCAAATATATGACTCATTTAAAACCGACGCTGGTTCCATTGATTTCTGTGAAGACGTAGTCTGAGATACACACAATTCTGAAATCAAATGAACTGCACCCGTAAGGCATCACCTCCCAATGAAGTTCTTAAGGAAAACAGTGGTTTGGATTTCATTGCCACAACAATTTGATTAATTTTCGCCAAGTTGCCCAGGAAATGTAAGCAGCCGTGCATTTGAGAGGGGAACAGAATAATGAGCTGAATGTTTGAATATTATTCTTGGTAGTTCGACTTTTGTTCAATCTATTCAAGACGTCTATTTCTCAGAATAATGAGAACTATTCGCAAGACGAGTGTTGGAGGTAAGGTTATATTTGGATCTTGTTGATTTTCCGAGATGTTGCATGTAAATGGAGAACAATTGATGGTTTCAGTTCAGGTGGGAGTAGCTTTTCATTGTTCAAGGAAGTCTTGTGTTGAGTAACTTTGATCAAGGGCAGGTCCCTCAGAATAAGTGACCAGCCAGAATGGTTGTATGCAGAGTTAAATCAAGTTAATTAGTCGCAGAATTGCCCTGTGACCATGATAAACGCTATGCTCGCTTTCCAGTATTGGAATTTCGCCGAGGTTGACGAAGGTTACTCCAGACATAAGCATATCGCCTCAGTGATGTCTCATAAGTCACAACCACCTCACAAGAGCTTGGTGAGTCACAGTCAATTGTGAGATTTTCGAATTCTGAGCAAAACCTCTCAGTTTGTCAGCAACACAAGACCCATCGAAATTGGGATGTTCTCGTGAGCACATCACAAGGAGGAAATATACACAAAAACATACCGTTTTCAGTGTTGGGACTTCAAATTTTCAAAGTGTGGTAGATCCCGAAGAAAATGAGTGGTCGATTTCAATTTCTAAGCGATTTCCGATACTACGTGAACGCCTTCATAAATGAAAAAGCTCCCTACTTTCCCATGAAATTCCGTTCAGATTGAAACTCGGTCGTTGCAAATAACATTTCTTTGCTTGCTCAGTCTGATTAGAGTCGACAGTAGGTCCGAATTGTTTCGTAATGAGACACGTGGTGCCATCAGACCTTCGACGATCAGTGAAATAAATCATCTGGAGCATTGCTGTAGCTAGGGGGATGGGTGACAGCTCTCCAACTGGACAGAGAATGAGAGAGTACCCTGTCCGGCATTCCAAAATCCAGGCCATTGAGTAGGCCTCCGAATTCAAATGACTGTGTTCGGAGGCCGTCTGTCAATCAAGGCAACGCTTAAGTTCAACGAAGTAGAGCTTCGTTCAGTTTCGTTAAGTTTATGCTTACTGAAGTGAGAGAGAAATGAAGCGATATCCGTGTACGTACATAAATATCAGTTGGTATTGCAATCCTGTTTAAGTTCCCAGAAGCAATTGTGGTTACTTTGAAAGTCAACGAAACTGTTTTGACAAGCGATTAATGTCTACGTACGTTCGTTCTACTTCAGCTCTCTGAGACTAAATCATGCTTCTTGAGAATTATTGCGGCTTAGAAGTAGTGGCAATGCACTCGCCTTGTAACGCATTCCCGGCTTGTGGGATAGTTAGAAAAGTGAATTGCTTTTGTCATCTCCATACGCCGCAACAATGACAGGCGACATGTGCTGGGAAAGGAAAGTGACTCGCAAACGACGCCTACCACACCTCACTTCACATTCGCTTAGCCCCTCTGGCATTGGTGCGTCATGACAGAGAGGCTCTTAGTGAAGACAATTTCCGTTTCGAAATTTCTTCCTTAAAAAAAAAAAAGAAACCCGACACCAAAAAGAGTAATGTTTCCACTTGGACAAGGAACACAGTCCAAACTTCTAAACATTTTCAAAACAATCATCAATTTAACAAAAAATAAAACAAAACCGCATTAAATAAAAAAAAAACAAAATCAAATAAAAAAAAAGGTACCTGTGACAATGCTGATATCATCCTCATGTGATCGATGACCCGATGATCCTTCAGATAGACTCGAGCTTGCCGAACTATATGGCATGTGTTCGGAGGGGCATGGAGATGGTGGACCACATGAGCTGTTACGCGTAAGTGTACCCATGAGACTACCGCCACCGCATAGACTTCCATTGCCTGTCATCCATCCAACTCCAGAGCGTCGCTTGGGATTATAACGCGGTGGACCACGGAAGGGTACTGTGAATTTGAATTTTGGGGAGGATAATGAGAGATAAACACACACGCACACAAAAACAAGACACAGTGGCACTTTCTTATGCTGATCCGAAGAAAGTACGATGGTTTCGCTAACGTAACCGGGAATTGCTTGTCGTTTTGATTAGCTAATTGGTCTCTTTTTCGTTTAAAAAATTAATGAACACAAATCAAAGCTACTTAACGTAAGATAAATAAATAAAGCACGAGAAAAGAAAAAAAATATTCAACAACAAACTGAAAGAAAATTAATGGCCACAGTTCACAAACACGATCGGATTGCAGGTCTACGGGCGAGTGTGTGCGGCATACGAACCGCAGAGTCTGCAGTAAGTGTTTTGCTTGCGCGCTGCTTTGCTGCAAGGCGTCGTCGAACTGAATTTGTTTATCGATAAATCGGTGCCAAGTGCACAGTACGAGCACAAAAAAAACAACAGCGCCAATTTTTAGATCGACGATATGGCAGAGTGAAATTTCAACACGAAAAGGCAGACATTTACAGTGGAGGGGAAGATTCAGTTGAAGAAATGGATACGTTGAAGGATTGGATCTGTATCTGATCGAATGCGAATTGAAGTCCAAACAAACTCCTTTGTTCGGAGAATGAAATGACAGATTATGAAGCCATTCGAGCTGGTTTACACGAAAATTAAGTGTTTACGTTGAACCGGGGGCATCAACGTTGTCATGTGTTCAACTTTGAGGCAATTAATGAGGTGGTCACGTTTGGGGTATATTTTATTGTTCAAAGACCCGACGATACATAAATTAAAAAAAAAAAAAAAACTGACACTTTCGGTCATTCAGGGCTACAGGCTTGTAAGTGCTCACGGTCTCTGGACTACAGGTCTTGTGGGTTTGGAAGATTAAGAGACAATTTCGAAGTAGCAAAAACGGGAAGGTAATCTTTTACGACCAATTTTAAGCAGTCGGGGTAGCCGTTCGGCGAGATATGTCTGATGTGGGATAACTTTTTTGAGCACTGAGTACACTGTTTGAACTATTATGGAATGTGCGACAAGAGTAGCAAGCGGTCGTGCCATTCCAAGAGGAATTTTGTCAGCGACAAGTGATTTCGACGAACCAGCAGAGCATTGGCAAATGCATTTAAATAGCCGATGTATAATTCCCTTTCTGATCAGTGGTGGTCAGGAGTGCTCAAAATTATCTGGCTGATGTGATTTTTAACGCAGGCTGTGAGAACTCAGTTCAGTCCGTTTAAGTGAAGGTGTGGAAGTGTTTTATATTGCAACTACATAGCTGGTCAAAGGGGTTATCTTAACTTAAGCGGAACAGTTTCCCGTGGAATACCCCCAATCCATCCAGAAGTATGATAGATATGCCCAACCAAGCTTGTCCCTTAAAATTGTTGACAACCATTTTGTATATCGTTTGCTGAAGCCAAATTGATCAATCAGAGAACGGCTTGTGGATAGGCTTAAACTGTTCTGAGGCCCACTCAGTCTGATCAGAGTCGACAGTAGGTCCGAATTGTTTCGTAATGAGTCACGTGGTGCCCTCAGGCCTTCGACGATCAGTGAAATAAATCGGTTGAAGCATTGCTGTAGCTAGGGGGATGGGTGACAGGTCTCCAACTGGACAGAGAATGAGAGAGAACCCTGTCCGGCATTCCAAAATCCATCGCAGTTCACCGCAGATTTTGACGTTTGTGCTCCTAACACGTGCTACTTTATTTTCACGCACACATGTTAGGAGCATAGAGCAACACAATGGTGTTAGACGGGAGTAATCAGGAGATCTCTTCAGTACTTCATTTCTGGTTTTTACCTTCATCAAGAGCAGTTCTAGTTTGCTTCTTTCCACTGACAAGAGAATTCATTCTCATCCAAAACAACGAGAGTGAATACATTTGGGTCCTCTCCACATCTCCACATCAGCACAACGAAGAAATGCAAATCCGCATGCCAAGCGTGATTTTTGCCAAGAGCTTAAATTTCAATTTGCATGTAAAATACAACAACAACAAATTCTATACTCGCTTAAGTTACCCGGAAATTAGTAAGAGCCGATGATCGTAAAAACAATGCTTCCAATAATTATTTTCTGTGTGTTCGTTTCTGAATTTATTCACTCATTCATTGGGTTGGTGTATGTGGCTTACAATATCAAGCATTTATAGGAGTGGTTGGTGCATTCGATAGTTTTGAAATGCTTTGGCAAGTTTTGATTCGTGTCTGTGCTCTACGTTCATTTGTGTTTTCGTAAACGATTCTTTTCATTGTTTCTGTCATTCGATGGAAAATGTATTTAATTAATTTATTTTATTAATTAAGTATTTTCGCATTTAAAGTGATGGTCATGCTATACAATCGCAAACCGAAGATTGTGACCATTAACGATCAACCATCACGTTACACGATTCCACCCTTGAGTTCCACAAATGTCATTAATGTCGCCGGTGCTGCCAAGATTTTTAATAATAGGAAGGCAATACAAAGACCATACAAATCTGTATGGTTAGGGGTTCAACAACATTCAGTGTACCGTCGATCATTCCAAATAATTTATAGCTTTCCAGAAGATTCTACGTCTCAGTTGAAGACAGCAAGTCAACAGAGCGGAGCACCAAGGCAGGAGTTGCACAAGGATCAAAGCTGGGACCGTGGCTTGTCAACATCTACATGGCAGATCAACCACATCCAACAGACACAGTGAACTGCTGTCTCTTTGCAGATGACTCGCTAACTTATGCCAGCTCGACGTCATCACAGACAAAGGGTCGAAATCCAAACAGCGAACAAATTTGACTACTATACCAAATTGGATATTCGTATCAATGCTGGGAAATCGGTACTTATGTGCTTAAGGATACCATCCAGAGGTGGATGTAGATCAGCAGTCAAATGTCGAAGCATAAAGGTAGTGCTCACTAACGGTAAAGGAATATCAACACACGAAAAGGTCAAGTATCTTGGCGTTAACTTCACGGAAAGGTAGAAGTTCAACAGTCATTCGAAACTGACCCTTAAGAAGGCCAACCTAGGCTTCCATCGCATCTATCCCTTGATGCGCACACAAAATGGATTAAGCCAAAGGACAAAGCTGCTGTTATACAAGCAGCTTATACGGCCGATCTTAACATACGGCTTCCCAATATGACACACCATCTCAATTTTCGAAAGAAAAATACTGCGAATATGTACCAGACTCACCTTCGACAGGGACCGTCAAAGGCACCACAATAGGCTTTACGACCAAGCAGGCATGCCCCTGCCCCCTGGCCCCTGCAACAGTACATGGTGACACTGTTCGGAAAGCAGCTACTAGACATCAACAACCATCCTCACGAGGAAATCAGGAACCTGAGAAACACAATCCCCGAACAACTGCTAAACGAGCGGAACTTTCCAGCGACGTCGAACAACGAGCTGCATGGATTCTACCGGAGCAGCGATAGCAATCACCATTGAGGCAATGTCGGCTACCACATCATCACCCAAAAGGACCACCATGGACACACCGACTTGAACAACCCGATATTAGCACCAGCCTTGTAGGATATAAAAAATAAACAATAAACCGACAGTAACAATAAACATTAAATTAAACAAAGTACATACATCAGTCGGGCCCCTATTGTTGAGCCAACACCCTAACCTTTAGTTCGTGAGTCTAATTGTATACTCAATTGTAAAAATAATTCCCTATAAATAAATTTTTAAATCGCTTTTAAATCTCAATTGTAAAAATAATTTTCGTTGTAATTTTCGTAATATTCGTCGCCGTTGTCCGTCGGCGGAGTGAGTTGGTGCGTTGCTCACGCTATTTGCTGTCTGACTGGAGCTTTTTTTTTCATTTTATAGGCAATAGCACATTTTGTTTGTTTTGTTTTGTACGAAGAAACATTTCATATTCTGTTTTGCGAGGTATTCTATTTGAAATGAGAATGAAAAAGAAAATATACGCAACACATAACATTCTTCCTGTCGACCGAAAGGCTCTTCTACTGGTTATATTATGTTGAAGAAGTAGCAGTTAGTGAACACCTTACGGGTCCGTCTTCACAAATGTGGGCGTTGTTTTGTTGAGTTGCTCTACAGTCTGCACGTTTGGAGTCAGTGACAGCGTCAGAGCTTTATACGCTTAATATGGTGTAGTAAATATTGTCTTGATTGTCTGACTAGATTCATCATCAGAAATGAAGTACTCAAGAGACATGCAACTTTTCAGTGGAAAACCGTTAGTCCATCGCTATTTCACCTCAGATTTTAACGTTTTTTCACACACTTTTTTTTCACATACACTTCAAAGAAGTAGAGAGCAATGTAATGGTGTTAGGCGGGAGTAAATAAGTCTGTGAAGGTGTTTTAAAAAACGCTGTCAAATGACACCGAGGGACAAGCGACGTAGAAGTTGCTTATCTCTTCAGTACTTCGCTTCTGTTCATCACATCGCTGTTCCATAAACCATATCCATCCTTGCCGCACCAAAGAGCAGGACGAGGATGATGTCTGCCACCAAATGGATGCCGAACGAAAGAGCAGAACGGGATGATGTCTGCCACCAGGTGATTGCCATCTTTGCCGTCCATGACGAATAACGTTGCTGGGGAAAAATTCGCTTCAGGGCTTGTGCCATAGGACTGTATCAGATTTTTGTCAATTAGAACGAGGACTTTTATTGAGGAAGCTTAATGGAATTATCTTCAAAATGGCAATCGAACGTGTCGAATCGATTTCTTCTTACTACACCTGATAAGCATTTGAAGTGAACGCCATGGATGAAAATAACCCTTGGCAGACGAAGTACCTCGTTAGAGCAACGTCCAAATGTTCATCATTACTGCGTCGGTGATTGTTAACAAATTAAATTAATCCATTATTTCTAAATTTCCATTTATCACTTTATGAGGGACACACACTTGGTTGACGAAAACGATATTGGGCTGGTTTGCATACAAAATAAAAGCCGATTAAATCGAGAGCCAAGTCGAAAGTGAAGTTTGCAAGTTCGTCACGGCCAAAAGACAAATAAGAGCGTGTCATCCAAGTATTTAGACGAGTGGACCTTCACCCGGTTTCAGTAGAAGACACACCTTGACACTCCACAAGCGGAGACATTCAGCGCCGTCGACAAGAAAAATAACATTTTGAATTTTTTGAATCAAAATTCAATATTTTGTGAAGCTGCCAGCATATAGACAATGAACAGAGGCCATCATTGATAGCCCTTAATCCATTTAACAATTGTTTGAGCATAACTTGGGGCGGGGGCACACTCAATGAAAATTGTAGCGACAGACTGACGTGAAACGATATTGCATTTAACTCTTCCGATTCCAGAGCTTGAGGAAGACCGATAATACCAAGGATCAAAGACGGGGGAACTGCCTCTTTGTATATCGGTAAGAGTCAACGAAAATCACACAGGGCCTGGTGACGGCCCGAGAACATAGTGTTATCATGTGATTCTGCGTCTTTTTTTACTCCACTACTTGAACCAAGGCTAATTGAGGTTATCAGTGCAAAACCCATAAGAACTGAAAGTATACCGATCATAAAGAGAGCTCTGAGAGCAAATTATACCCATATCACAATGTCGCTCTGATATTTTGAGTAGACTTGTAAATCCATTAAACAAGTCACAATGCAGCGGTCGCGCTTTGATAGTTCACAGACCGTAATATCGTAAGCGCGAGCACAAATTTCTAGGTAGAGCTACGCGGGCTTTCGACAGTTGTGGAACCAATTTTCATTTATTTACTCGAGTGTTTTCATTGTTGGCAGGCTGGGGAAACTATTTTATACCATTTTACTTTCATTGTGATTTGGAAAAGTGAGGGAGTTGCGCTTTGGCACAGCATGCTCGTAAATTCGATAAAACGCCTATCAACATACGAACGCGCGAACTCGACATTGTGATTTGATCTTTAAGCTGATCATCACTAGAAAACTCTGGAGGCCTCCAAAAAAATGTTATTTTGGTAATTTACGGATTTTGTAGGTTACACCACTTTCCACCGATGGTCTCAAATTAGACCCTGTGTTACAAAGCTCAACAATATCGAAATCCCTTGTTGGTTTCAATTCTCTGCGCTAGAAGCGTCAATTGTGTTGACAGAAATGTTTGAAATCTATACGCCAGCTAACACAATTTGTAACACAATTCTTGACACAACATTTTACGAAAGAAAATATATTCCGCGGATCTATGTGGTAAAAATTGCAAGTAATACCGTTGACTCAGTGAACATACCCACGTGAAATCACAAGCGTTCGCTCGGAATTACTCTGGTACAGTATCAGAACAGTGAAGTCTTGAGAGGGGACCGGATAACTTTCCAAATCCGAACGTGTTGTAACATTATTTAACATTATTTTTTTTTAGGTTGTGGCTCAATAATTTGTCGCCGATTACATTATCTTATGATTCTACATTTCTACAGTCTTTTGAAGGCTTTCAGAGCCGGAGTAGAATTGTAAAAAAAATGTTGAAATGTAAAAATTCAAGATCATGCTTCTGTGCATGGTTTATGACTCGCTGTCCCTATACTTTTTTTAAGATATCTTGATATTTGTTTGCTTTATGTACGTTGATAATTACCTTAGAAAAATACATTTAAGGTTTTTTTCTTGGAGTCCCGTTTGACATTATTTTTACACTCACTTTTGACGCTGACTGTATACGTCTAGTCAGGGTGTGCAATGTTTGTCTGGTCAAAACATCACAAGAGAAGTAGCGTGTTGGAGAGGGTCTTCGTATTTTCTGGAATCGAAGATGAGCATCTTAGCTGAAGATCAAAGCTCTGAGTGCGGAGCCCAACTTAGGGGCATTTGTAACAATTACATTTTCTTGCCAGCCGTTCTTTCCATTGACTGTGTTTTTTTGGCTGCCGTGGCGTTGTGGGTTTGCTGCGTCAACCCCTGAGCACTTAAGCCCATGCAGCTCAGGTTCGATTCCCAAAATACTTTTCACGGCCCCACCTCTTTAGAGTCACTGACAATGGTCAAAGCGTATATAACTGTCTAGAAAAAGCTTCTCAGGTAGGTCCCTTCCACTCCCAAGAATAGCACGCACAACAAGAGTTGTTGCCGAGACGCTAGACCTTGGCCCTCTACGGGCTGTAGCACCACCCATACAATTATTACTATGTTTCATTGGACTGAGGAGGGAATTGAGTAAAAGAGCCCTTCATCGAAGGATTAAGCTGAATTTGCCAAGGCATTGATCATCCCAGTCTATTGCTGGGAGGCGTGGATGAAGAAGTACACATCTTGCCTGATGCAGAAATGAGGGCAGTCTCAGGTTCAAATTCGAAGTCCTTCGCTTTTAAACACAAATGTTGCATATCGAGAGGATTCGGGCACCGATCGCAAGAAAGGCGAAATGTCCTTCTGCCGAGAGCACTTCAATTGAATCTTTTGTGAAATCATTCTTCGAACAAAATGGTATCGCTGTAACGACGTGTAATTCAAGCCAAGCCACGCAATATTATGCGCCAACTGTGTGATAATTCATACATTGTCGGACGCCCAAGGCCGATAAAGACTTGTGCAAGCAGCTGTGCGTGTACCTATCAACTACATTTCCACAGCAGCATCTTCTTAGTCCTCCTCAACAGTTCCACCTAGGCGTCGTGTCCTTTCATTCCACCCAAAAACATAAAATAAGGATTCCGTCCTAAAAATGGTAACATTTAAACATATACTTTACTTACGTTTCGATTCGAACTCAACGGGCTAGCTTTGCATCTTAAGGACAAATGTACGATAATTTAAGTATAAGATCGAATGGCTAGGAACTTTAGCATACACTACGAAATGAAGAGAGCATATACTTTACAACAATCGAACATTTAACGAACATCTAACATCTATGCATACAGAAAATTAACATAAACACTATACGAGCATACGAATAGGATGAATTAGAAAATGTATTATATGTGGGCTATGTATGTGTGTGGGTGGTACGAGCATAAAAGGACCCGATCGTGGCATAGCAAGCATTCAATGGGATGTACGGATGCGGGTACGTTGAATGGAAATTAACTTAAACAAAAATGAACGCATTCAACGGATGCTTATGACTGAACATGATGACTGAAACTGAATGAATAACTGATGGCCTAATCGGGATTGGGTGATAACTGCGGAGGGGGTTGTCAAATGAGGACTACAAAAGGAACGTTACATGGAATACACAGGTTTTCAATTTAATTTCGATGAATAGTGCCAATGATGAATGAGGAAACGAAACAAAAATGAGATAAATTAGTGTAAGCGCATCGGCGTGTAATTTTTTGAATTGAATTTCAATGGCGATAGGGGGCGTTAGGTGGACGGGGATGATATAGTTACGAGCTGTTAATGGGGAGAGAAGGAAGTGTCGTGTTGGTTTGCTGACTTCATGGAACTCTTGACCAAGGAATGCAGTACGAGTTTGATTACCTATTTAAACTGTCGAATACAACAGGAAGCACTTAGTGGCCTTCTCTCATAAACACAGGCTAATTAACTTGTCCCGGTGAGGCTATCTGGTTTCGTTGTGATTTGCTTCATGGTCTGTCCAAATGGCAAAACTTCATTTTTACATTTCTCGCGAGAATCATTGGTGCTTCTTTGACCTAGAGCCAGTGCAGACCGTGGATATGACAATGACTGATAACTTCAACGGATATCTTCAGCCTGACTGAGTGGGGGTTGTATAATTATTTCCAATAAAATTGGCGAGTTTCTCTACTAGAAGCGTCTCAAGAGTCATATGCCATGGTTTTTACGAGGCCAATCGACGACGTTGAAATAGATGCTGTTAGAGGGAGCTTGTGTCATTCCTGTAGAACTGGTTTACTTTATATAACAAAGGATGTGTAGTATGTCTGGACTTATACTCGGGGTACAGTCCGAAGTAAGCACATAACAACCACTTTTGTTGTGCGTGAGTTTTAGTTTCGGGCCAACTCTGAAGAGAAAAGCTGTGAAGCCTCTTTGGGACAGTTATACTCTCAACGACCGCTAAAGTCTGTTGTTCATGAGTTCAACCTAGACACTCGGCGTAGTATTCAATGAACACACCCCTGAACCTCCCGCTGACTTCGATTCAAGAGTTGTAACAGGCTGACTCTCGGTCTGAACATTCCAACTGTTCGATGAGTCGGTGTCCTTGCAATCTGAGAAGTTGTCGCTCCGACACATAGAGACCGACGTTAGCTTTGATTTGTAAGATGTGGCCAAAATGGGAAAAACGAGTTTCGCGATTTAATAAAGCACAACTTCTTAGTAAAACCTTTCAGCGAGACTGTAGGTGTTGCAATGAAAGTGTTTCGCTGCATTTCGAAGCTGTTGTACGAACACAAAAGCTGAGCTCGGGGCAGAGGACTTCCAAATGACTAGGATTCTAAGGGGATTCGCTGCATTTCAAAGCTGTTGTACGAACACAAAAGCTGAGCTGGGGGCACAGGACTTCCAAATGACTACGAAACAGAAGAAATGTTCAACAAAATCGACGATACTGTATTCATTCGCCATTCGATCAGTTGGGATCCGTCTTTACTGACGCTGTACCAAAAACCGATTCAGGTTAAGTCTTTTTAAGATTCTATACAGTTGTTAAACGTCGGTCGTCTGGAGGCAAACGTTGTCTACAAAAACTTCAATGAATCTCTGTTTTGCTGAATTGAAGAAATCATATTTTTTGGAACGAGACTGCGTTAGAAAATCAGTTACAATTTTATTTCGATGGCGCTGACTTATCGAACAGTCCGAGCACTCTTGTGTTACAAATGAAACAAGCCACCAGGCTGCCCTTTGTTTTGAGATTTTGGGAGTATTGAATATGCTCTTAGCGTCTTGCAGGCTATTCATAAAAGACACAACAAATTTAATGACTGAGCAAGTTGGTGAATCATCCACAGACGCTCCAAAGGGTGTTTCGTCACAACAGTGTACGTCGCAACAGAATGCTGTGTCGGAAGATATCTGAATTCTTCTTAGACGAAAAGAAAAAAATACGCTATAATACATTTAAAGCGTGTGACCATAGGGTAGGGGGCTGCTAGAGAAAACCAGCGCACTTAGGCCATGTGGTCCATTGTGATACCCACTGTAGGGCTAGTAGCACAGGTCGACAGTTCCAGTGATAGTGCGGATAATTTGATCCCAACAGCAAATGGTGACTGGACGAGATTTGAAAACCAGATAAAAGCGTATTGACTTTGCTTTCACTGGAATTCGAACTGGGGACCCCACTAACCAAGGGCAAGCACTTAACCAACTGCGCCATCCAGTCGTGACCATAGGGAGCAGTAGTTATCAGGAATAGACGGAACGAACAGCTATCAGGGAATAGTTTGCTTTTTACAGCATTCATTTGGCTGTACAACTGTCCTAAGTTATTCCAAGGGAGTCTTCCGTGAGGGGTAGACAAAATAACTTGACCCAATCTAAAAGAAATCGACACGCTGGAGTAACCAAACCGAGATGATCGCATGGCTGGAAGTAGTGCATCACTTAGCCACAGGCAGGGTGTTTGCGCACAATACGAATAAGATTAGGACATCAATCCCCAATTTCACAGTGCAAGCTTATCTCCTGGTTTAGATAAGTGTAGGATCAGACATAAACTTCATTCAAGAAGATTACGTTTTTGCAGTCCCCATTTAAGGGTGGTTTAGGTAAGTCAGAGGATTGAGTGGCATTGTGAACTATTCAATCCACCAACCTGTGGACCATGAAAAAAATCGTGATCGTGATTGGGCACGAACAGCACCCAACTGAAGGGAGAACACACCAACTCAACACTCGAATGTTCATGGATGTAAAGACGGTGTTATAATATGTGTGCATCTATAAATTTGTGTGCCTTCTGTTCTCTTCAGCAGCATTGTCAGGCAAGAGATTTGCATTTTGGGGTCAATATTATTTTAACACACGAATGGCAATTATGTACTCTCTGGATTTACACTTAAGCCATCCCCATCGGCGGATTAAGTTAAACCACCAAGTGGAATTTATCGTTAAGCGTCCACTTTGACAACGAAATTTGTATTGATTCTGAATTCATCGACACTTAAGGCCCGACTATAATGACGAGCGAGCATAAGCTATTGTCAAACGCGCATGAGTGAGTGAACGAACGTAACCATCCGCATGAGGCAACCTATAATGTCGTCGACGAATAATTGCGAACATTTCGTTAAGCATGTGTGAATTTGGCAGCTGGCATATTGTGTGCACAAACCACACAAATCTTTCGTTAAGAATGAGTTAGTGCGCTCCAATTGACAGTTGAAAGGGAAAATATGAAAAATGGGCAAATCAGCTGATAATTCGTGTATACACACATATTTGAACGAGCTGGAAATGGACAAATCAGCTTGAGTTGAATTATATCTTCCGACCCGCATGCAGGGTTAAACCACATACGAGAGATCGCCAGGCAATTTGATCCTCCGCCATCGACTCTAACTCATCAGGAGTTTTGCGCAACTGTAAAGAGGCGAGTTTTTGGACTTGGTCCAACCACTGCCAAACGGTCGCCTACTTGATGGAATCGCAGGAATTGTCTAAATAAAGCAAACACGGGAAGAATTTCTGACATATGGCCATGCGCGTATATGCTCATCATTGCAAGCCATGTTTTCTTTTGCAAACATGACGAGAGTTTGACACTAGCTAATGCGCACTAAAGTTGAGCCTTTAAACTCGCACTGTGAAAGCGAGCATTAGTTTAGAAGAAAACTGGAACAAAGACCTGAATAATTTCGTGCGCAGTTTTTGGGAAATCAATCGAAATCTAATTTATTTACGTAAAATTTGGTCAAAAGAACATCAGTCAACTGTGATGTCCCTTCACGATCGTGTCCATTGGAAAGGACGCAACGAAAAGAAGATCCACGGTGGAATATTATGGAAATGTGCAAATGAGAAATATGCGCATCTGCCGCAGTAGGCACGTCTGAGTGAGGGAAAAAGCCAAGGTCTATCAAATAATCCACAACGTCACAAGACGTGTGCATGCCCCTTATTCGAATAATTATAGAGCAAATTTTCACTGCATTTTTCTGTCAATACGAAAAGCGTTTTATTTCCCCAGCTCACCACATGGATCTAAAACAATGAGATCAGCATCACTGAGCAGCTTCGCAAAAAAATGCCGAAGTTAACAGGAGTCCTTACTGGACACTGTGCTATAGGCACGCATGCATCGTGATTGAATGTACCATACAACGACTTTTAGGGGAGCTGCAGGGATGAGGGAGAAATAGAATCTATTCAACATCTGCTATGCGAATGCCCAGCCCTAACAAGGAAAAGAAAACAGACAGAAACAGCAGAGCCTGGAAGACCTGAGAGTTGAAAAGCCTCCTGAGGTTTTCAAATGCACCGGTGGGGTTATAGTAAAAGTAAATAAAGGTCTGTGGTATGATGTAAGGGCACGGATCCGTCTTGTTGGCCTAAGTGAGCTACTGCCGCCCGGCCGTAAGGGCGCCCATAGACCCCATTAATACAACGTGAATGAGGCAATATGAGGGCTCTGCCTGCACGACGGGAGGTTATCTCGCCGTGTAGGCAGGGGTCTCATGAAGTTTTCAGTAAAACTAAAAAAAATGTCTCATGGTAGCAGTAGAATATTGCCTATTGGTCTACGTACAACGTGAATGAGGTAACATAAGACCCTTCCTTCACAACGAGATAGCCTCCTGAAGTGTTTAGTAAAAGTAAAAAAAGGTCTCTGGTAGCAGTAGAATATTGCCCATTAAGGGCAAAGTGGATCCATCTTGTTGGTCGAAGTGCGGAACGGCCCCAAGCCAATAAGGGCCCATGTAAACAACGAGAATGAGTCAACTTGAGACCCCTCCCTACACGACGAGATATTTGAATATTTCCTTACACGATGAATTAGAAGTAAATTTTTGAAATAAAATAAAAATGGATGATTCTTTTGAACAAAACATAAAAACCACAAGAAAATATCAACAATAAATGAAATGTCATGAGATCGAAACGAAATTAAAACAAAAAAAAACAAGAAATCGTTGAAACTTATTATCTAACAAAACGACAAACAATCCAAAAGAGATTTATTCCGTAAAAAAAAATTAACTTACTAAAAACAATCGATTAATTGAATTTATGTATATCTAACGTAATGCAAGAATATGCAGATAATTGCAACAATCAACTTTAAAATGCATATATCTATGAATATAGTTATGGAGTAAACTATTTAGAGTATTTATAAACATCTTCGTACAAGGATAAGAGAGTTTCTGAAGGCGGGAGACGAGGTGGTACTTACCAATATCATCGGTTTTGTAATTTTGAATTACTTCAGCCAGCTCCAGATTACCAGCGATAACTGCGACCTGGGAAGTAGGAGAACATTTAAGAAAACGTGAATAAATTCGAAGGGGGTTGAGTTTTTTTTTTTACAAAACTTCACAAGCGAAAAACACGCAAAAAACAACGAGGAACAAACTAAACACATTATTTAACAAATGAAAACATTGATTTTTGAAAATAAATACAACAGAACTAAATTCCAAGGTTACGACATTTACAATGTGACACTGTTGATGGTGGGATGATGCTTTGTGATCAATGGGGTGAGTTCCTTGAATCAGCTAAGGTTTCCTTTCGTGCAGGTGAGGATACACGAGGAGACAAAGAGAAGAGGAGGACTTTAAGGGAGTAGTCTCAGTTGGAACGCCAACAAATACGAGGGGCGTTCAATATATTCTCGGTATCGGGGTGAAGCTGTGGTTGTATATATAAATTGATTTATTTATCAAGTAATACTATTATTTTAGTGCATTCATGTAAGATTTCATATAAATGTGATTATTAATTCGCGTTTTATCTCTAGTTAAACAGAATCATAATGGCAACTGAAACGATGATGGTGAAAATGAGCATCGCGCTGTAATTAAATTTCTCACTAAGCAAGGAAAAAGTCAAAAAACTATTCATGAAGAGATGGTGGCTGTTTACCAGGGTTCCGCACCTTCATTATCAACTGTGCAAAAGTGGTCAAGTGAGTTCAAGAGAGGCAGAGAGAGCATTGAAGACGACCCCGCTCCGGCGCCCCGGCTACTGCTTGTACGGGAGAAAGCATCAAAGAAGTCGAAAAACTTGTTCTTGAGGATGCCCGAATAAAGGAGAAAATGATGACAGAGATCATTAAGCTTTCAATTGGTATCATTCACACCATTCTTCATGACCATCTTAACCTTTCACAGGTCAGTGCAAGGTGGGTGCCACGAATGCTCACAGCGCCTCAGAAAAAGTGTGAATCGCATGCTGTAGAGAGCTTTTGGAGATGTGTAGTGAGAACGCGGACGGTGTTATGGATCGAATTGTTACTGGTGACGAAACATGGGTCCACCACTATAACCCTGAAAGCAAACAAGAGTCCATGCTGTGGCATAAAAAAGGAACAGAGAAGTTCAAAGTCACTCCGTCTGCCGGGAAGCTCATGGCCACAGTTTTTTGGGACTCAAAGGGAATCTTGCTCATTGAGTAAAAAAAAAAGTGAAACCATCAACGCCACATCCTATGCTTCCACTTTGCATAATTTGCGGGAGGAAATTAAAAAGAAAAGACGGGGCTAACTCGCAGCTGGTGTGTTGCATCTTCATGACAACGCTCCTGTTCACACGGTGCGAGTTTCCAAGGCGGCTGCGCGAGATTGTGGTTTCGAAGAAATCCAACACCCACCCTATAGTTCAGACCTTGCCCCTAGTGATTATATCCTGTTTCCGGATTTGAAAAAATGTCTTCGTGGAAAAAGATTTTCGGATGATGAAGAACTCAAGTCGGCAATAAATGGGTATTTTGCAGAGAAAGAGGAAATTTATTTTTTGAGGGTTTAAAAAAGCTTACCTCAAAATGTAACAAATGCATTGATGTCAGGGGAGAGATTATATTGAGAAATAAAAACAATTTAAATTGAATTCGCATTTTCTTTTATATCGATACCGAGAATATGTTGAACGCCCCTCGTATTTGTTATTTGTGATTCCACACCAACAGCATTTACGTTCGTAGAGAGCGATTAATTTCGTTTGCCGAAGCTGAAGGTGGTGGTTATCATGGCTGCAGCCAGTGTTGCGACTTACAACATTCAAAGCGTGGTAGATCTCGAAGAAAAAGTGGTCGATTTGAAAAACACATTTACCTTCCACTCTCTTAAATGAAATGAAAAAATGGACTGGACAGCTGAGGCGAGGAATGTTTCACATTGGAACAGTTGACTTAGTTATCCTCACATCTTCCCAGACGGAACTCCAATGTGCACTCGATGGGGTTGTGGCCGCATGTGTTGATGCTGGGATGAAGGCTAACGTGAACAAATCAGAGGGTATTGTAATTTCCAGAACGCCGGTCCAATGCACTCTACATGTTAGTGGAGCCCCAATGAAGCAGGTGGAGATGTTTAAGCATCTTGGGGTATTTTTCACGAGTCATGGGGGGAGTAATTCTGAGCTTTCCTTAAGGATTGGTAAATTTTGAAACAGCTTGGAAGAACTGTATTCAGAAAGGCCGAGCTTGGTGTCAAAGCCAAGTTAGCAGTTTTCAACTCAGTATTTATTCCAGCTCTCAGCAATTGTCACGAAATTTGGAAAATTACCGAAAGAATAAGATCGCGAATGGAAGCTGCTGAGATGAGACACCTTCGTGCTGTTGTGGTGATAGGGTGAGAAACTCGGCAGTGCCCGAGGAACTCAACGCTGAGCAGCTGCTTCTTCGAACGGAAAGGGCTATGCTTCGGTGGTTTGGTCACGTGGCACAAATGTCCCCATCTTCACCACTTCCGAGGCGGGCGTTAAATGCGATTCCATCAGGCAGGCGGCCGTTTGGCAGACCCAGGACTAGGTGGCTGGACCAATTCCATAAACGCGCCTGGGCATAACTCCTGATGATTTAGTGTCGAAGACATGTGCAGCACAATGGGTCCAACCCACCGTGGGCCCACCACGTCAACCCCCAAATCGTAATAGAACGTCAAGCAAACTGTTGGACATTTTTGTAAGCGAGTTGCGTTCGTATGACGTTTTTGTTCAACTCACATTTCATAAATGAAAATAGCAGTCTTAAATTAATTTAACGACAAAAGTGAGTCGAAATCAGTCAATGCCGGAAGACCGTAATATTTTTCATCTTTGATTTGACAGATGTCATTCTAACGCATGTGTTGACGAAAAACACTGCGTTAGTCAAAAATGAGAAAGATGAGAGGATCGTAATGAAACCAGAAATGAAGTATTATAGAGATGCCCAACCTCTCTTGCCCCTTAAAATTTTTGACAACCATTTTTTTTCCTTTTCCAAACTGACCAATCAGAGATCGGCATTTAGGTTATTTCGTGAATGACTGTCAAAAAGCCTCTGAAATTCGTCGATGGAGTAAGGGTCAATCAGCTGTGAAGTTGGGCATCTCTATAAAACATCATTTCTGATGGAAAGAGCCGGCTAAAATTATGTTAACGACAAAAGTAATTTGAAATGTGTTGACATTTCAGAAACGAAAACTGCTGACGAAATACTTTCATCTCTTATTTGAGAGAGAGAGGGAACAGCTGATTTACGCAGTGCTTCATCGCATTCTCTCCGTAACATGAAGTCGGCTGGTACAACGCATTGTTGTGTTTCGCCCATAATGGGGCAAGTAACTTTGAAGCTGAACGAATGGGAAGGACATCCATTCGGATCTGACATCCCCGCTTTAACCGAACGCCATCCAACCCAACACATGTTAATATACAAGATTTTACCATTAAGCAGTTACTTGACGGTTTTGTTGGAGGTCTATAAGTGAAATAGAGATTCCGAAGTATGTACGTGGCTTGAACTATGAGCAGGTTATGATCGCCATGATCGCTAATCTGAGTGCACTATAGGCAGAACTGTAAAAATATTCGCATCTAGCGCTGACGTTGTAAGGCGTTCCCATCACGAAAGTGGAAACCCTACAAAAAAAAAAAAAAATGGCTGCTTTTATGGTGAAGTCAGGTTAGGTTGGAGTAGCTGACTGGCTGTTGGCAGCGGTCACACTAAGGCCAGTGTTACCACGGAGGCCAGTTGATCATAAAGCGGGGCAGATTTTTCATACTAAAAGGAATTCAAGTAATTTTTTTTTAATGCGGGGAACCCTTCTCTAAGTGGAGTATCATGAGATCGGTGCCCAGAACGGGTTTCTTTCCACGTTTACAGCACATCCTATCTCAGTTGATATCTTCATCGAGGACAGTTCACCAAATCGGGCTTCCTGATATCAATATGGAACAGTGGAGCTTGAAAAGTATATTTTGACAAGTTCCAGGATCTTGGGTTTCTAGCTTGATTTCGTGTCCGGGATAAGGCCTTTTGAGCTACCATTCAGTGTTATCCAAGTTCCACACATTGTGGGAGGGTCAAAGACAGAGTTTTTGCATTTCCTCGTAAAGAGAACCGGATCTGTTTTCCGCGGATTGACAAATAAGCCGCATTCTTTCGTCCATTTTTCTAGCTCGAAGGGCAGTGTTGAGCAATAAAGAAGGACCAAACCCATCAATTTTAAGGCGAGTGCAACGTTTGTGTTTGTATTATTTTTTTAGAAAACAAAATCAAAGGACAGATGTACAATTTCATCGATGTCACCTGAAACTGAAACTTAAAATAACCTTCAAAGTTCAAAAAATATCCCAAATAATCGCTTGAGGTCAACACTTCAAGCTAAATTTAGAAACAAAATTTACAAAAACAAGGAACCAATAGCCACAACATAAACACCAAAAACTCAAACTCAAATACTAGAATACTTCATAAGAACACCAACAGGAAAATTATTACAGAATATACAAGTCACAGCACAGAGTTAAGAGTTAAAACTAAATTAGAAGTTAAGTTATACACAACAAATAAATACAAACATGTTATTAAATAAATTGAAAAGAATAGAAATAAATACCTGATAGGGAGTTTGATTTGCATAATTAAGTGCCTCACGTTGGGCACCCCGAAAAAGAAGCATTCTAGCACAAGCCTCTTGGTTGTTAACAGCGCATACATGCAATGGTGTATTACCGGAAGCGTTACGGCCATCCATGTCCGCACCATAAAACAATAAATGTTCCAAATGGTGGACCAGACCATGTCGGCATGCCTAATATTATAATTATATAGAAATTATATTTGTTTTTAAGAAATACATATGTTTTTGTTTTTAGGCAAACAAGTTGTTTGGTGGTGAGAAAAAGGTTTTTTTTTTGTTGAAGTTTTGAAGTAAGAGGATAGAAGTTTGTTGGAAGAACCAGAGTTTTATTTTTATTTCCTCATGAAAACAAATTACCGCTAGATAGAAGGGAGAACTACTTAGAGGAATATGTAAATTTTTTATTTTTAATATTTCCATCACCAAAAAGTGTTTATCGTTTATTTTATTAATCTACAGGGAAATGTTGCCTTTGAGTAAAAAGATGAAGACTCCTCGAAAGTTGGCACTTAAGCATTGCACATTCATGAAGCGAAGGTTGTGGTTTAGATCTAGGTTATAGACGCTTCTTAAATACAGTAAGTTGTAAAGGAGGTCGATGGTGAGTTGTTTTTGCTCATTCTGGGTGCCTTCTCTGAGTCATGAATGACTGAGAAGAACCAGAGGCTGTTTAAATCGAGTCACGATCTTCCGTTAAAACTTTGGCCATTTTTACCCCTTGTCCATGTCGGCATTGAGCCATACTCTTACAAAATTCCCGGCTCCGCTACAGCGTTTTTTAGGCAGTGTTACGATGGCAATGCATAAAAAACGCTGTCAGATGAAATCAAGAGGCAAGGGAGGTAGAAGTTGGATGTCTCTGTCCTCCATTATCCCTGGTCTAGAGTCGAGAGGTAAAACAGGACAAGAAAAAAAGTATATGCTGTGGAGACAAAATGGACATCCTGTCCAGAACGACACAAAGGGCGACACAAAAAACGGAAGACACTCGCTATTGAATTGACCCACAAAAGTGGAGAGAGTCTTTAACAATTTGCTCTTGTTCAACTGGTTCATGGAGAGGCTTTTGAAGCCTAGAAGATTCACAACCAGAAGTAGAGGTACTACGGAACATTGTTTACCTCATCCTGCGGTAAACAAGTCCAAGACCCTCAGTGCTCAACAGGCAACGAAATCTCATTCATACCGCCCCTGCTCAACGACATTGAGCGCATTTTCCAGAACCCAGTTTCTCTGGTCCTATTTTCTTGTCTTGCAATGTGAGGGAAGGTAAGTGTCGTTCCATACTCCACACCAGCGAGCTTACCTTAGCCGAAGCCAAAGAGGATGATCTGACAGAATATTTCAAATTAACAGAATGATGAGCGATTTGTCAACTTGGCAGCACTGGTCGTATTGACAGCTTGTCTGTCAGCTGAGACTTGATTTGTTGTCAGTATCGAAAATCTGGTAAGTATCCCTCGACATTTGTGAATGGACTCCTGTCCGAACTGCTGTTGCAAATTGTGCGGTCTATTCTTCAAAGATCAGGCGTCTGTTTGTGGGACATAAGGCGCGTCCACTTCCGTCATTTACGAGGTTCATTCTCGTATGAGGGAAAGAAGAAGTCCATTATCGAGAAGAAGTTCTCCTAAACTAGACCCTATACAACAGACTTCTCCAGGAAGTCGTCGCATCGTTAAACCAAGTCTCTGCTTGGGCGTTTGGCGAACTGGACAAGTTATTGGACCACATTCAAAGATGTCACAGTCATAGACCACACATTGGACACAATCGAATTGTTCTCGATGATCACTTCTTCTCGCGAAACGAGGCCTGTACATTTGTCTGCAAGGCCATGTGATCTGGACAATGGGTAAGGCTTCTTCATACAATCGCACATCGGGGCAAAAAGGATTGCTTGTCTGTCAAAAATGCTTGTCTAAAATTGTAGGCAAGGATTGCTTGTCTGCTTGTCTAAAATTGAAGGCAATGTCTCAATAAAAATGAACAAAAAAAAAACATAGTCTACCACGAAGTTGCAACACTTTCAAAGTCACCTTTCAAGGTCAACACCATCCCATGCGCTTCTCCGTTCCCCAAAGGCAACATTTCACATTTCAACGCTCTCTCGAGAGAGAATCTTCCAGTGACGTCTAAAAATAAATAGTTTACCTTCAATGTGCGCAGTTAGCTCAAAACCAAAAAAAAAAAAATTAAATCGAATCATATCAAAAACCTTTTATCCTTCAAAACAACCGTGTAACGTCTCGACCCGCTCTCCAATGTTTGATCGCAAACGCGAAGCACTTACCTGATGCACTTCCTGCCAACCCTGATTATCCTGAATGCCAAGCGTGGCATGGTCGTGCAGCAGGCTCTCGGTTATCTTAGGATCACACTTCTTCGTCACCGAGATGTAGAGTGGAGTGATGCCGCGCCCGTCCTTGTAGTTGGGTGATGCACCAAGCTCGAGGAGAGTGCTGCAAACAAAGGAACGTCACAACAATCAGTTTAAATCTACTTTGACCAGTCGCCAGCTGCTTATTAGCCGCACACGAAACGTGGTGATTACACTGCGGTCACCGTGCCCGAAATTGGCGAGCTTCGCATGCCCGTCAGTGTCGCAGCAGTAACTCGAAACATTCGAAAGGTATCCGCGGCACGCATATATGGCCAACATGTTCGGAATTGCGGCAATAAAAAGTCGCCTTTTGGCCTGGCACTTGTCGACTCGTTTCGCTCGCACTCCGAGGTGCACCGAGCACGGTGCATGCCGCACACACTCTGAATTAAGACAAAATTAACTTCCATCAAGTTGGCGATTAATTAGGCGATAAGTGCTGTATGGCCCAATAAAAAAGAAAAGTGGTCGACAAGTGATCGCCCATAAATCGCGGCTGCAGCCGAAAACAGCGGCCGCCACGACTGCGGTTCATGCGTGGCGACGTGGGCTATGCGCTGAATGTACACGGGCAGGAGATAAGAATGTTCAACACTTACGTCACGGCTTCCAGGGAGTCCTTCTCGACGGCCTTGTGCAGAGCGGTTGCGCCGTCCTTTGTCCGATAGTCCAGCAGGGCACCGCCGTTTACCAGGGCGATGAGCAGCTTATTTGGTTTCTTAGCTCCGGTGGCCACGGTCAGTGGGGTCTCACCACTTTCCGGGCAGTGGAAATTGGGGTCCAGCCCTTTGGCGCACATTTTTGCGATTTTCTCCACGTGGCCGCCGTTGATGCACTCGAGGAATCGGCGCAGATTCGCTCGTGTGTGCAGTGCCTTCAGTTGCCGTTCGTCCAGGTTTAACATCTTGTAGACGCGGCGCTTGTATTTCAACTGAAAGTGAAAACCAGCAATGGTTAGTCAAATGTGTGGAATTTTGGAAATCTACGATAAAGTTATCTGTGTTGACGCTGCGGATAAGGCGATGTTGCGTGTGCGAGTGTGATGCGGGGCGAGACAAGGCACTGCAGGCGAGTAGATCAACAAGCAAACAGATCTTGAAAATTTCACGAAGGTTTGCATGATTCTGGGAGACAATCTGAGAGACAATGTCTCGCCTCAAAGTCATGCGCTGGAAACAGATACGCTGCGCGGTTTTGTGGTTACAGCTGATTTCGTAATCGACTCTGACAAGCAGATTGTTTACGAATCGGCTTCGCGAGCAGATCGTGAGAAGAACTGGATCTGGGAGCAGGTCGAGGGAGTTTCTAATGGAGTTTGAAGAAGTTTATGGTGTGTCTCGCCATTTGGTGGTTTCTCAGTGAATTTTTGGGCTCCGGCAGTGATCCTAAGTAGGGTGCCAAATCTGGGAGTGTGGAAAAACGCCCGAAACGATGCCTGGAGGTTGAAGTTTGCAGCAATGTCGTGGTCGTGACGGGGGCCTGTAGACATAGGCGCTTTGTATCTTTTCGTGCGCGAGGCTTAAAGGTAATTGTTCCTGATAGTCTCAACTTTGTTGGCACCACCAACTACCGAGATGGCCATGGAGCTAACTTCCGCAATTATTTGTGTTCCCCACAGCTTTGTGCAGACTCAGTCGGGCGAAGTTTGAGAAGATCTTTTTGATAGGTATGGCTTCTGAGCGTAGGCAGCGACTCGAAGGAGATGGAGTTGCTTGTGTCGGAGATCGAACCCAGAACTCTCGGCACCTATCCACACCCCACGGCGACCACGTCCTATAACGTTAGTCGAAAAGGAAGTATCCATATCCACTTACCAGCTTACTGAGAAATCTCTAAAATACCCAAAAGACAAGTGTTGCCTTTCTGCATGTTTCTTGGACTCGACATACATGCTAAACGGGGAGCCATTACATGCCTGGTTGGTTACCCAGTGTGTTCTGTCAATCCCCTCAGTCCCATCCGCATCCTATCGCAAAAGCTGGTAATGTGCTTCTGAAAGCTGGTGCCACTAGTGCGGGGTGGTGCACTCACTCTTCTCAAGAACGATGTTGAAGCAATCACGTCCCAACGAGTCGTTGTCTAAGACCTTTTTTGACACGAAAGTCTCGATGAGTTGGTCACCGAACTCGGTGAAGCAGGGAGAATTCTCCACAACTTGATGAGTTTGGCGGGAATGTCAGAATGTGGCTATCGAGATGTATAGCTCCTCTATATGGCCGTTATCATATGCGGGCCTTGAAATCGACGGACAGGTACTTTTTGTTGATAGGCTTTTCTTTTCCAGCATCGGCGAAGACCTGTCTTATTGTAGCCTTCGCTACCCTGGACCCAGTGACAAGCATGCCGACGTGACTGCGAAGGGAAACTTTTCGGCATGCTTTATTTTCCGAGAAAGGGAGCAGATGTCGGTGGAGTAGTGTGGAGTGGAGCACTGCATACATTTTGTAAAGTTTTCAATCCGCATCAACTTGGCTGCGGATTTCCAGGAAGAAAGATCATCATCATCATCATCTTCTGACCCGGATGCTCCACTAAAGGGTAAACCACGCATGAGAGATCTCCAGTCAACTCGATCCTCCGCCATCGTCTCTAGGTTGGGGTTAGGTTGGTTGGTTGACGTGGTGGGGCTACGTCACACTGAGGTCTTATTGGCCTCGTTGTGATGCCCATGCCATCAACTCTAACTCATCAGGAGTTATGCCCCGGCGCGTTTATGGACTTGGTCCAGCCACCTAGTCCTGGGTCTGCCAAGCGGTCGCCTGTCCGATGGAATTGCATTCAACGCCCGCCTCGGAAGTCGTGATGAAGGGGACGTTCGTGCCACGTGCAACAGAAAGTACATTTTTAAACAAGATTGACTATAGATGGTGCCATTAAGAAAAATCCGGACATGGCCAACAATTTCCCCAAGCATTTTTAAACAGCCACCGTAGAATCTCGAGAGCGTGAGCTAATTAAAACATGGCCAGCTCACAGTTTAGATAGATTTTGGCCTCATTCATCGTCATCGCCGCGTCTGGAAAATGTCGTCCGAAAACTGCCACCAATCCGGCGGCTGAAGTGTTTGCGGTTTTCGAAGATGTTTGACTTTTCCCTGCCGTCTCCCCCGATGGAATAGGAGACTGGACGACTACAAGAGGCCACCACAATAGGGAAGTAACATTGCTGCCCTGGATATCCTCGTTCCGTATTGACTGCAGTTTAACTTTACCCAACTTAAGCAAGTCCCACACTTTATCTCGTTGGCAGTGTGAAGCACGAACTTTCCCATTATCAGAACCAACACTTGCGCTGATTTTCTCGTTCCGCAGATTATTCAAAGGAATCAACTCAGAGACAAGTGAGAGATTGCTGGTCATGGAAAAAGCGCCACAATTGTTCAAACTATTCCCGCAACAATGAGCTGCTACCCGCATCCCCAACCGCGCTTGTCTGCAAACTCTCTGGCTCTCCTAAAAGCTTCGAATTTCTTTGAAAATAAATTGAATTCACCGCTTGTGGAAGTTTTAAGCACCTTTCGCCATATCCGAGGTAATTTTACTTTTATTGGCATCACACCACCCACTCGCACCCCCTTAACGCACGAAGGACTTTCAATCCAAGCATCACATCTTAAACCATCGACTTACCTCTAAGTATCCGACAGGGCCATTAAATGGATAGTCTCCCAGACGGCGCTCCTCGTCCAGGAACTTTCCGGCTTTGCCGTTCGAGGGCGGGCAGAATAGTCCGTAGTTGAAACTTTCCTTAAGTTCCTGCAACAAAAAAGGGATAAAATATTTGATTAGATCCAGTTCAGTTTTCTTCAGAAAATTCGATCAAGAAATGCAAATTTTGGTCATCAATCGCCGAGAAGTTTTTCGCTGACAATAGCCTCGCCTCGCCCAGCAGACAATCCACAGACCGCCGCACCCGCCCCAGGATCGATTTCATTTGTGCATTGTATTGGTGGAAGTTGCAGCCATCGCCTCGTTCATGCGGGAAGCATTCAACTGCTGGTTGAACGAAGGGGGAGGGACGGCGGGAGGCAGGCATTTGAAGTGTCATTGTGTTCCGGACTGTGATATTTCAGAACGGAGGACGCCCCGAGAGCTCCTCCGCTTTCTGCTCGGAACACCATAGGCGTTGTTTTAATACACTTGACCCATAAAGTTTTGAAGTGTTCTTTTCACTTTTAGATGGATTCTGCTTACGTACGTCTTTGGCCACTTTAACAATGCGGAGGAGTGGGCGGTGGGGACGACTAGTCCGATGGCGGGAGGATATTCAACTTTAAAAGGCTCCATGTGCTCGGAGATGAGTGATGAGAGATGTAATTACATCCTTGGCGTGTAATGATAATGGAAGCAGATATGATGATGGCGATTGTGTTCCAGAAAATGTGTCAATTGCTTGGAGGAACTGGGCGTAATAGAAGTTTGGGAAGGGAACATCTAGATGGAAGTGGGTTGGGGGATCCCAACTTAGAAGTGTGCTGGTGATGATCACGGGAGGGAAGGACTCCGAGACTCGACTTTGAAGAAGGCTTATCTTTTTCAACTATTTCTCGAGATTTGCCATCGAATCGGTAGCAGATATAGCCGACCTCGTATTGTCGACGGACCGCACTTGTCGGTTTTCTGATCAAAACTGCCCTGAGACGGGATTGGACATGCCTACAAGACAACGAAGACAAGAGCAAAGATGCCTGTCATGACATATCGAAGATCACCTTCCACGCTCTACCGTAGTTTTTGCCTGAATTAGACGACGTAACGAAAATGTTCAGTTCTCAGATCAATCTTCGTCTGTAACTCGTCTGAATGCTTGGTGCTTTTCTTTTCAAAATCACGATCTGTTTCTTCTGTTTGGACAGGCGGTATCAAGATTAGAGCAGTGTTGGGACGTGAGAGTGAAAATGCATATTCATGCAGCCAGGCTTGCCATAAATGTGCTGGAGTTAGGCGCTTCAAATCCTGGAGCTTAGAGTTGACCGATCCACATCCACAGGCAGATCCTTGCTCAACGTCGCCTGTAATATCCTGTCCAGCATGCTGTGCCCTTCTGCATTACTCGGCGCTCTGGTTCGTTTTAAATCGTCTACAGACCAAATATTCTCACAAAGGCAAATTTGTATTCTCTTAGCAACTTAAAGGGACATATGTACACACGACTACTGTGTGTATCCTCTGTCACAATTCATGAGAAAATGAAACAGAATGAGAGAGTTTTTGTAGCTTGCATTTTTGTGGGAGACGCCAAACGACTTAGTATAAATATGTGAAATTTAACCCGAATCACGTTGATTTGAGTGCCTCGTCGCTTTACTAGAGGATAGCTCCAATCCCACCCAGAAATCCAATTTTTTAAGAAAACGAGACGTTTGCGTTGTCCTTTTTCTTCGGCTCTCATTGAATACAGTCAATCTGGGAAATTTAGCGAAGACGCGATCCTGTTCTGCACTAAATTCATACTGAGATTACAAGAATTAGCAAATGTAACCACCGAATGGAAATTGATCCCACTTGAAGTGTACACAATCTGCAACACGTGCTGCCAATCTTTTTGAATTTAATCGGAGTAAGAATTGGAATGGTTTTTTGTCACCTCACTTGAATTCAAGAATACAGATTTTGATGTGAGGTGACAGAAAATAGAGACGCGAGAATATGTCACCTCGTCTAAGAGAACAAGGGGGACAGGAAGAAGTGCCTTCAACCCCATCCGAATTTGACTCTTGCAGTCTTGCTGTTGCGGTGTCGGTGCGTTGATGACTACGCATTTGAGCATACGCTACCTGAGTTCGATTCACGGTACGAGCAACATAATGTTTACGGCTATAACTACTCTTGTCATGATTGAGCAGGATACGTGATCATTTTCACGGTATAAGTGTCTAGAGAAAGCTTCTTCAGATTGGCCGTTCGGAGTCGGTAAAACTGTTGGTTGCAGGCGCAACACGTGTGTTTGCTCTAGTAGCTAGACTCTATTTTTAAAATATATTTATTCAATTTTTGACATCACACTGCGTCAAACGTCACCACCAGAGGCAGGATTCATAATTCTGTACAAGTGCTCGCATATGCCGACGACATTGACATCATCGAAGGACACTGTAAACTGTCAATGGAGCTCTTGTGCTCATCGAACGAAGCAGCTAAGGTGGACCTGGGGTGAATAAACGTGAGATAAGGTCTACAAAATGGTCAAGCGACGCTCTGGACGAGGCGTCAATATAAACCGTTATAACTTCGAAGTAGTCTACTTGGCTCCGAAGTCAACTCAAGCAATAATCCCACAGAAGAAATAAACCGACGGATCGCCCTTGCCAATCGCTGTGTATTTGGGCTTTGAACGCAGTTGAGAAATAAAGTCCTCTCTCGAAGGACGAAGATATCCATAGTCCCAGTCCTGCTCTATGGCACAGAAGCAGTTTCGCTAACTAAAGGGGATGATGAGAGATTCTTGAATACATAGAGAGCAAAGCCCTTCGTATAGTGTTTAAAGGCTAACATCAAGCGACAACTTGTATAGGTTGTACAGTGACATGGGTCTGTTCGAACAAGTTCGAGTTATTCGCTTCAGATGGCTGCAGAACCTGATGGACACCAATGATCCGGACAGGACAGTCTTCGACGCCAACCCCATGGTTAAGAAAGCCCACGCCCACAATTGCGTAAGTATAGCTGGAAAGGGGCCTCAATCAGATGGACGTGCGAAGCAACTAGCACAAGACCGTGCTGGATGTAGAGGCATGTTGGCTGAGGCCCAGGTTCACCCCCACACCGGCCAATGAAGCAGTTTGCTTTAAATTACCGTCAAATGCAAACTAAATAACGCACTCTGCAAGATGGGGAGTGTCGCATCCAAAGTTAGGCGGGAAACTCAAAAAATCAATGACGTTTGAAGCGACCCTCGACTCATCAGTGTTCGATTCAAACAATTTTGTTTAATAATCGCAATTTGCTCTGTATCCCGGCTAGGATTGTCTGGCCACTCTTAGTTCCCTCAAAATGATGATCCTATCTGTGCCACTCTCCCTCTCCTGACATTCCAAGTTTAATAGTCATCCTGCACAAGCCCAAGCCACAGTATTCCACTTTACCGCGACCACCTACAGATTAACCTCAGCAGTCTTGCATTCTGTACCAATTTCATAGAACCTCACCGCACACGACACATACGCAGACACCCACACGAGCAACGAGTGTCTTTTTCAGAGAATTAATGGCCTAAAGAGATTAAGGAGCACGCAAAGAGAAAGAATAGTCATCTCACCCCATGCATCGGCTTCTGCTGCGGCAGGCAGGCGCACTGCACACATGCACTCCGCCCGAGGGCTGGGCCATCATCTCTCGAGCACGACCTGAACTGAACCCTTCGCCTCATTCGGTCTCCGTCGAATAGATCAACAAGCAGCGCCTCGGGCCAGAATCAGTGTTGGCTCCTCACTCGTTCTCTGAGTCACACACGGCACGGCACAAGTGCTCCTTGCGCGGCCCCCGTCTAGAACAATGACGAACAGCAAGCCGGCAATAAAATGCAAAAAATACAAGGAAACATGAAATAGATCCAGCGACGGATGGATCTATTTCATCACCTTGAGGTGGTTGAGCTGCCGCTGCCGCTGCCGTTGCTGCTGCTGCTGCGGCGGAGCACTTCGGTGCAGCTTCAATCGTGCTCTTTCCCGGAATCTTGAGTGCAGTGTACTCGTGCCACCACCCCAGCAGTGCTCCAGAACCCACCGCGGCTTCGAGTTTAGGAGGTTATTTATATCTAAACCGACTTGGCGCGCATGTGTAACAAATGAAGCGCTATTCGACGCACGAATGCTATTCATTACACCGGCAGGCGGCTGAGCCATGGGCGGGGAGGGGGGGCTTCTGTTAATTCGAATAGATTAAGGGAACGAACTTGGACCCTCCCGTTCTTGGTGCGCCCGGGCTGACTGGCAAAACAAATTGCTGCGTTGGCACCAAATGACTGCCAGCGATACACAAATGCAAGCTCTCTCTGCCCCAGCCACCGCAGCCGGATGTAGTCATGCGAAGGGGGAACCTGCAGGATGTGAACTTTTGAGATGATTTTTCTTGTGCGTAATCTGTTTTGACAAGTTGTAATTTTTGGCCTGCAGCCGCAGTGAGGTGCTTCGCTTGCGTGTTTGTTTTGTTTTTAAATCGGAACAGCATCGCAGAAGGGTTAGTTGAGGAGGGCATCTATGCCAAGTGGTGATGTGCGCAGAAGAATTCTTCTTTATTTTGCCCTTGGGCGGAGGGTTGTACAAATGGATTGCAAAGAGAATGCAAACGGTGCCTGTAGGCAGGCGTACAGAAAGGCTTAGTAGGCGATGGCAAATGTGAGGACTAGGTAAGTGTTTCGAGGGAGTTTAGCGAGGATTGGTTTAGCTGCTTCTATGGGTGCAGGTCGAGACAGTGTCTTAAGTACATTGACTGAGAAAGTCGTTTGAGAAGCTTATTCCTGGCATATACTCGAGAGAGGCTGAGACGTGAGTTTGGGAATTGAACCAGTGTCATTGAAATTCGTATGTTTAGACAATTTGGTCAATTAGGTCGGGTGTTCCCGCTGGGAACAGAGCATAGAGTGGATGAGGTCTGCTTGTGCCGCCTCTTTTGTGCAGTGTTGCAAGCAAGGAACCCAGCATAGCGCTTCCTCTATATATTGCCCGTGATCTAGGACCGATCATGTATCTGAAGCTGGTGCCCTCCTGCCTCGCTTCGAAGGAAGGACGGGCTCAGTTCTACTGACTTTGTGCAAATGATGTGTTGAACGAAGGCTTTTATCAAATGCAGCTAATTCAATGGGAACCCACTGCAATGACTTCTGCAAGAGCTGCGCGGACGAAGAGGAAGAAGAAACTGTGCTTCACTACCTCGGCACCTTCCCAGCACTTGCAAGGACAAGGAAAAAGACGCTAGGTAGCTATTTTTTTAATTATAGAATTTTAAAATTAGCAAAATTTATAAAAAGTGTTTCTAAACCATCAGAGGTGTGCATCATCCAAGATGGTGGTGTGTAGTTAGTGCCCTAAAGAGCAAACGGTGCATAAGCTGCCGAATAGTGATTCCACAATGGATCCAATCGGGATGTAAGTGACCCAAAACTGCTTAAATTGCGGCAATTGCATTAACCTAACCTTACCCTAACTTATTCTTGACAGACGTGCACATGGGAATACTTCGGAAATTAAGATACGTTAGACCTGTTTAGATAAGTTTCGTTGAATTCGTTAAAATAATGCTCCCCACCTCTTGTGGGATGCCAAGGCTTTGTCGCTAAAATAATGCTCCCCACCTCTTGTGGGATGCCAAGGCTTTGTCGTCGTGATATTAGCAAAGCACTTGAAATTTCATTCTGAAGACGCTCTTATCTGAATTTGCACTTGCATATCGAATATTGCATGAAAACATTAAAAGATAAAAAAGAGGATGTTTAACAAATATCCCATTGATCCCAAAGGATGACGGTTCATTTAAGTAATAGATTTTCTTGTTTCGTTTTATTTTAGAAAAATGTATAAAAGTATTGAATCTGTAACTTATTAAATTCGTGCGGTTTGCTAAGAGATGGCGTAACTTGTATTATTCCATTGGAGCATGCGTTGGAAAGCTACTGTCATTGTACGTCATTTCAGTATATGTCATTCATTTGAAGCGTGAACAGCTTTTTCACTCAAATATGTCGAACTATGCGCCTGAAAAAGTGTTTTTGGGGGGAGTTCTTCTTCATTACTTTAAAATGAAGAAAACTTATGCCGAAAGCCAACGTATTTTGGTGGAAGTTTATGGTGAACATGCGCTAGCTGAGCGAACGAGCCAAAAAGGTGATATTGGTTTGTGAGATGATGAACGTGGCAACCAAAAACGTTTGAACATCAAGAACTGGAAGCATTACTCTTTGAAGATTGTTGCCAAACACAGCTGGATATATTCAAAATCAAGGAAATTGGATTACACATGAACTCAAGCCGAGAGACGTCGAAAGGCGGCTTTGCATGTCCGAAATGCTGCTGGAACGCCACAAAGGGAAGTCATTTTTGCATCGAATTGTTACTGGTGATGAAAAATGGATCCATTACGAGCACCCCAAGCGCAGAAAATCATATGTGAAACCCGGCCAACCAGCCACATGGCGCTAGGGTAATGCTCTGTATTTGGGATCAGACGGGTGTGCTGTATAATGAGCTGCTAAAACCGGGTGAAACCATCAATGGACAACGCTAACGAACAGAATTAATCCGTTCGAAGAGGGCAGTAGCAGAATATGCAACCAGACACGAGGCAATAATTTTCCATCATGACAACCCTTCTGACTACCATTTGCTCCGGTCGATGCAGAACGCCCCACTCACTGAAATACGGTTCACATCAGAGCAGAATATCAAAAAGTGGATTGATTCACTCTTGGGTGCAAAGCTGGCGCAGTTCTTTTGGGATGGGATCCACGAATTGCCAGAAAGATGGGAATGAGTCATAGCTTCAGATGGGCAATACTTTGAATAAAACTATTGTACTTGTCTTTCTTAAATAAACGTTAAAATTTTGAAAAAAAAAAAAAACAACCGCACGAATTGGGTTATAGACCCAATAATATATTCTTTTTGTTTTTTTTTTGTTTAAGAAAAATGTATAAAAGTACTGCTTTTTTCAAAAGGTTTTTAATTGTTCGTATCTGGGTCCACGTGGATTTTAGCTTCTTCTCGTGTTTTCGTGGATTTATTCATCCAAAGGTGGTCCAAAGGTGGTCTCCGTCTACGAATGGATGAATAAATCCAATTTAATCCAATTTATTCATCCATTCCATCCATTCGACGGAGACGAAGACCACCTTTAATTTCACGTCGACATTTTTCGTGTGTCACTGTCAGGCCCAGCCCGACAAGCCGAACCCTTGTTAAAACAATCACTATACTCCAAAGCACTCGTTACTTTGCAAATACACCCTGGCACCGAATCAATCGTTGTTCTCCTCTCGATCCAATTGAGGACACCACAATATGCACATCAGGAGCGGCTGCTAAAGTAAATACCCACACGGCCTTCACGCGCTGTAATTGCCTGATTAATGTTTTATAAACAATTTACGGGAATTACAATCAGTTGCGTCATCAGTTTTGAGCCATTCGAGGCAATTATGATTGGCCCTTAAATTGATTTGATTGCAGAGTGAAATAAAAAAAATGCATTTGTCTTCTCATTCGACTGATTTGGAAGCACTCAGCGGCAATTATTGCGAACCAACGAGCATATCTCGTCATTTTTCAATTAATAGTGAGCTTGCAGTAATCCCCTCATGCTCTTTTTCAGTAAATCCACTGAGTGCTCCCGGAACAGACGTCAACACTCTGATTGTATTTAAATCAATGTCGTCCTTGGATATGTTAATTGATAGCGATATGTTGTGGCAGCCGTGTTGTGAATTAGTGCGTCGATCGCTACGCAGCCCGCGTTCGATTTCCGGCAAAATACTTTTCACAGCCCCACCTCGGACAATGCCCAAGGAGTAAAACTTCAAATTGGCCCTCGGCATAAAACTAAACTAAAGCTAAACATCTTTGATGGTACTCTGCATCCGACAGTCAACGTTTCCATGGAAGTCTTTGACTACGTGGCTGTGGCACAACTCAATAGAGGGCTTTCGAATGCCTACTGGCGAGAGCTGACCATAGATGGCGCTGGCTGCTTGAAGCTTGAGGCTTGAGGGTTCTAGTGATTAGTTCTCAGGCCGCAGTAACGTAGAGTCAAAGCTCAGCCACTCATATTCCCAGATCTCCGTTTCGTTCAATTCCGGACTGTAGACTTACTTTTCTGGAAATGTTGACTGTCAACGGAAAAATTCGCAGGCCCCGAGCCTCATGTTGCACAGTTGTTGCAGAATGTAGGCCCAAGTTGAAGCGAAGTATAAAAAGAGGTTCTCCAGAATACCCTCGGCCTTGCTCGAAGCATTTGACAGAAATCTCATTAGATTCGGTGCCATCTTTGCGTGGAAACGACTTGATCTCATTTTGCGACCCTTTAGAGCAGACTGGTGGGCTCATTATTAGCTCTTTGCAACGGACGCCTGCCTTCCCTTTAGCGTCATCTTTCCAAAGCACTACAATCGTCTCATGTCTGATCTATCACATGTTCGTGTCTCCTTCAAATGACTTCGAAAATGCAGTCAAAGATAATCGCATCATTTCCCAGAGACTCTCCTAGGGCCGGCCTGTGTGGTCTGACTTTCTTTGGCGAAACCCCTCGAGAGACCCCGTTTAACTGACAAAAATTTACTCGCAACACAAAGCACTTCACGAGATTTATGCGCATTGATTCACTTTGAAATTTATTTTGAAACCGTCACCCTCTTCTCTTTCGTGGAAGATACACACACACACACACCGACAACGTCCCCTTATCGCACGCACCCTAATTAGAAACATTCTGCCCGCTGCACCGTACCGAGACAGCGGCGGCGCCGCCCCACCCTTTCGTTTGCACAAGGGAGCAGGAGGAAATTATGTGTCGGGTGTGTATTGCATTATCACGGGCGGGGGAGGTGTGCAGGGCGGAGAGAAGCACTCCAAACGGCAACCCACCGCAAGGCGAAAGAACACAAACGCATCCCCCTTGTGATGACAATTCTTAAGCGAGGGTGACACGGCGAACTGTAATTTGTCACGATTCCTCCTTTTTCTGCTGCTTTGCTACTGTGACACGCCAGTGCTAAGATTTTCCTGTCACACCCCCCGGTTGTTGTTAATTTATGCACTTTTCTATTTATACATTCGCGCTTAGAGTGCAATGTCCCTGTGGAGGAGAAGGATGCCTCGTTCCATTCAACGATTGGACTGACTTGATAGTGACCACGGTTTTGGATGCGCACTCGCCTCTCCGCTGGGGACGCTATAGATGAGCTGAAGTCCTGGTGCTTCCTTTTCGGTGGCCCTTAACCTCACCCAGAGGTCATTGGCTGGGTGTTTCTCCCGGAGGGAGGACTGAATGCGGTCCAACCTCTGTGCGCGTGTTCAAGTAATTATTCGTGTGTCTCGTGGCGTCTCCAGGCGAGGGGTTGTTCCAGTTGTGGCCACTATCTCTGCTTCCGTCGGAGGGTGGGTTAGTTGAAGTGAAAATATTTCATTAGCAGCTCCTGCTGATGGCAAGGAGCTGCTGGATTTTTAGCAGGGCGCCACATTAACAGGGCACGTGTCCGTGTCGTTATCGCCCCCGCGGGAAGCAGCTTCTGCTTGTGTCTAGCATCTGCAGATAGCGAGTGCTAAAATGTTTGACTATTGATAGTGCCCTGCCGGTAGTCGGTGGTAATGATGATGACAATTTTCTGGATAATTACAAGCACTGATACAGCGTTTGCAACTGTTCGTGATAAGAAAAGTATTTCAAGAGATTCTCGTCGGTTTTTATCTGCCGAACATGCTTGGCATTTCGAAACAATGACGCAGGTCGGGGGGAAATGGAAGGAAACAGAACAATGATGAGGGAGAGTATATTTGCAGGTTATCGACTTGAAAATTTGCTCAAACAATGACAATTCGTTTTAACCAAAGAGTGGAGCAAAACATTGATACATCGACACCCGTCTGCCAGGTTATCCCAAGGGAGGTCGTCAGCAAGACTGCTCCAAGCCCGTTGGGTGTGGATGGAATAATCTGCAAGTTAAGACCAATCCCAAAGTGACATCGCAGAAGGCTACGGATATAGCAGCGGCAGTGAGTGGAAACATGACGCAGCGCTGGAACTATGCAGAGTGGAAAGAATGTCGTAGGAGAATGAATTAAGGGCGACACGAACGATGCAAAAATGGCAAAAAACAGGAGGAAGGTGAACTTTAGACTTTCCACTGGCAGCAGAATTCTGGAAACGACTGGATGGCGCAGTTGGTTAAGCGCCTGCCCTTGGTTAGTGGGGTCCCTGGTTCGAATCTCAGTGAAAGCAAAGTTAATACGCTTTTATCTGATTTTCAAATCTCGTCCAGTCACCACTTGCCGTTGGGATCAAATTAACGGTACTATTACTAGAGAGGTCGATCGGTGGTAGTAGTCTGGCCGTGGGTACCACAATGGACCTACATGGTCTACGTGTGCCGGTGAATTCACTAGCAGCCCCCTTCAATCCCTTACTCCTCTTTTCTTCGAATGTGGATAAGACGATCGAGGACCATAGACCACACCTAACGCTCCAAGATGTTGGAGAATAATATGACTCAGAGGCCTTAAGATGCTGAGACCACATACTAGTGTAACTAGATACTTAATTTTTGCCAAAATTGAACAGAACGTTTCAATGTCATCTCTCTTTCATAGTTGATGTATATCCGGAAGAGTGAACGAAACTTAACGAAACTTAACGAAACTTGACGAAACTGAACGAAGAGGTTATTGTGGCTGTAGCGCCTTCTAGCTTAATTTATCGCAGTGGATTATTTTCCTTACGTCGCTGTGGATTATGATTTGGCTTTCAGAGTAAAGCTGCTGGAGTGACACGGTTATATCGATAAACTGCACACCACAGCCGATACAAACGCACACCGACTTACAATAGTTCATATGACTTTTTATTGATGACTCTACTAGCGTTTCTACATTCCTCTTGGGCTCCATAACTAATTCCATTCACTGGGCGTGGCCAGTAAGGATCAACTCTTTAGTCAGCTACACGTTGTAGGTACGAAGATGTACATTTCTTGTGAGAATACAGTACACAGAAATCCTTCTTCTCGAAATGTCTACGTTTTGAGTAGATCGGCGAATCGATCACGCTGGGCTCACAGCAACATTCTTACGTACGATCGAATTACGATCAATAATTGGCATAGTTTCGTCGTAGATCCTTGTTAGAGTGGATTCTGCCTAGGGAAGTAGGACGTACACCAATTGACTATCGGCAGGAATGTCGCAAGTGGCAAATGACTTCGTTCATTCGGCAGCGACTTTGTGGACTATCAAAAGAGCTACGACCGAGAGGTACAAGAAGCGAGGATGTTCTAAAAGAAGTCTTTCAAGGGAAAAATGGAGAAACATTCAAGGGAGGCGTTGCTAGTGTTAGTCGGTGCTCCTTTGGATTGGAGATGAAAGCGAGAAGCAGGGTTCCTATAGACGGAGCTGTTTACACACGACCGATAAGGAGGTTCTGAGCTTAAACAACTGCTGCCTTCCATAATTGACGGTCCTGGGCACGCTGCTTCCAGTCATCATGGCGAAGCTGTCTTGCATCCGCGCTTACTTGGTCTTTATACCGGAGATTCGGTCTTACTCTCCTTCTCGAACCAGGAGGCTCAGATTCGAAGACCCTCTTATCTGGAGCGTTGGTCGACGGATTTTTGCCTTCCGAACTTCTCCTCCATTCACCTTTCTAGCAGACGGGACCGTGTATCCGACGAAGGAACCAAGAATCAGGTCTGCAGTTTCGCTTGGCGTCCAGCTTTCGGCTCCATAGAGCAGGACTGGCAAAATGAGAGTTTTGCAGAACATGATTTTGGTCCTTCGAGTCGGGAGTTTTGAGCCCAGTTGTTTCGGCAAACCGAAGAAGGACCGGTTGCCAAGGGCGATTCTGCGTCGGGTCTCCACTGCAATGTCGTTTGTGGAGTTGACATTTGCCCCGAACTCGAAATTGTAGCTGTCGATCGTGATGTTTTGTCCAAAGTGGTGTGTGATGGAACGTTTTTTGGTCGACAGCATATATATGGTCTTGTCTCCATTGACCTTGAGACCTGTTCATCAATAGCCGCCAAAGCCTCTACTACGGCACGTTGGGAACGCGCGACCTTGTCGATGTCATCTCCGTACCCCAACAGTTAAAGCGAATTGTAGAAGATAGTGCCTTCCGTGCTTACTGCTGCCCGCCGTACTATCTTCTGCGGCACCAGATTGAAGAAATCGCACGACAGCGCATCTCCTTGCCAAAATCCGGTGCAGGTTTCAAACGCTCGGAAATCCTTGAGCCGTGTCTGTTAGCGGATCAGTTTTCCCGGGATCACGAATTCGGCCATCGCATCGAATAGCTGCTTGCGATGAATTTTGTGGTTCGAAAATCGATGAAAAGATGGTGCGCGTATCGATTTGAAACTCGTTGGTCTTCTCCAGGATTTGCCTTAGTCTGAATATTTGGTCTATAGTCGATTTGCCGGGGAGCAGTACTGATAAACGACACACGACCTTAGCTCCGAAAAATATTCACGCGGAAAAACTATGTCTCACCAACCACGAGACATATGCCAGGGGTCTATGTGGGGTATTCCTATGTCGTCCATCAGATGTGACGGATCATGCAGAGTTGACATAAGACACATGATCAATGGTTGCGTTTCAGTCTAAATTCGCTTTTACGAGCATCTGTAAGCCACGGCTCAGAGATCAGAATAAAGTTTAAAATCTGGCCGAAATGTCTTTTCCTTCATCTTCACAGCTGTCACTGATCGGTGAATAAATCTTCTTCGTGAAGCTGTTTCGAAGCGATTCGAATGTGATGCTTCGCGAGCAGAAGCAAATACGATCTTTTGCAGAATTAACTTTCCAATTCACTGAACACCCGAATTATAAACCTCATCGATGGACCTCTTCGACCAGATCAGTCCAATGACATCCAGCAATCCGCTCTGGAATTTCCGAATGAAATTCGAACTAATTACGACCACGAGCCATTCCAGTCGAATGGCATTCCGCAGCAATTGAGGAACCTATTACTCACCAAAAGTATGCATAATTACCTCTCGGGATACATACTTTCAATGAAATCTAGCGATTACCTCTGCGAACAGAGCCGCCAATCGGTGCTGGCTGACGAGCATTGACTTCCAACTGTACTCCGAATTCTGGCTCACTCTCTCTCTCTCGCTCTCCCTCGCGTGTGTGTGCTATTATTACCAATTATTCCACTGGCATCCGCAACCCGTCCATCTATCCGTCCTGAGGCTACCATATTTGTATCAGAATCAATCCATCTTCCTGTTGCGGGTTCTGGTTGTTCTTCTCTTTTTTCCGTTGTATCTGATGCCCGAGTTGGCTTTGATTGTTTTTGCTTGGCTTTGCTTTTTGTTTCGAGCGTTGAGACAAACAAATCGAATCGGTTAATTCTCGCATCCACTCTTCGTCGCGCGGTGGCGTGGTCTAGTCCCAACCGACCAGCAACTGGACTTGGACCATCAGGAACCGAGCCTACAAAGTGGGTCGATGTCCACATCGTGATCGCCGACGCCGCCGTCGCCATCGTCGTCGTCATCATCATCGTCTTCTTCGTCGTCGTCGTCGTCGTCATTGTCGTTGTCGATGGCGCGGCGTAATCGTGCTGTCAATTCCAAGAATTGACGAACAAAAACCCTAATTGCTTCAACGCTGACGAGATATTGTATCTATGACTTCAGTTACTCTCGTTTGATGGGGAACACAACGGTAAACCGCCACGCCGATGCATAGATTGCTTCAGAGGCAGAGATCGATCGCGGGACAAGTCATTTGTTTCGATCTAGCTAGTCGGCGTTTGTTTTCGGATTCGGATTCGGATTCGACTCCTCCTGCAGTTGACGCCAATTCAAGGTGTCAAGGGAACTCAAAGTTTCGATCCGAAGACCCACGCGGCAGCGGACTGCAGACGCGAGGGAGCGACCAAGAAAAATGCGCCTTCATCATCAATTGGCCAAGTTGATTGTTAGTTTCGTCTTGCAGATCCCGAGCTGCAACCAGTTCCACCCTGCAGAACATCGTGAAATCTATCCATCTATGGATGGCGAGCCGACAGCAGCAGCGTTTCAATGGAATGCACACACAGTGCATCTGTGAAAGAGATTCTACCTGCGAGTATCTGTTGAATGCAGTTATGGTCACTCACCGGGGAGAATAAAAGAGTGCGAGAGATACCATGGCATGGCAGCAGCAGCAGCAGCACACCGGAGGAAAAGATCTATCTGTCGGGGAAGTTGAGATGCAGGAAAGGCGCACATTGCAGAACAACACCGCGCCATGGGCTGAGAAGGAGACTAGCTTTGCGGGACCGTAGTGAGAACTCGACGACAACGTCGGCAAGCGGAGGTGGAGGAGGAGGAGCGACAGCAAAGACTGCTACGTGCGAGATAAGGTCAATGACTAGGTGCTGTGTGCGCGGACCGTTTTCTCATTGTGCTTCGCGTTACATGGGTCTCCTCATTCTCGGGGCTTTATTAACGACGTTCTTTCTTTCTTCATCCATATCATCTCCGCCATTGACTGCGGCTGCTGTGGGGGGCTTTGGCGACGATTGTGTGTGCACACGAGTATAAATTGCCGGCAAACATTAATTCTGAAATATTTCAATCCTCCGCACTAAGCTCATTGGTATTTCGAGAAGCCGCTGATGAGGGCTCTGTGAAGGGGCTGTGGACGAAACTGACAGACTCTTCCAGGAAGTCGCTTGGCACGAATGAATGCTTTCAATTGACTTCAGTTGCGTCCAAGTCCTCTTTTCATTTGGAGCAGATTGGTAATATTTTCGTAGAATTTGAGAAAATGTGGGCTTTTTCTGAGAACCAGTTGGGCGACAGGATGTGATGGATATTCTCCATCAGCTCAACTGTTTGCCAACGCATGCTGGACGGAGCTAACCAAAAGCTTGTGTTTACTTGTGAAGCAATCAAATGAGGTTGTGGCTCACAATTGATGTCGGCAGTCCTCTTGTCCTCTGCTGCTCTTCTGCAATCGGAGAGGGGTTGAATGTTTTTGGGGGTTTGAAATGGCAGAAACGAGCGCAAAACATATGCTCCCATTTTCTTCGAATGTCTAGGATGCAACTAATGGCAGAAATTAGTCGATATGTGGTTGCATTGCCGCCCAGCCTTCAAGGATGCAGTTAAGGATGCACTTTAAGCTGCTTACCTCTCGACAAGACTCTCGTTGTATGAAGCATCCAACCAACGCAACAAACGAAAAGCCGAGGCAGTCGGATGGGAGAAAAAAAGCCATATACTTCGAAAGAAAATAACTCGTTTAACTTGCCAGCTCGAAGACATCAAAGAGGCTGGGGGAAATGAAACAGAAAATGCGAGCGTTTTACGAGAAATCCAGACACCCAGACTCATCGAAATTTTTATGACCGAAATTGGATCTTTTTTGGCACATAATCTCGGGAGAGTGACGCCTTGATCGTGTGCAGATCAGGCAAAAAGATCGAGGGCATCACTACTCTCGTGCAGGGTGACTTCGATTCATTCATGAGAGCTTCCGATGACTGGAAGTTGAAAATCAACTTTCAGAAGTCGGGAACCATACTGTTCAGGACGCCGTTGTAGAAGGCCTCGGCGGATCCGGAAAAGATTGGCGAAAGTTCTCAATTGTTGGACGACACGGGCAACCACTGGCGCAAAGGACTGTAGTCAGATACCTGGGGATCTGGCTAGACCAGCATCTATATTTCAACAAACATGTAGATGCTGCTCTGGCCAGGGCCCGAGGCGCTTTTGCCCTTACAAAGAGACGGTCTCTCTCTCTCTCTCTCTTGCCCTATGCGAGGGTGAAGGTAATCTGCTACATGGCCCTCATCCGGCCAATGCTCACCTATGGCGGTCCCGTGTGGATCAACGTGAGTGCAAGCTTGATGGAAAAGCTTCGGTTGTTCGAGAAGGCTTGTCTTAGGGCTTGTCTTCGCGTTTATAGAACTCCAGAGTCCCGGTACAGAAAAATCTATTCCAATGAGGTCTCATACAACAGGACAAACCTGATAAGTTTGGACAATTTCCTAGTGAAGTTGATTCGAGGTCATACTGCCAGAGCGATATTCATTAAGAATAGTTGAGTGACCGATGGTGCGTTCGGACCCCAGTCGAAGTGCCTTGAGTCCCAGGGCTGAGCTGGCTCGTACTCGTTAGCTGATTATGTCCATCGGAAGAAAGTGGAAGAGTACGTTAAATCCAGCAGAGACAGTAGGCTATAGTCGTAAGTCACTCTTTCTCCAACATCCGACAACAGCCTGTGTGCTGTCCAGAAGGGAAGGCTAATGCGATGATCAGAAGTAAAGCCAAGATGTTTGACAAGAATTTATTCTGCGCTACTCTGGTTGATTCTGGTCAATAATGAGTATTTAAGCATCGTGCCTGCATGGTCTTTTATATTTTACATATACAGTGAAACTTCTCTAAAGCGGACACCAGCAAGACCATCATGATGTTTCGGTGTCCGCACCGAAGTACACGAATACAGTGAATCATCTCTTTACGGACACCCCTCTATGAGGGACACCTCTCTTTACGGACAATTCGCCATGGTGCCTGCATAAAGATATTCGTGTACTCAACCCCTTTAGAGCAGGCACGCCTCTATACGGGACACTTTTCTTAACGGACACCCCTCTATAAGGGACACCTTTCTTTACGGACAATTCGCCATGGTGCCAGCACAAATATATTCGTGTATTTCAACTCCTTCAGAGCGGACACCCCTGCATAACGGACAGTCATGATTGTCCCCGCTGCTGTCCGCTTTAGAGAAGTTTCACTGTGTATGCAAAAAACTGCCGTGAGCTTCCCCAAACTCGATCAATCAATCTGACGCCTCTAGTGTACATGTCAACTGGCTTGTTTTCCTTTAAAATATTCCACATCTCATTTCGTCACTCATCATGACAGCGTGAAACCTAGTCAAACGCACCAAGAACCATTAATCAATCACGTACCACACTAGCTTCGACCAACTCGACTTCAGTGTCCTCTAACCACTGACAAAACGTTGCACGTTTCGCGACTGTCCTCATTAAAGCATGGAAATGCAAAGCCTCACTCGTTACGTCTACACTTTGCTCAAGTGCTGACGCAAGAAGACTTCTCCGGCATCGAGAGCGGCGAATCCATGCGAAATCTCATTGTTAAGTATAAGTCAATGTTTGCCCAGCTTCCTGGCGTGTATTCATTAACACCTCACTTCCGGGAACGTGCACATGCTGCTCGGTGTTTGCCCATCTTCACTGGGCCAGAGATAAGGGGACATGCAAACAGGACACGAAACGGCGCGGCGGCTACACGACAACACAATCAGCATGGTCGCCATCCCTTGTTGCTCTAATTTGAAATCCAATCACATCATGTTGTCCCCCAGTTGCCGAGCGAACTGATAGATGCCTTCAATTAGGCGACACGGGAATGAGAAAGCTTTAATTACGACACAGTCAGTCGAATTTTGGGTAGACGAGTGTTTATGCCACGGGCGAGCGGTCCAATTGCCAGGCCAACCGAACGACGGACGAGAGTGCGAGGAGAATGTGTACACCGCCGCGCCGCCGGGGATGGTGTCGGTGTTAACGACCACGATGAATGTGCTCGAACGATGAAAAGTGGGGAGGGTGCACAGCGAATTGAATGCGACAGCCAAGGGATGCAATAAAGGCCACATAACCTTCCAGTTGCCATTTTTATTTCAATTTCCGCTCATCATCAGCCAGCCGTTTGTGTGCAGGGAGAGCAAACCAACCGCCCCCGGAGGCGGTGTTGTCTAACATCAAGGAGCGTGAATGCAGCAGGAAAGGATATTCCATGGAACGTCCTGACGTGTAGCCCATTGTTCACCGCCCACCCGTGTAAGTGTCACCTTCCCACTTGCTTTTCTTGAAGTTCATGCTGATGCTGAGAGAGAGACTGATGCACATCGATGTGAAATCTCTAAGGATGCACCAGGTCGTGTGTGTGGATGGATGTGTGCATAGCCGTTGGTGATGTCGCCGAGGAGACAGGAAATTGAAGGAATTTACAAATTGCCGTTGACGAGACACGGGTGGTCCTCCATCCATCGTGTGTGTATGCATTTCAATTTTCAGTCTGAGCCTTGGAAAGGACTCGCTGTTTTTTCTGTGGATAAAGGGTGAGAGAGGGTTCTGTTTATTTGATGAAGTTCGTGGCGGTGTTTGCAGGCGCTGATGGGGATGTTCCCTGCAAATATCCGCCATCACTTGGGATGATTAAATGGACTTGTGCAGATGTTGTCGGATGTTGTAACATTTTGCTTTTATTTTTGTGTGCCTAACTTTAGTTTAAAATTTCGCTTTTCGGGCAAGGAAGAGAGACGACTAAGAGAACACGACAGACTGCAAGAGAATCATCCCGAGTTTGACTGCGGGGGTGCATCCCAACAGCCACACTCTGTCGCAGAGAACCGATAATCTTTGGGTGCAGAAGCAGCTCTCTCGGCTCCATTGGCGCACACTAGCATCAAGGCTTGATACAGTGACAGGAAAAGGTGAGGCTTCTTGAGGGATTTTGGTGAAGGGATTCCATTACGCTGCCCTCACTCATGCAGCCTCGTTGGGATGGTACAGTGAAGGCCCCCACATGAGGACAGTGAAGGTCCGAGGAGTTTTGTCCGGCTAAGGGAGTTGTCCGGCTAAGGGAGTTGCCCGTCCATGAGAATGTATGGAACTTCAATTCAAGACGGCATGGTCGTGAGAATTTGTCCGATCAAGGGGATTGTCCACCTAAAAGAGTTGTCCGTAATAGGAGCTTTTACTGTCTTAATCCTGGAATGCTACCCTTTCTTGCCAAACCTACTATCTACTGCTGCAAAATGTATTTGACAAAATCCCAAGAGCATTTCCAATTAAAATAGCTTTTGTCACAAAAATCAAACAAAATTATTTGGGGTACGAGTGTACCCCAAATTCCATTCCAGCGTTAAAGAAGCCTTGCCGTTGCATTTAAATATTGAAGAAAGCCCTGCCTTAGTTGGCCGCCATTCCACGCCTCATTTGACCACCTAATTGCATCCAACCCAATCCACGTCCACTGAAGCCCCCGCTTACATCGCACAATTCCGTTCAAAGCCCAAAATCTCTGGCATTCAAAATAACGCGCATCTCGCTGAACGTTCATACCCCGATAATTCCATTTGTTAGCTCCGGCTTCCATAGACTTGCCATAGAGTCTTAGGCCCCAGTCCGTCCAGTCGTACCCATCAACAGACATTACAACCGCCCCCCAGATCCAGTGTTGCCCAAGACTAACGCGATAGCCATCGTTAACCCAGCCGGAGTACATAAATCCGTGGCTGAACAAAAAACCCCATCTAGACCAGATCCATTAATCCCAACTGACGACCGACGACGACACGACGTCCAAGTGCAGGAAATTGAATCCGATTTCTGGGCCACAAAATAACTGTCAATCGAGTGTGCGCTTCGCCGTTTGTAACCCGAACCAGTCAAACAAACAATAAGCACAGGCACAGACAGACACCGACCCGCAGATGCACATGCACACCACCACTTCAGCTCACTGCACTGCAAATGAATCGACATTAATGCCCCAAGATGGATGGCCAGTACGTACTGTCATCGTGCATCCAGAAAAATAAAAACTCACACACCCAGCCCGAGTCCCCGCCACTCTTGTGATCAATAATCCTCGGGTCTCCTGCAGCCGCGGTGCTCTGTGCTCTGTGCACTTGAAACGCCGCGAAGTGGGATGATGGTGGCTAGAGATGACCATAGATCTTCGTCGAAGTTTCGCAATGCACAACGTGGTGGCGCGCCGGATTCAAGGCAGCTGGGCGACTCACACATTCCGTGATGCATTAAGCATGGCCGTTGAATGGAATGGAATGGATGGATAATTGCAGTGGAAATGGAATATCGGCCATTGGGTGAACCCCCCCACCCCTAAGATTGGGACGAAGTAATTGTTACAACTGGAGAGCGCCTCATAAAAAGTGGTTTCATTTTATTGACACTGGCGGATCGAGATGAGCATTCAGTTCCTATCTCACAGTGGGTTGGTTCTGGTTCTGCTGCATGCTTCGTTGGCACGACCGCGACGGGTCGTCAGCTCTCGAATGGCGACGGTGATAAATATGAATGGCAGGAGGTTATTGTTGGACATGAAGAGCCGTTGGAATTATGATGGTGATTGCGATATGGCCTGTGGATGGAGTTGAAGACCGAACTAAAATTCTTGTGCTCCACGTTGTGTTCCACGCCAGAACATGTCCCATTTCTAATTGCAATCTCATTGCAGAAGGGTGTATACGGATGAGAACTACAGGAAAATAAATTTAAATACAACCACAACGGTGTGGAATAGGACATCATTAAAATGGCCGCCTCGTCTTCGCTGGCAGTGTTGCAAGCCTTCGGTTGACTCGATCCGACGTTGTTCCGACAGTAGCGTCCGGCAGTGCTGCAAGCCTTCGGTTAACTCGATGCGGCGTTGTTCCGACAATAGCGTCTCGAATGTTAGCCTCGAACTCGTGCAAAGTCTTGTTGGCTTGTCTGCGTGTACAGTGAAAAATCTCTAAGGCGGACAGCAGCGTGTTCGTTATGAAGGGGTGTCCATTCTGGAGGGGTTGACTGAAACGAATAGCTTCATGTCGGGACCATGGTGAATTAAAGAGAGGTGTCTGCAAGGAGGGCTTGACGCAGCCCAAATTTGAGAAGTGGCATGATCTCGGCGGCCAATTGATGAACACTCGCCCGTTTGGTAAGCCGGTCTCCTTCACCACATCGGCCGTTGCGTCGCTACATTCCACCTTCACTGCTTCAAGAGAAGCGTCAAATGACAAATTTTTGGCATCACAGCTCGAGCTCTGACCATGGAAAGTTGAGACCTGAGTCCATTCCTTCCTTCTCGTGGAGAAAGAAATAAGTCCCGCTGATGGATGGAACCGCACAAAACAGTCAACTTTGATGAACGAACATTTGTGGATTGTGTTCGCTCGATTAAACGCTCATTTTGCTTGTTGCCAAAGCCGCCTAGCCGAAAGTGCCACATGTGAGAAGATGGCCAAATCCGGCTGTCCGGCCAGCAATTCTGGACCATAATTAGGTTGTCTATGGCCACCGAGCTTCTGTTCGAGCGGCAGCACGGAACTTAGGCCTAAATCCAACCCCAAAGTAAGCCGGGTTTCCTATCTGGCGATGCCCAATTCGGCAGAAATCGACATTTCTGCGTCTTCCTCGACACTGGCCGCTACAATGTGCTCTTCATTTCGCATCAATCTCTGTCAGTGGTTGGTGGCTTAAGGTGCCGGCAAAAATCGCCGGCGCACAGGTCCCATGATAACAGCGGACCCCAAGACGGTTGACAACTTAGTCGGAATTTCAGAAAAATGTTTTTAATAATTTCCACACGTTCAGCAAGCTCAAGGAAACTTTACTGAATATTCTGGCATGACTTTTGCCAAATTTTCATTGGTTTCTGGTCACCCTGTGGCCATCCGACGAAAAGTGAACCTCGTTGAAACCACAACACAATTCACATCAACTGTCACTACGAACAGTGATGCCAAGGCGAGTTAACAGCAGAAAGCCAAGAAAATTCGTTCATGACCTTGGCAAGAACTGCGTTGCTTTCTCGATGATGCCGCCACAAGATTGGCCAACACTTTGATTTGATTTCAAAATAAATCCAACTGTGGAGACGTGTACTGTGTACCCCACGATCCCGCTCCAGCTTCAAATGATTTATGAAATGCCATTCAACAGCACCGGCTTATCTCCCTTCCGTCTAGAATTTCCGCCACAAATCCACATCAAATGTCGCCTCGAGCGACGCCGGATATGCGCCTCGGACACCGATGACGGCCGAGAACTGCTGATGATGCGACACTGAAACTGGATCGGTCATCTGAATTGAAGATCCAATTACCGTGCAACTGGATGCGGCCGACCGAGTGGATTGATATTTGTTCAAATTAAGATACAAATTTATCAAAGCGCTGCGAGGAACTGGATACTTGCGCTCGGGGTGTGTCATATCAGCAACTGTGTGTGATGGAAATTATGAAATTCGAAGCAAACACATTTTGTGCCTGACATGTGGTCGGTTAGACAGTCACTGTAGCACGCACTGAATGCATGTGGGGCTCCGTACCTGTGCAGCAACCGCACGAGTGTACAGAGAGAGAGAGAGAGAGAATCCGCACACAGATGGTACAACGGCGCGGCGCAGAGCACGTTGCGTAAGCATCGCGTCCGCAGTTGACGGTAATTACTGTGGACTAGCTGCATGTGTGCGGAGTAAAGTCATCATCGACGAATCCGAAGGTGGACAAGTTCGTTTGGATGCAGCAGCTTCGTGTGCGACTGTGCTTCGAGTCAGCACGAATCTTTAAGGCATGCGGTCCGATGGAATGCACTGAAAACAACTATATTCCGAGTCAATCGTCGTTAGATTTGACGAATATGAAGTAAATAAGTTGCTAATGCTGCCAAATTGGTAGAATGTTCGACTCGACACTGAAAAGGACATCACTCTGATTAAACGGGTCCGAATTTGGTGTCGTCTTTGAGGTGACTTCGTTGAGGTATTTCTGAACGGCTGATGGCGTTTGGAGAGCGAGAGAGGGCGTTGTTTGGTTGCATTATGTGGTTCCTTGTGACTAACGGGGAGCGTATGTTTTGCTGGGATGGTCTATGGCGATGGTGAGTTGATTAAGAATCGCAAGCACTGCGATCTAGGCGAAGCCTGGTAAAGCTCCGCAAACAAGGAAACTGCTTCGTCTTGAAAAGTCGCCATTTCCAGGAGAAGAGGAGGCCTAATCGACATCCCCGATGGTTCGTCTCAATGACTTGCAATCTCAAGACCAAGCCTTTGTTCGTGTTCGTGACTAGGAACGACGGACGCTCGAAAAGTCTCCATTTCCACAAGAAGCGGCGGCCCTGCCGAAGGTGCTTGTCAATTCTGTCTTGGTGCGTAAGAGTGTATTTTTTTGAGAAACTTAGTCAAAGCCAGCTACAGACAGACACCACCGATCACTGTTCCAAAGCGATCCCCCTTGCTGCACACACTGTATGCGAAGCCAAGAATGTGATAAAGATTCTTTCATCGCTCGTTCACGATACGCTACACCGTTAAGCAACACAACTTAAATTGCCTCCATCATGACATGAGTTAGTTAGCATCCCATACGACGACATCCCCTCGCCCCTTCCTGTAGGCCACATCAATTGTGCCATATATCGAGGCATAAACTTGTTGTTACTCCATTTGTTATCTAATGGCGGACACTCGAAATGGACGCTGTCCACCTCCAGTGAGTGCCATTAGTGCGACGGGATGTATGGTGGCGCGAAAGCGATTCCGCAAACTGCATGTAAGCCACCATCGCAATGATTATCATAACCAAGTTGTTCTACGGCTTCGATGATAGCCAAGCTGCTTGGTCATTGCGAAAAAATCGATCGTTCACGGATCGTCATCATCGAACGACAACCACACACCACGGGCTACAACGATGATTCTGTCGACGAGGACGACAACGACGACACGGGGGAGGGGGAGGTGATGGCGGATGGTCGGTGGCTGCCCATGTTTGGATCTCAGATGAAAGAGCTGTGGAGAAGAATTCCTTTGCGCTCGGATCCACCTAGATTCTTGCAATACGGTCGAATGGATGCATGGGGTCTTGGTCGAGACGGGATCAGTTTGCGTCGTCGTTTTGATTTCCTTTAAGTGGTCATGGTCGTGTGGCGGAGGAGATGTGCGGACTGGCCGCGAGTGGTACGTGACTGCGCTTGGGGCGTTCTGGGTTCGTCTACACATTTTCTCAGCGTTCTTGTGAGTCGTACGGGACTCCGATTGCGTTGAGACGTGTTAACAAAATGCTGATGCAACTCTTTTGTCTATTGGGCCAGCAGTCCTGGTGATGTGTATTCCGTGGGATGTCGAGGAAAGGTCGAGGACTTTGATAGGAGTTCTTAATCACGCAGCGATGGGTGTTGCATTAGCAACGGCCTTAAAGAGAGTTTCGTATTATTCCATAGATTGCGTGATGCGATTGTGCACAGCAGGGTATTGATTCCTTCGCTGCCCGCAACTGCTACAAATACAGCCTGGCGAAGGGAGCTCAGTACGAGAATGAATTGTTACGCATTCTTCGTGAAGATATAAGGCACCAACAAGTGGGATTTAGCCGGCACATGAACTAGCCTCAATCTAATCCATTAAGCACTCGCGGGCAACCATTAGGAGCTCACGATGAATTGAAGCAGGCACCTCTCAAAGGTCGCATAGATGTAGATTCCCAGAAAAATCAGTGCCGAGCAGCTGCAGGCAAGGCGGGAATGCCTTCCATCTTCTCCTCGTCAGTGCGTCCGCTGGACTTTCATTCCAACGCGCTAAGTCCTCGTCGATTGCATAAAGCTGCCCATACACAGCATACTTGTGCGTGCACTTGTGTCGGTGTGCTAAAGTGTGTCCAGAGTCCGCGCCCCGATTTTTGAGTTAAATGAAAATGTTCTCAATTTAAGTGGCACTGTTCCGCGAGGTTTGACGTGTGTGGCGGAAAGCGATACCGATGCGTGCACAAGTGTGCTGTGTGTGGGCAGCTTTCAAGACGAGCTATACAACGCCATTTTTTGACATTTGTTTTGTGCCAAACTCATCAGAATCTGCAGGATGACGTTGAAGAATTCTCGCTGCTCCATCAAGGCCGGAAACGGACTTAGCAAGCCTTGAATGTCAAAAATGGATTTCGACAAGGCTCAAGAAGGTCGTGCAAAACTCACTCGCCGAGTGAATACAATTGCTAACATACGCAGGAACAGCGAACACAGGCAGCATATTTTGGTGGCACTGATTTGGAGGCGTCAAAAATAGGCTTAGCTGCGAACAAAACGATGTTCTTCAAGGAAGTACACAAGCCATCAGCATAGTCAGACATACTCTCCAGATAGTCAAAGACTGCTGATGACAAGGACGAGATTTGTCAAGCAATCGATTGTCAATCACAGATTCTTTGGGCTCCAGAAGCAATTGGGCAGTACGACCGCGCTGACATTACACAACACATTCAGCACAAATGTCCTGCTTTATGTCGCGGAAACGTGGACAGTCTCCAGAGCAGATGAAGTAGCCCTTGTTCTCTGCGGGAATAAAGCTCTGCATTCAGTCTTTGGTCCTGTTGGCGTTGATCGAATTTGGAGAAGAAGATTCAACCACTAACTGTATGGGCTACACAGCGACATGAGTCTAGATGAGGGCTGGGCGATCATTGCTCCAGCTCGACAGCGACAAGAGTCTGCAGATTAGGCCATGTAGAGGGCAGGACGATAATTGCTCCAGCTCGACAGCGACAAGAGTCTAGATGTCTGCTCCAGCTCGACAGCGACAAGATTCTGCAGATTAGGCGATGTAGAGGGCTGGGCGATCACTGCTCCAGCTCCGTGTCTGGGCATAGTAGTAAAGGTACACACAAGTTCTGAAGGACCTCAGTCAAGTTGATGCGCGAAACTGAGCCCAGCTGCATAAAGACTGGAGAGACTTGAATGGCTGGAGGGCCACTCTTACGCGCCTGAAAGTGAAAATGAAGTAAACGGTAAGCCTTCCGATTAAATAGGGAATATATCGGATAAACCATATCATCGGCTGGTTTGACGGAAGGCTGGCATTTCAATCAAAGCTTTCGAAGGTTTCATCTCTTCACAATCATCTTTGGGTTATTGCTCTATAGTACATAACTATAGTACAACTGAAACTTCTCTAAAGCGGACAGCAGAGAAAAGATCATGATTGTCCGTTATGTAGGGGTGTCCGCTCTGAAGGGGTTGAAATACACGAATATCTTCATGCTGGCAAAATGACGAATTGTCCGTAAAGAGAGGTGTCCTTTATAGAGGGGTGTCCGTTAAGAGAGGTTCCACTGATTATACAAATAATTCACACGGCATTTTCGGGGCAGTCGAATAGCAGCACCAAAACGGACAACAAATTAGCAAAAGGCTCACCATACACACGCTTCCGCGAAACCAGATAGAATTACACGCGATGGAACTGCGAGGGCTACTCGACTCTGCCGTCCTCTTCCTATTTTCCCACATTTTTTAGTTCAATTTTGCTTGGCAGACAAGAATGCGGACTAGACATTGCCACTCAGGGGGATGTCTATGGTGAGCAGTGAAACATGCGCCAACCTTCGACGATTGTTGGAGAATTAAACTGTATTGAGTGGTTGACGTGTGTGATTTCTTAGGAATCTGTCTGGATTAAGAAGAAGAAGCAGAAAATCTGCAGAAAAGGCCCTTGTGTGCTTAGCCCGCTTCGGGCAGGAATGGTAATTTATGCAGACAACCATCATTCAAGTGGCCCCACAATGGACCATCTAGGAGCACAGCCACCCTTACCTTCCTACCTACCAGGCTTCTTTTCGGTGCTTTACAACAAGACTATTTCAATCTGGTGCGTTCGAGAGCATGGCGTCATTGCGCTCGGCTCTTAAATTAGGTGATATCTCCAGGAGCGACTTTGCGCACGAAGTTATTGAATCGATCGCTTAATCGAGAAATTCCCACATGCAAGATTGTGTCGCAAGGAATCTGTGAAACGCTGGTGAAAAAGCGTATCCGAACTGGTGCTACGTTAGACCAGGGAGAAGACAAAAGATTAAGTTTTTTCCTGCCACAAGTCTGCTGTGTGATGAATGTGATGAAAGCCACAACCAGCGCTGGGAGGGTGGCTTTTTGTAGTTCATGTCCACTTTCCAGAGTACCTTAACAACGGACAGTCAGATGCAATGCAAAAATGACGGAACCTCGGTATTACTCGGATTTTAGGCTGAATTTAAAAATTTCTGCCTTGGGAGGTGTGACACCAAATCCTGTTCTCTAAGACGCTTAATTACCAATTCTGGCATGAGGTCATTAAGTCAGTCTCCTGCCTGCGATGGAAAAGTGCTACTTTACGGCTCCGCTACAATTCCCCTGCGTTCGCATATTACACCGAAAGAAGTTCATATCAATTCGGCTTCTTCTCCACCAGCAAGCATTGTCGTCCGACCAGTTGCCCCTCACAACACATCTCGAGAACTCACACGATGTCGGGAGAATTAATGCCATTAACACGTTTCTGCCACACAGACTGTTTCCCAAAGTGGTTCCGCAAACCATTACCAGCATCAGCACTTATTACGTCTTGTACTCCTTCCCGTGCACTCTGGCATGCCGCATCCGTGATCTCCTCGAATTGGCACACATTCACATCTCACACGAGTTCCATTAGAACAGAACCATCTCTCTGCCCGGCACTTCTGGGCTTCAGAAGTGGGTTAAGACTAATTAGTGTTTGGCACACAATGTGCAGCAATTTGCGGTGCAGTATACTCACTTGCGAAAACAAAAATACACAACACCCACTCGTGAAGAGTGGCGGGAGGAGGGGGAGGCGAAGCAGTCCACGCCCTGTGCAGATGCCCATGTGCGCCCGGATTCAGTGCCACTGTCACACCCCAAAAAACACTCTCACGCTCGACAGTGGAACAGGAATTTCTGGCAGCCCGCAGTCGCCCTCCAAGCAAACTGCAGAAAATCCTCAAAAAAGTTTCATAAATTCAAAAACTGGTCCGCTTATCAAGCGGATATCGATTGCTTCGCGCTCGACAGTCACTTTTTTGGCGGTGACTTTCGGGGGGTTTGCACAGCTGACTACGGCCCCACAAGCGTCAAGCCGCCATTCGAACGCCAACTGTGCACTGCTCCGACGGGGAGCTCATGCGGAGGATTAGGGGACTCCCGCTGTCCGCCTTGAAATGAATTGGTGTGAGCTTTGGGCTTTCTCTCTCACTCTCAATGGTCCGGGTTTCTGCTTTTGGCAAAGCGCTGCGCAGCAGCGAGGCCGTATGTGTGACTGCAACATTTTTAAATTGCGGCTCCTATCAATGGACCGAGACGGAGTGCACGGCACACAAGAGAACGAAGCCAACACGAGACACGTCGACTTGGCTCTGTGCTCTGAGACTGTTGTCCACTTGGCGCAAACATCTGGAATGTTTTCTCAAGCGGGGGGGATTATTGTTGTTTTCGTGTTGTTCTGCGCTTGCCATCGACCGCAGCTGTGTGGCTTGAGATTGGTATGCGATGCGAGTTGGCATTGCCCTCGAGGGTGGCGCGATGGTGTGGTCCTTTGATGTAGTTCACTGGAACTGAATGCTTGAGTGCACGTTAAGGAGATGACAAGTGAAAAGGGTACAGTGACACGGATTCGTGCGGTAACGCCGCAAAAAACTTGTTGATATTGACATACAGAATTTCGCTGAAGAAAAGAATGGGCGATGCGTTGAGGAATTGCGCAAATATTTGTGTGTGTCACAGTTGGCCTGGGGCAGTGGTTGGAGTACTTGCAGTGGCCGCGAGAGGAAGGAGGACGAGCCCAAACTGGATGATGAGGAGGACGGATTTTTGTCGATTTGTGACACACGCTTCAGGAATGAATGCTGAATTTGTGAGTAATGCCAGCATTTTTAGATACCCTTCTTAAGACTGGCGCGAGTGCTTAGGGATCATGATTGGGTCGACCTTTCTATGCCAGCGTTCAGTTCTTCTGCCAGTCTGGTGGTGCTTGAGATCTCTGGGCATGCAAGTTTCTTAAGGCATCTAGGGTGTATCGCCCCAATGAGGAGTCAAGTCTGCTCAGTGTGACTCTTGAGACTACGGACCATATGTAGGAGTCGATGCATATAGCCACGCACTAAGCCAGGACTGTCGCACAAATTCTTGCAATCTTGCAAATGACGAAAGAAAGCCAAGCCCGTGCAGAAATCATTTGTGGACCATTTTAGGCCTTCTCTTGGAAAGGAGCATGCTATTAAGGGCAAGTAATTGACCTGCCTGCTCCTGCCACTGATCTGCTTACGAGTGTAAGCTTTGACATTTAGCGCCATCCATAGAGGCCTCATTCTTAATGGATTGCAATGCTGATTAAATAAGACACGTGTTGGGCAACTTTATGTGTGGGAACTGCTCGGTTAATTCTTGATGACCATAGCGGGTCATTAACAGACGATATTTGATTGGTTGATGATGCAAGGAAGGCAAATATTTGCTCACCGAAAATAGAAAGATGACGACATTTAACATGCGACCTCAATATTCCATGGGCCCAAGCAATCGACGAGCTCAACACTCAATTTAGCAGTTATTCCAAGAATGTCAATGGCTTGGCATGTTTGGTTGGTTTTAGTTTAAGTGACCGTCTACCAGGGCTTGGCATGTAAAAAGATCAATCAAAAACATCGCCTCAAGCTCTACCTATTCGGTGGCGTATTTCCTTCCTAGTCCGCCTGCAAAGTCCACATTCCGACACCCATCCCTCGTTAAGACAAAACAGCAGAATTTCGCTTCGGACAAGCGTTCAATCAATCCCATGCCAAAACAAATAATCAGTGGATCCTGTGAGCCCTTGGGAACAACCGCACAAGCACACGTGTGCACGTGAGCATAGCCTCCCTCCCGCGGAAGGGAGGAATCAAATGAATCAAACGACTGCACCCTGCCACTCTCTTTCGCTCCGCACTCAGAACAACAGTGGATTGGAGTAAATTTTACGAGAAGTTTATCACCGGTCCCCTGGTGGATGTGTGTATGCAAATATTTCCCAACTCCTCGACATCCTGAGTCGTTTACACTTCTCAATGATCTTCCGGGAAAAAAAAAACCTGAAATCCTACTGTTTTCTGCTTAATTGGAATCCTCTGCGGGAATCAGCTTTCCCAAAGCCACAGAAGGGGGAACAAGTTTTGCGTTTTTTGAGGGCCCGCAAAAAACTGAAAATTAATTGAAAAGGGTTTACAGACGCCGTCCCTCAGTCAGTCCCTGAGGAGCAAGAAATCATATCAAATGAAGGAAGAGGGAAATAAATTCTTACTTGTAACGACCGTGTCGGGGGGACACAACGAAATGTCTGCTGTTGGCGCGTGTTGTTAACGATGGCGCTAAAGGGGCTGTAATCTTCTTCAAGAGTCATTCTAGGATTTAATTGTTGCAGCTCACGAGGAGTGCCCAGTGCTCGGGCAGAGACAATAACTTTTGACGCATCTTCACTTGAAGGCCGTCGTAAAGAAATTTTATATCTCTGGACATTCGACTGACAGACAACTGACGCGCAGCGAACGAGGGACGGGGCATGCAGTGTACATCAACACGTCCGGCGTGTACTCTCACTTCACTTCAGCTGCTGCCAGATACGAAGATGTATGGCCACGAATAAATTTACGCCTTCGAGATATGCTCGTGAACTTCAGAAAACGACCGTGAACTACTAGAAGCAAACGTGGAGTGCAAATGAAGATGCGGAGAGGGAAAATGCCAGCAACATTAGTCGAATCGCCTGTGGCGTACAGGGTATAGTTTATTCGGAGTCTTCTATTCTCCATTTATACCAGAGAGGGTTGTGGCAGCTCGTGTTGGAGCCATTGGTTTAGGGAATATCCCTTCTCATTCTAGTCTAGTCACTAGTCCTGGATGTTATGGCATCTGAGTGACAACAAGCTTCCGTAACTACAGCTATCTCTGGCTGCCTCCACTTGACTAAGCGGTGACTCGAATTGTGTGCGCGAGCCTTACTGGCACCCTCTCCTGCGCATCCTCTTTTGCGTTGCTCCATACGTTCGGAGTCAAGGACTGCGAGAGCCTCACCAGAGGTTAAACACCTGAAACTTGGTGCGGTTTCAGCCTGATCGGTTGGTAGATCGGGTGGCTCGAGGTGTCTCAGACCCAAAGTCGCCGGAAGAAGTGGCAATTAAACCAACAGGTCTTCCAATTAGCATGCCAATTGGCATAGAATTCGTCGCTTCAAATCGTTGTTTAGCTGCACCCCAACCGAGTACTGCTGCCCATAGAGCAAGAAGAGGTGTTTTAAACCGGCTTAAGCTGTCCAGAAGCCCGAAATTAATTGGATTACAAAAATTGGGCCCAAGTGGAATACATTAAGGGGTGCAGGCTTAATGGACCTAAGTCCAAACACTCACTGGACCAGCTCCGATGGCCTAGATGGTTTCTTTTTTTGTTTCTGGTCGTAAACGACTATGCGACGGAAGAAAGTGCAGACATTCACGTATTTCAAGCGAATTTTCAAGGCGTTTCTGGAAACACCACTACTCCTCCTTTTCCTCGTATGAGCCTACAGACTGGGGTAAGCCTGGCCCCAACAAATGCGCACAGTTGGTCTGTTTCTACTTTTGTACGCCAGCTCTGACGTCCATCTGTCCTCTGTCCCGCTGGCTCAGAATCGAAGACACGTCGGTCGGGCTGGAGCCGAGTTGTCGGCTGCCTTACGAAGGCACTAGCATGATCAATGTCTCTTACGAAGTCAGCATAATCCATGAATCCAACAGCGCCTGGTCATGTTGATATGTGCACGGCTTACTACAGAGGCGAGGTAGACAAAGTTCCTAACAACCTCGAAGTTGCAGCTGCCCATTGAGTCCAGCCCGATGTTGTACGTCTCCTAATTCAACGCCAGACCCATTTCATGCCAACAAAACGGCAGTTAATTTCGGGCCTTTGGACACTTTATCCAGCTTGGTGAAGTTTGAGGCCGTTCTAAAACCTCTTGATGCTTTGGACACTTATTCGGGCCTTTGGACACTTTGGTGAAGTGTGAGGCCGTCCTAAAACCTCTTGTTGCTTTGGACACTTATTCGGGCCTTTGGACACTTTGGTGAAGTGTGAGGCCGTTCTAACACCTCTTGATGCTTTGGACACTTATTCGGGCCTTTGGACACTTTGGTGAAGTGTGAGGCCATCCTAAAACCTCTTGATGCTTTGGACACTTATTCGGGCCTTTGGACACTTTGGTGAAGTGTGAGGCCGTTCTAACACCTCTTGATGCTCTATGGGCACGCTACGCTCTGCGAATCACGGCAATGTCATCCGCGTGTGCTAAGAATGGTTCGGGCTTCAAAGAGATCGTGCCTCAATTGTTGGCGTTAGAGCTTGAAGCCGGATGACAGGGCGCCGCGCCTTTTGTCCCAATTCGTTATTGACCTTGAGTGTCTCGACAAGTTCGACACAGCAGCGAGAATTGCCACCTCTTCAAAGTTCAAGGGCACCGTCTTATCAAACAGACCTCGCAGATTGTCGGCGCAATGTGCGTGCACAGCCTCACTTTCCAGATATTGTAAGCCTCGCGTCCTACACCTTCAAATCCATGCATCTGTCGCACGCCTACAAAGCCGTTCCACAACTGTTCCACAATGTCATAACTGGGCATGCATTTCCTGAAGCAGGTGTTTCAAGCACAAAAGATTGCTCTGCAAACAAACAACTGATATCCTCCACTCAGGCTCAACCGACCCGGCAGACCTTCTCCACTGCACTGGCAGCATTGTATCCACATATTCGCGTGATTTATCACAAGGAAAACAAGGAAATTGTCTGCACAGAGAACTATTTTACAACCGACTTATCCCAGCAGCGAGCATACAATTGCCACAATCAACCGCAGACCAAGTGCCAAGGCTGCTGTCCTAACCACACACTTTCGGTGCACACGGCCGAATGGGCGCACATAACTTCACGATAAATTATCCTCAACGCGGCACTGGCAGGCGGCAACGAGCAATTTTCACACCTGAAGGAACATTTTTCGCGATACATTTGAATTTTAAATTTTCTCTTCCCGCCCAGGCCCTCCCCCTCGGACTGTGGCTGAAAATCCGGTTGCATGCGATACAATTCAATTTCGGACCACCATGGGGAATTCGCATCTGGTCACTGGACATTATCGAAGCCCGTCAATGAAACTTTTACGTGGCTGAGGCGAAAGTTTACACGGGTCCTGTGATTCGGGGGAGTTCGAGGAGACGCTGGGCGTTAATGAATCGCCATCACTGATTGTCAGTCATTCACTGACATTGGGTGGGTGGCTGGGACTTGGGTTATGGGCCGAGCATCTGGCATGAATTTGAAGGGAAAGTGTCGCCACAATTAATGTAAATGTTGAATTCTCCTAAGGTTATGAATTAGAAAGTTTGGCTGCTTGGGGCTATAGCTCAGAGACTCGAGTTATGTCGTGACTGAGGACAGATGCTACCGCTGGAAAGGGTGCGACGGAACCTTAGCTCGGAGGCAGCTGCTCGAGTTATGTCGTAAGAGAGGACAGAGGCTACCACTGGAAAGGTTGCAACGGAGCCTTAGCTCGGAGGCAGCTGCTGGAGTTATGTCGTGAGTGAGGACAGAGGCTACCGCTGGAAAGGGTGCAACGTAGCCTTAGCCCGGAGGCAGCTGCTCGAGTTATGTCATGAGTGAGGACAGAGGCTACCGCTGGAAAGGGTGCAACGCAGCCTTAGCTCGGAGACAGCTGCTCGAGTTATGTCGTGAGTGAGGACAGAGGCTACCGCTGGAAAGGGTGCAGCGCAGCCTTAGCTCGGAGACAGCTGCTCGAGTTATGTCGTGAGTGAGGACAGAGGCTACCGCTGGGAAGGGTGCAACGGAGCCTTACCTCGGAGACAGCTGCTCGAGTTATGTCGTGAGTGAGGACAGAGGCTACCGCTGGAAAGGGTGCAACCGATGCCATGTGAATGAATCGGCGGAGCACTGAGATCAGTTCCTTGTCTTAAATGAGCTCCTCAAGCCTCCGCTGAAAGATCTCTTCAGTAGACAGGCCGCTGCCAGCACGGCAATCGCTGCTAATGTGAAAAGAGCTTAGATCCGGACACCCTAACATCCGTAAAAAATTCGGATCCCTACCAGGAAACACCGACCTCACGATACCTAAGCCCATCTGCGAGTGGAATTTCTCAACCACCAGATCTTACGACAGTCTGCAGATGGATCGAAGTTGGGCGAAAGAGTAGGGACAGAGGAAGCTACGTCCTGGCTAAAAACACAGAAGGCACAGATATTGTCATCTCACTTGATGCTAAGTCCGGACTCCGGAAGGTGGATGCATAAAAAGAACCTCCCAACAAAGCTCCCGGAGCTTCGGGCGAGTCGCTATCGATGGGAGTGGCCTGGTGTTTTCCTGCGATTCCTCTCCTACGGGCCAAAGCTGGGCCCTTCTGAGCGATTTTCAGACGGTTCAGATTGTTGGCAATGCAGGTCCTAATTTAGCCTTTCCTGCCAGTCCCACCAAACAGACAGCAAGACCTCCCTCGCCATCAGTCCTGGCTTGGCCACCGTTTGCGACGACAGCTTTCGATTGGCGTTGTCGTAAGTGATCCATTCCAGTCTCTATCCGCTTCACAAATTGGTTGATGTTGTCGCGATTCAGCATTGATTCGCAAATTCAGTCCAGGAGGTTCTTTGACGTTCACTCGGGTGGTACCCGTACTTTGTGGGTGGCCCAAACGGCTTTGTGCAATGTCTAGCTCCAGGGCTATCGAAATATACCTTGACTTCGAAATTGCTGGAACGGAAACGAGGGAACCAAACTGTTACAGTATCAGGACCATAAACGTTCGCACGTCTTAGCTTGGCTTGCGTTCCGCTCTTTTTCTGTAAGGTATGGTGTATTCCCTCTTTGCTGGTGTCCAACTTTAACGCGCGATCATCATTCAAAAAAATCACTTTTTTTTGTACGAAATCTTGTCTTTCTGAAGGCATTTCGTTTGGTCCGATGGGACTTATATTTGTTGGATTTTTTTCGGATAAATCCAAAATTCCGAATAGTCCTCATGGTTACGGTCTATGCTGGGCCTTATTGGGATATCCCACGGCGAAGTGGCTCAAAATCGCGCATCTAACCTAGATGACTGGTGTCTTGTCGGAGCTACATTGACCGAGCCAGTCGTCTGCTTGATTGTCCATCCAGGCTAGGAGCAGAGTTTGCCCTCCACACAGCCTGACAAGATTGGTTGTCATTCAAGAAGTCGGTGATCATTTGTGGAATGACGCTCTAGCTCGTGCTTTCATTCTTGAACACACTCGAAGCCTTAGAGCACCATCATCATCATGCCTGCCGTACCGTGTGGGCGGGTTGGTTGACTCCTACACTAGGTATCTAAGTTCCACTTCGAGCACCACGTAGAAGCCATGTCAAGAGCCCTAATGATGCTCACTTACGGCGTCTAGACTGCAACGAACAGTCACGGACCATGGCTGAAACATAGGCTGGCGGTTGGCATGTAGCACACGTGACTATTCGGCAACTTTCTGTCAACAGACTGCCAATAACTGACCTTTGCTCAAATAACTCTTGGCGCCTGCAAGAAGTGAATAAACCTCGTATAAACTCCCGCTTCACCAATTGCAAACGTCTGCCGCCTTTAACCAAGTGTTTACACCCATCTCCTTCCGTCCACACACTGTCCGCAGTCCTGTGCTAATCACAGCCATTTGCAGAACGATTCCACTTAAAAAGTGGCACTGCCACCAAGTCAGCCGCCCACCCCTCAGGAGGAGTGAATCAATTTGCTAGACAAACACAAAACTGCCGAGAACACATGTCTCAAGTGATAATCTCATGCAAATGCCGCACCGCAGCGGCGCGCATCCGTTCATCCAGAAAGCAGCCGAGCGTTAATTCGAAGGAGCTTAGCCACAACCTGTCTGCGCCAGCCCCGAAGCGTCAAAGTAAGAATAATCGATTATCGATGCGTGCGCGCCGCACATGTGCACGCGGAGATCTCGCGGAGGAAACCACACATTTCAGGATTTCTCAGAACGATTTCCACTTCCTCGATAGTTCAACGCACTCTCTCCTCCGCGTCGCTCGTCGTATGCAAAACTGGACGCAGCCAGAGCCCAGATCAATAGCAATCATCATAATCAGCATCAGCTCCGAAGCCGCCGCCGCCGCCGGCAGCCGACACTATCATCATCTGCGAAGATATCAGCCTCCACCCACAGTGATTACTGGAGGCAAAGTGCCTACAAGCACTAAGTGGATGGTGTTCCAACCTTAAGTGGAGCCCGTCTTGCGAATCGCCTACCACCACGCAACGGCACAAGGGGAGCGGAGCGGAGATGATAAGTGCTTTCTGCAGCACTCCAAGTCGTGTGTCGTTGTCGTCGTCGCGGTGGAAGTGATGATCCATCCCAAGGGTGTACCCTCAGACTTGCAGCGAGCGATGTGCGATGCTTTAACAGATCATCACCAAAGCAATTCAGATCAAGTCCGCATCCTCTGCACGTCCATGTGGTGAGCAAATAATTAAGGATCACTCCCCTGCCATGGGCCGTAGATTCTGCTCAATTTAACGCTCATGAGAACGAGGGGCCCATGATTATAGGGCGCGACTGACAGACGATGATGGCGATGGCGGGGTGGTTGGCAAATTCAATTGCAGGCAACAAGAAGTTTAATTAAATGTTCCCCAGGCGCTGGCGGAGGCAATGCGGCACGGGATCCGTAGGACCCTCGCGATTGTTTGTAGTTTCGGCTTCGCATTTGGGTTACACCACGAGGGGGTGGCAATTGAATTAAGGTTAGTTAGAGTAGTGGCGATGTGAATTTGACGGCGGTGGCCCCCTAATCCCATAAAACTCATGCATGCACGACTAGATCCCCCTGTTTGCCAGCGAATAAATTCGTTTAAATAATTGAGTCTCCACAAGGGGGCCCGCGCCAGCAGAGCCAGTGGAAGATGTACAACTTTGCGATTACCTCATGAGTGGCTGTGAATGATGAGCGGGGTGTAGGACTTACCTGAAATGGAAGAAAAACAAAACGAAACATTAGTATGGAACAACAGAGTGATAATCTAGAAAATGGAGTCATTCAATAAGAGGTAACAAATTCAATTTGGTACAAATGTGGTCGAGCTGAAAGTAAGACGGTGCTTTTTTAATCGTGAAAGAGGTAAAGTTTTGCCATTTTTAGAGATGCGAAAGGTCTAGGTGGAAAGGTGGGAGGCATGAGTTTAAGGCAACTCCGAAAAAGAGCCATTCAATAGGAGGTTACAAAATGAATTTCGCACAAATTTGGTCGAGCTGAAAGTTAGACGATCATTTTTTTATCGTGAAAGAGATAAGGTTTCGCCATTTTTAGTGATGTGTAAGTTCTTGGTAAAACGGTGTAAGGCAAGTATTTAAGTCAACTCCGAAAAAAGAGTCATTCAATAGGAAGTTCCAAAATTAATTTCGTAAAAATTTAACCGAGCTGGAAGTAAGACAATACTTTTTTTTACCGTGAGAGAGGTAAAGTTTTGCCATTTTTAGTGATGGATAACGTCTTTGTGAAAAGGTGTAAGGCACGTATTTAAGGCAACTCCGAAAATAGAGGCATTCACTTGGATTATTAAATAGCAGCGTTGGAAGTTAAAAGATGCTGTTTAGAGAGGCAATGTTTTGCTGTTTTTAGTCACGGATAACATTTCGCTGGCGATGGTGTAAAGCAATTGCTTCAGTCCACTCCGAAAATTTTCGGAGTTTCAAAATATGTTTATTTTGAACGTACTTCTTATGTGAAGGGTACAAATTGACAGGAGGGGAGCACTCAATTCTTTAAGAAGGATATCAGTGGATTTCAGACCGTTTGCCAAAGTCGATCTTGCCATCGCGACGGTCTGTGTGTAACGACTGAGTCTGGAACACAGAGACTACAGTGAATGAAAAACAATCTCATAAGTACAGGGATATATGAAGGCTCGAAGCTGGTTGATGGAAAGGGTGCCAGCTGTCGCAACAAGATGACACCATCTGTACAACCGGACAAGTATCGTGGGTTTCTATGGCACGCCGAAGACTGAGTGAAGCCTTAAAACCGACGCAGATGAGGAATGGCGAAGCAACAAGCACACGATATGCTCGCATTTATAGCAGAACTCTAATAGTAGCGAACAGTCGAACCACATCCATTTGGTTGGGTTTGGGTGGTGAGTAGACAAGCATTGGCCACATCTCACTCTGGCTCTGCTGAGCTCCGTTGAGCTTTGTCTATCCACCCATGTCCACCCATGCTGTTTCCTGGAGGAATGGAATGGAAAACATTCGGCCTGTAATATGTCTCAACTGTAGCACGGCTGGATGGTGCAATTGGTTATGTGCCTGCCCTTGGTAAGTGGGGTCCTCGATTCAAATCCCGGTGAAACAAAGTCCATAGGCTTTGTTTGGTTTTCAAAACTGGTCCAGTCGCCATTTGCCAGTGTCATCAAATTAACGGGACCATCGCTGTGGTGAATCAGTGGTTGTAGACTGACTGCTGGTATCACAATGGACCAACATGCCCTAAGTGGGCTCGTGAACCTACTAGCAGCCCCTGATACCTTTCTGCCTGTGCCTCAACTGGCAAGAGCGATTGCGTGGCTTGTAGCGAGTGTGCTTCGCTACTTCAGATGGTTGTGGCTAATAAGCCCTCTAACTACCTCCAGGATATTCTTGTCGCACTTAAGAAGTCTATTCGCTTTTTTCCCAGTCAAATTCAAGGCATCCGAGGGGTCTCACAGGTGTTTAGAGAGCACCACCTTCTGTGACTGTGTCGTCCACTTTTCAGTGACGGCATAATGCATAAGGTTGGCAGGGATGGGTGAATGATGCTCATTGTCCCGACACGCTAATCAGCCTAATCGCTCGGTTATTATACGTTCGCAATCGAAACGTGTTTCACAACCAAGGGAGGAGCCTAGTCACATTCAAATTGACTTATTTGGAATATTGGCATGGCCAGTGATGGTTGAAAATCAGCCGACCAAATTGGGTAATTTTAATGTCGTGCTTTCGCAGCAGTCATCTGCGTATAGAGGCCTGCTGGAAGTGGATTCAGTATCGCATCCAGGCCTGCTGTCGATGTGGTGCCTATTGCATCTGTAACTCAAACGCATGCAGGTCTCCTAGTCCTGTTCAATGCCATTAAGATAGTTGCTTTCAGGACAGCCTGCCAGTGTTGCCAATCATCATGGTTTGATAACCGCTTCGTATATCCACAAGACGGTCCTTTGACATGTTTGATCTCAAGTTCGGAATGCCGTCATTTTCACAAGGAGCAACTCACACTCGTGATGCTAGTGAGAATGGAATAAGGTCAGCCTCGTTCTAAGTTTTCACCAACAACCTTCATCAGACCACGAGTGGATCAGGAATGGAACGACCAATTGACGCAAAATAATCAAATCATGCAAAATTGTGGTGTTGTAGCCATGTACCCTCTGAGACATGTTCTTGTTTACGTTGGAATCAATCAATGTAGTTTGTTCTGTTCATCGTTGAGCGACGTTATGTCTACGTGAGAAATTCAGCGACCAACGAACCATGGAGGACCTGAGCCTAAAATTGCCTTTTATCTTCGACAGTTCAATGCCTTCAGTGGGTCGTACGGTCTTCCTCTACTTCGTGAACTACAGGACTTGGATTCGAAGACTTGCTTAGTCGGCACTTTGGTGTTTGTGCAATCGATGTGGCCGACCCAGCATAGTCGAAGAATCCGGACTCTATTCACTTCACTGTGCAGCTTATAGAGTTCTCGGGGGTATATCATCCAGTTAAACTGCAGCAGAGTAATTTTCAAGCCCATCATGGTGGTTATTCCACAGCCCTCGCTATCAACGTCAAATTGGGAGAATTCTTCTTCCGAGACCTTCTTTGAAGGTTTATAGGGATCTCTGGTTGGTTGGACGGATAATACATCATCACCAACAACACCTTGATAAGCACGAGTGAGACCATAAGGTTTGCTAAGATCTCTGGTTGGCTGTACAGGACTACATAACAACGGTAGCTATAAACAACATCTTCAACGAGTAGGACTGCAAGAAGGTTTTCCACGCCACGGGCATCACAATGGCTCCAACAGGACCTCAGTGAGACGCGACCCCAACGCGTCAGCCCACGTGCCTAACCTAACCTAGGCAGTAAAATTCCGCAAGACCAAATATCCCTAACAAGTACCCACACTATGTGAAAACTATCGTTTTGACTCTTCGAGCCGGAAATTCTGATCCAAATTGATTCGATGAACCTGCAAATTCTTCCCTCTTTCTCTCGTCACGGTCTCGCGTCCAGCTTGTGGCTTGATTTAATAGGTACCCAGAATAAGTGAAAACCATCGTTTTGGTCCTTCGAGCCGGAAATTCGGATTGAATCCAAATTGATTCGATGATCCTGGCAAGACCACGTCCGGTCTTCTCTAGGATATCGCGATGAAATACGATTAAGCCCAGCATATCAGTCCCGTAGCCAGCCACAACCGACAGTTATGTCTTAGCACTGCTTTACCGACGTTTTTCTTGACTAATTGTCCCCCGAACTTGTGGTACAACCCACTGCTGTAAAAGTAAAAAAGGAAATCATTTCGCATCGCCTGCTTCTAACGACCAATTCCGGACACATTGCCTACAAATGAGAGAATTGCCCAGAGAAAATATCGCAAGTGCCTCCAGTCCCTTTCGTTTATTTTTTTCCTCAGCAAATGTCAATAAACCGCCCCACATTTTATTTCGTTCAGACAAAAGAAAAGCCCTCCTTCAACAGTGTCATGGAGACCAATTTTTATTTTCAATCCGCTCCGGTTCTCCATTTCGACAACAAAGCACTTCCCACCTCATCGAGGATTGTTTACTAGTTTGTAGGAGAACTGCTCTCTCCTCGAACACTGAATCGGCCCCATTCCCTAGCAGATTCAAGTTCAAAAGGAGAACTTTAAACCGAATTGAATTCCGAAAAACTTTCCAAGGACCCCAATCAAGTGTCTCTGCGACGACGACAAGTCCTCCTTCCTTTCGGTTTTCCCGCAAATTTCTCAATTCGGAATATAAATGAATTGTGTCTCCTGCGATTGAACGGCGCGGCGGCATTTGATTAATTCAAACAAATCCCCTAGTGAAGCTATTACGCCTTCTACCCCAGCCTTGATGCGAACCCATAATCATTTCAGCAGAATCGAGATGAGTGGGCCACAAAAAGCAACAGCAGAAAACCCCGACCCGCCAGCTGATCGTTTCAATTATTCATGTCACCATGTTTGACAGTTTGGTCTTTTTGTGTCTTATACCACGCCTCGGCGGAGTAAGATAATTGGGTTCACGGAAGGAGCGGGAGAGTGTCGAACTCTCGCAGGATGTTACTTAAGGATTCAACGCCTCCGGTTGTCATTATAGAAACAGTACTCACCTTGACACGTGTTCGCCAGGCGAAGAGACTGGTTGTGAGAGACCACCGCGGGCGTAGCCCTGGAGTGGTTGTGGGCGCCTGGGGATGCAAGTGGGTGAGGAGCAGACGAGGCGCGTGCAGACGAGTTCACACTTGAAATTGCCGTTCGAACACAAATTCGGCGACTGTCTGATGTGAGTCGTGAATCGGTTTCTCAAAAAGTTCCCAACCCCTAAGCGCTTTGATCTTGTTCCTTTCTTGCTGCCCCAGTGTGACGGATATGGCGGTCATTCAATTCCGGAGGCGGGCATCGGGCTAGTGACCTCTGAGCAAGCTCAGTCGCCGGTGGCGAATTTGGAGCGTGAATACCTCAAAAATAGCATTCGCGTGCACAATTTATCTTTTCCTCTCGTGTTCGAACGGAAGATACAAATTGTTCACGTTTCAAAATCACAGAGGAAATTAGACGTTGATTAATGGACGGGTGCAAGGCAACGACTTTAGATGAACTTCGGGGGAAATCCAACCGACTGAGGTCTCCATGCTTCCATGGCCAGTGCGAAAGGGGAGCAGTCTGGACAGTGAATGGTGGGAACACTGCGAAGCTCGGCCATGCAAATATTTGAAACGCGGAACTAATCGCTTGTCTTGGGTTTAGTCAAAAGACGTTCGTTGAAGGTGAAGTTGAAGAAAGGCTTGTTGCCATTTTGAAGGTAACGCCGTTGTGACCTCGCCCCCCTTCGCATGACACTGGGGCAGTCGTTTTTCACGGGAATCTTTTGAAAAGCGCTGGTGTCTTACCGATCCTACTCCGCAAGACTGTGGGAGCATTTGGCCAAGTGTTCGTCGCTGACTGACGCAAAATGTTGCTTAGTTCGGCCAGGTTATTGAAGAAATTAGCGTTAGTCGTCATTTCCTTTGGGAGCAGAGGACGCTGGAGTGGGAAAAAAGGCAGACAATGGTTGCCTCCCTTTTCCTCATCTGGGACCGAGCCTGCTCAGTCTTATCAGGTCTTAGGGTTGGTTAAGGCTGAGAGTAGGTCTTAATGGTTTCGAAACGAGGCATCGTTTGCTAGGAGATGTTTGCAAGAGCATGTATGGCGGTTCTTCACCGGAAAGAGTGATGAACTTGTACCCTTTTCGATAGCGATTGTCACAGGGTACCGGTACCCACCTGAGTTAAGATATACGCGGCAACTTAGGAAAGTCTTCGGTTTAAAAGTGACTATTTCTAGAAAATTTACTGCCGCCGTCGTTAGCACCACATTGCCTTTTTGGCAAGACACAGCTTCCTTGATCGCTGCAGTTTCCGACTGAAAGACGCTACCATCTAAGAACCATCTAGCGTCTGCATTCTGGTTTAGAAGGTCTTGAGCAGCCTTGGTGGCAGGACATCGGTGTCTCTAGGCATGTATCTACGGCTCAGTTTGGGCTTATTCCTCCTCTCGGCGGAGTAGGATGATTGGGTTCAAGGAAGACCGCCTCACTCCACGTTGCGGGCGAATCTGATATGGCAGGACATTGCTTTAAGATTCAACTCATCCGGTTGATCACCTTGACATGAGTTTGCCCAGCGAGTCCTCGAATTGGTCGCCTGTGGCTGTGGGAGGCAGACGCAAGTGGGTCCAGGATAATAGAGCGACCGACGAAATGTCCACATTTCCAGCGAATTAAGTCTTACCCCCGTACTGCACACGAATAACGAAATTATACACATTTATTATTGCACGGAATGTTTAAAGGTTAATCAACAAACACTGACGCATGGGATCCGATGAGCAACCTCAGGGTGGGCAAGAGCTGCCAATGCACACGGAAGTGCAGTTTGGGGCGTTTTTTGGTCCGGCGGAGCTGCCAATGCACACGGAAGTGCAGTTTGGTGCGTTTTATGGTCCGGCGGAATCATTGGCCCGCAATTTTTCAAAGATGATGCTCGCACCTGCTGCCGCTTCATGATTTCAAACCATATTTCTGCCTTTAATGCACGAGATGAACCTGAAACCGGATGTGGTTGCAGCAAGACGGCGCTACATGGCATGCACGGGAATCGGTCGACCAATTGATGAATCCTAAGACTTAACCCTTTGTTCCTTGAGGTGACAGAATAAACAGTAAGTGCGTGGTTTCAAAGCAGTCATCAATGTTCGGATAAAATGGCATCAATTGCAGCAAACCGTCATAGGAAGCTGCTGATGGTTCATGCTTGGCTGGTTGAAGCGGCGATTTATGACAAAAATATTCGGGGTTTCAAACGAAGTTCGTTTCGCGCTCTTTTCTCGAGCTTGTGCAATTGCTAAGATCCTTGTGCACACAAACCTTCATACGCATGGCACACTCACGCTTTCGAAACCGTTGCCTTGGAGCCAGACAAAGCTCTGACTGGGTGGTGCCCTGGAGCCAGACAAAGCTTCGACTGGGTGGTGCTTTACCTACGTCAACACTTCCGCACTGCGTGTGGGGGACAACCACATTGATGGCATCCAAAAATTGAAAATCCCTTTTCGACAAATCACAAGCACTTGTGTGCCGGCATTACACTGCACTCACAGTCTGCAGTGAAATGCGGACGAATTATTTCGAATTGAATTCCTTCCTCACTTCGACTGCAGACGACGCCGACGGTTGGCAGGCATCTTCGGCTTCGGAAATGGAATCAGATCTCTATCAGCAGCACTCCCCCATACTGCACGAGTTGATAAGTCCGCCGCAGTCCCACTTCAGCCACATTAGCCATCTGATATGCTCCGTCGACATCTGTCAGCAGCCACATGTACCCCACACGTCACCTTCGAGATTGCTGTCTCCTCACCCCCTTGTGCTCGCCCGAAGGATAAGGATCTCCCCCGCTTTCTCGTTCTTCTATTTCGATTGAAGCAGAAGTTCACCGATGCGGTTTGTGAGGAAGCGCATAAAATTCACCGACGTGACCCAGCGACGGCTTCGAACAACGGAGCGCCAATTGCGCGCTCTGCCGCTATGTGCACGTCCCCGGAAGTGAAGAAGCACCCAGATCGCTGGAAACGAGTCATGAACTAGCGAATCACGATTTTAATTTCGAATTTAATTTCTCCTCGTATTTACTTTGAACGTTTAATCGATTTTGTGATGAAGTCTTGTTATTTCTTCGATTGGATTGGATTGAGTGGGCTGTGGCGACGGCTGCAGACTAGTATGCCGTGAATTCATGTGCGATACGTCATGTACTGCAGAACATCTGCGTTGTGCCGACTAATAGTCGTGTCATCGTCCATCAACTGGCACGCGGGAGCGGTCAGACTAATTAAAGTTTCATCGGGTCGTGATGTTTGCTTTTGAAGTGGACGATACTTTCTCCGTGCCATCGGTTTTACCTCGCCCGGGGAACGTACTCTAAGGATCTTCAAAGTGAGAATGAGGAACCCGCCGCCGGGCGCCATTAGCCACGGAGGTTGAGCATCCGCCCTTCTCCACTCACTCCCGCTAAATGGTTGGCGGCCATGCCATTTGCCAGCCACCATCTGACGTGGCACACTATTCCCACGCGATGCACAGGGACCTTGAACCCGACTGCACACAATTCTCACGGCAATCAATCAAAACACTCTCCTCGGACCGCGGTGACGACCTACGTCCACAGCGGCCAAATGCGCGCATTCAAAGAGAACATTAGGCCGCCACCGCCAACTTAGTCGGAATCCCGTCGCAGAGCCCATTTGAATTCCCAGCATCTACGTAGTGCGCTGACTTCCCACAGAAAATCGATTATCTCAACGCCACTGCCGGGTTTGAAGCCATTTGACCGAATTGCCGAGTTTAGCTAATTAGGCTTCAATTCCGTCCCGAATGGCGAGCCCTTATGCCGCAGTCAAGCAACCTGCATCGTGGACAACCGCGAGCCATCCCTCCCCTGCTGTTATGATTTATATGCGCTCCCTATGCTCGTGACACTTGTCGGCTTTGTGGCTCGTGTTCGGTGGCCATTCGAATGGGAATCCACGGCCCGGATGTTCGGCCGGCATTTACTTTAATTGCTACTAATTATGATGAATTTTTCATTCACTCGCTCGATTCGGTTCGATCTGCGTGTCTGAAGTTAATGGACTGACCGGCATACTGTGAGTTATGGCAAAGTGTGAACGGAATGGCTGTTCCCTTTTGTGGGTCACGTTCTCACACTGGAACGGGAAAAATATTGAAATCAGGACATTGGCTGCCACACATCCCGACGCTGTATTTAGGTCATCGGGGGGAACATTTTTTGCCGCCATGAATGATGGTCCTATTTTTGTGACATAACTTATTGTCCTTAGGCCGCAGGGTGTCGTGTGAGTGGCTTGTTTACAACCAACTTGACATTTTTCGTGAATAATTAATTGTCCACAAAACGGATGTGTGTTCGATGTTGACAAAAATAAGACCCTTCATGGAAGTAGGCCGTTACATTGCTGGCCGTAAGCCTAACTAGGTCATCGGTTTCCGGCTTGGGGGGCATATCCTCTGTTGGACATGCGGGATCTCATAGCTTGGTACCAAGAATCGTTGCCATTCAAACTTGGGCTAAAAATTTAAACGCATGCAATGAGAAGAGTTCTTATTCGATGACATGGCTAAAATTGACACATGCAATCGATGACAGGGTCTTCGAGATGTCGGTAATGCAGTGCTCCGAGGTGGGGATTTCGAATTACTGCTAGAGTGCACTATAAGTGGACTTTTTGCATGTTTGTGCGCCAAAGCATATCACAACTGACAGTCGGCACATTTTCTATAGACATTCCTTCTACCTAGAGGTTTAGATTTCGGTGGTGTTTGGAAGACTGGTTTTAGGGCCACCAAAAGCGAGTGAGTGGGAATTTCACAGCAACTTCATTTCTGACTGAGAAGACTATTCACTTTTGGATTTCAAAAGATGCCAAAAACTGGGAGCATGTTTGAATATAAGAAATTAGCGGAAGACAAAATGTACGCGTCTCAAATCTCCACAGTTTAGTGGGCAATTGTGCATCAACTCCGAAGTTGGGAATTTCGATTCAATTCCTGACACGAACAGCTGTCATTTAACGAAAGTTCTTTTCTCAATGAGTATACCTAAGGAGCTTCGTAAACTCCGCCGTTCGGAGATGGCATTCATATGCTAGGTCTTCTGCCAACAATTGATGACTGAAGGGCTTACAGAAATAACACCCCCAAAAAGAAGGATCGAATAACATCCCAAAGTTGGAGAAAGCTAAAGTAAGACCCAACAACCCAAAAATAAAAAATTTGGCATTATTTCGTTTTAGATCTGAAAATAACGCCAAATCTTATTTCGTTTTCCAAAGCTGCTAAAACCGGGTGAAACCCTCAATTGACAACACAACGCTACCGAACACAATTAATCCGTTTGAAGAGAGCAGTAACCCAAAAACGCCCGCAATATGCGACCAGACACGAGGCAATAATTTTCCATCATGACAACGCTCGGCCCCACGTTGCTATGCCGGTTAAGACATATTTGGTAAACCGTGGATGGGAAGTTTTACCCTACCCGCCTTATAGCCCAGACCTTGACCCTTCTGACTACCATTTGTTCCGGTCGATGCAGAACGCCCCACTCACTGAAATACGGTTCACATCAAAGCAGAATATCAAAAATTGGCTTGATTCATTCTTGGCTGCAAAGCCGGCGCAGTTCTTTTGGGATGGGATCCACAAATTGCCAGAAATATGGGAAAGAGTCATAGCTTCAGATGGGCAATACTTTCAAATCTCCACAGCTTAGTGGGTAATTGTGCATCAACTTCGAAGTTGGGTATTTCGATTCAATTCCCGACACGAATAGCTGTCGCTCTACGAAAGCTCTTTTTTCCATGAGTATGCAAAGGAGCTTCGTAAACTCCGCCGTTCGGAGATGGCATAATACAATTGTACATGTTTTCCTTAAATAAACGTTAAAATTTTGAAAAAATTAAGAATTAAGTTATAAAGTAATTTAGCTCCAGGCGCCTGCTTGAGTAGCGACGCGTGAGCGGTTAAAACCTGCGAGACACCCACCACATACTTTTATACACCTTTTATTCCAATTTGGCCTTAATAAAACTAATGTGCCCTTATTTCCATTTTCAAGGCGGTATAGGCCCAAATTTTACGTTAAGTCTTATTTCGTTGGACCTTGTTTCACGCCGCCTTCTGAAATGTACTTTTTGTTTTGTAAATAAAAATGGCGCGGTTGTGATTTCCGTGGAAACGCGATTTTGGTAAATCACAATCGCCCTCCTGCCTGGGTCACTATAGGACTTGGGGAGATGCGAGTAGTGATGGGCACTACGAGTGATAATCGATTATTACAACATCTCGAGAACATCTCGATTTTTAATCAATCATTCGAATGAATGACTACTTATCATTCGAATGACCACTGACTACTAACACAAGAGAACTCGACCAATGTATCAAATTGGCGCGAGAACTAGTGACAAAAACATCTCGTTGAGAGCTACTGACTCAGGAAGATAAGGAGAACGAAAGAAAAACGCAAAAGACAAGTGCTCAAATATTTCTCCACTACCTACTCGGTTCATTCACTGTCAAACCGATTTGCAACCAATAGCGTAGTGTGAACCCTGCAGGCAATTTCAAGAGAATAAAAGAATGTGGGACTATATATCGAAGTAAAAAAGAGCCCAGTTGCAGATAGTTCCCATTTCTGAAACTCTAGCCTCGTCAGCAAATGTAAAATCTCCAACAGATACAGACGTTTTATTATGATCCTCTCATTTTTTAACACGACGCAAGTTGTATCCATTGCCCGCCCAGGTATTGCTTGAGTTGAAGGAAGACGAGGGAAGCTGGGTTGTTTCAGGAGTACGCAGGTTTAGGAGCACTAATCATAATCATGTCAAATCGGCTTTCGGAACACCCTTTCAATTCAGGGCATTCTTCTCAAGCTTATCAAGCGAAACATGGCATTATCACGCTTCTACATTGTTAACGCGGTTAGAATAAGCTGTGCGTCGCCAATTCATTTACTCCGAAAACGTCAATGGTAAACATAATATGTGAATTCTTCGTGTGGCGCTACAGTCTGGGTTAGATCTGGATCTGAACCAAGAGGCCTCTTCACCCAGTCCGGAGACTAGATGCTACACACCAAGCTGGCTTGTCTGTGCCACTCACGATTCTAGCATCCTTTGTTATGTTGTTACACTGGCTGAGAGTCAAAAACAGCTTGATCAAAATCACGTCTCGAAAGGAAGGAACAAGATACGACGTGAGAGAGAGGAGAGAGACTATCGACGATCACGACTGAGAGAGATGTTCGCTTACATATCCAATGGCCAATCATTATCGGCGCAACGACCGGTTTCCGGCCCGGACAACTACTACAAGTTCTTCCATTTATCCCGATCGTTGGGCGACGCCATCCATTTGTGAACCCCTGGCTGCGGACGTCTTGGTATAAGCCGGTCTCCAAGCGCAAGCATGGTCTGCCACGCTGGCTTCCACCATAGATTGTACCCCAAAGGCCTTTCCCGACAGTCTTCTCTGCGCTCATACGAGTTGGGTGCCCAGTCCACCAAAGTCTGCCGAGACCAATTTTTGTCATTATAAGGCAAATTTGATACAACTACTGATCTTATCGTCGCCGGAATCGTCTTTAAGTAAGTCAAAGTCAAAGTAAGACTTTTCTCTCGAGCGCGTCTAAATGATAAGACTGGCTTCGGCTACTGCTACCCCCCAAGTCTCGGATCCATAAGTGTGTACTGGTAAGACCAAAGTCTATGGGCACGGTGGGATTTCTGAATTTAAAGAGATTTGACAGACTGTAGAGGCAATTTCCGGATTCAGCAACCGCCCGCGTATTTCTTCATTCATAGTGTCATCGGCTGCTTCTACTGACTCAAGGTGGCTAAAGGATTACACCGCTCTAAACTCAGGCTTCTCTACCCTTGGAGGCATCATATTTGCTGCGGTCATTGTTGCTCTATGAAACGCTTTTCGCAAATGAGGCCAAGATATACCTAGTTTTTCCTTCATTATGTGCAGCCCCATGGTTTCACTCCGCCATTGCCCACTTCACTTGGTAAACAATGTTGACTTGTAATTCCCAGATTCGATTGAGTGGTCCGTCTTGGTCGCATTGCTCACTTCAGAATAAACACAACTCAAGTAGTTTACACAGTTAACAAACAAAGTCAAATCAGAACTGAACACGGCGAGGCGGAGTAATGCAAAAAGTCTTGAACTAAATATAAACAATGGCTGTCTCGAGCTAGAATCTGCTCTACCATGACATACTCAGCTTCGAAAGCCTGGACGAGGTTCTAGAAATCGGGTTAGTCCACGTCAAAGGCTTTATCTGACACAAAGCAACTTCAAACAACCATCGGAGTTGTAGTTGTAGAACACCAACCAAAATAGTGGTCACCATCTACCAGAACCCTACTGCCCCAAAGCGAGTGGGTGTAGGACTCATGACATAAAAGTCAGCGGAAAGATGAACAGAAAAATTATGACGTTGTGTCTAACTTTAAGGTTCTGAAGTCGCCGGAAGTATAAATATGGCCGCGTCGGGCGAAGTGGAGTTAGTTCAGTAAAAGCGTTGCCTAATACTCAACATGGTGGAAAACAACATGGTCTACAATGTCCAGTGTCGATCATGCACTAACGCGCACCATCTTCCTTTGAGACATGCCGACTCGCAAGGATTAAGCCTAATCGTTCTCACGTACGACGCTATTCCACGATTGCTTTGAAGTGTCAGTTCAAAGTGGTGAAAGGCCCCGCCGAAATTTAAAAAAACATTTGACTCTGATCAACTTACTTGCCTCAGCTCTAGTCGACCATAAACGACAACATGTTTGTGGCGCCCGACAATGGACTACAACCGAGTTTAATGTGTGGTCAATGCACAAGGTTCGGTTATGTAAAAGTGGTTGATTGCGGGGACTAGTCAAACCAAGTCTAAATATGTTCCAGTTGTGATACCTGGTGGGTTAGGCAACCCCTATTCTTGACAACAGTCGGTGCGTGACAGGAAGCTATTAAGTTGGCTGCTTCTGATATTGTTCAGCTCACTCTTGAAGTAGTAGGTCCCTGCATGGAATGTTGGTTGGTGTCCTCTCTCTTTTCATTTCTGATGCTCCTGTATAAGTCGTCTACTTAGTCTGAGGAAAGTGTGTGTACACAGGTGAGCCTGTTTGGTAGCTGCAGTGAGCCATTGACATCCACGGTGGAGGGACATAATGTTTCGGTCCCTCATATTGTACTGGCCTTCAAATTGACGCAACACACTTCCCCGAATTCACTGAGAGATAGTGTCTGCCAAGAACATCTCTGTTAAACTGCTGGTCCCATCTCTTCCCGAGAGAGTACCAGCGCACCACGAGAAGTTGCTGCGATCGCTAGGCTTTCAAGTCCGCCCAAAACTGTAGTGCCAAAATCAAGTTCGAAAAACAAATCAAGACCTTCCTCGGCAGTCATCCAGAAACCGCACATCATACTCGAGCTCCTCCTCCTTCATTGCCACACATTCCACCCCTGAATTCGCAAAGACTCAGTCTACTGACCCACAAACCTTAGACATACGCTCCATTCTTCGCCCCACTCCCCCCTTGTCGTGGATTTTTTTCTTTTTTCGAATAAATCCAACAAAACAACTTCAAACGAAACGCGAACCAGATACCACAGGGCGATAAATCCATGCGAGGCACTTTAACCTTTCTCCGCTCGCTGATTGTTATTTGCTCACAGCACGCTCCCCGCCTCCCCACACCCCCGTGTCGTCGGCTCAACTGACAGACTGCGCAAATATTTAAAAACTTTTCGAGCTCGAAACCTAGACGTTTTCACACAAGCTACGCGCCAAATTGCCTCGTTGCATGCTAATTGTAATTTTCCCGCAACCGAATGAAAAACGATGAACAAGCGCAGAAAAAAAGCACAAAACAAATCCGAACCGAAACTGTAGCAGAGCGGTAGGTATCGGCTCAACGCCAACCTTGAGCTCCGTCAGTTACAGATACGGATGCACAAGGGTGGGGGTAATTACTTCGCATGTGCTCTGCTCACCTGAAGCGTTCGTCGCGGTTTTTTCTTCCCATTCTCTTGTCGACACAATGGAACGTTTCCGTTTGCGGAAATTATCACAACCAGCAACCAGATAATTGAGAAAATTAGTTAATGAACGGCTGGGGACGCGCGCTGTAGAGGGATTAAGGCGTGCGGCCTGGCGGCGGGGTGACGGTTCTATTGGTCGGGCTTAATTTGATTTGACAATGAAATGAACGACACGATAATGATGAGGCAGGCAATGTCACTTGACACATAGCAGGTGACGCGACGAGGCGAAATGAATTCATTCGCGGCTTTTGTGGACAATCCGTGCGTGCGTAGCAGGTTGTCTGGCGGGGCCCAGCAAGGAAACCCAGAGCGGATTACAGACTGATGGCTCGTCTTTTTCTATGTAAATGTCGATGTCATTATCAGGGATTAACCACGCGTGTGTGTGGAAGACGGAATCTCGTGTTTCTGATTGAAAGCCGATCGAAACGAATCGATTTTTTTTTTCTGGATGTGTGATGGCCTTTTGGAGGTAATCGCATTAAAGTCATGTCTTTTGACACCTTCCTGGCGAAGATGAGAGAGGGAGGAACTTCTGGCAGTGGCAGTGAAGGAAGCACGAGGGGGAGTCAATTCTAGGATGGGCTGAGGTTAGGTAACTGCTTTCCGGTTTTTGTTCAGGAAGGCTGACCACGAAACGACGAATTTCAGATCAGCTTGCCGGTGAGGGCGTCCATCCCCTTTGAAGTTCGAATAGAAAGTGTATGCTACGAGATCCTAAAACCGCCCCCGGGACGGTAAATACGGGTTTCCTGCAGGGTGGCTGAGAAGAAGAAGCCCACACCCGAGGTAACCTACTGATGTGACGAGTTTGCTGATGGCAATCAGGACACTTCCTAATTCGCCATGAATATGAAAAGAACAAAATGAGCAAAGTGACAGTTTTACAAATTTTCAAGCTCTACTCACTACACACTACAAGACACACACGTAAACACACAGAAAGGAAATAAGAAGGATAAATAAATAATTTATATGAATATAAGGAAAAACCATCACCAACCTTAAACCAAAAAGCCACCTGCAGCCGTGGTCCGGGCCAAATATCATCACCATCATCGTCGTCATGGAGCACATGCACGGCGCAGGAGTCCAAGTCCATCCCAGAGGCGTCCAGGGATCAGGTGGCGTTGATGGGAGCAACGTTTCGTGTGTACGAATGTGCAGGACACAACAACAAAAGCGATAAAAAGTGTGATACATTGATTTTTTTTGTTTCGTTTTCGTTTTTTAAAAGCAATACAAGAAGAGAACAAAGAACAGAAGAGTCCGGAAAGAAAAAGAGAACAAAAAAGAAAAGAAAAAAAAATAAGAGAAAACAGTGATAAAGGAAAATAAATAACAATCAAATTAAACAAAAAGAGAAAGAAAATCATAAACAATTCAACGCTACGAACAAAAGTGTGTTAGTTGTCTACTCGTCGTCACAAGGCACAAGCAAGCAGTCGAACAACCGAAAAAAGGACACAGCGTATCTACAGGCGAGAGTGGGTCTCCTTTGCTGGCTGCGCTTGGCTAAATTAATAATGCAAGCGAGAAACTAGCACAAAATGGTTTCGGGTGGCGAGCGCCCGGGGGGGTGGATGGGAATGGGGGGCAATGGCATGCTATTAGTCACTAAGGCTGGTGTGGGAATGTGTGGTGCGTGCTCAACGACTGATTAGAGCGTCTTAAGACAACGATTAGGTATGTAATCTTAGACTGCGGAAAGTGTGTTAAGTGTCATGCGGTATGGGGGGAAGCTTACATGCAAACTGCTGTCCCACTCAAGAACAGACATCAAAGAAAAAGTCTCTCGCACGGTCGTTGCTGGTGCTGGTGCTGGTGCCGTGGCAGACATTTTTAGGGCGAGGATTATGGTTATGAGTGTGGGTGGTGGCAATAAGGGAGAACAATGCAGATGGGTCAATTGTGTAGACGATTTGGTTATCGATTGGTTTTTATATGTGAACACACTCACTTGCGGCTCGTAATGAATTCATTTCTGGTTCGTGTGCCTCTTGCGGCTTGTGGGTGACAAGCAAACCGAAGGCGGTTGTGTTCACTTAAGAGGCAGCCAGTTGAAAATGGAATTGAGGTTTGCCGTGGCTGCAGGCACTTGCGATGTGGTGAGGGTGGTGGTTGTAGTCGGTCTTTAACGAGATTCGAGTTGACATCTGTCCGAGGACAATTTGGAGCAGGGCTTAGAGGGACGCCTTTCACTTGCAAAGTCGTTGCAATAATTTCTGTCGCATTAGCACTTTGCCGAGATTGAGTGTTGGACACAGTCACTTGACATCAAAGGCGTTCAGCGGCTCAAGTGGGACAATGCAGATCTGCTTCGGCTTTGAATGTAATGCGAAAAAAGACTGCAGTTGGGTGGTGCTTGGGAGTGGATTCTACGGCAGGTCTCCTTGGTAGGGGATGGAGGTTTTAAAGTAGTCCAAGGCATCTGCTTGTCTGTGATTGGATTCTAGTAAACTTGAGGGAGTGAAATTCGAGTGGTGGCTTGAGTGGAACCGATCCATTCCAAGTTCGGTACAATTCTGCCATTCCGAGTGGACTTAGGAGACATTAGAGGTCTGCTTGAGCTAGTTTAAAACGTGTGAGTTTGTTGTTCTGCATGAAATCATTTAAGAACTGAGGAGAGACTTTCGTTTCTATTTTTTTGTTTGGCATGACGTTTTGTTCCACTCCTTTATGGCTTTGTGGGGAGACGCACCTCTGGGATCGATCCACTGCAAGAGCAAGTTTCGTATGGCTCGAATTCTTTCGTGTCACTAGCAACAGTCAAAGAGTATACCTCACTAGAAAATGTTTCTCAAACTTGGCCGTTGGTAGTCGGCATAAAACTGTAGGTCCCTGCCACTCGTGTGAGAACAAAAGCACGCACAGCACAGGTCGAAGAGTATACCTGACTGGAAAAAGCTTCTCAAACTTGGCCGTTCAGAGTGGAGTGTACACACGCACCGTGGTTTGTGCAGAAGCTCGTACTGGAGCGCATATAGAGTGACACTTCTCTATGGCGGACAGTAGCGGGACCATCATCACTGTCCGATATGTAGGAGTGTCCGTTGAGCAGGGGTTGAAATACACGAATGTCTTATTGGCGACACCATGACGAATTGTCCTTAGAGGGAGGTGTCCCTAATAGAGGGGTGTCCGTTAAGAGAAGTTTCACTGTGTTAAACGAGTTTCGTACGAAACAAGGAATATCTTTATTACTGTTCCTCCTTGTTGTTCGTATCTACGATCAACGGAGGTATAGTGAGAAATGGGAGAGGTCCGTCCCTGTGACAAGGGTACCTCGGTGCTGTGACGGATTGCCATTTGATGTCTCGTTCGAACTATTCACGAAGACGGTCGCAGTGCCGAGTCTGCCCAACTTCATGCATTTTAATTGACAATTTGTCTTAACATTATAAACTTGTCTATCGACAGATGCATCCCCAGCTAGTAGCAGCTCTCGGACGGAACGCGCAGGAAGTTTATGTAAATCAAACGCGATGTGATTCAGTTTGATTTCATACGATTATTCTTTTATTAACTAAACGATACTTTAAATGGATTAAGTGTCATAATTAGTTCATAATAAACCATTAACTCGAAAACTAAGGTTAACCTCGAGAGAGAAGAAAGTGCAAAAAGCGTTTTGACGTTTCTTGTTGATGTGACATTTTACGTTGATGACATTCGCGAATGTTTACTTGGTGTTGTTACTTTAGGGGATTCTCCCCTTACAGTGCAGACCTTCTTTCACTCTTGACGAAGATTCGAAGATCAGCCTGTCTAAGAGTTAAAGAAGCACGTAGATTGGCATTGACAGCATTGTTTTATTTACATCGCCTGTACCGACAATGCAAGATGTCACGGTGGACAGTACCACATTATAAATTCGAGACGGCCAATCTACCACCAAACAAGGCTCGGGAAAGGACTGTTAAGTGTACGATTCCCGAACGGAAGCAATTGCAGACGTTGGATATCCTGGTTTAGCTACCATCACATGACCAATAAGCACGTCTGCAGCATTTGCTAACGAGCAGGTTGCGTCCTAAATACCCACGGTCTACCATCAAACTTCCGTAATCCCTGCAATCTTATGCACTGTTTGGTTTTCTGTAAGCTTTCTGAAAAAGTCCCTAGCAACAATTAACGACAATTACAAATAGTCAGATTTTTGATAGTTCTTGAGAAAAACGCCAGAAGGTGGAAATGAAGTACATACAGTAAGCATGTAAAGCGCGTTCTCGTAAACATATCATAATCGAAAGCTACAATTTCGACGTAATAAGGAAGTTAGTCCACCTCGGGACAAACGTAAGCTCCACAAACGACATCAAAGTCTAGATCCGACGTAGAGCCACCCTTGGCAACCAGTGTTACTTCGGTTTGTCCACACAATTGGGCTCAAAACTCTTCACTCGAAGGTCCGGAGAGGAAATCCGAAACTACGGTATTAAAAATCAAGTGAACCACCATGACAAACCAAGCCTGATAGCTTGGTCTTGGTGGCTGAAAGCAGCGTGTCTCGGACCAGTGGCGTGGGAACTGGGTTGCTGTGTCGACGCCAGATTCGATACCCGAATTCACCAGCATTCATAGTTCACGACTCCACCCCTTTCAAGTCACTGACAATGTTCAAAGAGCGCTCTTATCTAGAAAATTCTCAATCCCCGCATCAAATTGTTCTAGAGAGTTGAAATAAAATAATCTCACGAGGCTCAATTCTTGTCCTTTTTAGACAAATTTATATGCGTACCCAATTTCCAGGTTTAGCTGCCATCACATTACGAATAAGCACGTCTTCACCATCCGCTAACGAGCAGTTTGAGTCCTAAATACCCACGTCCTACCATCAAACTTCCATAATCCCTGCAATCATTTCAATGAGCACTAACCTGCTCCCGCAGAAGTTAGTATTATCGTCCATACAGCCACATTTGGGTTGCGTGCAAATTTGTTCATCGCATCGACCGCCAGACGAAAGGGGTGAACAGCTACCCACTTGGAGTGCACGAAGAGGAAGCGCAGAAGGTGGAGGACGACGACGGTATGGTTACGACGTTTTGATTCTATTTTCCGATTCGCAATTGGGTCCTTTGCCACCACACTTCCGCTGTCTGAATCGGTAGCATGTGGTGTCACGTCACATGTGGATCCTGTCTTTGTGCTGAGTTGGCAATCATTTCAGATTTGATTGGGTTGCTGCTCATTAGTTGGGACTGTGGATTGAGTGGGGCTATACGTGAACGATTATGTGGACGAACAGGACTTACAAGGGAGGCAGTTAGATTGGGAGGATTAGGTGCAGTGCAGGATGGTAGGACTGAGACTTGAGCAACTCTGGGAGTGTCTACAACACTTGAGCTGGTTTGACTGCCAGTTTGATGAGTTGACACGATGACAAGAATGGACAGATGTTTGAGCGAAATTGTGGTTCGCAATAAAGCCACGTCCAAAGCGAGAAGATTCAGCAATTATACCACTCATCTACAGTTAGCACAGCCCACTCTGTTTAAATGCTTTCCCAGACTAATCGATCATAGATTCAAACTCGAAATAGCTCACTCAACTCCAACAAACCACATCACTAGAACGCTGCTGACGCAACCAATGCTCGTAAAGCCACCAAAAATCAATTAACTCTTCAGCACCGCGTGAGCACATCACAATTAATCACCCCTAAGCCAGCCCTCACCCAAGCGAGTGGCTCCCCTGACACCATTAAGGAGCTCATTCGAGTCATTCCATTGTCCAATAACGACCTTTCCCATTCCAATCCGCCAGAAGACAGGTTCGCGCTTGACGATCCGTCAGCGGCAATAACCAGGCACGTGGCCCTTTGATGGCGCACCACACATAACATCCGATGGGACCATAGTCGCGAATCGAAGCCGACAAGGGCAAGCACCCTCCGCCCGGGGCGACGAGACCGACGAGACGCAGCCACGAAGAGCGACAACTAACAAAGTCGTGACCAAAACTCCGATCGGATCCGCGATAGCTCCGGCTGACTGACATGGAAACTTCGAAAATGCGCTCGAGCGCCGTCGAATAACGTTGACGATTATGTGGTAAAAATTGGTAAACAAATCAACGGAAGTCGTGTTCAAACGTTTTTTGCGAGGCGATAGTAGACAGTGGCGCGGCAGTGGTGTGGTGGCGGCTGTGTGCGCTTGGCTTTGGGTCGAATTCAAGTTCACGGCAGATGGCTGGGTACGAGTATAGGGTGGCCACAAATTGGTTTTCCATTTGGAGCACAATTTACTCGTAAGTACAAATCACTTGGTCACGTCGTCGTCGGTGATGTTTGCCGCTGGTAATTGCTTTTGCGATTTACATCGCCGAATTGACGGATCAAGGCTGACCCGAAATGGGAATTCGGAAATTGATGAAGATCGTGATTGTCGGTCGGTCTTGGAAATGGGAATGGAATTTTGTCTAGGCGTGGCTTTGATGCAAATGTGCTGATAGCGGATGGAAGACGGAAGGCCTCCTCTTCGTTGACATGGAGGCCAGTCGTGGCTGGCTAAACCTTGTGAGGGAGAAAGGCACGATTTTTCGAGAGCTTCAGACTTTCGAATGCGAGGTAGGACACATCTGGAAGGGGTGATTTAAGGAGGTTTGAGACTTTCAAATGAAGCTTCCTCAATGCATTAAGGAGAGAGTTAATTAGGGTCTCATCAAATCATGCCTGGGCGACCAATGCTGCATTAGAAAGGTACAACAGAGATACACCCCAGGGAGGAGTCCTCTCACCCCTTTTGGAGGCTAATATTTGACACTGATGGTCCTCAGTTTTCCGCACTCGTGCGGCGTAGACATTTTCATGCTAATCGAGCATCTCAGTCAATGCCAGTTACTGGATGCAAACTCAGGGCCAGCATGTCAACCAGCATGTCTAGAGCTCACACGCGCGTATTTGAAAGAATTACTCTCTTGATTCCAAGCTCACCTGAAAAGAAAACAATCGCATTCAAGTGGGCCGTCGTCGCTTCTGAGGCTCAGAGGGCCTTCGGAATATAAGCTCTATTCGCGCGCTCCTATCCCAGCACGGTGTCAAGTACCAACAGGAAAGACGTTGGCTGCGCTTGGTACTCTGACGGGTCAAAAACGAGCCCGGGTAGGTGCGGATTTTTTGTGATCACTTTGACAGAGCCCTGGAACTAAGAGAGTACTGCAGAAGTCTCTCAGAAGTGGCAGCACAAGCCTTAAGCGACTGCGGCGTAGCCAATCGATCGATTGCCATACGTTCCCTAGCCAAGAGGCTATTAGAGCCTCAGCCTGTCTAATACGAATCGGGCCGGTTGGTTAAGCAGACCAAACCTGAAACATGACCTTGGGAAATACCGTGACCCTTTGCTGAGTACATGATCATGCTGGCATGTGTATTATCTGAACAGCGTGAATCTCTGGCACACAATCTAATCAGGTCCATAACGAATAGTTAAAGCCAGTCTGGGAATTGGATCGACGTGAGGGCCCTGTGGCCATGACATCTGAAGGTTCTGGGTTCAATCCCGAGCCTGACGAGCAACTTGTATAAATGAAGGCTCCTCCCCAGTCGAGGTACTAACAATGCTCAAAGTATACTTGGCAAGAAAAAGCTGTCTTAAGTCCTCTCCACTCGTGGGAATGTGTCATTCACAGAATCTAGGCTCAGTACCACCTCAGACTTAAGCCCTGTCGATGTCATAAGCATGATAGAGGGAATCTCATTCTCAGCCTCTCACACTGAGATTTGTAAAAGTTGCAGAGACGAAGAAACTGCGAGTACTCCACCAAGGAACGGCCCACATCTTCACTCTTCATTGCTCGTTCGCTGAAGACATACTTAAATCGTAGGGAGCTTGTTTTGCTCCTGACGGAATTTTGCATGCATCTGTTCCGGGGCGCAACAACCTTGTCCATTCTCTTCCGTGTATCAACTTCAACAAAAAAGCTCCTCAACTACAGAGTGTTGGCACCGAACACAGTCCAACTAACAGCACTGGGAACCATTGTTACATCTGCAAAACTTGGGTCAGCAACCCGGTCGAAGGACCAAAATGACGCTTCACACAACGAAATAAGGTGTTGTCAATGTCCCAATAGCGGAATTCTACAGACTGACCATCTGGTGGTTGTAGTACTGCAACAAAATGTATCCGTTACTGAGTAACGAACATTCAATAAAGTACCATAGAACGAAACGTTACTTCTCAATGAATGTCGTTACTAGAATGGTATCGTTTCTTTTGTTTGCCAACCGACTCTCGCATTTTATTGTATGCTCGCATGGACATACAAGGGACACATACCATACGAACACACAATACGAAGAGGGTACCAAACCATACCGATGCGTGATGTGGTACGAGTAAATACCATTGAGCAGTTGAATGCAACGCTCCTATTTGAGTTTCTAAAACCAGAAGTATCAATTGAAAAACAAAAATAGCAGTTTCGACCAAAGTAACGAAAGTACCGAGTAACGAAGTGCCGAAAATTCAGATTAAAAGTAACGAAAACCTAAGAGTACTCAATTTGTCGCAAAAATAGCAATTTTGACCAAAGTAACGAAAGTACCGAGTAACGATATTCAAGTGCCGAAAATTCAGATTAAAAGTGACGAAAACCTACTAGTATTCAATTTGTCGCAAAAATAGCAATTTAGACCAAAGTAACGAAAGTGCCGAGTAACGATATTCAAGTGCCGAAAATTCAGATTAAAAGTAACAAATACGTACGAGTACTCAATTTGTCGTCACTTTTACAGCCCTAGTCGTTGCTTTTTAGACAGGCTTTTAAGGAAGCAAATCGCAACTCCAAGACGCCCAAATAACGACACCAAACCTTGTGACAGAAAACGTGACGAACAAAGTCGAAATCTGCTTCGGTGTTAATTTACTGAGATTGTTCACAATTAATCTTGAACTCACTTAAGCTTTTCCAGAATAAATAGTTTTCGACAATTTGTAAAGCATTGACAGACAAAAATTTACCTGAAACGTATACGAAGCACCCTGTCCAAGCAACAAGCACCCGTTGCTGCGGACGTTTCACAAGCAATTCACTCTCTAGGCCTCTCAAAGGACAGCCGACAAGTGTCATTCAACAAACCCGTCCCGAAACATAAAAAGCACACGGTGCAATTTCGAAATTTGCCTGAACATGAAGCTGTGTCCTTTGATGACTCGCAATTGGGATTTGTTGAGAGGCTAATTGCGGGAGAGAACTGAAGTAGAAAGCCATTTCCAATCACCCTTCTTCATTTGCCTCGCAGTATCATCCCAATCATCCGTCGATAATCACCTCGGACAACGCACGGGTACACGAGAAAAGTTGTACGCCAAACTTCAGCGAACAACGTGTGCGTCCATGTCTGCTCATAGGCGGACGTGAATTGTTAGAATCGAGGCAAGTGTGCTCGAGACCCCGGTCGCCACCACACTCGGACGGGAACAGGCCCCCGATGGCTGTTGTAGTTTCCTGGCGACCCTCCGAACAAATAAAACCGAGGAAAGCCAGAAAAACTATTCGAACAACAACGTGTGTGTAAACAGATACATAATTGCATTTGAATCGAATGTCAATTGAATTTCAATTGCAATTGTTATGTCAACGGGGAAGCACTGGTGCCACTGGCAATGGGAGCGGAGTAACCAATCGATGCGGCAGCTGGGGTCGATTGTTTTTCTCAGGAAGTGTGTGCTGGTATCTGCAGTTTTTATTGTATCTTGTTTTACAAACAATTTCGTGTCCACTGAAATTTTATTCGATATTTTCGGTGATAATTGACACGAGCTGCATCGCATATGAAGTGCGTCGTGGCTAAGGTGGACGCTCGGGAGCGTGATTGTTGAGTTGACGAGGATGTGCGCTGATGTGAATGATGATGACGATGGGACTGCGGTGGGAGGGAGCTGGGATCGTCGTCATTCTTTGTCACCAACACTGCCGCTTCTTCGACTCCATGACATGGGAAGTTCTTGTTTGGTGATTATTTGAAGTTTGGCGTTTCTTCCTCCGACTGGCTTCGAGGAGATGTAGCCTACATTCCAGGAGACAATCACATGCATTATCACTTCTCATGTGTCACCTGAATCTTAGCAGGATCCACCAGATTCCACAGACGGTCTAGAGACTCCTTCTTCAGCTCGGTGATGCACAGGAACTGAAGACATCCCAACCCATCGACAAGCATTCATCTTGCCCTTAAGTGCATCGGACACTCTCAAGCCATTATTCGGTCAAAGCTCCCGCCGATTAACCAAAACAACAAAGAAACACACAAAACTCATTTGACTTCGGGGAAACTGCATATCAGACCCCGCCTCGGGATCTGAAAGCATCGATAAAAGAATGGTCAACGGAGCCCCGGAACAACTTTCGTGCGATTTGTCACGGGATATCCGTTGACGGTGAAAAGCATCTCTCTGTCAACATTAATGCGCAGCAGTCATTGACCCTCGCCGACGAGGATTCCAGATGGCAACAGCAAATAAAATTAATTACATGCACGAGTCTCACCTCAGCGATATCACTAATGTGTCACGGGGCAGTAAAAAAAAAACTCACGATCATACTGTCGCCGAAATCAGTGGAATCGGTGAGGTTGCGTGAAAGGTTGCAGCTTTGCGGAAGCGAGGGAGTGGAAGACGGGCGTTGCAAGAAGGTCGCAAATCTGAAATCGACTACGAAGAAGATGAGAATGATTTGGGAGAAATTTCATTGAAAGCCAATGATGGGCGATGGAATTTAGAAAATGTATTGGCAACAGAGTGAAGGTCATACACTGTAGAGAGTCACTCACAACAGGGAGCTTTATTGCAAGAGAAATCGCATGGAAGACGGGCTAGTGAGACTAAAAATGAGTGTCCAACGTAGCACACATGCCATTTTAGTATTTTTAACATCTAGGCACAGTGCAATGGGAAAGCTATGCAATTTGGCATTTATTAGATAAATCTGTTGTCTAGCAATTTGTAACTTCATCCGTTCTCGAGAGGAGATATTTCGAGAGTGCCTCTGAAGAGCTGTCAGAACCACAGCTTTTTCGTGTAAACTTCAGGTCTCAGTCCGAGTAAACGGAAAACTGCATTTGTCCAGCCCATCCTCAAAAAGGGCGAATCCTCGTCACACGGACCCATAGCACTCTGCATTTGTCCAGTCCGTCCTCAAAAAGGGCGAATCCTCGTCACACGGACCCATAGCACTCTGCATTTGTTCAGCCCGTCCTCAAAAAGGGCGAATCCTCGTCACACGGACCCAAAGCACTCTGCATTTGTCCAGCCCGTCCTCAAAAAGGGCGAATCCTTGTCACACGGACCCATAGCAACACGCTGACAAATCGTCAGCTTATGGAATGTCTTGAATGGCGGAAGCTCCTTAATCACCCCTTAGTACGGTTTCCGCTGCAACAGGTCCACTTGTCATCTGTCATCTCACCGAAAAGCGGAACCAATCTTTGCGCACGATACAGTCGAAAGCAAGATCGTTGCACTTGATAGCTCTAAGGCATTTGACAGGATTTGGCGTCAATCTCTTTTTTCGGAATGCGTGCCTATGTCATCTCTTCTTCTTTGGATCAGACATTACCTTCCAATTGAAGTCTATTTGGGTTCAAGTCACTCCTCAAGGCTCCGACAGCCTTTCTCATTTTTCTAATTGACTTCCAGTCTGCTACTTCTGATCCAAATCACTCCTCCGCTGATGAGATCCTTAGCTGTTGGTGCTCGTTCAAGACTGAGAACTTCGGCATTCGGCCTCAGACTTGGAAGGACACTGAAGTCTTATTTAACGGTGTGAAGAGGAATATAGTGGAATCCAATTCTTCTAAACCTCAATGCTGTCTGCTGTCACTTGAGCTAATCCTTAATAATCAGTCGTTAACCCCGAAAGGCGCCTCACAGTGCGGCGAGAAGTGAAAAAAAATCAAGAAAATTATTCGAAGACTAGAGAGCTGAGAACTATTGTCGTAAATGCATACAAAAAAAGCTCCTAGCCGAAGAAATCCACCCCCTCCATGTCAGCAGCCCCCCAAACACGAGCTTAGTGAATAATTCAATTCGCTAATAAAATCCGAAAAATCGTGCCAAATTTCAGTCAGTTGGTTCCCAACGACTGGACTAAGAACAAAATACAGCACAAGTGTACAACGAATCTTATGGCCGTGACCAAATCCCATTAAACCCAGAGACAATTATTCTCAATTGATTGAAAACTTGGACGTCCATTAAGCCTCGGACCGCTCAAACTTACACCATTTATGGGATTAGGATGAACCACCTATTTGCAGGTCAATTGTCCCGCACTCACCCGTCAGTTCGGTTCAATCAAAATAATTTTGATTCAATTTGCCGGATAATTGACACAAGTGTGTGCGCACAAATATTTCGACAACAATGCATGCGAAGATACAATCAAATGATTGCCATTGTGGAACAATACCGACGCCGGATGTCCGGTGAATTAGTCTAATCCGCTGGCCACAGATCGAGATACAAATATTGTGTGTCTGCTTATGGCTGTAATTCTGACAGATGGGTGTTCTGTTTTGACATCCCGCACTAATGAGGCCACACGTGTTCGAGTGATGGTTGGGTGGGGACAATTTGTGCGGTTTGTGGACTTTGAGATCTATGCTGACACGATGAAGTTCTTGGTTGCACCTGCAAGCAATTGTTGATTTTCTCAAGAGCTTAACTCGCAGGCGATGTCTGAAGCATGTTCCAAGAAAATGAATGACACAAGCCCGAGAATGACTTGAATGTGACATCATTGCGCAACACACCAGATGGGGAAAGATGAAACCGGGCCCAAGGTAATTAGCTCCGCTCATACACATCACATTTTTATGAGATGACTAGCAATCGGATATCGAACCTCACTCCGACAGAAGCACACCAGTGAGAGTATTTGCCACGAGAGACCACTCAGTTGTGTCGACAGGGGCGACTTAATTTGTCTACGTTCTTCCGATATGTACACGGCATTATATGACATTTGTTAGTAAACTACATGCAAGCAGACAGATACCGTATGTATGTACATTCCTCGTCCAATTCACAGTCACTCACCTTAGGTAACGAAGCCAGAACTTGCTGTTTCACATCCCAGACAAGTCGATCGGCCGGAAACTGCAGGCATTTATATACATTTAGCTCGGGCACGTGGATCCGCACCAGAAGCCAACCGTCCCGCGGCTCTGGTGGTGGATCATCGTCGAATCCTGGCGCATTGTTATCCATCATTGCAAAAAAAATAAATAAATTTACACACGCGCTCACTCACGAGAGATTATTGTTCACACTTTTCCTTTCCGTCGTTTGTATCGGGAAACTCCTTTTTTCTTTGTTGTCTCTGTCGTTTCGGTAATTTCGGGCGCGAAGATACTTAAATTCGAAAATATTTGGTTTTTTTTTATCGTTTTTTTGTTTCTTTTGTTTAAATCGAACTGTTGATTACTTTATGGGAAGTCGTTGGCGTCGGGATGAAACTGCAGCTGCAGCTTTGGGCACATTTCAAGCTCTCGAATCGATTTGACGGTACTGTTGGGGAACATATTTGTGGTGCTCGACTGGACGAGAATCCAAGGAACTGAAAGAAGAAGAGGAAAATTGATTATTAATTGTGTCTTTCAAAGTAAGGCGTAAGGTTAGAGGAGATCTGCGAGGTTAGAGGGAGGCTGTTGAACCACAAGGACAGTAATACAGGAGCCGAGGTGATCACCAGAACACATGAAAACGAGAGTACGTTCACCGAGCGCCACTTGCTGTTCACCGACCACTCTTTGGCGGGTACGTTCATCGACTACGATTTGGCGGGTACGTTCATCAACCACCATTTAGCTCGGAGGGTACGTTTATAAAGCACGATTTGGCGTGGCGGGTACGTTTATCGCGCACTCTTTGGCGGATACGTTCATCGACCACGATTTGGCGGGTACGTTCATCGACTACGATTTGGCGGGTACGTTCATCAACCACCATTTAGCTCGGAGGGTACGTTCATAGAGCACGATTTGTCGTGGCGGGTACGTTCATCGACCACGATGTGGTGTGTGGGTACGTTCATCGAACTCTCATTAGCGTAGCGGGTACGTTCATCAACCATTTTTTGGCGTAGAGGGTATGTTCATAAACCACGATTTGGCGTGGCGGGTACGTTCATCGAGCACTCTTTGGCGGGTACGTTCATAGACCACCATTTGGCGTGGCGGGTACGTTCATCGACCACTCTTTGGCGGGTACGTTCATCGACCATTTGGCTTAGCTTTCATGGAACTGAACTAGGCAGAGGAGTACGTTAAAAAACTCTAAGGCTGATTCCCACTTAGCAATCTGATTCAACATACCCACTTTTTTCATGACACAGCGAGCCGTTTCATATTTCAAAGATAATCTTTCCGAAGCCACATCTTGAGCTTTGACCGCTCAGAATGTGGATACAGCTGTAAGCCCACAACACAGCAAACTGCTCTCCGTTTGAATTCGATTAAAACGGTCAAAATGGGGAAAGGGCAGTCAATCAATGTCTCAAAGCCTAAAGTCTGTGGTTCCTGATTCAACACCATCGCGTCTCCCTCGTCCCATGCTTATCAGCAACAAAATGAATGACCAATGAATACTCAAGCGGGTTCGAAGATGTAAGCGATTAAAACACCAGCACCCATCGAATTCTATGGAATAAATTATCACTTGTCTCTTAATGTGATGTCTTAATGTAATTCGATATTCACCTCGAGTGGGAGTCGAGACGACACAAACGGACATTGCTGTGGAAACATGGGACCGATGAACTCATCAGGAATTACATAAAAAAATTATGTTTCTTCCAGACAAAGGAAACCCTTGCTGACCTGTCGTTGACTTAAGGCTAGGGATATCAAAACCAATCGTCAGGCTTATGTTCCCCACCACAATTCTCATCCAATTGTGTTCTAGGCGTTGCGATGTGTGAATATGATGAAGATGTAGTTGAAGTTCAATGACTTGGGGAAGGAGGATATGAATATGAAATGACTGCATTCGCTGCACGTTGAACTCCGATTGCCGGCAGGAGGAGAGATTTGGTTGTCATGAGAACTGGCCGCCTTCTTGGCTTTGGCTTAACTTCAGTGTCTTCTTGACAATTGATCCGATCAGCTCATATAAGCCAAGAATAGGTGACAAGACAAAGTCATCCATTTCGCCGACAATACCGACTCAGTATTGTCGTCCTCTATGGCCTCTGGCAAGTTCATCACTGTAGCCGCTACCCAGCCTGAAGTTCGAACTCTTCACGTAAAAAATGTGTCATTCACAGATGCCTACAAGCCTCGGATATGGACCAAGACACCGTTGAGGGCCATACGCAGGGAACTTTGAATGGCGCTGCACCCAAAATAAAATTGTTTAAATCTTCGATGTGATTTCGCGCCATTCTGCTCCAAGGAAACCATTGAAAATATAGCTCTTTTCCTTCGTTCCGAGGTCTTGTCATTGAATGCTTCTTGCAGCTGAGGGTGAAATTAGCAGTTTGTGTGCGTGTCAGTCGAACCGCATAAGTGCTATCTGAAGCATCGTTTGATGATGATTGGAACGATTTGCTTTTTTTTTTTCAACTTAAGACCCAATTCAGCAGAACCTCCCCTCGTGTTATGACATAAGACGCGCAAAAGACGCAAGGCCTCCTCACCATTCTTCGGAGGAGGACAAAACAACATCATCTCCGCCGTTCACATAAATCAAGTGTGAGTAATTGAAAAAATGTCTCACTCCACAGCCAGACACGCGGTCTTTCATAAAATCAATGAGACAAATTCACCGAGTCTCGCGCAATGCCAGCTTGTGCGAGAGTTATGTCACAGCAAACAGTGCCATCTCGGCAGACTCCCCAGAGAACGGCGTGTTTTTAATCTCGACAAGTGCACAACCGTGTTATCCAAAATTGGGCGTTAATTTTATTGCCAAGCGTACCACAAGCGAACATCGTCGTAGTCGTCGTTACGCGGTGATGAACTGAAATTGAGTCGACCTTCACTGTCAAGCCGAAACCTGAATTCCACCCACAATTCCACAACGTCCCTTAGTGCTCGCTCTCTCACTCTCGTCCACTAATTGCCACGATTGCCACACCTCGCGCAGTAACATCCCGCAGATACACATTCCCTCTGACTGACTGGGATATGTGCGTTGACTTCATTATCAAATCAAGGCCCCATCAGTCGACACAACCCCATCCATGCCACCCGTCAATCAGATTAAAAGTGATACACAGCGACGACAGCAGAAAAAGTGTATAGACATTCCAGGTCCGTTAAGTGACTGCGCCCACTGTGGGGACTGCAGATAATGATGACGGCAATGACGATGATGAGTATTTTATTTTTGGCAGCGGCACAACACCAATCAAGCGGCAGCCCAACTCAGCTTAATTCTGTCGCAGTTTAGACCGACTCGAGGGTGGGGACATGACATCCCTGGCTTCAGGCGCGGCCACTGATTCTCATGTGCTTCGTTCGCTCTCAGATCCGGACATCCGCTTTCCGGCCGAGCTGGCAATTTTAGGAGAAATTAAGAGAAAATTGCCTCGTGTGTGCACATGTGACAGTTGACGTTTCGCCACATCGGACGGGCTGACAAACTCATCCGATTGCCAAGCAACTCTGCAGTCGAGGGTGGTAGCTTGCTCATCATTTGTCACAGCAATTGTCCCACATTCCACTTGTGGGGGGAACTGCTGCAGACACATAGGCACACAGCACTGGGTCACCGTACAGCGACAGTGACTCAAAAACAAGGCAATAAAGGAGAAATCATTAAAAATTCCCGCAAAAGCAAATAAATTTGTGGAAAGAAGACAAAGTTTTGCCAAACGGAGCACGATGCCAGGACTGCGGATGGAATGGGAGGACCAAACTTGTCTGGATGGGAGGGGCGTTGAAAAGTTGCTTTTTATTTTGCAGAACAAAAGTTGCCCGTTACTATGATAATTCGATTACTTTTCGGTTCGGATGTGCTTGGTGAAAATGTATGCAGATGTCCCTCAAGGGAGCAAGGGAGCCCTTTCCCCCGCTGAGAGGGGGAAATTCCGTCTGGGGGAACTGTGTCGCTTTCGGACTGGACAATTTAGATGGCGACAGATTGCCGTTATCATTCACTTTGCCTCAGCTCCGTCGTTCGGTTGGAAAATTCTTAAAATTTTTTTGTCGGTGGAGTTGGAGGGGGTATCGATTTAGAAGGAGATGTAGCCCCTACATCTGGGTCGCAGGAGCCGATATTTATCAAGTTTATTGTTTTATTCTTTCAAGTTTTTTGTTTTTTTTTTTCACTCACGGGTGAAATTTGAATCTGTTATAATTCTTGGGGAAATGATTGCAAGATTTATAAGACTTTGTTTACGTCAAAAACTTCTCACTGCTTCTTCCCCCGGAAAATCAATGGCCGCCGATGTACAGGGTGCCCCTGTGATGTCGGCTTTTAAGCGTTGACTAACATTGACATTTATCAAAAGATTGACTTGTTTTTCAAACGGCATTTTAGTACAATTTTAACCATGACTCCATACCGCCAGCAACAATGCGACAAAATAGTGACGATGTGTAGTGAAATTAGTCATCAGTCAGTTGTGTCAACTCAACGCTCTTAGCGTCGAAAATATCGTGGCCAACAAGCTATACTACAATTATTCAAAGCAATTAACACAAAGAATACTGTCGACAGACCGTGTGCTTGGAATATGGCCAGACAGTCGCTCGAATGGTTGGCATTGAACTTGGATTTGATTCGTGTTCAAACGCTAACTTCAGACGATGTCTTCAGGCGTGATAGGAGCCCTGATTTTGTTGACTTGTTCTGGTCCACAGCCGCATTTAGGTAACGCAGAATCCACACGAGATCCCTGGAACACCATTGCATGGCCAAAAGGAACACCATCATTGGCCCAGTGAATGGGAATCGACATCGGTGGATGCTGCCCACAAATGTGCGGCAATGACGATTAAAGGCTTCAACAAGACGGTGTGTAATATTAATGGGTGGTTAAATATTTTTGAATATTTTGAATAAAACACAAATTATTTAGGATTATTATTGTCCTTTCTTTTTATTATGATAATATTGGTTTAGTTAAATTATGTATGGAACAAAATATCGACCAAATGCCCGCCGCGACCTCGGCGGCACACCTCCATCCGGTGGTCCAAATTTTCGATGACGCTGAAGCATAATTGAGGTTCTATGCTGTTAATGTGCCGAATTATCTCATCCTTTAGCTCCTGAATTGTTGCTGGCTTATCGACGTACACCTTTTCTTTCAAATAACCCCAAAGAAAAAAATCAAACGGCCAATTGACATCGCCACCACGAGAAATAACACGGCCATTGAATTTGTCGCGCAAAAGAGCCATAGTTTCGTTAGCTGTGTGGCAAGTGGCACCGTCCTGTTGAAACCACACATCGTCCACATTCATATCTTCCAATTCGGGCCATAAAAAGTTCGTTATCATTTCACGATAGCGAACACCATTCACAGTAACTGCCTGACCGGCCTCATTTTGGAAAAAATACGGCCCGATGATGCCGCCAGCCCATAAGCCGCACCAAACAGCCACTCTTTGTGGGTGCATTGGTTTTTCGACAATCACTCTTGGATTATCATTCGCCCAAGTGCGGCAATTCTGCTTATTGACGAATCCACTGAGGTGAAGATGTGCCTCATCACTGAAGATGACCATCCACTGTTGCCATTTCTTGCCACCATTCTGACCATTGACGACGCTTGAAATGGTCAAGAGGCTTTAGTTCTTGAGTCAATTGCACCCTGTAAGCGTATAATGTTCATCAACGACGAGCGTGAGAGGTGCAATTGTTGGCACGACGACGAGTTGAGGTGGACAGCTCTTCAGCCAGACTATCGCGAACAGCAGCAGTATTTTCTGCAGTACGAGCATGCACTGGTGTTTTCACATCTCCTACAGACCCGGTTTGCTCAAATTTTTGCACTATTTTTCCGATTGTACGCACATTTGGACGATTAAATTGACCGAACAAATCACGAAGTGCACGATATGCATTTTGATTTGAACGCCCATTTTCATAATAAGCCTGAATAACTTTAACGCGTCGCTCGATTGTGTATCTTTCCATGGTTCAAATTGAGTTAGTCCGAAATTGAGAAATGTCAAATGAAATGCAGACAAAAAACTTGGCGTTTAGGTGTGGTTCACATTCAACATCGGCCCTTAAAACCCTTTACAATGTAGCAACGAATATTCCCCCGATGGCGACATTGACTGGCCACCCCCCCGGACTTAAAACCAAAGTTTGCACCAGCTCAAGGCAAACAGTTGTTCCGAAATAACCCTATACCGAGGTGCTCCGAAAAGTGATGGAAAACGCCTCCAAAAAAGGGCACACTTTGCTTTGGTCGATAGAGGCGGCCACTGGATTGAAGTTTTTTTGAAACTTGAACAGGACTTCGTCAAAGAGATACGCCGCCATGTGATTTCTTTAATCTTTTACTGGAGAAGATAGTGCGCAGCTTTAAACACAGAAGGCACTATCTTCTACAAGTCAGCCCAAATGTTATGTTAAGCTAGGGTTGCCATGGCTGTCTAAGCAAGCCTAGGATAAAAACTTTAAAAATTAGAGCAAAAACTATGCCCATGAACTCAAACAAAAGACAGAATCGAAATAACACCTGCTTTATTTTACGTTTTGTATCCGATTTGTATTGGCTCTGTTTTTCTCTTAAACTCAGGTTGTAGTAGGACGCTCCGTTCCGTTCCGGGTTAAATATTAGACATGTCCTCCAAAAAGAGGACTAGTGGCAACCCTAGGTTAAGCAGGTGACATCCACAATGCCGCTGGTCTCAAAATTAGTGAGGAAATGACGCATCTACTTCGTCTTTCGTCGAGCAAGTTTCGTCATAAAATAACCGGGGAACAACACCACCTTCGACAGCTACACTTTCTAGGGCGTAAAGGGGTTCGTCTTTGCCGCACATGCCTTTTTGTAGTGTTGTTGACAGTCGGACGCAGAATAGTCCTTGACAACCGGTGGTACTTTTTGCCGGTGGTACTTTGACTTTTCTCAAGTCTCAAACTCTTACTTTGACAGTTTTACGATGAGCAATACGGCAGAGCTGCTTCCTAGTGTCGTCGAAAGTATCTACGTTGGATACATGGTCCCGTCTTCGAGGAAGGTGAATGGAGGAGCAGACAAAACAGCGAACTCTACGAGCTGTAGCAAAATGTGGATGTAGTCCAGAACTTGGGTACATAGAGGGCATGAACACACTCTCTACTGGTTCGAGAAGCACCGATTCTCCGGTCATCATAGCCTCGATGGCAGTAATCAGCATGCCCAGGCCATCAACGATGCAAAGCAGCTACAGTTCAAGCTCAGACCATCTGTGGGTCGCAGGATTGACAAGTAAATAAGAGGGCAGGCGCTGTAACTGCAGGTAACTGTTCAGTGTTATTGAGGGAGGTTGTCGTTGAGACGATGTGGTCGAAGTAGTGACTAGACTTGATCCGCTGAGAAGAGATTAGTTCAAGACAGGATCATTTAGTTAACTTAGACACTCTAGTCCTCCTTCAACAAAAGCCTGTTTCTTAAGCCTCAAAAAACCTCAAACAGTCACGGCGGCCAGCAATTGGAGAAGCCGTCGCGAGCATACTCTTAACAATGATTTAGATCCTCATGTCAATAAAGTGCAATTCAATGAAGGACTGAATTCCATTGACCGTGCTCTAAGAAGGACAAAAGGGGAACAAATTAAACGCATGCTGCCGAGCATCGAGTACACACAACCTGGGACAAAACATCGATATCTACAATTTCGAGTAGGAAATGGAACAAACGTGGTACAAGTGAAGATACGACGTGTAATTGCAGCTGGCAACCGGTGCTTTGTCGGTCTTTCGAAACGACTTTGAGGCCAGTTGTTTCTGGCTCGAAGGACCAAAATCATGCTCTACCGAGCATACCGAGTTCGGCTGCATGGAAACGAAAGCTGAACGATAAACACAACCGCACGTCTGATTCATGGAGTCTTTGAAAGAAAAATTCTCATTCGGGAATATGTATGGTCCTGTGTGCGAGGATGGTGAATGGAGCTGTAGAAAAATGTGGATGCAGTCCGAAAGGCGAAAATCCGTCGACTACACTGACTTGGCCACATCGAGCAAATGCACAACGAAGCTCCACATAAGAGAGTATAAGATTGTGAGCCTCCTGGTTCGCGTTCGAACAGCAGAGAGAAAAAATGAATCGCCAACATAAAGACCACCTTGTCGCGAACGCAAGACGGCCAGCTCTTGATGACTGCAAGCAGCGTGCTCAAGACTCTCAGAGATGGAGGGCAGTTTTTGCTTAACCGTCCATGGATCCGAGCTCTGATAAGTAACTAAAGACACTCAGTTTATTTCAACGGCACAAAACGAGAGACAAATTGCAATTTTAGGCAGTAATTATCTGACACGGCTATCAGTACAGAGGGCTGTATGGTGGCTTCTTGAAGTGCTGTAAAATAGAAATACGATCGAAATTTACGTCGCAAATATCGATGACCACAAAATCATGACCGCTTGAGGAGGTGATTGATTCAATCGGGTATCTTGAATGTTGATTCTGGAAAAGACAGCGAAGTTGTTCACTCCCGTAAGTACAGTTCTCAAATGATATTCCACTGGAATGATGGGAAAATGAAAATGCTGGGATGAAGAATGACAGTAGAAATGATGACGGGAATGATGAGGCTTGAATGACTTGATAAGAACTGATAACTTGTGAAAATGTGTCAGAAAACTTTTTAAAAAATTAAATCCTGTAATGATAGAATGACAGTAGAAATGATGACAGGAACGATGAGGCTTGAATGACTTGATAAGAACTCATAACTTGTGAAAATGTTTGAGAAAACTATTTAAAAAACGACATCCTGTAATGACAGTGTATAGTCTGGAATGAAAGGGAATGAAATTCTTAGAATGCCATTTAAAAACTGCCTACTTTCCGTCGGTTTTCTAATTGGAACAGCTTGAATTGTGAAGGATTACTCGGAGCCTTATTTACTCTCTATGCTGCAAACGACCACATGCTCCTACATGTTTCTCCAAAGCAGTGCGTTCTATAGCCCAACAAATCACGACGCTAGCAAGAAGCTTTACCACCGCCGCGCTAATTTAAAACTCCATTCTTGATCAATCTTCGCACAGTGCGATCATGATGGACACAGTATATCTGTGGCACATCTTAAGATAACAATACCCCAGTCGGCCTTGATTCAAATCGCAAGACCTTCCACTATCTCTGTCAGGCAAAGCACTCAAAGAGTTAGATAATGCCGTGGCGTGCTTGTTTGGCTCCAGTCAATCACTCTTGCCACGCATCGCTTCATTCCCAAGGTGACCGCGCACAAACTGGCACACGGCTCATGAATTACTCCGAGACAAATATTTGCACTCCAACCGAGTGTGCTTTACAAGCCGATAGATGCAAACAAGCTGAACAAACCTCCGTCATTCGACGGGATCCATCAAGCCGAAAACAAAAAACGTGTCAAAGAACTGAGCCGACACCTACTCAAAGAGGATTGAGAGATCGCTCTCAGCCGGGTTGTGCGACTGTCACACATCGTTGTGAACTTTATTCCGATGCGAGGCACACCCACCCAGCTTATCGCACCTTTTCCGCCTTGCTCTCTCGCTCGCGCGCAGGCGAATGCTAAGCCCCCAGTTAGGGCTAGGCCTGTAGCGGCAATTGCCACCGTCTGACACTGAGGAGAAAGTGTGTGCGCCGCGGATAATGGATCTGTATCTTGAGGTGGAAATTATGAGCGTAATCACATCTGGATGCGTATGCGCGCGCCCCTTGGTTACAAAGAATGCTGCCACGCTTGCCGTGGCAACGGGCTGCGAGACCAGTGCACGGCGGCCACGTGCATTTGAATTTCGCAATGCGTGGCAAGATTGTCTGGCTTGGCATGGCGATGCCAATTGAATTTGAGATGCCGGCCTAGATGCAGCAACCAGCTGCAACACACACACACAGTGAACGCTCGGCGTGAAGGCGTGGACACGTTCGACGGCTTGTGCGGCCGATTCCTCGAGCTGCAGCGTTGTTTGAATGTAATCAGACAAATATGGATAATTTGCTGGATCGGCATCTGATGGAGATAAATGAGCTGGCTGGGAGTTGCGCATGATTTGCGTGCATCGAGTTGGGAGTAGGAAGCTCAGGCATTGTTGGTGCCTGCGACGTGACATCGTGTGTGTGCTGCTGCGATCGGGATGCTTTGTCGAACCAGTTTAAAAATTGAGTTTTGATTGGGGCTAGAGAAGTGTGGTTTTGATTGAGGTACTCGTGGAACGTGGGTGAGTGTGAATGTTGGGAAGGGCAAGAAGCGAGCATGACGTCAGTAGGCAAAGATGGGCGACCTAGGAAACGTTGAATGTGTCCACATGAGTTTTGTGAGCCTACCAAGACCTGAGCAGATCAAAGTAAATAGTTGGGATATTAGTGGCGGTCTACAAGCGGTCTCAGTAGGTTACTTTGATATTTTCCCCTGAATGACAGCACGGATTTCAACAAAACCTCATGAATAGATTCCATCTGATTTACATTAGGACATGCGGTAACTTGATATTATGTTAGAGGAACTCTGTCTTCTAAGCAGCGGCACGTATTTGGATAAATGTTGGAATCGCTATGACTTGGATTAGGTCATAGGCTAACGTTTGCCCTTGTTGCCACGTTCACTTTAAAATCACAGATAACAGCACCCAATATTTCTGTTGGGCCTAGTTAAGGACATGTGGCGAACTGGAATCCGATTGCCAGTCAGAGATTGACTGACTGGCCGTCGGCTTCTCCTGGCGAGTCTGGACATTGTTATGAACAATGTCCTACGAGAGATCGAAATTGGGACCGTGGCAACTGCAAATCAACAGCATCCAGCCAACACAGTGAATTGTTGTGTATTTTAAGATGATCCGCTGACTTATGCCAGCTCAATGTGACCACTGATCTTCGCGCAAAGGGATGAAACAAACAAATCTGATCACTACAGCAAATGTTGTATCAATGCTGAGAAATGGGTACGTATGCGTTTAAGGAGACCACCTTGAGCAGATATATCCAACGTCTACCTCTTTTTCCCCTTGACTTCATCGGACAGCGTTTTTTAAACGGTGTTGTAATGCGTGGTGGAGCCGGGAACTTTGTAAGGGTGGAGCCGGGAATTCCACTACACTCTTATTCTTTGCGGCTCAATGCCGTCATGGACAAGGGGTAAAAATGCCCGAGACTGGATATCTCTGTCCTCCATTATCTCTGACACTGAGGTGGATGCAGGTGAGATCGGAGCATAAAGACGCAGCTCTCTCGCGGTACAGAAATATCAGGTCAAGTAGACATCTTGGGGGTAACTTCACCGAACAGTTGAACCTTAAGAAGTTGACCCTTAAAATGGCCAAACTAAGGTTGAACCTTAAGAAGTTGATCCTTAAGAAGATCAATCCACGGTTGAACCTCAAGAAGTTGACCCTTAAGAAGGTCAAAATAAGGTGCCAGCGCATCCAGGTTACGAAGTGGACGTAGTCACCCCAGATTTCAGTAAATTCTTTGACAAAATCAACCACCAAATAATCTATTTCAAACCAAATGCCCTTGGTTTCCCCCCTAAAAAGCTAAAGAATCGCTCCCATAGAGCACTCTTCAGACACTCAACTTCCTTTAGTAGACTCATCGGGCGTTCCCCAAGAGGGCCATCTCGGCCCTCTGGTCTTTGCCTTAACCATTGACTATGTCATTCAAAAATTGTATCTTATCTATTTACTCAGGTGACATGAACATCAAACATCAACAAAATAATATCTAACTCAACCGACTAACGCGCACCCCAAAAGCGCCTTGAATCTTTCTTCACTTGGTGTGACAATAACTCCCTTCAACTGAACGTAGGCAAATGCCAGTCCATCACTTCCTCCTCCGAAGAACGGAAAGGTGGGCATCTCTGTTATACTTCATTTGTGCTTCGAAGTGTTTGCATATAACAGCGGAGCGCGCATTTGCTTTCTGTTTTACTTATTGATGAAATATCTCTCAGAACTCAAGTCTGCCACCATATTTTGTTTACGAACGCTAAGTACCAATTTGTCGCCAAGCAAATCGTTGGGACAAATTGTCACAAAAAAAAATAAAATAAAAAATGGTTGAACACACAGTAGTATTAGCTTATAGTGGCCTAGGTTGTAACGAAATATCCTTTATAACGACGCAGTTAGAAGCTAAAGTTTGGTTTCCCATTCAGTATTGAATAAGGTCTTTGTCGTAAGTATACGTAGCGACATCCGCTAGTAACGACGGAAAATTCGTCTCCCATGAGTGGTCGTTATAACCGAATCCTACTGTATTTCACTGTGGTGGTGAATTTTGAGAAAAGCTGGGGTACGAGCGTACCCCTAAAATGTAGTATTTCAGGGTTAAATGACAATGGCTTCCTTGTGTGGTTCGACACCATGAAGTTGGCGTGCGTCACATTCTGACGGCTGGTTATGAGCACAACATCAGTTTGTGGTCAGCCATTACCAGACCGGGAAATCTAAATTGTTCAAACTGCACACTTAATGTGCTTAGATGACTGAATGGTGCAGTTGCGTAAGTGCCTGCCCTTGGTTAGTGGGGTCCTCAGTTGGAATGCCAGTTCGCTTTTTCCGGTTTTTTAAATCTGGTCCAGTCACCATTTGCCGTTGTGGTCGATCAGTGGTAGAAGTCTGACTATGGGTATCACATTGGACCAACATGGTCTAAGTGTGCTGGTGAATTCACTAGCAGGTCCCTTCCCTATCCTACCGACCTATTTGATGCGGCTGGTCTATGTCACAACAGTGGCCCAAGGAGTGAATCTTGTGGTACTCCAACTGCTCCCCAGTTTGTGGTACATCGATTTTGTATTTCTGATTTATTTTATTACTGTCCACAACAGTAGGAGGGAATGGTGATGGTAGATGTTAGGCAAGTTAATACGTCCTTGTTCCCCGTTGGATATGTCCAGTTGCCAAGTCTATATCGCTGTGTGCCTACAATACTATTTCCAAGGCATCGACAGACGATTCAGGTCGTTTTTAAATCAAAACTGAGATCTGCATCTGGCGCCATTGATGTTGGGAGCAACGTATCAGTGGTTGGCAACGTCAATTGTTCCATCAAAAGGATCACCAACAGCCCTTTGTTCCGTCGACTGTTTGTCTTTGAAGAACCTAACCAACTGCTGTTCGTAGGTAAGTCCTAGAAATGCGAAAAGGCTATGATCGCATTAAACTGCAACTCTCGCCACAATGACCATGTAACACTTAAAAAATAAACCACCCGTGAGCACCCATAAGACCGTGGTCATTACGTGCCAAACTGTCGATGTTATCTCCGCGCGCATGTTTCATCATATTGCCCACAGTGTCCTGGCCGCACTCTATCCAAAAAACACATATCGCTGCTCTTCAGCACAAAAACTAACGACAACCAACCACAAAGCCATACACCACTTGATGGGCAATAAAAACCCGTGGTAAACTTCTCCTACCTTTTGTGTGCCCACGATGGCATTCATGGTTTAGTGGCTCTCACGAGCTCTCTCGTGTGCACTTTAGAAAGGACGGTTATGTGAAAGGGGAAAGCACCGGCGAGTACCTGCTCCAGCTGTCTCCACCGGCACACTGTCTAATTTGGATAATTAAGACGGCATGTGTCACAGGAATTCGGTCAGTTTTGTGTGGCCTTTTGAAGGTCACTCACAAAGCAGGTCGTCGCCCGTCACATCGCCAGACCTGTTTGAAGTCGTAAAGCACTCAAACTGAATCGACTTTGGGGACGACTATCCATTCGGTGCGATGAGGACGACTCAATTGAAATTGAAAATCGATTGCGTGTCGTGGCCGATGTGAAAGCTTGTGGATGAGTGACTTCCTGTCGATGACTGTCATGTAACCTTCGTTTGTTTGGGAATGAGTGCACACATGACATTGTGAGGGTCATTCACTGTCCGGGAATGGATGTTATACGCTCGTGTGATTTAAGAGTCGTGAGCTTAGGGATGATTGTCAATCGAGTAAATGGCTAGTGACGGCTGCCTGCTTTGACATCAATTCGGAGGCGATTAGATCAGGCAGAAAACATGGAAGGCTGATGGGGGAGAGGGCGTTGGAGGAATTGAAATAGCTGTGATTTGACGCTGGCTGGATTGGACGCATCGAGCGCATGGACATTCGAATTCGAGCCTCCTGGGTTTGGTTAAAAGAAGGCCGAACATCCGGTGTACTGCACGAAAATTTGGTATTGATGACTGGAAAGGTGCGCTCGGGATTATCAAGGCGGCTTGAATTCTCGTTGATGCGTCGTTCGGATGGGAAGACGTGAAACTTGTCAGTGAAAATGGATCGTTAACGGATGACACATATTCCTGTGCAATGAGCGCGGAGAGGAAGATTGCTAACCACCGTCACTCTGGAGTACCTCAGAACTCCCAGCTTGGACCAATACTGTTCATAGTGTTCATTGTACTTGCATATGACTACCAATGGACTGGGACAGGGATTTAAATATCAACCGTACGAGGCAAAGCAATGGAGGGTGATCGTACTTCTGTCGGGTCGCTGAATTTAAAGGTGACCTTGACCAAATTGGCATACAGAACCGACCACTGCTCGCTGATCGTCAAAGCTAGGGAAAAAACTGCGCCCCCGGCTTCACAGGCGCCCGTCAAGCAGACAGGCATACCAAATTTTAAATCGTGCTGGTAAATGTCTGTCGTAGATTGTGGCACTGGGGCTAGCCTATTAGGCAAGAAGGAAGACGCAGAAGATTCGTACTTACAGCATGACTCCTAGCATGTCCGAGTTGACATCCCATTTATTTATTTTTTTTTTGTATTTGCGCCCGCACAAGGGATTGTTAATACACTTGTCCCAGGTCAAGACACAGCACGGGCCGAAGGTGTAGAGCCTGTGTGTTAAATGCCTGCGGAGTGTAGTCTTTGGGAAATATCAGGCTGGGAAGAGCACTCCATATTCGTGTGGTGCGGCGGAAAGACGAGTCTCCAGATTTAACTATGCGTCCGGAAGTAGGCTTAAGGGTGAACTGATGAGCATTCCTGACGAGGCGGGTATTGCGGTTGAACTCATGGGGAGGAGAAATGGAGTTGCCTAGCTCACTTGAGCATCGTCTGTTAAAGCAGCGGTGCATCGATGTTCGAGAGAGCCTATTGACTCTGGGATATTGTTGTCTCCTATAAGTTTTATCGTTCGCTTTTGGATTCTGTCTAGTAGGTGCAAGGTGGTCTTGTGGGCACCAGACCAGATATGAACGTTGGCAAGCTTGTGGCGGATAGACGCCTTATAAATTGAAGCCAAGTCAGAGGGAGTGAAGTATTTCTTCCATCAATTAAGGAAACTTAAACATTTCGCAGCATTTTTGGCGACCTCAAATATGTGATCGTTCCGACTAAGTGTTGTGTTGAAAAACACACCAAGGATGGGAAGTTCTCCGGTTTCATTGACACACGCGCCATTCATGGATAATTCCTGTTTATCAAGGGCTCGCTTGAGTGACAGCAGAAGCTTTAAATTCCACTCGGTTGTTCTTTCTCAAATTAATTATGCGGTCAAGATCAGAACTCAATGCGCTTAACATAAGCTGCAGTTCCAATTCTATGGCCGAAGGGCGCGATCGTGAGTCTTGGAAGGAATATGAAAAGCTGAGGGTGCTGTCATCAGCAATGGAATGGATTGGATTAAGAGGTCATTTATAAAAATGAGATAGAGTGTCGGAGACAGAACAGAGCCTTGGGGAACATTACCATTTATTTGGTGGATATCAGACTTGAACCCATCCAAAACAAATTGAATTGAACGGTTCGAAGGGTAATTTCTAATCCACAGAAGATGAGATTCATCGATACCATAGACACGCATTTTCGACAAGAGAGTTTGATGCCGAACTCTGTCAAATGTCTTAGAAATATCAAGGGCAACGATCTTGCTTTCGCCTGCATTGTGCAAAGATTGGTTCAAATTTTCGGTGAGATGAGCTATCAGATCACCAGCTTACAATTAAGAAGGTTTGTGCTCGCTGAAGCACAGAATTAGATGAATCTTCGTGAATACACTGCTGACATACGGGCTAGAAATGCTAGAAAGATTGAATGTTTATGGAGTTCTTCCTTCGAAACAGTGGCCGGTTGCTCATGTCTTGAATTGTGTTTCACCGCAGACCAGCAGAGGCAAAAAAAATCGAAAAAAATGCCACGACTTTCGACTGCCAATTCAAAATTGTTTTGTGCCCATTCTAATTTGGCGCCAATCAAAATTAACACAATTCCGCCAAATGATCTGAATTTTTCCTCAGCAAAGTCGGTGATTATTTAAATAATTTGCAGTATTCTGTGAGCAACACTCCTCTCCATGTCACATGACCCACGAGTCGATGATAATTGCCATAATCTCATTCTTCGTTCAGTTGTCGGCGAGAATCTTTGATTTTTTTTTCTTAATTGAAATTCGATTAACGAATGCCACCTTTCGCTCGCTCAACACCTATCCACACCGCCCGCTTATCGATCTTAATTAAATATTGCCATTGAATGGCTGTGTTTGAGAAAGTGAATTCCCACTCGATTACTTGGCGATTGTATGCAGAGTTCCTTAGCCTTGATTGAATCCAAAAGCGCCCCCTAAATGAAGGCGAAATTCCCAGCGTTGATAAGATGCCATGAGGTCTGATAGTGAATTGCCCATCAGGTGGCACTGATAAGAATGACGTCCGTGACATGAAAGTAGGCAATTATTGTCATGATAGCCGTGCTACAATATTTGCCTGTGACATGTGGAGGGCATGCAATGAGGTGGATAAACATTGGCAAAGTCCAAGACCAACAGTTGAAGTGATTCTTCTTGACTGACACTCTTCGTTGTTTGCGGATCATAAGGGGACTTGAAGAGATGTCACTGCGATATGCCATTCATAAGAAGAGGCCGAATGGCAGTCCAACTACGAAGCCTTGATTCTGTTTGATAAATGCAAACAGATTGACTAGCTTTTTTGACTGATACAGGAAGCAGCAGGGGAGTTAATTCGAGGAAAGGATTCATGTCAACTAAGGTATGCGAACCTGATGTTCAAACGCTGAGGGTGTAAAGCCGTGTAACAATGTAGGCTGCTTGTCCACGGTCCAAGCCTCACTTACTCCCTGAAAGTGTTGCCCCACTCTCCATAGCTAGGAGGGTTAGGGGTAGTCGAGCCTCACTTATTCCCTCAAAGTGTTGACCGTGTCCTTTCATGGGGGCGAGTATGTTCGAACTGCTTTTATACACCTAAAGCACATCGGAACAAAATTTACATATCAAGTAACTCTACCCTTAATAGGTTATCTTTGTCTGCAATAAGGCCGTCCTTTAGTCCACCAACCATCCAGGTTACAAGGTTTTCAGTTCAACGCAGCTTTAGTCTTCTATCTCTACGGAAACGACTGGATGACGCAGTTGGTTAAGTGCCTGCCCTGGGTTAGTGGAGTCCCTGGTTCGAATCCCAGTGAAAGCAAAGTGAATAGGCTTTTAACTAGTTATCAAATCTGGTCACCATTTGCCTTTGTGATGAAATGAACTAGTAGTGAGTAGTAGTAGTCTGACTGTGGGTATCACAATGGACCAACGTGGTCTAAGTGTGTTGATGGATCCACTACCTTCCTACCTATCCCTACGACGGACTGCTTCTTTTATTATATTTGCTTCCTTCATAGGACAGATCTTGAATACCTACTTAGACTCTTTATCCTCTCTTCTCTGCAGTTTCTCAAAAGTCGGTGCATGAGCACCTTTGGCACAGACCCCGATAAGGACTCCTACTAGCATGCGCACTTTCTTGCGACCGATCAATGATGATGATCTCTTCTTGATCAGCATCGGTCATAGAGCCCTCGCTGTTGATCCAATACCCAGCCTAAGCCACTTAATTCTGGCACAATCTCTAGAACTCCCGCTTCTCAGTTCCATTTTCCCGATACTGTCCGTTTTTTTTTTCGCTTCCTTGGATTTGAGTATGCCATGGTACCCTACATCTGGTCACCGTGTTCATCAAAAATATCTCACAGCCGCTTTGTCCCAAAAACCTGACCAATTTCGATGTCATTTTTTTATGACATATTTCTAATATTAGAAAACATTTTGATCGATTGGTCGCTTGTGTTGTAGTCTCTCAAGGCAAGTGCTGCATCGTGTATCGCAGCCATCTCGGCTGTAGAAACTACTCTTCGTGCAAGGTTATTCTCGAAGTGGTCACAGAAAACCCCTGAGCTTGTTTTGGAGCCGTCTGGATGTCCTCTGCAGCCCACAGAAAATGAAATGTTTGTGATCTCCTCATTATCACTCACCAAGGCTCCAGAGAGGAATCCACCCTGAAACTAAGTAAAATCCTTGACATTCCACGATTCACTAAATTCATCTGTTGGACGAAACTTTGTAGAGACATTGCTTGTATTTTGGATTAGGTCACATGTCTTGCTTGTATGTCAAAATGGTTCGATGTTTCCGGAACTCTGTTTCCAAAATGGCCTGATATTTGGATGAAGGCTAGGTTGGGTTAGGTACGAGTGGCCAGCTGCAGACAGCAGTCACACATAGGTCAATGTAGGCGCATTCTGATACCATGGGGATTGGCTTCCTCCTAAACATGTTTGGTGCTTGTGACGGTTTAGCTGGTTCGTTGAGGCTTTTAAACTAGTAGACTCCTACCTCAACTAGTCAGAACTCTACACGAGCAGAGGGGATTCGTGTCTCTCTCCATGTAGCTTCTGCAAAAACCATTGTGGTGGCTACCAATCCTGCGGGCGAGTATGGCCATTGCGCCGATCAGTGTCCTAAGTCTACTCAGTCTGAGACAGAGTCCGTGTGAGAATAAGTGGTTGATTGTTTGAAAGGCATGAATCTTCAGCAGATGTTAGGCTGTAGCGATCTTTATAAAGTGGGTGTGAGTGAGTGGATACCGCGTTCGTCGGCTTTGCACTTCCCTGGTATCTCACAGGGTCCCAGGTGTATTTAAAATTCTCACTCACCTCGTTTAGGGACAGGCGACAATTAAGGGGTGCTTTTAAGTTGAAAATGATATTGTCCATAAACTAAGTGATATTGCATTGTTCATGAGCCAGAACAGAGTATCTTTTATCGTAAACACGCGACAGTGGTCAGGGTGTGAATGAAACTTGTTGCACATCTCATCGATTAAATCGCTGCGTTAATGATAGGTGGCGCAATCAGATCACAAGCTTAATTGGGTGTGTGTCGTTACAATGGTCAGCGCCACACATTTACGTGTTTTCATAACTCTGCGCTTGTAGTTACCACATGGAGTTGACAAATGTGGGCGCTTGGGTCGATACGAAAAGCTGTTGATCGTTCCTTTGGTGTGATCTTGCTTTTAATTCTTGGCCAATACTTACGAAAATCTTTGTCGTTGTCAACTTACCCTGGAAAGAGAAAAAGAATGAAGAGAGAGATTAAAAAGAGTGAATAGAGGATAATAATAATAATGTAATGATGTAGGTGGCGATACAGCCCGTAGGGAGGGCCAGGACCTAGCTTGTCAGCAAACACTCGTGCTGTGCGTCCTATTCTTGGGACGTACAGTCTAATGAAGACGAGTTACACTCATTGTCAGCGACTCGAAAGAGGGGTCGTGAACATTATTGTCCTCGTACCGGAAGTCGAACCTACGCAACGTAGGCTCAAGTGCGAACAGTGGACGCACCAAAGTCGAATAGAGGATGGTTGACTTAAATTAAGTCGAAAGAACGATTGCTTTGGGAAAGGTCAAGTAGCATAAATGTGAAAAAATATAAATATTCAGGGTACATTGCAATGATTGCCGGTGCAGGGTCATAAGTCAACAGTGGACTTATGACCCACTAAGGTATGTTATAAGTCCGTAATATGATTGTGGACTTATAACCCACCTAAGACCACTACAACGAAATTCCTGCGCATTTATGACCCTATAGCTATGGACTAATGGCCCACAAATGTGCGGTTTCGATAGACGATAATAGGGCCGAAGAAAATGTAAAATTGGGCCTTATTTCGCATTCAAAATGGAATAATGTATGAATAATAATTTAATTTAAGATAATTTTAACATTGTTTGCGATGCAAAATAATTATTTTCTATTTGCTTTTATTCTCATCATCATCATCGTCATTTTCTGACCCGCATGCTCCACTAAAGGCGTCGCGGTGGGTAAGCCACGCACGAGAGATCTCCAGGCAACTCGATCGTCCACGATCGGCTCTAACTCGTCAGGAGTTATGCACAAGCGTAACCGGGCGAGTTTTTGGACTTGGTGCAACCATCTCATCCTGGGTCTGCCAAGCAGTCGCCAACCTGATGGAATTGCACTCAACGCCCGCCTCGGAAGTCGTGATGAAAGATCGAACCAACGAAGCATAGCCCTCTCCGTTCGAAGAAGCAGTTCCACACTGTTGCGTTACTCTCGCACTGCCGTGTTTCTCACCCCATCCCGGCGAGTAATTCCCACAACAGCACGGAGAAATCTCATGTCAGCAGCTTGTATTCGCGATCTTTGTCTTTCGGTCATTACCCAAATTTCATCACCATAGGTGAGAGTTGGAACAAATACTGAGTTGAAAACCACTGAGTTGACACCAAGTTCGGCCTTCCTGATTGCAGATCTACCATGCTGTTTCAAAATTGACCCAACTTGTCCAATCCTATAGGAAAGCTCATCATTGCCTCCCATCACACGTGTTTTTTTTTAATCTTTTTCATTAAATATTAGTTCAATTTATTATTTAACACATATTAATACTTAATTCGTGCGGTTTGCTAAGAGATGGCGGTACTTGTATTATTCCATTGGAACATGCGTTGGGAAGCCACTGTCATTGCATGTCATTTCAGTACATGTCGTTCATTTGAAGCGTAAACAACAATCTTTTTTTCACTCAAATTTGTCGAACTTTGAGCCTGAAAAAGTGTTTTTGCGGACAGTTCTTCTTCATTGCTTTAATATGAAGAAAACTGCTGCCGCAAGTCATCGTATTTTGGTGGAAGTTTATGGTGAATATGCGCTAGCTGAGCGAACGTGCCAAAATTATGATTTTGGCTTGGAAGACGATGAACGTCCTGGGCAGCTAAAAAACTTTGAAGATGAAGAACTGGAAGAATCTTTGAGTGCCACTAAAGCAGCCATGTCAAAACTTTTGAAAGCGGCTGGATATATTGAAAAGCAAGGAAATTGGGTTCCGCATGAACTCAAGCCAAGAGACGTCGAAAGGCGGTTTTGCATGTCCGAAATGCTGTTGGAACATTACGACAACCCCAAGCGCAAAAAAATCATATGTGAAACCCGGCCAACCGCCAAATCAACGACAAAGCCGAATATCCATGCCGCGAAGGTAATGCTCTGTATTTGGTGGGATCAGAAGGATGTGCTGTACTATGAGCTGCTAAAACCGGGTGAAACCATCAATGGACAACGCTACCGAACACAATTAATCCGTTTGAAGAGAGCAGTAGGCGAAAAACGCCCGGAATATGTGACCAGACACGAGGCAATCATTTTCCATCTGGTTAAGAATTATTTGGAAAACAGTGGATGGGAAATTTTACCCCACCCGCCTTATAGCCCAGACCTTGCCCCTTCTGACTACCATTTCTTCCGGTCGATGCAGAACGCCCCACTCACTGAAATACGGTTCACATCAGAGCAGAATATCAAAAAGTGGATTGATTCATTTTGGCTGCCAAGCCGGCGCAGTTCTTTTGCTATGGAATCCACAAATTGTCAGAAAGATGGGAAAAAGTCAAAGCTTCAGATGGACAATGCTTCGAAAAATACTATTTTACGTTTTTCTTAAATAAACGTTCAAATTTAGAAGAAAAAAGAACACACTAAAGTTATAGACGCAATATTTAATTAATTTTTAATTTCTTTGTAAATTCCTATCCTAAGCCTGACAGCTTGAATTTTCTTGTAATTCGTAGGCTAAGACTCGAACTACTCGAAGAAATATTTCTCAATCATTTTTCTAGGACTCACCCTCTGAACTATGTTTGTTATTTAAATTCCATATTCCCGCGTACCATGAAGTGGCAATGCGTAGCAAACAGAAATGGTCGTGGAAAACTCAAAGCAAATCTACAGAATTCTTTAAAGGATTTTATCGTATTTTCTATAAGTCTATGTTTCTATAACTCGAACTTATTGTCTGGCCCCTTGAAACTCGACTTAGGGAAGTTCGACTGTACTTGTCTTGATTGTTGAAGGTTGAATGTACAAGGCACCTGGAGGCAGATTCGGCACGACATGCCCTCAAGAACTCAAATGTCAATTCTTGTGTTGAGTAGGACTCGTATTTGCTATGAGCTTGTGTGAGGTACTCATTTCGGAAAGTGAAGTGGTACAATGTCCCACATCATCTGAGGTGTAAGGTGTGTCAAATAAGAATGACTTCCATACCTCATTGTTTGGATGACGTTGCAAGTGTTTTTGGATTGGAAATTTTAAATAATTTGCTAGTTAAATGTGCAATACAATTTTCTTGCTTCTATGACACAAGTGTCCAGAAGCGACAATGTCCCAACCAGAAATGAAGTGTGATAGAGACGCCCAACTTCTGCCTCTCTTGCCCCCTAAAATTTTTGACAATCATTTTTTATATTATTTTCTAAAGCCAAATTGACCAATAAGAGAACGGCATTTACGTTATTTCGTGAATAACTGCCAAAAATTCACGAATAACCGTCAAAATGTTGATGATTATCCGTCAAATTCGTCGCTGGACTAGGGTTCAATCAGCTGTGAAGTTGGGTATCTCTATCATACTTCATTTCTGGTATCACAGTTGCTGATACCCCGTCTACTCAGAGGGAGAAATCTGTCTATCTCTGAGTATGACAAAGTGAAGTGTGTCAAATATTTTCTTTGAGGTGTTGGGACATTTGTAGTGCATCTTGTATGAGTCATTCAACACTAGTCAATTCTATTGTGGATAGGTTGCGAAGGCACATGATACGGGCATGTAGTTACTCTACACAAGCTTGTATCCACTTTCTTTAAGAGGTGGGTTTTCAGACACCGAGTGTGGCTGCCAATAACCAAAAATCAGCTTCTGCATGCGGTCTCGTTTTACTCAGGGCCTGTATGAACCACCTTCGGAAGATCACAATTACTCGAGGTGATACAACACCTTTGACCGTTGGCGAAAATAGAAAAATAGACTGCTAAAGTTCAAAAATGTGAAGTGGAAGTGCTTGTCCAGTATTTAATGGCATACCCATCCCGGGCAACCACAAAGAAGTCGGTTCCAAAAAAAGACACTCTTTGAAAGAGTCTCCTCTCCGCAGTTTGTGTAGTGCGTTGATTACTCCTCCGAAGGTTCTTGGCTCCAATCTGATAGTTCTGACGAGTCACTGACAATGTTCAGAGAGTGCTGCCACACATCACGATGGTTCTTATGAACGCATAAAGACCAATGCTCTGTATGAGAGCGTCTGGTGTCTGGCGTCTGGCGAATCCTAGCTCTAGAAAGGAAAAGACGGTGAACATCGTCGCCGCCATGATGACTGGAAGTAGTGTGCCCGAGGTAGTCAACCATGGAATGGCTTCATCGAAGGCTCGTCAATGAGTGGTTGGACAGAAAATGAAGGGATATCAAAAATAAGACTGGAATTCATGTAGTTACTGGAACCAGTCTCATACTACCCCGTGCTGAATCGTGGAAGGATCTACGTCCTATGGTGCAATCTGGTCGCCCGATAAGAGGTACAACAGCTGCAGGCATCGCTGTTTACGAATGCACTCACTGGCACGTACTTCTAGTCGCAGACCTCTGCCTGCTCGTGACCATTTCTTCTTGAAAGTTTGTTGTAACTGAGTGAGCAATATAAAACGAGTATGGAACTTTTAAAAATGATTGTAAGGCTTCACTTTTCTTCTTCCGTCACAAGCCTTCCCCAACACACCCGCGCACATCACCAGCAGACTCAAACAGAAATTCCAATGCTTTGAGTGTCTCTCCGCACAAGCAGAGCGAGTTAAGCCATTCTAACCAAGGATACAGCAAACTACTACAAATCAAACCGCCACTTGACTTCCTAATCCCCGTATCAGCAGCCGCCGCAAATGAGATACCTAAGCGCACCCACTTCCTGATTACAGCCAACGCTTCAGTGCCGCCATTACACATCCACCGCGCATTACTCATGACTCAACGAGTCCGCGTCCTTGAGGCTGTTCATTCATCAATTTGTCGATCACTTCAGGGAATGCAAAGCGCTCGTAACCTGCGTGAAACACCCCTTACATGGTCACGCCACCGCCAAACGACGGCGCGGGTTTAAGCCCACGCACACTTGCAAAGCGAACCATATTTGTGGCCGTACAAGAGAACATGTGTTCGAATTAGTTCACAAGCCAGCCGGGTAGCGGTTCCACTAATTAAATCATACCGCGCGGACTGTGTAATTACGCAAATTGGTCCCCGCCAAGCAAGCTGTAATTCCGATGAGACCTAGATACCTTGCGTTGCGACTGCCAAATGCCCGGCCAGATAAGATTACGTTTCGCAGGTGCAGGGAGCTGCTGCTGCTTGCAGAGATATCACAGAAGTGTGTGCTTAGACGGTTTATGGGATAGACGGCCCCAACAACCTGTTCTGGAACGACAGGCAGTGGGAACGATTTGCTTTATCGCTTGCAATCGTGCCGCGAATGGGGAACAGAACGCGACGCAGTAGATAAGAATTGATTGGTTATTGTTTCGTAGTTTATTGTTATTTACGGCGACAATGGGGAAATGGGCGTACAGCGTGATGTTATGTGACGACGTTTGAAATTGACTAACTGTCGAGGGAGTGGTAAATCAACTTTGGAATGGACTACGCCGCTGAGTGTGAATAGAAGTGCAGACCTTTGCGTGAAAAGAACAAAAGAGGAACGGTGACACCAACTGCGGCCACGATTTTGTCAAGACTCTCGCCACGGTGGGTTGCAATAGGCATGACAACAGGAAAAACATTCTCGACAGGATTTGCAGTGAAACCTTCTTCAAGACGACATGGGAGGACAGCAACAGGTTCCACACCAGACTCGTCCTTCTTCTGGCTTAGGCGCATTAATTGAAATTTTGACATCAAAGACTGCCTACGACTTGTTTGTGTTGACAGAGGCGTGCGATGGCTTTGGCTTTTGGCTTCCTCCTTTTAGGTCACATGAATATTTAAGTGATGGCGATCCAATAAATGGCAGTCTCTGCAAAACCCACGGATGGACGACACAGTTTAGCGGCCTCTTGCGTAACCACCGTCCTCCGGGCAGATGAATCAAAAACTCTGTCCCCATCCATTGTGGATGCAGCACGGCCAGGCAAACTAGGATGAGGGTAATGTAAACAAGAGCACCATCTTGCAAGACCTGCCCATGCACTCACACACTAACCCTCTTGGCCACCCTCACACCCACTCCAAGGTATCTCCCGCCCCGAGTGTGCTTAGTTGGACCTCATTAGCGCTAAGTAAAGCAGTACTTTCAAACAATAAGCATTCCAGTGCAACCGGCTATGGGAAGCAAATGTTATTAGTTATGAACAGGCACCCAGGAAGGAAATGAATGTGCACAAGTGCTGGCGCACAACGTCATCGCAGTTGGTACAAGTGCACTCCTGCTGGCGTCCATCCCCCCACACACCGTGAAATAATATTTCACCTCTCTTCACGTCACGGTGTGTACAGCAAAAGTGCAGGATTTAATTACTGCAGCGCTCATGGCAGTGCACGACAATAAAGTCTGCACTTAATGGAAGTTAGTCGCTGAACAGAACCCTAACCCCTCCGCGCTCCGTGACGGTGCAAAACCGAGCGTAGTCGTCGCCGCAACGAACCCGGCCGCCGTACATGGCGACGGGATCTAAGTATGGAACTGCAAGGACATAGTTTGAACTTTACGGCACACCCCATCGATGTGCGGGGTGTCGCAGACGGCAGGCGGCTCTGACGTCGACGGCTGTGTCGCCAGGGAGGGAGTTGCTGTGGCGACACTGAATCGCTCTTTTTTTCTGTGCTCTATGAAATTAAAGAAATTGTTTTGGGACACTGGGACGACGACGATGACGACGGATGCGGTGCACGAGCTTGGCAACTTTTTGAGTGATGACGACAAATTTGAGATATCCCGAATGGGGAAGTTTGGGCGGCGGAAGGTGGCAATTTGTCAGGCACTGGGAGGAGAGAAAAGTTGTTGGACTGACATTCACGGCTGGCCTGAGAGACCCGCAGATGACTCCGGTCGTTTGACTCGTGCTTGACACTTGATGAACCCAGAGACTAAAAGGGACTACGCTTGTGTAATCACTTTAAAAGTTGCGACTATTAGACTCTGTCAGGAGGATAGTGCGACTGGACCTGACGACTGGATATGCGGGCTGTGACAGTTGCAGGCATCGAGAGAAATCGAGCAAAGCATAGCCGTGCAGAGAATGGCGTTCAGCTGATTTGGTCTGACTTTGTGTGGCAGAATGTGTCATTTGAAAAAAGCAATCAATGATTGGTGGTTTATTGAAAACAGTGAGCATTCCGATTAATTACGGAAACTTTCTTATTTCATTCAAATGACTGACCAAGAAATTCGTTTGGTGGTAGGTCTGTCCTCCTGATCTGTCCCTGTAGATCTGCTTCTGTCCTCTGTGGTTGCGACATCCCCTTCGCAGCCTTGACAAGATATCCTTGAATTCGTGGCTTAGTAATGCCATTGACGGGCACTGTAGTCTGTGATGGCCTGGACGCACTTGTCTCCCTGGCTATGACCATCACTGAGTAGTGGTCAGTTCTGTGGACCAAACGCGCCTAGGTTTCTATGACCCACCAGAAATAGGTCTCCCTGCATGTGGTCGAAGTCGAAAATGTCTTTGTCTGTGGTCTCAAGTCATAACCGCCTAAGTTGTACTGCACTCCACACGAATGGCTTTTCGGCAATAACTTCTTTTTAAAAAAAGATACAGACACACAAAATTAAGTGGAAGATCTAGATTGAGTAGCTCATGTTTGTCCTAACTCGAGTTCGTCGGTTATGGCTTGAGACCACAGAATTGTCCATTGATTGAACTGAAACACAGTGCTCCCTTGGCAAATGCCCAGCATCTCGTTCGTCGATAAATAGTATCGGTCTTAGCTTGGATTCCTGAGGGACTCCAGAATGGCAGTGGTTAGGAAACAAATTTGCGCAGAAATATGAGTCATCTGTTGAAGGGAACCCTAAAATGAGGCACTTTGGGTGCACTCTAGTTGCACTGACAAGTTTCACGTCTTCCCACGTCAATGTCTGGACCTGCACTTAAGCCGCCTTATGTCTTCGATGATTTCGAGTGCGCTTCTTCCAATCGTTAATAACAAACTTGCTCGCTCCACACCGGCGGTTCTTTCTTCTAGTTCTCGAACCCAGACGCCTCGAATTCGAGCAGTCGCAAGTAGTGGAGATGTCAGGTCTGCAACAGCGGCCGTCGTTCTTGTTCACAATATTTACGATAGATCTTATAATTTCAGCGTACAGATCAGATTCGAAGGTTGAAGTAATAAAATAATTCCTGCGTAAAAAACGACTGGTTGGCGCAGTTGGTTAAGTGCCTGCCTTTGGTTAGTGGGGTAACAGGTTCGAATCCCAGCTATGCGCTTTTAACTAGTTTTCAAAATTAACGGCCTATCCCTAGAATGGTCAATCAGTGGTAGTACTCTGACTGTGGGCATCACAATTAACCAACATGGTCTAAGTATGCTGGTGAACCCACTAGCAGCCCGTCCTACCAACCTACCTAGCTTCTGCAGCGTGACTTCGATTAGGCGTTTTTGCAACGAAGTCTGTTGTCAACTGGTGTACACGGCATAAACTGAGGCATTTTCAGCATTGTTGACCCGCATGGTCGACGGCATTGGCGAAAGCTAAACGGGCCTTTGATGCCGCTGTTTTACAGCAGCCACGTTAATACTAGGGTGAGGGTAATATGTTAGTTGGCCTTCACTCAGAGAGAGAGAGAGAGAGAGAGAGAGAGAGAGAGAGAAGTCGCATTCGGACCTGTCTCCAGTTGTATCGTGCACCCGATACAGAGCAGAAGAAGTTGTATCCTAACGAGGTCCCGTATAGCGGGTCAAATTTCTTCCAACCGTCGGATCTTTGGCGCTAACTATGGAAAAATTTGAAACCAAACTTGCTGAGTTTCCTCGTAAATTGTGACACCCAAGCAATGCTTTGGTAGCTAGGTAGCAAAGAGACGGTGTCAATGCTACAAACGTTTCGTGATTATAGCGCGACTACTGTCCGCATTGACATTTCATTAAATAAGAAACTTTGGTTGTCTGAGGAGGTCTTTAGTTGCTCAATCTTGTGTGATTATGTGTTACCGACCGATTTGCGGAAGAGCCCCTCCAACCAACGCCAACTGATTTCGTTTGTATTTCATTGAATGTCGGACACCAACTTGGACACGGCATGCGCCGCTCTAAAAAGTAGGCTCACGAGGCACGAAACCATTAAGCTACGGTGGCCATGAAGAAACATGGAAGAAACTTCACAAGATGCTATTCTTAATTTGCGCAGCAATAACCACCTTGGGTCATGTTCATATTTGCGGGCGTGTGGCGGAACCTGGTAGGTTCGGAGGAAATTGATGGAACCTCGCGGTTTCGTTTGGTGGAAACGTAGCATAAGATTGAAGTCGTGGAAGTGCCTCGTGGAGGTGCCTTGTCAACTGCCATAGAATGAAGGTATGTTTGCTGTATCCCAGTGATCCTGGATATCAGAAAGGTATCGGCGAAGAACTTGGCGTTAGTCAAGCAAGCAAAAGAGCTATGACCTGAGGAAGTTAAAGTTTCCGACGTGGTTGGTGTCATGATCCTGGTTTTGCTGATCCTGACACTCTGCATCCACTGACGCGCTGAAAGATCTCTCTCTCTCATTCGAGTTCAGATCGGTGGCATACACCCTGAATTACATGCCTTCATGTATTCAGTTGCAAATCATTGTTTGGCTTGTCAGGCAGCTGCCTGCGAGCTTGCCTCAAGTATTCGAAAAGAAGCTGCGGCGCTGTCCCGGGCCAGGGCATAGCTACCAGAGCAACCACTCAGGTTGTGGGTGCCACTGTTCTCCCACAAGTGGATGGGACCATCAGTTCTTTGCCGACTCCGAACGGCCAAGATTGGGAAGCTTTTTCTAGACACTTATTTCTCCTTAAGAACGATCAGTGACTCGAAAGAGGTGGCGCCGTGAAAAGTGATTCGATCGTACTGGGAATCGCGTAGGAGCCGACGCACAGACCCGAAACGCCTCGATCGCGTTGTTCATTTGCTGAGGTCAGGAAACATTAAACAGAATCAACGTTTTTTCAATTCAAGCTCCATTTTTGTGGTTGATCGCACCCATCAAGCGTCAACAATTTCAAAGACAGACCGCCGGCCTAACTTCTTGCAAAGCACTCCTACACCTTCCAGGCCTGGTCGAACAGTACGAGAATGAGAAATGCAACTCGAGAGAACAGACTCCCTCATGTCCCAAGTCTGATTGCACTCGATCGGCATTTCCGTCAACCTAACGCAATAATCCAAATTGTCTTAGAATGACACACCCGATCGAATTGATCGTCCTTCAGTTCTTTGCAGAGACAACCTTTCGGCATGAGTTGTCGTGCATCTCTGAGAAAAGCCGCCACAAATTCGCACGTCACTTCCGCTTGCGGGAGCCATCGAATGTGTCTGTGACCACACCTCTCAGCAATTACCGTCTCTTGTCTATTAATAGGCGCCTGGCATCATGCATCATCATCATGACCACATCGCCTGAGTCGAACGTCTCAAATGCACACCAAAGGGTCGACTGCACGATTTCAATTTTTGCAAAATCGTGGGTGAACATCAGCTTGGAACATGTGCTCTCAAGTGCAAAGTGTTTTGCTGAAACTGAAAACGGACGCCCGCCTCTCGTAAATCTCATTTGATCATTCAACAAAAAGGGAGCACTCGACACTGACGACCATTCATGCCATCGCCCAAATGTTCAAGTGAGGCCCGACCGATGATTCAGCGCCGATTTCGAGAAATCGATCGATCGCGCGATCGAGCGTGCTGTGTCGTGACTCGATAGTAAACTTTTATGAGGATCATTTGGCGGCAATAGACATTTGTGTGCTTGTGCAGCCCTCAAGGCCACTGGAACAATGGAGGCACTCGTTCTGCGATGGAACTGGTCTCGTCGTGGGTGATGTGTACGGTCAACAGGACTGATGTACGCCCACATTGGGTGCTCGTCTTTTGTGCCGAAGATCCGGGTGGAGTGTAGGGCTTCGGGGTTGCAAGCCGTTTGAAAGACTCCCTTAGACATTGGTTGGCGTTAGAGGAAGACACTCGGCTTGGATTAACTGCATCAGAAATTCTTGAACGCCAGCTATGATGACAGGCGGACTGCCTGAACTGAGACGAGGGATAAGGGCAACAATGTAGCAAAGATAGGACTCCGATCGCCTTCCACAGCGCATTCCAACGCCATGTTCAACCAACAAGCAACTCAAAGCGCTGCGCACACTAAATTCCAATCAAGACCCGAAGACATGTCGCGGAAATTTCCAAAACCCATTCACTGCCGTCACGCCATTGATGTATGCACGGAGTGGGGGGCGAGGCCTCTTTCATTTGATTTGATCTACAAGGCATTCCCATTAGCCACGTAGCCGCGTAGCCACAGCCATTCCATTAACAACAGCAGCAGTAGCATCTGTCGCAGTAGAAACTTTTCGCGTCAGGATACGTTTTTCATTTTGCGCAAACAAAACAAAAAATGCCAAACTTCCGACGCACCCCGGCATTACGGCTGACGCCTCAGCGGTATAAATTACTTTCGAAACTGAAAGGCTCCCCATTTCCAGCTAGACACTCCGGCCCATCCGTGTATTTGCATGGAACGAACGTAAATCACATTTTATTATGTCACGGAGCTGAAACATGCATTTTACATGACATGATCCTGGATGTGCTTTGGCAATCACTCGCGAAATAAATCAATTTGCAGGAGACCCCGAGTGCGTGGATGGTTCGAGGCATCGGCACACACAGAGCGGGAAAAATTGTATTGTGCAGTTCGGGCATCCACTTCGGATGCGATGCACACGGCGGGTGTTAGTCGCAGTTGACTTCACTTACTCGTATGCTGCCGCTGCCTCCCATAGCAACTGGAGTGAACATTGAATTTGATAACCGGAGAGGGTGCTGCTGTGGGGAAGCACTTGCGATAAAGGTTCGCCATGAGTGCAGATGGGTTGCACCCGATGACTAATTGGAAGTGAAAGATACTCCAACTAAGTATCAACGATTTATGAACTGAGAGGAGAGTGCATTGACTCCTTTCACTGAATTGTTCGCCTCAATGGATGTATCTCTACAGGGAGGGATGCACTCAAAACCGTGAGGGCCTTGCGTGGGCGTTGGTGTGCCTGGGTTTGTGATGCATCGAGTCGAGGTGTGCCATTTTCGACAGTTTTTTTTCAGCTCACACTAGACTGCAGTGACACTAAGCCTACACGATAACGCCGGGAGTTCTAATGGAGCTGGCCTCTAGGGGAGGATATGACAGAGAAGGGAGAAAGAAGAGAAGGAAAAATAGAGAGCAGCCGTGGCAAGAATGAGGCGTCGAAGTGTAAATAGAACGTGAAGCCACATCCCATGGGAAGACTAGGAAGTGGACAACTAGTAGCTGGGTCACAGTCACAGATGGTGCCGAATTTGAAACCAACACTAGAGGCTTACAACTGCCGGCGGATAACACTGACGTCATTGGTCGAGCGCTGCGAGACATTGAGGTGGAAGCTTCGAAGCCGAAGTGGGCCCTGTCCTCAAGTGACACACAGCATCGACGCCTTGTACGGAGCGTCGCAATGGATAGCTATAACGTCAGGAACTTTGTGGAAAGGTTATTGCTGACATCAGTAGTCACTGGGCATGTCAATTCGTATTTGTTGAGCTCAAGAAACAATTTAGTAGTACGGGCCGTTCCCAATGCGAACCGTCCAAAATATCACTGCTATAGTACCGTCCTCATCTACATCGCAGCACCGCGATCAAACACAGAACTACTCCAGCCAACTACTCCTGCTGTTCCTGTCTCTGCGCAAAGGATGATTTTTCAAAGCCATTGATCATTCCCATTGCTGGAATTTTTCAGTTCAAGAGTCTCTCGTCGGCCACGTCTCAACTCACGATCTAATCAAGACCTTCAGCATCGTGGGGGATTTCGATTTCTCCTCAAATTCGTTTCATTCACTTTAGTAAGCAATTTCGCATCACAATTCACAGCACTCTCGCCAACCCACAAGCAAAGCGTCAGCCCGGCAAATTCTCACAACCAGCAGAAGTGAAGCTCATTACGCACAATGGACTCGATTCGATGAACGAATCCTCATCGAATTCCTTTCAAAAGTTAATCAAATTTCAACCCACTAGACACGCCACGCTGTACACGTCCCAACCCAACGCCCCCTCATCGCACCCGCAGTTCTGATCTCTTTCAATTCACATCATCTCGGGGAAAAGAATGGAAGCAGCAATCAAGCGACCAGCCGTGTTTACTTCTTCGTTACAAGACCCCGTCGAGGTGATTACCCTTTGCTCAGCAAAGCACTATTAGCCTAAGCAAACTTCATCAAGTGCAAATTGTGTGTCTTTTGTGCGCGCCACACACTGCAGACCACATACCATAAGCCACCCAGACAGCATGTGGTCGTGGTCGACGTTGTCATCGCCGTAGAAACTCACTCTCACAACTCACACAGCCAGGCACAGTCACTCACACAGCCAGGCACAGTCACAGCCACAAGTGCAGTAGCGAAAAACCACCAGTGGCGGTCCTGCTGACAGGAACCCCCTCCATCACTGCCGTTTCAACATGAATTCCGATGGAAAAACTGAAATCTGTTCTCGAGTTTTCTAGTCACGTTCGGTTTCAATCAGCGTGGTCTTGGTCAATTCCTAGAACACCCGCTCTCCGCTGTGAGGGAGGCACCAGGTAACCCCTCTATCGGATCGTGGCTACTGGCCAGAGATAGAATTCCAATTCCGTATCATTATCGAATGGATACGGCGCGCACACAAGAAGGTACTCTCGCAGGGTGGAAAGTGCGCAAACATACGGACCATATGGACGTGCCGTGCTGTGACTCGGGCTGGTGTGGTTAATATTCAAGGAAGGACTCACCGCGTTGCGATGAAGTACTGAGGAGACTAACCAGAAATATTGATTAACAATAGATTGGTACCTGTACCTGTGCCTGCGCCCGGGACGGGCAGCGTCAGTGCAGGGGACGAATGCTATTTCTGGAAAGAGTGTCAACGAGGCGCACAGATGGACGTGGACGCGGGACTCCTGTTGGAGATCGGTTCGTTGGTTCTGTTCAGGGAGCGAAGAGAAATGCCTTCAACAAAGTTGCATGTGGGCGCGATCCTTATGATTTGTGGCAGAGAACGATTATAAGAGGTGGTTTATAAGTCCAAGGGTTTGTGGAGCTGTGTTGCCTGAACGACTACCCGGACTTAGATGGAATTTGGAAAACAGATTGCTCATGTTCTGGCATGGGGCATAGGCTAACTTTATAGTCTGAGTTTTGTGGGCTCTATCGGCTACGCGGCTGTTCGGATTTGAATGGATCTTGGCAGACCGATTGGTTATGTCCTGAAGCGGGACATAGGGTGCGTGAAATCATCTCCAACCTACAGCACACTCATCCCAGTAAATCCGTTCAATTGTGTTTAAAAGCTTCCCTTATCAAAGTCCTATAATTACTTATTGTTGTTGTTGAGGCTATATTGCACCGCGACCTTAGATCGAATGTGCTCACTTTGAGGACACTTGCTCTTTTTCGGAGCTCCGTTCACATAGAGCCCTTTTCAGTGTTTTATTGGGGGTTATGGACTCCTGCTGCGAACAAGTGGAGTGAGTTGAGTATTCTCTCTTATCCTTAACAAATCTGAGAATGAGAGATGGTTCTAGTGACCGCAGAAGATTGTAGACCGGATAGAAGGTGCTTGCTACTGCTTCCCAGAATCCCAGTACATATTCTGGAAATTCATTAGATTCCCTACAGAATCTACAGAGACCTTCTTCTTTCATTAAGTTCTTCATGTGTCGGAAGTGTCCTGTTATGGAGCTTGTTAGTATACGGATGTTGTTCTTGCGGATTTTGATACCTCTTCTGACTTAAAAGTTTCTTGTCCATCTTCTGTCGGTTATTCTGACAGAAAAGTTTCTTGGCCTGCTTTATGCTGTGAACTTTGTTTCACATTTCTGTCCAGTTCCTTCTTTCTAGTTCATTGAATTCTTCCCTGAGGACATGATCCAGCGCAGAATGCTTCGGAGGCTGTGAAAGGTTATGGTGGTCGTTTACTTGCCAGGGAGTTGGCCAGATAGTCAGCTCTTTCAGCTTCTGTAGACATTCCAACTCGGGCTTGGATGTGATGATGTAGGAGTCTGTCTGTCGCTCATTATTGCTAAGTCGCAGTTGTTAGTTCCTATCAAGATGAATTTGAACGCATCTGTCTATGGCGTAGACTTCTTCTTGAAAGATGCTGCCGCATTTCTCCATGGGCTCCGAAGTATTTTGTCCCAGGTCCAAGCACCCCCGCAGCAGTTCTTGACCCAGTTCTATAACATTTTACCGCATTGCTTCTCGGTCTGTGAACTATGGATTCATTACTGATCTTACACAGCCCGATAGAGTCTTAACCAATGTCATTTATGTGCAAGTCGACTTACTACAAGACTACCATTAAAAGATTCAAAAGCGCAGGTATCTCATAAAGCAAAGAACAGAGAAGGACAAACAAAAGAAAAGTTATTCCGTTGGTTGATTTCGAACCTTTATCCTCCTTAGATGTCTGGATTCTTGCTTCAATTGTTGCTGAATCTACATCTGAAGTTGAAGTTCATATCCCGTCATTTGTCAATTTCCCATTCAATTTATCAGCTATAAATAAAAAAATAAATTTTGGGTACAACTTAACGCGGTTCGCTAAGAGATGGCGTAACTTGTATTATTCCATTGGAACATGCGTTGGAAAGCTACTGCCATTGTACGTCATTTCAGTATATGTCATTCATTTGAAGCGTAAGCAACAATCATTTTTTTTTCACTCAAATATGTCGAACTTTGTGCCTCAAAAAGGGTTTTTGCGGGGAGTTCTTCTTCGTTACTTTAACATGAAGAAAACTGCTGCCGAAAGTCATAGTATTTTGGTGGAAGTTTATGGTGAACATGCGCTAGCTGAGCGAACGTGCCAAAAGTGATGATTTTGGCTTGGAAGACGATGAACGTCCTGGGCAGCTAAAAAAGTTTGAAGATACAGAACTGGAAGAATCTTTGAGTGCCACTAAAGCAGCCATTTCACTTTTAAAAGCGGCTGGATATATTCAAAAATAAAGGAAATTGGGTTCCGCATGAACTCAAGCCAAGAGACGTTGAAAGGCGGTTTTGCATGTCCGTAATGCTGCTGGAACGCCACAAAAGGAGGTCATTTTTGCATCGGATTGTTACTGGTGATGAAAAATGGATCCAGTATGACAACCCCAAGCGCAAAAAATCATATGTGAAACCCGGCAAACCAGCCACATTGAATGTGGCGCTAAGGTAATGCTGTGTATTTGTTATCAGAAGGGTGTGCTGTATTATGAGCCGCTAAAACCGGGTGAAACTATCAATGGACAATGCTACCGAACACAATTAATCCGTTTGAAGAGAGCAGTAGCCGAAAAACGCCCGCAATATGCGACCAGACACAATAATAGAGGCAATAATTTTCCATCATGACATTTTCCATCAGGCCCCGCGTTGCTACTCCGTTTAAGAACTATTTGGAAAACAGTTGATGAGAAGTTTTACCCCATCCGCCTTAAAGCCCAGACCTTGCCCCTTCTGACTACCATTTGTTCCGGTCGATGCAGAACGCCCTCACTAAAATACGGTTCATATCAGAGCAGAACATCAAAAATTGGCTTGATTCGTTCTCGGCTGCCAAGCCGGCGCAGTTCTTTTGAGATGGGACCGCATATTGCCAGATAGATGGGAAAATGTCATTGTGAAGTCGGTCATCTCGGTAATTCGTCATTTCTGCTCTCAATTGTGTATGTCCTCAACTCTCAGTTACATTGCATGCCCTCAATTATTGATCTCATGTCAATACTGATTCTGGTAAATAAGACCTGTTGAGGAGATGCGTTCTGGAGTTCGTCTGTGTTCTTGTATTTTTTATGTGACTCTACTTTATGGACCGGCTCTGCTGTTATCCCATCTGCTATTCAGTGAGGTCGTCTGTGAGATTGGCAGTGTTCTCTCAGAAATTTTCCAAGAAGGGGATCCCAATCTCTGGCCAAGATCATTGTGTTACACACATTGGCTGCCACGGCTATCAAATATGACAGCCACCTATAATTTCATTCGCTGCTCTGACTGGCAAAAATGTTAGCCACAATGTACAAATCCGGTATTAGTAACCTTGTCTCGCACATCACGGTAGTATGGCTGCTATTGCTTTGATCAAGTTAGAAAGTAAGTCACTACCTCGTCGTGTGGTCACATATCTAGTATTTTTGATAGCCAGTACTAAATTCGTCATGCACGTCCAGGATGAGTTGTAAATAGATTTATTTTCGATCTTTAGTAGTTTTTTTTTAGCAACAAAAAATTTACTTAACGAAATTATTTGTGGTGGCACCCCAGGAAATTTACTCCAATTTGCCTTGTGGCTGCCAAAGTGTTAAGCCTGGTCGCTTGCATCGTATCTTTAAACTGTCCTTAAAATTGCGTTGGTCCAGCTCATTTTTTAAATAAGATAATTTGGGTGTTTGGGTAGCACGGAGTTTGGGTGAAACTTGGTTTGAATCTACTCTTCGAACGACTCTGACGGTTATTCCCGCCGAAAAAACAAGCCACTCCAGTGACATGGCTTAGGAAACATCCCGAAATCAGCACGAATTGTGCATGCAACGGCACAAACAACGCAAGTATCATTTCGTCGTGGCCATAAAAATACCATGATTTTATGAGCACATCACAGAGGTCATGGCCCACTAATACCACCTTCCACAGTATTTACCGAGAGACAAATTCCTCCTGCCCCCCTCCCCGCACAGTTCTCATACATCGAAGAGGTCAAACTACAGCTACATCATCCATTTTCGCATTAAATAAAACTGGCTGGCAATAAACAATTTTACGACAACTTCAAGCCACGTCCGCCAATCTGCGTATCATCACCATCGCCAGGGGCCTACGTGCGATGACGTAACAGCCAAAACCCCGCTGCATTGGTCAAGGTTTGAGTAATTTTTGGTTTTTCTTATTTTTGCCGCAAGAAAATAAAACACAAAAGTGTTAAGATCACGAACAAAATGCCAAAATCACCACGCTCAGACTAATTTATTTGCATTCGTTTCCGAAGCGCTGCTGGCTGACCGGTGGCTCGGCGGCGGCGGCGCATCGATCGATCGATGCGGAAGCGATCGCAACAGCGCGCGGTGGATGGCGTGGCGCTCGTGCTCGCCTTCGCCTTCGGGTTCCGAGAATTCACAGATTTCGTTGCGAAATTCAATGCTTACCTCAAATATTTTACGGCTGACTCAAGTCACACTTGATTTATCGTGTTTGCCTGCAAAGAATCCAAGAAAACGGGATGCGAACGTTAAAAATCGGAAATTATTAGCCATGAGATATAATAACTATCCTAACATAACGGCAGGTACGCAGACGTGATGTCGCACTGAAGAAAAGGTCGTTGGAATGAAATTCACTGAGATATGCTTGAAGACAAAATGTCAGTGGTTTCAATGGCGATTGACGACACACGCAGACCGGTTTGATTTCGCTGGGAACACAGCCCCGTTTGGCCTTGAAGATGGCAAGTGTCTACACAAGAAGGTGTTGCCAAGGAAGTGTTGACTGATGTCAGACAAGTCCAGTCTGTTGGTCTATTGGATGTTCTTTTCCATTGGATCTTCTGCACCCAAAGCTTTCTAGCTTAGGCAAGAGTCAGAGATCAGTGGCAGAAGAATACCTTAAAGCCTCTACTCATCGACGAACATTCTTTCAGTCTAAGCCCTCCCAGCAGTCGACCAAGATAAACAACGGCAGGCAGCCACGTCATCTCATGTTTACAACATCTAACTGACATGCAAGACAATTTTTTAACGCTACACTGGAGCAGTTAGACTCAAAAACTGGTCCATTGTACTGCCAGGCAGCAACCTACATTTGCTGTAATTTCTTGGCCTCCCGCAGGTCTTCATTCAAGACATACCCACAGTTCTGTCTGATCGCGTAACGAATGAAAGAAGTCACGCCATCCACAGTGTGAGTGTTCTCCGACATCCGGTGCAGTTTAGCAATTCTCCGGATGTTCTTGTTTCGCATGTTAGATCGCGTGGCGGTCGTTGGAAACTCACTCAGTTGAGAGTTGCAGTCTAGAATTGGAGAGGAACTCAAAATGTGATGTGTGGACGATTTCTGTGATATTTCACTTTATTGCCAAAAGTAGTAGATCAAGGTTCGTGAAGGAGTGTGGATCATCATCAATACTTCGACAGTTCTTCTGCTGCTGCAGAATATGGTACACAGGGTGTTTTATAAACAAGCCCGCTGGTGTTACAAGCTGGCTGACAGTTTTTTCAAATGCTTTTGATTTTGTGCTCCGACGTGAAGCTAAGGAATGGTTTTTAAATGCCTTGTGTTTACCATTTTCTTCTTCACTGACTCTGGGCCACAATCAGCAAGCCCTTCCGCTAGTGCGCGTCTTGCAGAGCCACTATCGACCTACAATGGTGGGCTTGTCTTCCACTCAAGTTCAGCCAAGTCGGCATTTGACCTAAGCACACCTTGCCGGTAGCAAAGACTTGGACCTTGCGTGGAGTTTGGAGGTTCGGTAAGTCAGGCGAAGGCAAGGCTGCTCATGATTCTGACAAACATGAAAACCGGGAACTAGGTGGCTTAAGGAATGCACTTAAAGACTGATCCATTTTGCGTAACTGACTAAACACACTTCTTCTTTTTTGGCGCCACATTCCGGGGTGGACCTGGTCCCAAGCCTCTCCAACTAACCAGCTGTATCCGGTTTCGCATGCCAATTTGGTTGAGGTCCTTCTCTGCCTAGGTGCGTCTGGGTCGAAGACTAAACACAAAACAATCGCCTGTGTTCCCTACTCCTTCCTCGTCAGTCAACAACACAAGCAAAACCAAAATTGCAGAGACACAGAGTTCTCAGAAATCGAATGAAATCCCTCAGAGGTCACCAGTCCGATTGAGAGTTTATTTTACTCTATAAACGACCGCGGGGGTTGATAGTGGCTGTCGTTACCATGAATTTCCTGCGATATGATCAAATGATTACACACCTCTCTTGTAGTCATTGCGTTGAACAACGTGTGAACTCGACGCGACACTTGCCACACACTCGCTGGGTTTCATTGAACAAAACTTTATCGGCCACATAAATTCGAGATTTGATCAATCGGTCATAAAGATTGTGCGACGCGGTCAGGGTTTGATTTTGTTCGCGTCTATGCCGACATTCCCAGGTTATGCTGTACTTAAGTTGTGTCGCAATGCAAGTAGAAGTGGCCTGAGGAACAAATAGTGCCGAAAATATTGTTTGATGGCATTTTTCTTTTAGGGTTCTCCTTCAAACGTGTGGGGAAATGCAAAATAAGATGTGTTTCCAATTCGGACGATCCTTTGCTTGGTTAAGATTCCTTATCGCTGTGCACTGTGCTCAATATCTCTGTTGCAGTCGCTGCAGTCCACTTCTGGCCCTGTATTGAAGACACACATCTTTTAGAGAGACGACAAAATTCACTGGCTACTGACAACAATTCTTCTGAAGGTTATCCCAACAACCAGCAAGGCGAGAACGCCCCTGAAATTAGAGGCTCCTTGAAAAGGAAAAAATATACAATGGCTTTCGATGAATGACCCGACTTTCACATCGCCAGATGATGGATAACCATACCGGCAATAGGTAAACACATCGAATGAGAGACATGCTACTGAGTAAGCACCGGAGCCATAGTCGAAATTTGGACGAAGTCAAATGAAAATTGTCTCGAGGAAATCGTCCCAGTCTGACAGCAAATGGATACTCTTAAAATTTTACTCGAAAAGGCTCGAGTGTATGCCAAAGCGATCTACAGCTGTTTTGTAGATTTAGGAAAAGCAATCGTAATTTTTTGCTTGATGTGGCAATGCAGCCGAGGCGTGGAATGTTTCACGTTGGGAGGGCTTAGGGTACGTTCGCTTGGCAGACCTACGACGAGGCTCACTGGTTGAGCCTAAGTATAACTCCTGATGAGTTGGGGTCGAGGCGGATGACCGAGTGGCCTAGAGAACTTACCCCCGTTTCCCCTTTAGGCACTGAGAATGAGATGAGATGGAATTATTTATTCCAGGACTTGTTAACTGCTAAAAATGACTTTCATTCGAACACCAACATTTCTTCGACAATTTTGCTAATCTTATCAAAAATTAAGGTAGACGAAGAAACGGAATGCGTGGGAAATGAAAATGCTGACGAGCCGACATTCGACTGTATCGAGAGGTATCTAGTCATCTGTTCTTCACCGAATTGAAAGTTGAAGTATTTGAGCGGTCTGGTTGCGTGAATCTGCTCGTTATGATTAATTATGATTATTATTTTTTATTTATTATTTAATAAATTAAATTCAATTTAATTAATTTATTAATTATGAACAATTGTTTATGATTTAATTTTTATTTAAATTGAATTTTAAAATAAGTTATTAAATTAAAATATTTAAGTTTAATTTTAAATTATATTTAAGCTGTTTATTCGGGGCAGCCTTCATGGCATGTACTTTGTTGTGCATATCGTCGTACAGACCACATGTCGTCGCTACACATTACAGCCTCAAATTATGAGCGTACATAGAATAAAACGTGATGGCGTGTCACGTATATACGCGTTACACGACCATGCTCATCTGATTCCGCGTATGTCATAAATACACGTGAAATTCACATTAACGTCCTGCATATTGTACGTGATAAAGAAGGCTCATGTACATTACTGCGAAAATTAACACGTTCTTAAAATGGCATTAATTTAACTTACAACGAGAGTCAATGATTTGTATACAGCCAGGCGTTACCACATCTTTCAATTTGAAACCTATCAAGAAAAGGTAAATTCACGTGTGGTTGAAGTGAAATTGAATCGTTGAGTACTTGCCGAGTACAAGCTAACTTCACGCACATCACGTACCCAGCCTAACCCAACAGAGGCAAGTCGCGACGCAAGCCTCCCCCCAAGTTGCCTTATTAGTTCCAACCCGAGGCAGCTAGGGTCCATTTATGCCAACGGTCTAAGAATGCCTCCATCGGGTGACATTTCGGTGGCGTACGGGTATTGTCTGATTATCTGGTAAACTGATAGCGTTTGGAATTAGACAATCAAACGTCCAATTGTCGGCCCGGCAGGACATTTGCTGGACGATATCGACTTCTGTAAGATTTTCTTTGACGTCAAGTGGTTCCCTAAAACCTCCATTTTATGGCCGATATTCATTAAGAATGTTCGCAGATGCTTTAAGTTTGGATCACAAATGTGGTTACCCCTCCATTTGACCATGCTAACCCAAGGAGCTCCTGACTCGACTGGACATAGATATCTGCGGATCTCCTTCCATTTCGATCGGTTTCCATTCCAAAAAGACACTCGCCCCGTGCATCAGTCCTCTTTTACCGACACCAACATCCCCTGCCACACTCCGTCCACCGAGTACGACCATCGACAAGAACAATTTTCCATATAAAGGAAATAAGAGAATAGAAAATGTTCAAACTTCTCTCATGTGTGCACACAGAGTGCTGGAATACTTTAGTAACCCACATTTCGTGTCGATGCTAATAACCAACGCCACCACCGGTTGCTCCACAGTCAGCGGCATGCATGTAGTTTGGTGTCGCCGCTAAACAAAAGCAATCAGACAACAACCAACAGCGGAGATACAAGAAGCACAAGAAACCAGGTCATTTCGAATTAAAACCAAACATAACACGAATCCACTTCCCAGACCCCATTTGCGCGAAATGCAATTAATGACGTCAGTGCTGCCGCAACATTAGGCAGCGCGCGCTGCAGCATACTTATACTTTCGCTGCAATTGATCGCCAACAACCGCCGCACATTCATGTACATTGTTATTGAATCTAGATACGCTGGCCGTCAACAAAGACAATAGTGGTGCTCGGCGATGCACAATGCGGCCCGAAGTTACGACGCAAATTAAACTCAACTGCAGATACGCTCGCATCTAGTTGCGCGGCCAAGTGCATCCCAGTGAAGGAGTCACTTCCTCGTCATTTACTCCAAATCGGAGCAGTTGAGAATTCGTCAGATGCACGACGTGTGGATGTGTGGACGTGGGATGCGGATTGTAGGCAAACCAATCGAACCAGGGCCACAGACCTGGAATTCGTTCGAACGGGTCTTTAGACATAACTTCGGATACCCATGTGTGAACAAATTGCCAGCCAGCCAATTGGCTGCGTTTTTTGTAAACATGAACGCATTGCTGCATGTAACAGCAGCAGCTCCGGACGGTTACGAGCAAATATTGCTTCACTTTTGGCATTCGCTCGGAAGGTAAACTGCGGCTGGCCCAGGTGCCGGCGAAGCGCTTGTACATTTAATTGAACACGAGAAGGGGAGTTTCACTCGCTGGTCTTGTTTACAGAGATATAAATTAATCGGAGATCGGTATCTGCATCTTGATTGCGAGTGCTCTTGCACTCTAATTTGGGGTCTGCTTTGATGTGCTCCTGCGATTCTCTTGTGAAACGAGGGCTAAATGACTTCATTTGTGATGCAGTGACTGGTGATGGAAGACTGACTTGTTGTTATTTTTGCTTATTATGTTCCGTGGGCAATGTGCTTCGCCTTGCTGAAGAGGTCGTGAGATGAAGCTGGGTCCGGCAAAGGTACCCGGCCGATGGATAGGGCAGTGGAAGCATCTTCGTTGGCGAATGAAGAATGCCCCCATGAACATCAGAAGCAGACTGGTTGGTTACTACACATGACTCGAGGAGAATCCTTCGGCATCTTATCTAAATGCCGCCAGCGCCGCCAGCACCAGCAGTTGGAAAGTAAAAGCACGCCTCACAGACCACAGCACGTGTATTGCGCGACAGAGAGTGGCCCCGTTCACCATTGTCGACGAGATAAATTGCTTCAAACTCATATTGGAGCACAACACCTCTGGGATACTGTTTTGAATTTCTGTTACAAACTGTTATCTGCCTCCTCTGACTCCACCCCTCCCCTCGCCAACCCCCTTCGTCGCATGGCAGCAGCCCTGACCAAAGTGAATGGCCAATTCAGGTCCAGCCAACAAGTTAACCCTCGAATGCCTGCTATCATTGTCTCCAAGAGCCTTAACAATAAATAGCCCGAGTGCAGACCTTATGGTCGCATTTGTCTCACTGCCAGCCAGCTAGCCACCTCCTCCGCCGGCCGTTGTCATTATCTCCGCCAGCCGGCCGGCCAGGTTTGAGAATTCAGCGCTCTACGTGTATTGATTGCGGGTTAAATGTATCTCTGGGACCGTTGCGGTCGTGCAGGTATGTATCTCCAGCATTTCCCACATCCCCACCGAAGGACCTGTTGTTCATCTTCAACGATGTGTGTGTGTTTGTGTCTGCCCCATGGACAAAGACTCTGATTTTACTACCGTCGTCCCCTTTCTGGGGAGCACTTAAATTGATGTGGAATATTGATTTTGTTGAAAAGCACCCACAATACATCACCCGGGGCAACCGAATCGGGCGCCAACCGGTGTGGGCATCAGACAAACGGGCGACATTCCAAAATTGAGGGCTCGATGGAATTTATGATTTATGAACAGCAGAGACCGAACGGATTATTGCGGATATCAATTCACAAAACGCTGATAAATTGCAGGAATGTGAACCAACACATAAGATACGATTGCAATGCCGTGCGGCTGCAGATGAGCGGGCAAGGGTGTGTTTTGCTGGGATTTTGGTGATAGTCATCCCATTTCACGAGATGGGACTGTCAACAGTTTCACTTGAGCACTCTGAAGGGTGGAAATGCTTATCGGTTTTTCTGAGTGCAGCTATGTGTGATTTTTTGTGAACAGGTGACTTTCAACGTTTCTAAACTACAACAGATCCTGCAAAAGAACCGATAAATGAAGGTCTACTATAGCCACGAATTTGTCGAGTTCAAGGCGGCATATGACAGCGTGCATAGAGACGAGCTGTACAGAGCCATGTCCAGTTCTGACCAGAAATGAAGAAGTGTAGAGACGACCCAACTGCTCTAGCGCCTTTTACTCCCCTCTGTCCACATAATAGCAAGTTTTGGCATTTGGGTAATTGCTAGAGTTTAACAGACTATAAGTTGCAAGATGCTATGGCTATGGCTATATGCTATGGCTTCGCAGCGATAATGTGGACCAGGAAATCCGATTGCCGGTGATCTAGTCCCAACATCAAGCATGACATCGAATTTTGGGTGACCTTCGAAAGCATTTAACGAATGTTCAAGTGCAAGATCGAAAAATAAAATGCACTAAAGCGACAAGAGAACTTCAAATTGCCGCAGAAGTGTCTTTAAGTTTGATTGGCAATAGAGATGTACAAAATCTTGTAGAAGAGCTAGCATATAGCTCATTTGTTAGGGCAACCAATCTGAAAAAAATGTCGATTAAGTTAAGAAAAGAGTAAAAGTGTATCACTCCGGTGGAAGCGCTTTTGCTGAAGGTTAAAATAAAATGAATTACGTTTCAGTGCAATGGCAAACACTAGAAGCTTCGAAATATAAATTCGAATGTGTTGCGATGATTATGAGATCCATATCTTTCGAGTCGAGTGGAGAAAAAGGAACACCCTACCTCAAGAAAGCATTGCTCTGTTGAAGGCTCCGGAGGAATTCCCATCTTAGTAGCTGCCTCGATGAAGACGACTAATTTAAAATGGACTTGAATGCGCCGCCGCGCGGTTTTTTATATTGCGAATCTAGCGTAACTTACGTATCGATGTTCTATGGACATACTATGGTTTTTTTTACTCGGAAATAGTCTACAATTGGTCCTGTGAAGGTTTTAAGACCTATAATCATATGTTGTCAGAGATAAGGGGCATATACCCCAACTAATCTATCCTCCATAAGCCTCATATATAAATGTATCTAACTAAAAGACCACTGGATCGATTTTGTTCACATCTTCACCAATGTGTTCAGAACATTGATTGAATAACATGAAAGTCCATACCTCCAAGGCATTGACACACATTTCCCGTCCATCATCCCCATCACCCTTTTGTACGTAAAACACAAATAAACGATTAGGAACTTCAATTGATTTACGTTATTTTATTTATTCATCATCACCATCATCTTTTGACCTGTTGCTCCACCAACGACTCGATCCTCATCGACTCTAACTCATCGGGGGTTATGCCTAAGCGGACTTAGTCCAACCACCTCGTCCTGGGTCTGCCAAGCGCTCACCTACCTGATGGAATCGCATTCAACGCCGACATTCGTGCTATGTGACCAAACCATCGAAGCATAGTCCTCTCCGTTCGAAGAAGCAGCTCCTCAGTGTTGAGTTCCTCGCGTAATTCCTACAACAGCACGGAGAAATCTCATCTCATTAGCTTGTATTCGCGAACGGTCGGGCTTAGGCCGGAGGGACTGCGGGCAACCCAGAAGTGGCCTCGATAACCGCTATCGTGGTGTGTGTGTGTGTGGGGGGGGGGGAAGTTACGCCATGCACAAACCAGTGCGTGCGGGGACCAAAACGCAACGGACAACGGCATCGAATTATTTTATTTATTTCTTAATTTAATCTAATTGTTTTTTAATCTGAAATTAGTGGCTCCCATCATCGTCTTCTTCTAAGCTGCTACTTGATGGAAATTCTTCGGGAGTCTTTAACAGGGCAATACTTTTCTGCAGAGTGGATTTCTATTCAATTTTCGATTGCGTTTTATAGCTTGGCTCGTTAAATATGGATCCGAGGTCAGTAAAAATCGGTTAAGGACATGTCTATTTGAATTTTCTCTTCAAGACTTTCGGTTTTAATGCCCTCGGAACCGATTGTACCCCTTATTGCTGGCTCCTTTGGGCCTCTTCGGACCGTTGCCCTAGTGGTAAAATGCAAGCTTGGATAATTTCTTTTGTACGAGTCAAACGTTTGTGTATGCTTGCAGGCATAATATCTAAGATAAATAGTCTTCACTTCTGTGGCATAACTTCCAAACTTGTCTGCATCAATTTCATATTCACTCGATATTACTTCGAGTAAAATTAGGAAATGTTTGATGAGGTCAATCTTAGTAACTGTTATATCGGAGCTGTCTTGTTGCCATCTTTGGGGTTTCCAGCTATTTATTTTGACAGCAAAAAAATTACGCCAGCGGTGGAAATGGCCTAATTATCTTCAGCAGTGGCAGTGGGTCTGTTAAAAATCAATTACCCCTACATAATGTGTCAATAAGGGGGTCTGGATGAGTCTGGATGAGACAGCAAACATAATTGCAAGAGCACGAAGTAGGTCCGGTAAACAAAAATATTGTATGGCTTGGCCAGCTGAGGGCAGTGTGAAAACGGATTCGGAAAGGCAACGTCCAGGAGGATATTTTCAACCTTATTTCCTGGTGGGTACATTTGGGTACATTTTTAAAAGTCATTGCAAGGTCAAACGCAAGGGGTAGCAATTGCGTTTGGTTGGAAGGGTGATTTTTTAAAAGCTATAGGAAAGTTTTTCAAAAAAAAAAAAAACACATAAAATTCAGAAAAATGCATGAAATCTTTATTTGAATCGATAGTACGGTCCATATAATTTAATGTTTGAAGATTATTTCATGCAAATGTTGACCTTGACTGCGCCTCAAATGGTCGATCTGCTTAGTCCAATTTTGGCATACTCTTTCCAACATTTCGGCCGGTATCTCACCAATAAATGCTTCCATGTTGTCTCCAATGCGTCAATCGAAGCGGGCTTGTCTGTATAGACATGAGCTTTAACATAGCCCCACAAAAAATATTCCAAAGGCGTTAAATCGCACGGTCTGGGCGGCCAATTGACCGGTCCCGAACGTGAAATAAAATGTTCACCGAACTCTCCTCTCCAGCAACAAGTCCATTGTTGCGCGTGCTGTGTGCCATGTGGCACCGTCTTGTTGAAACCACATGTCATGCAAGTCAAGCTCTTGCATTTTGGGCAAAAAAAAGTTGGATATCATCTCACGGTAGCGCTCACCATTCACAGTTACGTTACGATTCGCATCATCTTTGAAGAAGTACGGTCCAATGATGCCACCAGCCCATAAACCGCACCAAACTGTGACTTTTTCTGGATGCATTGGTAGCTCTTGCGATGCTTCTGGCTGATATTCACCCCAAAATCGACAATTCTGCTTATTTACGTACCAGTTAAGCCAAAAATGAGCTTCGTCGCTGAGCACAATTTTTCGGTAAAAAAGTGGATCTGAACTTTCTTAACAGAGCACGCAGTTTGATAATAAAATTCAATAATTTGCAAGCGTTGTTCGTTTGTAATACGATTCATGGTTAAATTGTAGAATATTGTTGCCAGCGAACCCAGAAAATTGCAGAACGTAAAGGCCTGAGGTTTTGCTTGTCGTTTGATACCAAACTTTTGTCATTCGGAATACTTTGATTTTTAAATTAATTTCCTCTAGATTGGGAAAATAACGCACTTTGCGCCGCCCTCTAACCTCACGTAGCCTAGCCAGGCGTCTACGAATACAACGCCATGTGCAGCGACAGTACTGATCCAACATCAAGGAGAACACAAATGGAGAAGCAGGTCAGCCTACTTGGCGTGTGCAATTGGAAGCAGCTCGCTAAAGGTCGTGGAAGCCGGGGAGAGACTTGTTGGCATTTGGAGAATCAAGAAGCTCAATGAGGAAAGGGTTGTGCTGCTACAGTAGATCAGGCTGTGCTATGGCGGCATAATTCTATCCTAACCAATGACCGATGTGCTCCCGATACATTTCGAATCGAACAAATGTCCAAACAGCAACCCGTCACCGCCATGAGTTACAGACCCAACTGCGATGCTGTGACCCAAAAAAACCTTTCTCATTTGCAGATTTGTGCCACTCTGGGGGGACAATCACGACCGTCAGCTGCACACAGTAACCCAGTCCGTGCGTGTTTCAATTAGAATTCTAGAACACTAGGTTAATCATTCATTCCGTACACACGTCGGTGTTCATTTGCTCGCATCACCATCATCGCCAGCCATCGCAGTGACTTTCCCGCTAATTCGATCAAAAAGAACATAGGAAATGGAAAATTATTGTTAAGTGGTTCGGAACCGACTCCAGCAGACTCAGCAGCAGGCCAGCTCCGCCGCGGACAAGAATGCGAGCCTAATTATCGCAAAACCAAAGCGCTCAGAACGCCACGAAACACACATCAATCCGCGAAGCACACCAATAAAATATCCCAGAGCCAGGTTTCCCATTATTTTTCCTGAGTCGAGAGTGGCTTCGTCAGGTGCAGGCTGCCGCGTCGCGTCGGCACGTCATAGCCTAGATACAATGCTCAAATAAATCTTGCAACAGCGGCTGAATCCGCGCACACATGCCCCTTGCGTGGCTATGCTGGGTGCACTTTCGAGAGCACATGCTCTCGCTAATTAGCCTCAAAGCCTGGTGTATGATTACCTTCTATCCGCTCTGTCTGACTGGACATGTGTGTGCCCCCGTGGTTTGTTTGTGAATCGGAAATTGCGGATTCACCGTGTTGCCCCCCGCCCCCTGTGATCACACCGGGGTTAGCAGGTGAGCAAGGCTTTACGGTTTCGGTGTGATAAAGTGATGTAATGGATAAATTATAGCGCACCATCGGGCGAGGAATGCAAATCCTTAGTCAGGCGCTCTGTGCCTGTGTGCGAGCCGGGGAATGCATGAGAAAATCCCACTGAAACAGCAATTGTTACGTTCGGCCGGCAATCTGTGGAGCATTGTTTTCGCGCCATGGATACCATCGCAATTTAGCACCGTTAGGACAAACAATTACTTAGACTGGTCGACTGGCAGGCGCTGGCAGACTGGAGCTGCAGTCCGCGCCACGTAATGGAGGTTGGCGTTCGAAATTAATTAGCGATACATTACTGGAATTATGATATCCCAGCAGTGGTTAGCACGCTGGTTCTGTTGGAGCGAAGCGGATGGCTGCACGTGAAGTGAACGAGAGGTAATCTGATTTATGAATGCAATCACTGATTGGCCGGGTTTCCGGCTGTGGGAATCCCATCCGTGCAGACTTGCGGCTTCAAAGTTTGATGATTCATTGTGTGGATGCAGGGATGTGATTGAGTGATAAAGAGCGAGCAGGTGAGGTGGTGAAAGGTGATGGTTGGCAAGACCGACTGTGGACCAAAGACTACAGTGACCAAAGTGGACAAGCTGAAGGAAGGGACATGGAGAATCTGTCCGCAGCATGATCATGCTCTGCCCTGGACTATTTTCTAATCGAACACCGCGGATGATAAATAACTTTTGTATTTTTTTGAACCGAAAAAAAAAGCGATTTTCCCTTCGAACTTGACTTCGGAGTGAGGGATTGAAAAAGGCACCAACAATGAATGATAATACAATAAGTACAATCTATCTTTTTCTATCTATGTTGTCCAAAATGAGAAGCTTGCCTTCGAACTGAACGAAAATCTTAGGGATTCAAAATGTAACCTCTAAATGAATCACTTTGTAAAATTTCGAAACTATGCATTGATAACCAAGTTTCTCCCCGCCATCGTGAATGTATGAGTGAACTTTATAGATGCGAAAAAACGGCAGTATTTCTTCTTACAAGAAGATGAAAAAAGTCCGAGCTTAGTTTTAAATAGGAGTAAAATACAAGGGATTGGAAATATAACCTCTAAATGAATCACTTTGTAAAATTTCGAAACTACGTATTGATAACCAAGTTTCTCCTCGCCATCGTGCATGTATGGGTGCACTGCATAGATGTTGAAAAACGGCAGCATTTCTTTTTATGAGAAGACGAAAAAAGGCGAAGCTTAGTTTTAAATAGGAGTAAAATACAAGGGATTGGAAATATAACCTCTAAATGAATCATTGTGCAAAATTTCGAAAGTACGCATTGATAACCAAGTTTCTCCTCAATATCGTGCATATATCGCTGTCCTGCAGAGATGTAAAAAAACGGCTGTATTTCTTCTTATGAGAATACGAAAAAAGTCGGAGCTTAGTTTTAAATAGGAATAAAATACAAGGGATTGGAAATATAACCTCTAAATGAATCATTGTGTAAAACTTCGAAAGTTCGCATTCATAACCAAGTTTCTCCTCGCCATCGTGCATATATGGGTGTATTGCATATACGTTGAAAAACGGCAGTATTTCTTCTTATGAAAGACGCAAAAAGTCGGAGCTTTGTTTTAAACAGGAATAAAATACGAATGATTGAAAATGTAACCTCTTACTGAACCATTGCTTCGATAAACAAGTCTTCCTCGTCATAACATCAACCTCCTCCAACGAGGCATCCGTTCCTCAAGTTGACCCGAAATAATGGCTCACAATGCAGAGATGATTCCCTCATCAGTGACCAGTAATTCGAATTCATTCTCATTCAAAAGATGATGGTAATCATCCCAGCGAGTCAGCCATCCCAGCGAGCTCACCTCCACACACACACGCACGTCAGCGTCCAGAGATTTATTACACAATTAATGCGAAACAAACTTAATTAATATCCACATTCAATATGCATCAGCGAGACCCGCAGGGGGAGTGGAATTCTGGTGCCGGTTCCGGCGTGTTCCGAGCAGAACCGTGTGTACATTAATTAAGCCACCCCCCGACAACAACCATATGCCTACGGTGGGGGTTGCTGCTGCTTTGCTTAAAGGGCTCCCCGGATGACACTGGTATTGATCACGAAGACACCGCAAAAAGGACACAAAAGGCTGCACTTTAAAGCCAAACACGGCGGACGTGAGTGCTCATTTGTGTATGTCTTTAATGATTTCAGTGGGTGGTGGGTGCTTGGCTGTTGTGGCACGCCTCAGTTCTCGGCGTCGGCGGATGGGTGCTTGAAAGGAAAGCCATGTAAATACATTTTTATGTCCTTTTAATGATCCGAGAAGCAATAGCGGCGGCGATGAATGCGCCAGCAAAGTGTTATCCTTCCGAAGTGGATTCTCAAATTTAATTTCAACTTAAAGTGCTCGTTTTGGGTGGCGTGGGGGTGGCTGTGATGGTATCCTGACTTAGGTCGTCAGCCGTGGGGAGGGGGGAGGAAATGAAATTAATCGCTGAACGAATGAGGGCTTAGGCTTTGGACTAATTTATGGGCGACGCGAATAATGCACGCCGAGGAACTTTTAATTCAGAGGTAGAGGCGAGCTACGCGAACGTGGATGATGGTTTAATGACGGCAACCTTCACTGCTGCGGAGTCCCTTAATGGAGAGGTGTTCATTTCATTCGTGCTGCGGAGGCGGGGGTGAAACGTTGAGGCATGTTCATTCTGCTGTGAACATGACCAAGACAATGGGTTTGTGTTGGGACGCTCTGAGGGATGCCCACCCAGTTCTATTTAAATCAGATAGACTTTGACGAGGGCTGTATCGAAGTAATGGAAAAGGCAGGTATTCAGGAGAGGAGGAGACAACAATGCGAGCCGTCAGACCTTTGCGGATTAACAGCAGGATGAAGAACGAAGGTTATGCCCAGGACTCAAGCTGTCAGCCTATAATTGCCCGAAGATGTTCGCGTCAATTCCACTGGGGCATGGGTCTGCAAAAGGTCTCGCTACATGACTTTTAGTTTTGTTTGCAAGCTGCTACGAGATGGGAGTAGAAGCTTAGAGTAGGACTTGACAACTTTTTTTAAATGTGTTTTTTTTTTGGAGCCTTTTAACACTACACTGAAGCACTCAGACTCAAAAACTGGTCCATTGTGTAGCCAGGCAAAAACCTACATTTGCTCCGTAAGACCAGCAGGTGAGGAAGCAGGCTACATCACCAGCTTTCACGTCCTCAGCAACGCATAGCTGGCACCTGATCTGGGGAGGGGCGGGACAGTGGCAGAGAAAGTGCTCTGCAGGGTCGTCGCCTTAGAGAGTTTCATTCTTTTCGTTCGGTAGTACGCCGGTAGTACGCTGACCAACAGCAGGCGCTTGGTCTATCTACAGCCTGGAGAGTCAGCTCACCTCCGGTTTTACTCTCGAGAGGTCCAAGGACACAGGTAATTCCAGAGCTAGCGCAGGTTCAGGTCCTAAGAGTACCTCCTTTGATCTGTTAAGCAAGTTCATCGGGGTCCTGTAGTGGCCCAGGACCCAGATAAGTATAATGATTGGCTTGATGAGCATGAACAAGGAACATATGTACACATATATGAAATGCGACGTGGTTTATATCGCACTCGGCTACACAGACGCACTCGGGAACAGACGGTACCACTCGGTCTACACTGGGTCTGGGCTTATACAACGACGACAACTTGTTAAGAGTGTTAAATCGCACAATTTAGGCAGCCAATCAACAGGACAAATTCTCGAAGCATGACGTTTTTGCGATTAAATTGGTCATCTTCTTCCAAGATTTCCAGAGACCCATCCGAGAACGAACATCGCTTCACATGATCGAGTGGCTCTAATTCTTTGGTTGATGTCATCTGATAAGGGCGTAAGCCAAGATTCGTTCGCTTAGTTCCTCATTGGGTGGTCTTAGCTATTATTTCTCATTTTTTCACTGGCACGGGATATCCCATCTCATCTTCAGTGACCAGTATGATGCACTGACAGACGGTCGTGGGGGCAAAGCACTCACGGGAGATCTCCAGGCCGCCGATCCTCCTCCATCGACTCTAACTCATCATGAGCCATGCTTAAGCATCACCCAGGCGAGTTTAAGGACTAGTCTGTGGATTGCTTGTCTACTGCGACGAGATTACGATCAAAAACGGAATTCTCTCTTTCCGGGTTTCCTCGTGGAATTCTTTTGTAACCAGAGCTCCACACAGGGCACATCGGTTTTGAAGCTGTCCGCAAAAAATTTTAGCCCTCCTACGTTGTGCCAAGGCCCCTCCAGACGCCATCCTTTCTTGATGTCGGAGTCAGTGGTATTGGCGGGATGGGAAGTGATGAAGCAAAAGTGGAGAGTAATGAGCATATGCCTCGATACTTCGTCAGATCTTTAGCCTTCATGAGTGTACTGAAATTCAACATAGGCTAACGATAGTGTGGCGAACGTGGCGTTGTGGGTCTGTGCGTTGACTCCTACGCACTTGAACCTTTAGTGGGCATAGGACGCGAGCCAAGCCTGAACGCCATCTCGTTCGGAGTTCTGCAACGCGTTTGAGGTCTCTCCAACTCATCCGGTCATAATGTTTACGGCCCCGTGTCTTCGCTGTGACTGACAAGCTTCTCAATTTGGCCGAATTCGACATTAAACTGCAAACAATAGCACGCACCATACGAGTGGTTGCTGTAGAAGCTAGGCCATGGACATCTATCCTCTGTGGGCTGCAGTGCCACCCTCCAGAAAAACTCATTGCTATTACAAAACCTGCGTTTGAAGTCAGAGAGTGTCACGTCTTACACGTCCAAAGTGGAGTTCGTCAAGGTTGCATGCTGTCACCACTATTCTTTCGGGTGGTTGTCAGTGATGCACTCCGTGCAGCATTGACGCCAGATTATGGGATTCGATGGACGTAAACACCCTGACTCCTTCTTTAGGAACCAGTTGGAGAGACCTCACACGTCCCTAGGAGATGGTGCGCAGGCTTATTTGAAGCTCTTTGCCCCCGAAGGTACAAAAGAAGGTAAGCTAATCACACACCCAGCGGCTGAGCGACACAAACAAATTAAGCTTCCATAAGGCTACGATCTCAATTTTAGATTTCATTAACGGCGAGTTTAAGGCGCACGCTGCAAATGTTACCCACCACACGAGACGATTCGCACGCCCTTGAGAAAAATTAAAAAAAAAATTTTCACAAAAGTTTGTACATTAGAACCGCACTTAACTGTCCTGAAAGAAATGAATCCGATTGTTGGTGTGTTCCCCTGAACGCACTCAAACTCTGCAGTCCTCATCAGTAGTCTAAAAGGACTCATGTCTGCAGCGTCAAGACCAAGTTTCTAAGCACTCGACAAACAGTGCTCAAGTGCGAAATTCGTGAAAGCGAAAAGTTTACCATGTGTGAGATCGTGAACAGCGAAGAGAAAACGGATGTCCTTGGACATAATCAACCGCTCCAAGGCCAGCCAGTGGCTGGGAAGAGACGCAAAAAAAACCTTCGACTCGCAGAATACTTAACGAGTCCGAAGTTTTCTAATTCCATCGACATCACACCACACCGCGCAGGCAGACTTCAAAATTCATCGAAAAACTTTTCAAAACAAACAAAAGTCCTTATCCGTGAGTGACGTTGGCCACCCACCGGCCAGCAGGGCATCGCAAGGATATTCGAATTCCCAAGGCTGTCTGCCTGCCATGACCTCATCAGCGTTATCTTAAGTTTCCTCGCCCGCTTCCCTTGATGCTCTCCTCCTTCACCTAAGGATTGAATGGAAACGGTGGCAAATGAAATCAAGGATGCAAATGTACTTTCACGTCTGATGGAGTAGCTGTAAAAGGGCGACGGGGTTGGTGAGGGAGCGGGGAGATGTGCTAATACAATATTTCACAAAGGAACGAACGTTGAGTGGAGCAGGGTGCAGAAGAATCCACGCGCCACACAATAGGCAACAAAAGGAAGCCCAGTAGAATTGAATGGAGACAACGCGACTAGATATGGGAATCCTTGAGACTCGCAAATTGGATTTGATCAGCGCCGGCATAAGGCAGCCTCCCCTGCAGGTCCTCAACAGGCTCGCAGATGAATTTCCCTCGATAAATCAGAATACGGTAGTCCGTGTACATCTCCTACTTAAGACATTCGTTTTATCCCACAGCGAGGAACTTGAAAATGATTAATGACAATCGATGCCCTTCGAAGGACGGGCCAGGGAAACCTGTGCCGTCAGGTGCCGCCTCCTCGGCGGTTCCCTCAAACTTGCTCGCTTTGTCTTCATTTTGCGATACTTAAAGGTTAATTACTTGATACTTCATGTGATAATAAATGGGTCAGTGTGCGAAATGCATTTGTCAAGGTGGCAGTGCGGGGACCTTACGGGGACAAGGTCGCTGCTTATCTGCCTCTGACAGGCACGGTGCACACGTGAGGCGGTAATGGGGCGCTGATACTGCCTTAATTAAATGCTTAGTGCCGCTAAGCTGGGCTAGTGCCACATTACGGGTGTCAACTGGTGGAGCTGTCACTGCGATAAGAAGTCGACAGGCGGTGGGCATGCGACTATCGATGTCGTTAATCAAATGTAAATCAGCTCTATTGACGTGCAAGCACTGTGGGGCGATGGGGTGTGGTAACGATGACAATTGAGGCTCGTTGTGATGCAGGGTGATTCAAGTGACTGCAGGCAGGTTGCCTGTTGCTATCGATGATGGAGCTTTCAACAGTCGCCCTCTGACGGCTGGATGGTGGGTTGGACGTTGGAAGGTGAAGCGGGGACTGTCTGCTGAGCGAGAGATCTTTTGTCCATCAGGTTGCTCGAAGAGGGATGAGCGTTGGGCCACTCATCACCCTCTAAGAAGGCGCCTATTCAAACTTGGATAGCCACCAAATCCTCGCCATAATTCCCCGGAATTTTCTCTCATCAATCGCAATGAAATTCCCACAATTCTCGAGTTGCCCGTCAATTGTTTTGGCACTTCCAGCGGTTGTGCACTGGATTTTATTTGGATCTCTGTCCAATCTAACCAACAGTGCCCGCAAAGAAGTGGATTATATTGCAAAATTCCCCCACAAACACACACAATGTGTCGCTTGGCGACAACGAGAATTGGCTGACAAAGCCAATCCAGCGACGACGTTGTCTTGTCAAGTCAGTCTCCGTCTCTCACTGACTGACACTGTGTTCATTTTCGCTGTATGCACAGCCACATCAGAGTAACTTGCCATAACTTGCTCGCAAGTGATATATGATCGCCACAAGTCTATTAGGAGCACAAAAGGCGCTCGAGCACGGCCCCTCTCCGCTGGTTAGTGTTAAACCTAACTCACTCAATGGAGGGCTTCAGACTTCCCACGCAATCATTTCGCGAGCGACCGAGGAGAAATTGCAAAATGCTCAAATTTTGAAAGGTACTTCGGTGTACAAATTGACTTCGAACGCTGACGACTTGCAACCGCGTCTCTGTGCATGCATTCCATTTGGAGGTTGTTGACTTTGTTCACGTGAATGTACGATCGGCGGCCCATCGAGAAGATTACCTCAATAAATATGAGATTTTGTACCGAATCGTGTGTGGAAGTCGCCTTGAGACACTTGGGCAGTTAGTCAAGATTCGTACTTGCGCGAGTGACTCGAGGTGTGAATGGGAGACGATCGCACCTTCGTTTCGGATTGATCTGTGGTAAGCTGGGATTGATCGATCAGAGATTGCCGCACATCGATGGAGAAAGACTGCGGGGAGTTGTGCAATGTCTAACATGTGTTTGGCGTGGGCAGGCGTACAGATGTCTGGCGATGTAACATGGTGGCGGTGGGAAACAGAGTTTGGAGCGGGCCATATGCTGGGACCAAGTTTTCGCCATCTAATGAGCATTTGAATGGTGATGGGTGGTGTTACAAAAATGTTTCATCAGCACAAGAAATAAGCCAACTGCCACAACACACACTGAGGTTTGAGCCTGAGCTGCAGTGCATGTACAAAACGCACTAAATTTAGTTTCGAATTGTAACCGGAAACTGACATCGTCGGTACCACTAACATGACTCACGAGACAATCCACTTGGACACAGATGACATGCTGTGCTCTTGACAAACCCCGTGTATCCGATGACCTTCAGCCGATTTAAACTCTCAGATTTTATCAAAAATTGGGCATAAGCTAATGCTAATTAAACTTGCCTCTGGCATGTACCAATGACGATGGCGTCTGGTGGTTGGTTTAAGTGGTTGTTTGGCCAACTAAAGCAAGCAACTACCTGTGACAAGGCAAGCTCGTAATGGATGGCTGCATATCTCCAGTAAAGAGCGATTCCACAGCAAGATTAAAGTCAGTACTCAAGGACGAACATACAGCGTTTTATGCTTCAGATCTCCTGTCTAGCGAGGCATGTATGTTCCATCAGACAGTGCTAGAACTGCACCGAGACCAGAGGTTAATTTATTGTTACATTCCACAGGAGGTCGCTTGAGGCATGCGCATGCCCCTTTAAAGTGACTTGGTATCACCGACTTTTAGAGCTTGTGGACATGCCATTGTAGGAGCAAAGCGTTTTGGGGGGGGTCACCTATGAACTTTCACTGTGAACACAACGGCCAAACTGTCAATGTCAACACATTCAGTTAAACCAACGATCTCATCATGGTGAAGTTCACGAACCAGGTTAGAGTGGCTGACTACCTTAAGGGTAGCCACACTAAGGCCAAAAATAGGCACGTTGTGTTATCTAATAGATCGTAGTCCTCTAACAGCTTGGAGCCTTTAAGAAAGCGATGGAGCTGACTGATGCTAATATTGCTTAGATCTGTCAAGTCGCAGGAGTCCGCGAGATGGGAGAGCATTGCAATGGTTCTTCTTCCTCTTCATGACTTGGAGTCTGTTGTAGCTGAAGTCGTTATAGGGGATACCCAGTCTTGTGAAGTCAAATGACACAATGCCCTTCGCCGATGAGAGTTCTGAGATTCGGTCTGCTCATTCTGATTAAGTCGCCTGAGGATTTTGGATCGATGGTGGTCCATAATTGCTTTGTTATGAGGCACCCAGTGCCGGAAGACCATCTACGTTTGCTGTGAGTAAGCTCTTCAATATAACCGAGAGAGCAAGGAAAGCCATTACGGCGAGTGGAACCTTGGTCCTCAGTACACTTAACCAACAGCGCCATCCAGTCGTCCTTCATCCGAAGGTACGCCCCAAGTGGTGCATAATTGACAAAAAACAAGTCAAAGTGACCCCAAATCGTCTCTTAAAACAGTAATCAAACAGCGAGAGAAAACATCCTGTACATGGGGGCTCTTAATGCAGTCTTTAGGCGCCAATGCTGCATTTGAATGACTCATTTAAAGAAAGTGGATACATTTCAGACATCTCATCGCACATAACTTTCAGATCTGAGACGAAGGCAGCCAGAGTTCTGTACTCAAAGATTTATTGCAGCGAGTGACATGTCCGATACGGTTCAGTAGCTTACACTCCCGACAAGTCGCTGCGGCAATAAATAAGGAGTCATAAAAATTTAAAACACAAACATCCACTTAAAAATGCAACAAGCTCATCTGCATAAACTACCCAAAAGATACACATGCCGTTCGCTTTCGACACACGGAACAATACGCCTTCGATTCCCTGCGCCTGCCCATTCAGAGCAGCTCGTTAAATCAGCGCCATTACTAGACGAAAATAAACCGCACCCGTCCCGGCTACATCGACATCCAATTACATTCAAATTTATTCATACACGCCAAGGGGACAATCAGGCAAACATCCAAACAACCAGAGAACGCGTATATTCGCCAAATCAGAAGTAATGATGAGTCCTAAATATAGATTCGACCTAATAACAGGCATTTCACAGTGACACACATCCCATGGCATCCAGCATCGAGCCGCAAAAGCATAACAAAAGATATTTCATTTCGTGTCGCATTTGCATGCAAATCACTTGGCAATACCTTAAGTCGTGGCGGCAGCCGTACACGGTGCGTGTTTCCATGAGTGGAAATGTGCCAAAAACGATCCTAAATTTGAAGCCATTACCCATACACGTGAGCGGGCATGGGTTTGCTCTTGGGCCGATTGTGGTGGCTCCCTTGAGATGAACATTGCGCATTGAGCGAGCGATGGGTGAGCGGCGGCGGCTTTCCTGGTGACGATGCGTATGGGAAGCCGAATTAAATCTCGCTTACGGCAGAGCAGCTTCAAATGGATTGGCTTCGAGTGTGTGTTTGAGCTTAAGTGGCGAGTGGGCGACCGGTGTGTGGATGTGGGCGAGGCTTATGGGACATCTCTGCTATCAAGTGACCTTAAATCAATTCAAGTCACTTTCGCTAATCAGCTGGTGAGGATGGGATGCGACACCTTGTAAGGCTAATTGATTCCAACTAGATTTGAAGCCAAACGAGATAAACTGTCCAGTTGGAGTTCTGAAGTGAAGGGGACCACGAAAACGTCAATTTGTTGAGCGCACCGAGAAGGACACCACCACTGCCTCCGTAAGGTCATGGGGACTTGGTGGTTCGAAGATCTTTACGAGAGACTAGGAGTCACACGTTAGGATTGATATAACACTTGGTGCTCTGCAATGGAAGCCTTTATCGTAAGGCGACAGAAAAAGGAACAAGGGACAAGATAGTGTACAGGAATGGAGGATGCCGCGGAACTCAGACACAGTCGGTGGTCCTACGTTTCGGCATTACTAGCCAGAGGGACATGTTTCTGAGGAAGCTAGTGAAATGTTCATTCTATTCCGGGCGTCGTTTAAGGTGATGCAGCCTGGTGGAGAAGGACGACAACCAACTAAGCACTCGTAACTGGCGAAAGCTAGTCAAAGTTCGCGCTTGTTGTTGAGGCTTGTTGCTTGCAATTCCGGTCTACCAATAATATGGGTGGCGCTACAGTCTGTGGAGGGAGCTTCTCGGAAACCGTTGTATTGCCCTGTAACGAGTGGAAGGGACCCACAGTTTTAAATTTGAGAAGCTTTTTCTAGACACTTGTACTCGTTGGACATTGTCGAATGAGGTGGGGCCGTAAGAAGTATTTTGCTCATACCGGGAATCGAACCTGGGCTGCGTGGGTAGGGGTTGACGACTGTGACCCACAGCGCCACACACGTCACCCGCAACTCAGGTCTACCCCAGATTTTAGCGGTAGCAAGTGAAATGTTTGATGGGTTTTTATGATTGAAGAAGTAACAAAATTTTAGCTGGACAGTGGAAAATCATACCTAGTCTTAACTGAGACTTCAAATGAGATCAACTCTGTCGGTATGAGTACGAAATGCACATGACGTCCACGATGCACGGCTATGTCGGTTGACAGATTATGTAACATAGGTGGCACGGGGATAAATAGAAATCAGTTGCACAAGCTTAAGCGGGAAGCTTCAGTGACGAGAAGAAAGGTCTGGGCAATGATTTCTCTTTTTCCGACGGTCATCACCCTGGACTCTGGTGAGACTCATTTAAGCATGTAGTTTGCCCCTTTTTTTCCTCTCCTTCTATCTGAACTCCTTGGAAGCATTTTGCGTGAGATTTTTTTTTTTTTGCAAATGGTCGTGTACAGGCCAAACAGTTGAACCGTGCAACCACAAATGTGCCACCATCCTCCTCATCGGCACTGCAGCTACCCACAAACCTAATAATCCTCCAAAAATGCTCGATATTTTTAGAGTAGAGACCATGTCGTTGTGGTTAAAGGGAGTCTACATTCTCAGTTTGATTCATGCTTAAACTCACCCAATTCAAATTTAATTACGGACCGTATTGAATCAGTCAACTCGACAGATTGTAAGCAAAATTGCAGAACAATGTGTTCCGTGATGAGGCTCCATTTTGGTTCAGTCGATATGTCAATGAATAAAATTCTCTCAATCGGAGCTAAATTAATCGCTGTCTGGTGCGATCCGTGGGAGAGTCATCGGGCCATATTTTTCAAAAATGATGCTAATCAGCATTCAACAGCCAATGTTTAAGGGGAATTTTTCGTTCCCCGAGTGAATGGTATTCTCTCGTTGCAACACAAATCAGTGACTCTCCCCCGTCAGCGAGAGTGAAGAGAGATCTTTGATATGTCATACAGCTCAGCTCATCTCAAGCCATTGCCACCATTATTGAAATCAATTATTTAACCAGTCCCTTGTGTTGACAGTCCTCACAAGTGGAGAAGGCATCCCCCCGTGTCACATGTGAATGTGACAAATTTGTATTCAATCTGTCACATAAAGAGACTAATTGTCACAGCGACATGTGAGACGATTGAGAGAATTGGGGGAATCATGTATAATTCCTAGTGACGAAGTATGATTCCGAGTTATGCCTGAAACACAATAAGACATCGCGTCAAATGATGACTGAATTTATCACCTGTTTTCATTCATCACAAATGTCAGTTGGAGAGACCGATGAGCGCAGCTCATCATGTTGGATCAGAAACGAAGAGTTATAGAGTTGCCCAACTACACAGCTGGTTGACGTCTAGTCCATCGACGCATTTCAGAGACTTTTCGACAGTTATTCATGAATTTTTGACGGTTAGTCATGAAATAACGTAAATGCGGTTCTCTGATTGGTCAAAATGGGGGTTTCGAAAACGATATAAAAAATTGTTGGCAAAAATTTTAAGGGGCAAGAGAGGCAGAAGTTTGTGATGGATAATGCCTGCGTTCGTTTTACGTTTGGCGTTTTAGAATTCTCTCATTTCCCTTCATTTTAAACAAACGTAGCGTAGTGTATCGGCAAACACTACGCTAGAGCGTGGGAGGTGCTCTTCGATATGGCATAATACTCAGTTATGACTTGCATCTAAGCTCTTATCAGCGTTGTCTTGTATGCATATTCAATCTATTTACAGAGCAGTTGTGACCTGACCACCGGCAAGTTCGCTCGTAGTGGTCAGTCGACACTACACGTAGCACGACGCAGTATTTTGTGCGTTAATTTGAAACATAAACGCAGCACTGTGTTCCAACCACTGTTCTCTATAATTATTGTCAGTGACTCGAAGTGGTCAAAAATCATGGCAGCCAGAGATCATGACAGCTGTCCGTGTTCCGTCATCGATACGCGTTTCATATATTTTCACTAAAGTTAGACTCACCAAGGATCGGACTGAGTTTTGTCCCATTTCCTTTTACGTTTGCTGCGCAAGCAAAGGCGACCAAAATAACCAGCATTCGCTTTTCTAGTGTTGACTTACCCTGAAATGATAGAAAAGAAAAAAGCGATTAAAAAATGGTTCACCATTGAAAGAATTTTTCACATTCTGGCACAATTCAGCACTAAATCCAGGAGATCCGACGCAGGTAGGGTAAAAAAGGGGGTTGCTAGTGAATTCACCAGTACACTTCGACCATGTTGGCCCCACAGTCTGACTTCTACCACCGATCGACCACAGCAGTGATAGTGTCGCTAATTTGATCCCAACGGCAATGGTGACTGAACCAGATTTGAAACCAGAAAAAAACGTATGTACTTTGCTCTCACTGGGATTCGAACCCCACAAACCAAGGGCAGGCAACCAACTGCTCCATCCAGTCGTTTTCAGCAGATCGTAAGTTTAGTATGAACACCTAGTTCCTCCATGGATTTAAAACGATTATTATTGCGCGCCATTAGTTCAGTAGAATTATACAGGGAGTCACAATTATCAGGGAATCTCAACAACCAAAATCAAGGGCAATGTGCCGAATTCTGAGACCAGATTTTGAAAATGTAGGCACACGGGGAGCCCCGGATACACAGGCGACTGGAGCGCCAGTAGAAGAAGTAGAAGACACTGGGGACAGGGGATCGTCTTCCACTACATGTGTAAGAAATGCCGTACGTTGCATACGCACTTGAACCAACGTGGTACAGGTTCGATTCCCGGTACGAGCAAAATACTTTTCACAGCCCCACCTCTTTCGAGTCACTGACAATGGCCAAAGAGTAAAAATGTCTAGAAAACCTTCTCAAATCGGCCATGAGATGACATAAAACTGTGGACCCTTCTACTCGTGCGAGAACAATGTGAGCACGTACAACACGAGTGGTTGCTGAGAAGCTAGGCCCTAGCCCACTGTGGGCTGTAGCACCACCCATGTTATTATTTTCATAAAAACTCGGACCCAACTCGTACCAAATCCGATCTTTTACACAAAATATAGGTAATGTAGCTCGGATGAGATACTAGACTGACGACGAGCATTGTTTGGAAAACAAGGCAAAATTTCAGGAGCAATGGAGTTAAGCGTCCACATGCTTTAGGCAGGAAGCTTGTGCTGTCGCTTTGATAGACATCCTTCAAAGTGCCAAGGAACGCTAGTGATAAGCGGGTGTGTTGAGCGCTAGTTGCACGTTAGGACATCAGCGACACCTAGTGATGAAGTGGACAAAGTCGTATAGTCGGTCACCAGAAATGGAATCACAAATTAAAGTTACTTCATGAGTTCACGCGTTTCTACGTAGTTTGAAAAAAATAATACTCAACTCGCTCGGTTTTTCGCCGATCCTCTTAAGATGCCTCAGAGGCAAACCACTGGATGGCGCAGTTGGTTGAGTGCCTGCCCCTGGTTTGTGGGGTCCCCGGTTCGAATCCCAGAGTGAACAGAGTTAATACGCTTTTTTCTGGTTTCAAATCTGGTTCAGTCACCATTGCCGTTGGGATCAAATTAGCGGCACTATCACTGGAGTTATCGATCGGTGATAGTAGTCTGACTGTGGGTATCACAGTTAACTCAGATTCACTAGCAGCCCCTGCCCTACCCCACCCACCACCCACCACGGAGGTGAACAAATTTCCGAGCAACAGTTGTTGTCATCAGCCTCTCTTGTAATGTGCCCACAAAAACTTGGCCTCCACTCTGGCTACTGTTTTAGGAGCCACTTTGACAAGGAAGAGGAGGAGAACAACATCTCTGCACCTGCCTGGCTCTGTTGGCAGGGCTAGTGATGACATTGGAAAAGTTACTGGAACAGAAAGGCTGGCTGTGGTAATATAACATGATAAGCCAAGGAATAGCTCACGCAAGGACTAGCTTCGTAGGCTAATCAAAGTGGAACTCAATAGCTCAATAACAGCACCCCATGTCCATACACGTGCCCATGTCTATCTCCAGCCCCGAATTTGTATGTCTTCTCTAAGATCATCTACCCGCCCTGATTTGACAGAAATGAAGCTTCAAACGTTCGCACTCGAGAGATGCTTGGAGATTCTGCCCTCCTCCACGTCGACCTCCCCCCCCCCTCCCCCCCACCCTTTTCCGACAAGAGATCTGTTTGATCTTGAAACTACTATGTGCACGGAGTTGTCCTAACACATCTCAGAAATGTTGCAATGTGCCAACCCTCGGTCTTGGCTGCCCCTTTCCCTAAGCGGCCCTCCCGTGTGCGCCAGACCCACCGAAATCTGCTGCCTCCACAAAAATTGCTCCAGACTCGACGAAGACATTTCGCGCATTTGGGACAGGTCATCTCCTATCGGCGGCAACTTTTTCTACGACTCTCCAATCTTCTTTCGAAAAGCCCATCATCACACACACGCCACCATCGCGTGTGCTCTGGTGACCTTTGTCAAGTCGCTCTCCCAGCCCCAAGCACAAACGACAACCGCAACTTGTCTTTCGAAGCCATGTCTTTTACTTAATGAATTCATTTCCGTTCGCCGTTCGGCTCTCACCACTTAACCGCACACACCCCAGCCTCTGCGCTAACCACATCCAAGCGTCTCCTTCCTCATGGCATCGATTTTGCATTTGTTTGCTTTTGCTTCGAATCTCTTCCTGTCGACGACTACTTGGTCGTGCATCGTTCAAGTCACGTGGGAATTCCAAGTTCAAGCCGAAAGAAGGCACAAAACTGCCCGAGACGAAACGTGCATCCATGTGGCGATAACAATCATGTCGCTGGTTGCTGCCACGACGAGCTTTCAGCCACCACAACACTCGCTCTGCCCCACAGTCAGCCAACCGCTTGACTGCAATTTGATGAAGAGCTTCATACGCGAACGAAGTGAGGGGCAGGCAACACAAACGGTGGGCTTACCGCAAACAAACTTAACCGTCATCGTTCTACACCTCGTCTTCGTGACGTTGCCCCGCACCTCAGCAGTCCACCTGACTAGCTGGCTGACTTTAAGTTGGCTGAAACGACTTGTGCCCTCAGCCTGAACCGACTAATTGACGTTAATACAAAAATTGAGTGATTTATTTCCCGTCTGTGACGACCGCCGCCACCGGGCCGGCGAGGGAACTTTAACACTCTGCGATACTCGGAGATACCGATCCTGTCAACGATAAATGTCAGAGCAGCGATGAAGAAAACAACAAGCGGCACAGACACACACGCGCGCTCCCACAGACGGAGTGTAATGGCTTCACGGTTTGTTAGCCACGTTTACGTAATAAAACGGCGGAGAACCTCACACCGATGTCAAGTTCAGGGTTGTATCTGGAGCGAGACGATTTTCATTCCACGCTGCGATGCAAAATTATGGGCCTGTGCGCATGTGTCATACTAAAAGCCCTTAATACCGTTGTTCGCAGTGCGCATTATCTGCGTGTGGTCACAGATCATCGGAGCGGCATTCGCGCGGTCGCGACGGGCCGGCATTTGCCGACTCTTTGCCCACAATCACACTTGACAATCACGGTAATTCAATCCAACTGTTGCGCGATGATGTGTGCGTTCGTGTTGAAACGAAAAGACGCAAATTCCTCGCTCCTCGGATGGCCTGTTAGATATGCACGGGAGGTGGCTGTCGGGTGGAGGGCTTGAATAATGGATGCGATACCGGTTCGTATGCGCGAGTAATTCAAATCGACGTTGCTTGCTCACACGTGCAGCGCAGCGTAAGCTGCAGATGGTCAGGCCGGGGGAGGTGGGGGATCGACGGATGATCGCGTATTGAAATTCGAAATGGCCTGCAGTCTGCAGCGGGAGCGAGACGCGGAGACCTTGAAAGATACATAACGTTGCGATTGAGTCAGATGTTCAGTGGATTGATTACGTACGTTATCGTCATGGCGATGATTATGTCAAGTGATTGTGGAGAATCGAGTACAGGGTGGTCGAGAATGGGAACTGCTCGCAGAACGAAGGCTGACAGGGCTCGTGGAGATTGTTTGAAGGCATTCTAGGTCCAAGCCGATCGTCATACTGTGTGCGCACAAGCGTGTCGTCGTCGCATCGTCCAGATAGTGTCTGCCTTTCGCGAAGGTACCACTTTTTGTGCAAGAACCGCCTTGTAATCCATCGTCCGACAGCTGAGACAAGGAGCTAGTGCAGCATGAGCGTAAGCTCACTTGGAACACTGACCGTGGAGTTGTGGAAGGGTGTGTAGATTCCAGTCTAGGTTCGCTTGCTGACACTAACACCGACTCGACCCGTGTCACCGACAATCAATGCTTAGACAGTTCTTCGCCGGAAAGAGGTTTAAATTTCGCAGCCGGCACGGACCGCCAGTGCGAGCGCTGATATCGCAGTCTGAAGCCAAAACAGCTTGTGCCAGTCTCACAGATAGAGCCATTCCGTTCTCGTACAAGATCGGAATGGCATCTGTCAGAACTTTGTACAAAGGGGTCATAGCTCGTGCCCTTGATGTGCTCCGCATTTTCTCACATTCTTCTCGTCGCCTCAGAATTACTAAAGCAACTCCACAGTTGACCCTCAGCACAGACCAGAAATACAAGCGCAGACTTGTGAAGAACGTGCAGCAGAGCAGCCGCAGACAGTTCCACCTTCCGGAAAAATCATGGCCACGGGGTTCTTTGGAAGAGAAAAGCCACCATCGTCACGTACTCGACAGAGTCATTGGGAAGATTTAAAATGGAATTGATGAACAAAAATGTTCTCGTTTGGCAGAGAAGGCCACTGTTTGACAAATGACAATCGGTGCAGTTGGGGTGACGAGGAATGAGGAAGTGCGTCCACTGCTGGACCGAATTTCGATCAATACATCAAATTTCAGTTCTCTCAAGTCGCCTGAACACCATTACGTCAGCTTAGGGGGTTCTTCGAGTTCCAGCGCCTTTGAGATGACGGCTAAGCCTCTTGTACAATGATGGATAGAAACACCGTCAAGAATGAATGGCAATCGAGGATCAGACTTAGACCCTGCATATGCCAGTGGCATGAGAAGTAACTGAGTATTTTCTATTGGAGACACTGACAATGCTGCGAGAGTTGTGCTTAGCCATTCACTGGCATACGAGAAGCCCGATCTAGATCGCTGGGACAACAAAAGCCGCTGGAATCAATACCTTTCATTCAACCTATCACTAGATGAAAGCTGCCCAGTACAACAGTCGCCTGTGGAGGGGGCCAGGGCACAAAGTGAAGCACCCTTCATTCAACAACTCCGTCCTCTCACTCTGCTGAACATGCAAGATAGGGATACCCGTTTAGATTCTCGTTAGGAAGCTACGAGGAATGGAAAGCAAGCAGCAAATACCAAGCATCCAGACTGGTCTGACCCAATCTAGAATTCAGCACAAGTGGATCATATTAGAGGGCCAAGTCGCCTAGCTGAAACCTTCTAATATGCAATGTGCTGTAAAGACCCCAACTACATGTGATGTATGATTTTTTGCTGTTTGCTTTTTCATTGTTCCCTTTTCGACGCTGATTTGTGAAACGCGGCAAAGTCAAACATGCTCAGTTAGCGATGCCATTTCGCCACGAAAGGACTTACCAGAGCAACGCTCACAACTTCTTTTCTGAACAAAACATCCGTATTTCGTGCGATGAGCAATCGGAGACACGACAAGAGCTGCCTATGCCCCCGAAAAATGCACTGTTTGGTGAGGTTTATGGACCGGCGGAATCATTAGCCCGCAATTTTTTCAAAGACGGTGGAACAACGTTGCCATTAATGGCGCCCGCTATCGTTCAACGAATTGGGCCTTTTTTTCTTTTCGCCCGAACAGCACGAGCTTAAACTGATCGGCATGTGGTTGCAGCAAGGCGGTGCTACATGCGACACAGCACGGATCGATGGAACAAATTAGAAATGGGTTGGATCGATGGGAATTCCAAATGCGTTGAGTGCTCTCGTTGCGGACTGGTGAACTGGGCTTAGAGATCGAGCGAGTGGATGCCCACTGCATTTAAGGGAATACGTTCAATCACTGCTCTATGCCGACAGGACAGCGTTGGGAGACAAAAGGAGATTTGTGATTAATTAGATACCAGGCAGTCTACTCAAAAAGGCGACACGAAATTGGAATATCCCTTAAAGTGTAGTCTTGGTCAACTTTTACACAGAAAAAGTCTTGAAAAAGTATATAAAATCAAACCAAAATTGCATACACTTTATGACAGTGAAAAACTTTGCAAGCAAAGCAAAAGAACTTCAGTGAAATGGCGCCTGTCTCTCAATGCATAATATTTTAGCATCCAATTTACGTGCGTGCCGGGACACTGTGACCGCCCAGAGTATTGTGAAGCGGGAACTCTCTGTCAGCGGTCAGAATGAGTAGGCCGAATCTCAGAACTCTCATCGGCGTCATAGATTAGGTCTCTCTCTAGGTCTTCCCTACAATGCCTTGACTAACACCTCCTCTGCACTCCTGGCCAGCTCTTCCTGCGTTCTTACCGCGACTCCAACGACACTTGCGCTATAAACAGAACATCCATCATCCTCAGTTTCGAACGATTCCCAACCAGTAGTCTCACCAAAACGATCCAAGATTCAGTACAAGAGACCATCTGGGTCGAAGTGCAATCGAAGAGTTACTCTAGTCCACCTAACCCACCCACATAGGCCCATTTCCGCCTCGGACTGTTGACACCTCTAACCGCGATGACTTTACTATGACTTGTCCCACTGCAGTCCCAATCCCCTACAGACTAGAACCATTGAACAGCTATGATAGCAAGCTCTCCCACTCCACCGAACATGAAGGACTCTAAGCGATCGACTGAAAAAAGGCCGCGCAGATGTTAGTTTTCCCGCAAAGCAATTTTCGCGTCGCTCACGAAACACTGCGTATCACATTTAAGAGCAGAAAGCCATTAGCCTGGTGTTCTCTACTCTTGCCGCTTACGGTCTTCATTTCCGGCTCAGCATACTCACATTTTAAGGGGCTACTACTCACCGAACAGCCGTGCAGACTGCATTTCGACCGTCGACTGCAGTAGAACTGATTCTGGAACAGCTACCACTTACAGAGAAACTCCTTACTTACACACATCGCCAACGCAAATAGATCACAAAAGCATGCACAGAGACAACGGAAATCCAATTAGAAAACCCATCCCACACATCCACCGCCGCAAACACTTCGTAGCGCAATCCAGTGGCAGGGAGACTGCATAATGCAATTACGACTCCCCCCCGTCCCCTGCAACTTACTCCAATTACCCAGTTCCAAGTTTTGGGTTTCCTCGTCAAAGACTGCGCCTACCGGCCGGATTCCCCGGCGGAAAGGAAAGCGGCTGTGAACAGGAATTATTTCATCTTAAACCATAATTACATTATTAGTGCATGTTTCAAGCCAGCAAGTGCGCTGTGGCCTTGTGACAGGAAAACGAGACTTCATCACACCCCGCTTGGCATGGCCTTGAATGACACAGAATCCCTCAACCGCACGCAATCTGGAATCATGTCAAGTAGATACCGCCTCCCTCACACAAACACACACACACACTCTAACTCGGTGCGGTACGCGGGCATATCAATGAGAAGCATCTCAAGGCAACGTCGGCGTCGGTGTGGCTCCTTCTTCGCCCGCCTCAGCAACTGACGACGTCTTCAGGTGCTGATTTGAAATTGAAATCAAATCTCAATCGCGGTCGGAGTGCCGCGGGGTGGTGGTGTCGTCTTGTGGAGTTGGTGCTGCTCTGCGGCGTTGGCGGCGGTGCAGAGATGCTGATTAGCGCGAATGTAAACCAAGTCGTCGAGTGTGAGTTGCAGCGAAACAATCATTAATTATTCGCGATGAGTGAGCAAGTGCGGGGACAAGACGTCCCAATGCACTTGACTGTGGAGAGAGGCTTAAGGTACCACTCGGCTTGTGGTTTGCCATCTTGGCATGTTCATCTCGGCCGAGACGACTTGATCTCATTTGGGTCGCAAGTGGTGCTTTGAGATCAAAGGATCTGCGGCAAGAAGCAACCACCGATTCTTAATTGGTGCGGCATATCTCTGGCCATCGAGGGGGCCTACTGAGTGCCTCCTGTCAGCAGAGAACATGTGATAATTGTCATTAGCAACCTGACTGTGAGGTGACCAATTAGTGCGTGAGCTGCAAGTTGGAAGAAGGATGGAAGAACACAGAAAGGGACCAGTGATGCATATGACGTAGGTCGTGATACAACCAGGGCTGAAATTCATTAACGTGATTGGACAGATTTGAGGGCAGAGTTGGTATTATTGTAGGTAGTAATTAAAAATAAAAACTCATCCTCTAGGTCATTTATTGTGTAAGAAAGTGCCCACTGACAAATAGGTTACACCACAATCCGTCGAATAGGTGGCCCGGAACCGTCTCTTTCATTAAATACACAAAATGCTGTTGTTGCTATGTCCCCGAGGGGACTACTTCACTTCTCTCTCTCTCTCCCTCTCTCCCTCTCTCCCTCTCTCTCTCTCTCTCTCTCTCTCTCTCTCTCTCTCTCTCTCTCTCTCTCTCTCTCTCCCTCTCTCCCCCCCTCTCTCTCTCTCTCACTCTCTCTCCCTCTCTCTCTCACTCTCACTCTCTCTCTCTCTCTCTCTCTCTCTCTCTCTCTCTCTCTCTCTCTCTCTCTCTCTCTCCCTCCCCCCTCTCTCTCTATCTCTCTCTCTCTCCCTCTCTCTCTCTCCCTCTTCCTCCCCCCCCCTCTCTCTCTCTCTCTCTCTCCCTCTGCCTGGCTGCGTCAGTGTACAACAGTCCGAAATATGGAGGACGTCTCCGAAAAAAGTCCATGAATGGGCAAGAAAATACCTTGTAACCTAAACTGGCTATTTCACTAGCGAGTCATAATTTATTGGTTACCTCACTCAGCAGCAAGGAGGACGAAACATCTGAGCCGGTGGTCTGTTTCTGTCCTGCCATGGCAAGAGGCAAACTCTTCGACTTCGGTAGCAACATTCTGCGCCCAATCAAAATTTTGAAACCATAGCCGACAGCCGGGACTTCTCTGACCAGTCAATGAACCTCAAGAAGAAGAGTACGTGCGTGATTGGGTAGATGGGTAAATGGGTAGACGGGTATAAGTAAAGGCTCACTGTCCTTTTGGACCCATTTTGAGCCCGCTGGGGGAATCTCCCTCTTTACTCCTTCTTCTACTGTTCTATGTCTCAACTGGCAGCGACTAAAGCTCTCGATTACCGCACACTCGGGTTCACGGGTACCCGCATACCCAGATACACGGGTACCCGCATTTTCGGTTATTACTCTTCTACAGTTCCATGTCTCAACTCGCAGAGACTAGAGCTCTTGATAACCGCATACCCGGGTACACGGGTACCCGTATTTTCGGGTATTACGCTTCTACAGTTCCATGTCTCAACTGGCAGGGACCAGTGCGCGTGTTAACCGCATTACGGGGTATTACACGGGTAATAAATTACCACGTACCTGTACGGTTGTGGCAATATGTCGGGTACCACTTAAAATGAATTCCAACAGAGACATGTGTTTTCCCTTTCTTCGCTGTGGTATAAAATTCACAAATAAAGGTCTACTTTTCTAATTTTTGTATTGCATTACAGTATTTGTTGTCCGTGTTTAATGACGGGTACCCGTTACCCGAAGAATGCCGAGAACCCGCCAACTTGAGTACTACCCGCATTACTTGGGTACCCCGCTACACGGGTAATTGTCGAAACGGAAATTACCCGGGTTCTATTAAGCATACATTCTCTGCCAGAGACTGGGGCAGTGACAAGGTAGTGTTTTCCATTTCGTCGCCGCATACTCTTCATATAGTCCTTCAGTAAGCCCTGATATAATTTCGTGGTGTTTCAGATGATTTTGGGCAGTTAGTGCTGTTGCCGATGGATGGATGGGGTTTGCTGGTATTTGCATTGTTCAACTTGGCCCAGATCATCTCAGTGATGTCACAGGTTCTTAGACAGTTCCACACTTTGTGTCATTCACATTTTTGTTGGCATTCCCAAGAGGTGGTTTGATCCATAGAATTGCCTGAGATGAGTCGGTTTTGGCCTCTTTCCTGGCAAGATGATCTGGCCGGAGGGGTCCCAATGACCTGGGACCCAGCATCAAGTACTGCGTGCAAGGAACCTAGAGCTCTTTGCACTTGATTTGATGATAGTTTGAGTATCAATTAGAATAGAACAATATCAGCCGGTTTAGATATCACTCCGACCACATCCGTGACTGCCAGTGCGGCCGCTTGAGAAACGCTGCCATAGTCTGGCATTCTGATGGATTGGCTACTGATCCAAGACCTAACCGGTCTAGTCTATGTATGGCTCATTGACAACCTATCGCCGACCTAGATGGTCATCGATTCCTTTCGTTTGTGACATTCCAACAGAAAACATTTCCACGTCTATGTTGCCGCACAGAGGAGTAGGACGAGCAACCAACTTGTTGTGCGAACCTAAAGACAGCTGATTTAAGTCCGAACTATCGGGAAAGGCGTTGCTAGTTTACGTTCAGATTAAGGTCCGCCCGAAACTCGATTTTGAGGTTCCTACTTCTTCAATGAAGAATGGCTGTGAAATCTTTTCAACGCAAGACTACATGATGACTAATTGAAACCTGAATCAAATCAGAATGCATAAAGTGGCAGCATGACACACGCTGGAAATTCGCTAAAATCGAATGAGAAATTTTAAGTACAGCATCAGTAGTCTGTCAGGGACAGGTACCGCGGTTGATTAGTGTCCTACACATTTTGGCCAAGGTAGGCCCGCTCACTGTCTTATCCGGAAAACAATTTCGTGCGTGCAGCGGAGCAATTCAACCGACTGATGATGAAGTTCAACCAAATGTGGCATAAGTAGACTTCACTTCTGACATTTGAGTGCAGTTCGTGAGCCGCCTGAACCATGCTACGAGGAGAATCATCAAATGAACAGCACAACAGTGTCCTGTTCTGACCAGTGCCCTGTGCTGGCTTGTTCGTTCTGATTAAGATCGTACTTTAGTCTCCCCAGTCCTAGTGTCATTATTAAGTGACCGTAATTCCTCCATTTTCTCCAGCAGCTGGACACGCCATCACCTAATGCCTAAAAGCTGAAATGCCTCAGCAAAGACAAACATTGTCGTATTTCATTTGGAGATCTAATCCAATGGAGTTCTCTGAAGATTCACTGAGAAGCTGGGATCAAGGTTATTAGCCCACATAGTCCACCAGAGCCCGTGTTTGAAATGTGACCGCCGTTTATCACCGATGAACTTCCAAAAGGCAACTAGCTGCGGCACTGGACCAGCAGATCGACATCTAGGATGAGAGCCAACAACAATCCGATAGGGATCGCATCAACTCATCACTATTCATGAGCTTGTAAGCTTGTAGGTTGGATCAAAGAAATGCTGCCACCACCAGGATGCGGCCGCAATTAGTTATCTTCAACTGATTGCCGATTGCCAAAATGCTTCAAATTCTTCAGGCTCTACTGAGTCATCTGCTCTTAACCGGCCTGGGTGCTGGCAAACCTGAAACCATGCCACGAAGATGTCAGCGAAAGCAAAATCAACGGCGACATTCCCGAACTCGTTGTCTCCTGAAGCATGCAAGACTGCGTCTTGTCAAGGGTCACATGCGATTACTCAAGTCCGCAGCGATGTCGCAGTTAGTCAACACCGACCCGCAGCCAGTTGGTCTGCCATAACCAGCCTCGATGACACAAATTCACGAGAAAGACCAGCCAAGCAACTCATTCGAACCCGTCCGACCACCGCTGATCCAAAATTAAACTCGCTCTCGAGCGTCTCAAAATCAAGTTCCACCACCTCCCGCCGTCTGCGGCGGAGACTTCAGGAAATGTCATCGATACAAACGAGATCATCTAGAGCCAGCCAATCAATCAACATTTGCTCTCGCTCCCACTGCACACAGGCTGACGTCAGACACACGACCCGACATTTCATCAAAATCAAATCAAGACTAATTTAAGCAAGCTAATCTGATCACAGTCCTGGTGGGCCGACAGACGAATCTGAAGGCCAACGCAAAACCAAAGCCACTTGACCTTCAGCTGGGGCGGGGGATGGAATTGGCTACACTCGCTGCTGTCAGTGCTCCCGCTCCAGCACCACTTGCTAATTGACAATTAGTTTGAATTTTAATTCAGAACAGATTCGCCGAGGACGGGCAGAAAGACGGGGAACGACGATTGAACAGCCACTTGGATGGAACCCAAAATTACCGCCTCCATTGTCTTGTCGTAAAATTAAACGACTCCACTAGGGTGTTGCTGTGACGACGTAAATCATTTTAATCACACCCTCGGAGGAGCCCCACAAGCTCGGCTCTGGATGGGGAGCCCTAGGAAATTAGGCCAATCAAAGCGGAAAGGCACTTAAGTGTCTCTTATTACGCAGGGCTGCATGGCTTCGTCAAGTGTGCCGATTATGTGCGCCACTCATTACCCGCGAGTTGAATGGCTGCTCGCGTAGGCTCGTAGCGGACTTTCCAAATTGAAAACCAGTCCAGTTGGTGGTGTGGGTTCATCGTAGCTTCGTCGCATGTTTCTGCCAATAGCTCGAGTTTTTAAAATTATGAAAGGCGAACGCAAACACATGTCTCACTCTGGGCGGTCGGGGCGATCTTTCGCTCGGAGGGGTTTCGTCTGGTGGCCTACCTGGAAAGAGAGGGCAAGACAAAGACTCGTTAGCCACTTGCGTTGTAATTTTGATGTTTTGAATGGAAAGGATCTTGTTTGGGGGGTATGGCCTCTTGTTAACACAGTCAACATGTTTTGGGGAGACTCGTTAAAGTCGAATGAACCATTTTCGACGTCTGTAGGGCAGTGATGGTGGTTGGTACAACACTTGGTTAGGTAATGGATTGTTGCAACATGGGCGTGGGGAACTGATCTCACTCTTGGCGATCGGTGGGGCGGTTGGGTTGGAAGATAGTTGCTCTCAGCAATAGGGGGAACTGTGCCCTTAAGACTGACGCATACTGAGGTCAGCTTTACATCATTTGAACTCGATAGTGTCCACGATTTTGGCTCAAGGATTTACAAACCGTTTGCGTTCACTTGTAGCCGCACTCACAGCTCTGTCCGGGCAATTTACGGGTGGACTGATAAATGAATGGAATCAAAGCATCGTCTTGGCTGTTGGTGCGGTCCAATTGTCTGACAAACTTGGATACAGTAGTAATCTGCGCGTAGAGGCAACAATGTTCAACTCTGGGGTGGTCAACAGAAGTTTCTAACACACAACGTGGCTGCAGTACAGAATTTGAGTGAATTAAAACTCCGAAACTCCCAGTCCCGACAGAATCCTCAGTACGAACACAAAGTTTGTCAAGACCTTAGAAAGGCTTGGCTTTGCTTCTCTAATCTCTAGCAAGTACGCATGCCTGTCTCAAATATGTTCCAGGACTGCCTTCATTTTAAGAGCGACCATAAAATTAATTAAAAAACGTTTAATTTGTTCCAAGCAACCACAGTAATGGTTTTCATTAGATTTGAAGTGCATTTCACTCGCCCACCGATCAACAGTCCCCAGCCCAGCCCTCACCAGGTGAAGCCCCACGTATTGGCCTTTGCGCAAAATCGATACATTTGCGTTCCCAACCATGCTTCGCTTTATAGCGGCGATATTTTCTTGAAAGCGTTCAATTGTCAAGCGGGCAAATGAGCGGATGTGCGAAGCTTATAAATAAAAGATTCAGTTGGCCCAGTGAGCGCGCACCATTAAACGGCGGACGCCGTTTGAATTTGAAGGGAAATCAAACAAAAAACACGTTGTTTCTGTGATGTCAGAGGCTTCGATTGGGTATTGGCCGCTGTTTGTTGTGGGCAAAGTGATGACTTGAGAAGGCGTAAGCAGCGGGTGAGTGGGAAATAGCAAATACGCGTCGGGGAGTGATGTCGCTGTCGTCGCTGTGGCCGGTATTTGGGAAGACAGAGTGGGAACGGATTCAAATCGAGAGACCAATCGAGGCGCGGGCAGAAGTGGCATGACCACATCCAGATGGAAGCGCAGAGGAGCTGCTTCAGAAGCTCGCACAGTTAAACACACTACGACCACGTCAACAACCTGCAGTTCGATTGAAATCCAACAGATCACTTCGCATATGAACCACGATTCAGCACATACACACGTAGCCATTGTTCGTGGCTAATTACAGACTTGAAAGCAGTCGTTGCCGTTGCTGCTGCCGCAGAGGTGTTCCTCAAGCATACTTCAATTAAGTGACATAATGGCTAAGCATCATTTTTCTTCCCAGCCCATCAAGCCAGCGGCGTCAACTGTATGAGGCAACAAGACTTGCCAAAGATCTCGGCTCTCGCACATCGTTAGGTTGCCTCACATGCACACAACACGACTAATTAGCTAAACGGTGTTCGCTGCGATTAATCGATACCGCTGATTAGATAACGTTTTGATTGCTGCCAAGACTCATCAATTTGTTCAGTTCATCATCAGCGGCTTGTGCAAGCCGCTCTTAACTTGACCTCATCTGGTGTAACCCGAGGTGATGGCATGGCCCGTTCCACTTCTACCCAAAAAGCAATTGAAACCATAGCGCGACCAATGAACTTGCTCACACATTTGATCTCCCACCTGAAGCCCCCACACAAGATTCCGGGTAAAAACCGACCGGAACGGCAACCATCGCCCGACCATCAGATGTACCGAGAGCAAGTGAGGTGTCATAAATCTCTCCAATCTTGGCGGGGTAACAGAAATAGATTCATGACCGAAGATGCACCACGAAAGGGAGCCCTCGGTCGCTTTATGACTGCGGCTGCATTGGCTGAGTTTTACTGCCTCGGACGTCGCCGGGGCGGTTACCCTCTGGCACATGGACACGGATAAAACGTTTATCTCCTCCATGTGAACTTGAAAAATCATGTACCGCAGGGCGGTACGGTACGTGCAGCAAGTACCTGCCTGGGGAACATAGGGAGAGCAGCAAAGATGAAAAAGAATCCAGAGGAATGCATCGCTCCCGTCGCCGCCGTCGGGGAGTTAATGACTTTTAAATGGGCGGGCGATGAGGCGAACAGTGCATTCTTCTCGGGCTCGGTGAGATAATTAAAAAGAACCCTCGCATCCATGAGGTTCTAGTATCTGTCTGCGCGCAATTACCGCGTGATTCAATAGAGCCGTGAAGTCAACTCTTCTCTCTGCCGAGTCATCGTTTCTGATGAGAACCCAGAACAGAACCCAGCTGCGGACTGGACGACGGGGTCAATTTCAGCAATTCACTGGAAGAGATCACCGGCCGCAGTGCAGTTTTTAACTGGAAAACGCTCTTAGCGTGTCGCATTGGCTGCTGGGTGGGCATTGTTCCATAACCGCCGAGGGAATTCTCCGAGCAGATGGCGGTAGACGCGGTCCACTCCGAAGGTCTTATGTAAGGCCAATCAGAAAGCTGGAACTGGATTTGAGATTATGTAATTGACACTAGGCACACACGCAGCGAGGCACGACGCGATTGATTTTCTGAATTGAATTCGATTGACACTGGTGCCGGCATGAGGAGAGGTGGCCGATGCGGCATGGTGGGCAAAGTTGTGTAATTTGTGGCGGTTGCTCTCGCAGGGTGCCGCAGCCAAGTTGTCGGTGGGATTAATTAAATTCGACATGAACTGTGCATTAGCCGGATGACGGGGCATTGTCGATCCTTGACAGGGCCACGGTGCCAAAGAGATTTCAATTAGTTTGGCTCGTTATCTGGCGCAAATTGCATTTGCATATGGCACTGATATCGATTAGATTGCCGATACGCGGACGGGCACTATTGGAAATTCAATTTGACTGATAGCCTGTCTGAGTTACGAGCGGTATACGATGGCAATCTAAATAAATGCGCAAATTAGACTCGTGGCGTGATTGTTTTTGGCATGAACATGTGTTGTTGGATGGATACACTTTTCATTGTCGCTTCAACTGAGCCCTCTAGGAGTCTTAACCTCACAAACACAGTCTCAACCTCACAAAACTGCACCGTTGAATACCTTAATTTGATGCGACCAGGATGAAATGGCGTCTGTTTAAGGGCACAGGAAATAGATAGAATTGCGTTGTTATTGTTGCAGCGCGACTATGGCGCCCCCTTTGGGTGCATTTGCTCTCTTTCGAGTTTCCCTCATACACACTTCATTTCGGAACTGCTCCTGTTGCGCATCGGTGGAGGGGATTTGTTCTAGTGTATTCTCTCTAAGCCGGAATGAGAGATGGTTCTGGTGAGTTCTAGTGACTTCATGCCTCTGATAGAAGGTGCATGCGCAGACATTGTGGGCCGTTTGTAGTACCTCACAAAATCCCAGTATGTGTTACATAGAATGTCTCCATAGAAACTGCTCCTTGAGTCCTCCCTGAGTCTGTGCCCTGGATAACGTGCCCTGGATACCCTCGATAACGAGGTTGTTCTTGTGCAGCTTGATATATTCCTCAGACCTCTTTCGGTTATACTGACCTAAGAGTTTCTTGGCCTGCTTCATGCTGAGTTCCAGGTTTCTGTCCGGTTCCTTCTTTCTAGTTCGGCATGAACTTCTACAGCGCATAATGGCTCGGGACTGTGAAGGGTTCTGAAGTTTGTTTTCTTGCCAGGGATGCTGCGTTCTATCCGTGTGGCCCGGCCAGGTATCCAGCAGAGTTGTAGTCTGTTTATCTTGTAATCCTGTGCCATCCCCACACGATCTTGGATTTGATCGAGTGCCATAATAGCTCGACTGTCAGGCATTATTGCGCAGTTGCCGCAGTTCCTGTCAAGAATGATTTTCTTCTTCTTCAGTTCCTGTACCCCTTGTGCGGCATAGGGCCTCAACTACGCCTACACCCCATCGCGATCTATTGGCAAAATTAATTCGTGCGGTTTTTATTTCAAAATTCGAACGTTTATTCAAGAAAAACACGTGCGTATTATTCAAAGTATTGCCCATCGGAAGCTATGACTTTTTCCCATTTTTCTGGCAATTTGTGGATCCCATCCCAAACGAACTGCGCCGGCTTGGCAGTCAAGAATGAATCAAGTCAATTTTTGATATTCTGCTCTGATGTGAACCGTATTTCAGTGAGTGGGGCGTTCTGCATCGACCGGAACAAATGGTAGTCAGAAGGGGCAAGATCTGGGCCATACGGCGGGTGGGGTAAAACTTCCCTTCCACTGTTTTCCAAACAGTTCTTAACCGGAATAGCAACGTGGGGCCGAGTGCTGTCATGATGGAAAATGATTGCCTCGTGTCTGGTCGCCTATTCCGGGCGTTTTTTGGCTAATGCTCTTTTCAAACGGATTAATTGTGTGCGGTAGCGTTATAAATTGTAGGTTTCACCCGACTTTAGCAGCCCATAATACAGTACACCCTTCTGATCCGACCAAATACAGAGCATTACCTTCGCGCCATGGATGGTTGCCCAAGCCAAAATCACCACTTTTGGCACGTTCGCTCAGCTAACGCATGTTTACCATAAACTTCCACCAAAATACGATGACTTTTGGTAGCAGTTCTCTTCATATTAAAGCAATGAAGAAGAACTGTCCGCAAAAACACTTTTTCAGGCACAAAGTTCGACATATTTGAGTGAAAAAAAATTATTGTTGTTTACGCTTCAAATGAATGACATATACTGAAATGACGTACAATGACAGTAGCTTTCCAACGCATGTTCCAATGGAATAATACAAGTTACGCCATCTCTTAGCAAACCGCACGAATTAAGTATTGCAATGTTCCTCAACTTCCCTCTGCTACACTCTCCACCGGTCTGCGTCGGACAACGAGTTCTTCTGCCATCCGGTGTTCGGGCGGGGATCCATGGCATAGCCAGGTTAGGAATACAGCTGTCACCCTTTCGTAGTGTGTGACCAATCCACTGCCACTTGCCTATTGCCCGCTCATTCTCTCATAAAGGAGTTAGTTAGAGATCGAAGCTAGAAAGTTTTGCAATATTTTACGTGGGCATCTATTCACAAATGTTTGTAACTGTCCCGTGATAGTTGAAGATCATCTGTCGGCGTGGATTTGAAAGATGCCGGTGCCTTTGCCTGTGTCCGTGGTCCATATACACCTGTTCCTGTTGTTCTTCTTTGACATCACTCGGATTAGAGGCTTGACCCGAGGTAAGGCATGCCTCTGGTACGAGGCGACTAAAATCCCTCAGCTTGAGTAATTGGTTTAGGGAACGGCCCAATGCTTACGGGAATACGGCTTAAAGCTCAGACAAAAAATAATTTCACTGATACTGCTGAATGCTAATGCTTAATGCATCGTTTGCGGGTCATAGTTTGAAAATAACATTATGGCGGCCAGTCCTCGGATGTTATGGTAGCCTGTCCAGAGGCTATATTCTGGTTCCACACGAAGATCAGGATTGCCCCTGAGCTCCGCGCAGGTTTTGGCCTAATCACTTGAGGTTAGCCCCCAAGTGGGAGCATCGTGGTGGCTGTGATTTAAACGCAAAATCGCGGGGAGAGGCGGAGATTTAACCTGCATGACTTGGAGTTTATGATGTTGATGAAGGCCAATGGGTGCGACTCCGAGACGTAAAGGTAAGTGATCCAAATCTGTGTGAAGTTGCAAACACACAACCGGGTGCTGCGACCCAAAGAGCAGCAGATTAGCAGGTCTTAGATCGGCCTTTACTAAGGTGGAGGGTGTGTCCATAAGCAAGAACTCAAATTTGGTACTTGAAATTCCTACTTAAGGCGTCCAGTCCAGGTAAATGACCTCTTGACACAAGCCTTATGGCAGGAGATCACATTCATCAAATACTCACTTGTTCTTGTTTGACCGCGTCACTGTAAAGTGGCGGCCTCACAGCTAAGTGACTGCAAGGGATTTTATCGAAACCACTAGATCCCCAGCCTTGAGCATAGTAAACTTATTAGTTCCGTGATGTTCTCTCGGAGGTTTTTTCACGAGAATGGTTTTCCCCAGTTCTGCAGACAATCCAAAGCTGATGACGACATCACAAATTGACTTTCGCGCAACTCTGACGGAAGCGTTGTCCTCGAAACAGTGGAGCAACGTGCTTTCAAACGAAAGCCAAACGTGATTCATCACAGAAACCTGCCGTGAAAACCTTTCAGCTTCACTCTGAAACCCCCAAATGCGTACTAGTGGGTTGGCGTTAATCCAGTTCGCGGCACACCATCCCACAGCTGGACGCTGTCATAGACAGACAGTTACAGCACTCCGCCATCGCCGGCACGGCACTTTTGTCACATTCATAATTTGATTACAGAGCCCCCTTTCGCAGCGGCAGTCCGGCTGAAAGCGTCTGCCGATAATGGAAAAGCCCGCCATCTGTGAGTTTTCACCATCTGATTCCACACGAACAGGTTCAAATGAAAAATCAATTTCAATTATGTTCCACTGCTCCAGTATCTGGCCGGCGGTGGCGGTGGGACAACGATGCGGCGGAGCGAGAGAAACCGAAGAAAACACATCAACGACTTTATAAGTGAGTTCCAACACAACGGCTACAACAAAAGTGATAACAAAACATCACCCAGCGCGCAGTCGCCTCAAACGCACGACGCGTCAGCACAAAACCAACGATAAGAGAAGGAGGTACGGAAAGGCAGAGAAAAACAGCCCTTCTCAAGGGTCATTAACACCCATCATAGCTGTACGTCGAGAGCGCCCAGCGCCCAACGTTGGCAACCACACCAAATCTGCAGCAGCAGCTCTGTGAAACACAGTTCAGCTTGTGAACGAAGAGATCTCGAAATGCCCCGGCCACTGCAGCAGTTACCACGGACTCGTCGGCTATGAGAGATGATGTGCATCCATTAAGGCAGGCAGTCAGTCCCACACTGCATTCGGCTCTTGTGGCTGTGAAGTGTCTTCATCTCTCTCTCTGGGATTTTTCCCTGTGGTCTGTGTGTGCTTTTTTCGGTCTTGGAAACATTTGCACATCATCCCAATGGCCGCCCATTAATGGGATGACGCGCTGGGTCATACCAGGCACGTCCTCCAAGAGGCCGTTAAAGCGCCCAGAGTGTGTGCGCTATTACAAGAGTTGAACCCGTGTGCCCGTGTGTATGTGCATCTCATTGCCATACCATCCACGAGAGCAGAGATCAATGAAGCAGGCCGGCCGCAAGGGGGACAGATCCCCCTCTGTATCTGTATCGGTATCTGGGCTTTAATTGGAAAATCACGATTCTAAGAAAGCACCATTGAATGACGTTATTAACCATTATTTGGATTTTTATCTGCCCCCCTCCGCACTCCGCGCCGGCAGATACGAATTGATTCCAGATCTTGGGATTGCTCTGTCCCGCTTCTTCGCACGTTCCACTTGAAAGTTGTTGATCGACGCGTCCGAAAAAAAAAAAGAACAGAAAAGAAAGATGCACGCCAGGTTGGGCGAAACAGGTTTTGCCGATGATGATCATGATGACGACGACGACGAAGGAGAAGCAGCAGAGGATGATGATGGTGATGTGTACCTACAATCGGTGCGGTGCTACTGAATGCCCGGGCTTTGGCTTCGAACAATCTTGAACCCGTTTCTCGGGCGGCTTCTACTTGTGTACACATCCAGCTTTTGTGTGCACACGTCGGGAGTTCGGTGTCAGGTCTATTTTCGATCGATAGACGAACGGTGTAATGAGGCGTAATATATTTTCGCCGGAATTTTCGATCGATTATCAAATCGATCGAGTTTGGTCTGGCCGATGAACGATCGAGTGTGGCACGAGGTGGGATGCGATTTCATTGGATGCCCCAGTTACACGCTGAATGTGGATGCTCACTGCCGTGTTGGGTGATATTTGAGCAACAAGCAATTTGTCGAAAGTGGTTGCAAGGGGAAAAGAAACAGAGCCCGGCGAGAGGGTAAATGCGGCATTCTTGACTGTGGACTCGACAGTTGGAGGCATTTCTAGACAGGAGCGCTATTCGAGCATTGTCAGTAACTCGAGAGAGGTGCAGCCGTGAAGTATGAATGTTGCTGAATTCGGGAAATGGACCGAGAGCCCCAGTGTAGAGGGGCGCACGTAGGGGGATGCATCTGTCACGCACTACGTCATGCGGAGCAGCACACTTCGGTGAAATGGACATAGAGCCCCCGCGTAGGGGGGCGCACGTAGGGGGATGCATCTGTCACGTCATGCGGAGCAGCACACTTCGGTGTGGTCTGTGGTGTCAGTACTTGTGATTTGTCTTCACCTTTAACACTTTTTTTGAAAATCTACGGCGACAATCTGCCAAGCTCTAGAACTGTTGTATGACGAGCTCGTTCAACCGGACTGCTGTCATTCTTTTTGCTCCCCAAGTACAAGTCATCTAATTGATGGCTCCATCCATCAATTTACACTACGACTGTTGGACATTTGCTTTTGGTGGCCACCCAGGTTGTCGTGACTTCATTAGGTCTGCCGTTGCTTACCAGCCAGAAAATAGGTCACACAGGCCAATCTGATGAAAAATCATATTTTTCTGGTGCGTCCAAGCAAGCGACTCAAGATCAATTTGTCTGTCAAATTGACTGCGACAAGCACCCATCGCCTTCCTTGACAATTTCCCATTTGATTTTGCAACAGGCTATTTCACGTGTAGACAAACAGGTTGACTCTCAGAAGAACACTAAGCTCTGTCAAGCCAAACGACGTTTTTCTTCTCCCACGACGCGAGAAGGCCGCGAGTGTAACTGACACCAAGTCACCCTCCTGACCCAGATGCATAATGTATGCAGTTTGCTACCTTGTCAGGGCGAGTCATGCGATCGATGCACGCTTCCAGAAGTTCTTTGAACTTTCAATCGATACTGTGATGCACAATGGACAAGACGCCGATTGCTTGATAAAATTCCACTAAGCGCTGATTTTCGCGAAGTCGGTCAAACCGAATGACTCACACTCGACCAGTTGCCACTGATTCGATTGCCCAAGCTGTCTGATTTCTTAGAAAACCACTCGCCGGACACCGAATGCAAGTGTCACCCACCACCGTGCTCCTTTCGAATTCATTTATCCACCCATCTGTCAACGTGCCCGCTGTTAGTTTGCCCAACATTGCCCCTTCGGAGCGGTCTCCCTCGCCATTGTGTCGATGATTATTGAATTAAGACGAATCACAGCCGTGCACGCAGCAAACACACCGCTATGCGTACATCAAGTCAGCCAAACAGGCAGACAGATACCCCGTTGAAAGTGTAATTACACTTGTCATTAAATATTTTCTTTCAAAGGAATCCATCCACACAACGCTGTCATCGTCGTCGTTGTCGTTGTCGATTGTTGACGGCAATCAATTTAAATTGAAATATCTGTCGAAGTGAATAGGAAAATTGCCCGACAACAACATTGTCGTCGTCGTTGCTGTCGATAGATTTGTCAGCGCTGTGCGTTCGCGTTTGACATACTTTGGCTGGCAAAGCGGGGCGAATTCGAAATCACTTGACAAAAACAAACGTCCAAATAATTGCTGACGACTGGAGGAATGTGAAAATTAAAAACCAAAAACGAAAGACACACAACAAGACACCGGCGTGGCGTTATGAAATGCCGCCATGAGTGTGCTTTCATTTCAGTGCGAAGACATTACCTTACACGTGGTGGCTTTTAAAAGAGCGGATTATTGCGGCAAACGTCCTGGGAATTGAGATACATTTGAGTCTGCTGGCGGGAAGGGCGAAAAGCAGCAGTAATGTTGCCACCACACAGTTACCGTGTCCTGGAATAGGACTACACTCGCGTGTCGCTTCAGAGGTACACACGCAAGACCCAGCAGGGCTGGCACAGTCTGCGGAATGGACGAGTCCGCGGTGAGGAATACTGCTCGCGTGTACAGGAGTGATAGTCCCCTGGGCTTGCTATTTTGAATCACAAACCTGACGAGAGTGTTTTGCAGTAAGGATAATTGCAGAGTGCACTTGCAGACTCTGGCTTTCCAGGATTGTGGAACATATGACGTGTGTGTGAGTGTACGACACGCAGCCGGCAAGGAGATGGGATGTCGTGTGATTTCTTCAATCTCGTACAGGAGGCGGACATGCGAGTACTCCATCGCCTCTAAATCAGTCAGTGCAGGGACGATACAGTGTGCTTTGAAAATAACGCCACATGACGTAGTTACCTTCTAACGTGTGGTCGCTGAGGAGGTTTAACGCCTTCCCTCATTAGCTTTAAATGTCCCACACTATCCTCCATTCCGGCAGTTGTCATCGGTTTGGTGGCGTGGTACTACACCGAGCATTGAACACAAGAAGATTGACGAACACCGTTAGCCTTGCAACATGTGTAGTATCCAACGCAACGACAACAGGGTGCTGTATCGATGGTGCAACAGCGGTGCTCGGGATTAAGGTTACTCCAATGCAGGGCGTTTTCACATCCTGACTGTCCATGCGTACATCCACAGCAAACCTCAAAAGGAGAACTCATGTATTCCACGTATTCCAGCAGTCCACTGTAAGGGACCCGGTTCTCGATGATTCATTTTCCCATGCTTGTTTAGCGATGTGCCAATATGACCCTCTTTTGCATGTGTTGGTGTTGCCATTGAGGTTTCATTAGCTTACGAACATTCCATGACAACGAGCTATGTAGGCCGAAGTGTGATCGGTCACTTCAGTCAAGCATTAGAACCTTGATTCATACTTAATTCTGTCCAAACCACTTCAGTCAAAAATGACTGCTCGAAGGCCCGCAACTATGCTACGCAAAACCCTTATCCTCATGAACGATCTCGCTGTAAGCAGTCGAAGGATGGACGAATTCTGGAAATATCCTTTGCGGTACATTCCGGCGTGGACCCGAGCCTCAAGCTACAAGCTTGCTGTCTCCAATTACGAACACCATTTTGGTTCAGATTCTTATCCACTTCTGTGCGAGACCTTAGACCCAGTCGGTTGCATCCTCGGGATTTAAGACTCTTCAGGCCGGAGCCATGTTGCACATGCAATCTACAGTACTCGATACATAGACATCTTGCTAGACTCGAGGTTGAATCTTCTTCTTCAGGTGCCATCAACGCAAACAACGCACACTGAACTAGCCACTGGAGGAAACCAAGGATTTCCTCATCAGCTTTTGAAGTTGTCCATGCATCTGTGCCGTACTACAAGACCGGGATGATCAGTGGCGTATACAAATGTGGTCACCTCTGGACCATCACTTGGTCCCTAGATAGAAGGGTTCTACTACGGGACTGCCTCATGAGCTCAACCACAGCAGTTGGCCGACGTTCGTAGTACTGTCGAGGAAAGCAAGCTCCTTGACTGCGTCAAAGTAACTACTGTGAAACTCTGTCCAAGACGTCGATGTTGTTTGCCCATTCTTGAGGACAGCATACATAAGTAAGAGCCCGTTGATTAGAGCAACATTTTTCAACGAAAAAACGAGTTTTCCGAATTAAAAGGGCTCTTACTGAACTCTGATTTCCCCCGACCAATTTCAACCGCTCTCGTCTCAATGCTACGAAAGCTGAAAGGACTTCTGAAAGATCGTGCGATGGGGAATGGACTAAATCAAAACAAAGTTTAAGCTCTCCTAGACACTGCCTCATTGGCAATCAAACCAGAAAACTTGGAGCATCCTGAAAATTACTTCTGTGCGTAGTGAGCTCATATGAATGGCCCTTGTGTGACCATTGTGCAGTCACAGCCTTTCTAACTTGGCGCCTCGCAATTCTTCTTCTTCTCATTCCATGCACAGATGTCTAGATGTTACTCCTGGCTCACAGATGTCTGCCTTGACCATTTAGTGGTGCTGAAGTTTTCTGAGGGTATCCTTTATATTGAATTTTGCCAAATATTCGAGGTCGTTAGAAAATACAGCAGAGCGTCAATTAACCGATACGTCAGTTATTCGAACGCAACATCGGAAGCAAACAGCATCCATCCAAACTCCAGTCAACCGCAAAGTCAATTATCCGACCGAAACCTTAAAAGGATAAACCCAAAACTAACGGAGTGTTCCTGAGTTAACTGTCCACTTCAACATTGAGGAGCTGCTTCTTCGAACGGAGAGGCTTCGTTGGTTTCGTCACGTGGCACGCATGTCCCCTTCATCACGACTTCCGAGGCGGGCGTTGAATGCGATTCCATCAGGTAAGCGATCGCTTAGCAGACCCAGGACGAGGTAGTGAGACCAAGTCAAAAAACTCGCCTGGTTACGCTTGGGCATAACTCCTGATGAGTTAGAGTCGATGGGGGACGATCGAGTTGCCTGGAGATCTCTCGTGCGTGCTTTAACCCCGCATGCGGGTCAGAAGATGATGATGATGATACGTGCGCCTTGTATGTGCCTGGCATCCACGTGAACATTGTCAATTTTATTCTCGAATTGTGGATCAGTTAGGAAAATCAGTTTTTCAGATGTCGTCAAGCTTTATCAATGGAAACAAAGATGAAAAATTGTCAAGAGACTCGCGAAGATGTTTGATATTGGAACATCTTCAGTGCTTGTAATTAACACTGACATTTGAGGAGCGACTACACACCTGACTTGTATTTGATTCGAATATGTCTTCGATTATCCGTATTTTCCTATCAAATTCGAATAACCGAACCACTCTCGGTCCCAATTTGTTCGGATAATCGACGCTCTTCTGTATTTTTAACGCCCTGGAATACCTGGAACTTTTCCAACGCATGTTCCAATGGAAAAATACAAGTAACGCCATCTCTTAGCAAACAGCAGGAATAAGTTATAATAAGATATAGACCCAATATTTGCGCGAAAATTGGTTGTTTCTGAATATCATACGAATGGCACTTTAGTGGACCATAGTTTTTACATCAGACAAGCTAGTCAACCCCGTACGTGTATAAAAGTCGATCTTTCTCCAGCTTTGCAAAGATGTGTCCACTCAGCGACAATTGGACACAATGGCAGGACATTCGATGTAAGCCTCCCATTGCCCGATGCCGCGATTAACGCTGTCAATAAAGAGAAAAAAACATCCCCTCATCAATTCCATATTTGCATATAAAGCGAAAACATATTGAGGGAGTTTTTCACTTGAAACTACTGCCAAACGCAAAGTTTTTGCACTCTCCATTTATTTTCGCACAAATTGATTATATTCCCATTTCCATTTCGGCCGAAATATTGTTCCTCTGCTGGCGTGTACGGGGGTTAATCTATTTTCGCTCAAAATAACTCCAAAATTCTACTTCCCCGACTGTGATGGCTCGTTTGAAATAATTTTTAATGGATACCGGAATTCAATTGTTTTTGAGAGAGAGAGAGAGGGATCAAGTTTCCAGTGAATCAGTCACATTCACTTGCGCTCCACTGAGTCAGTGCTCAGTGGCAAGTCCCAGATGGAATTCCAGCTGCCTTCCACAAGCCACGTCCAACTAATTCGCGTTCAGCCATCAACTTCGCGCATTTTTTTTTAATTTCTTCCTTGCATCTGACAGAGCCCTTGAGCGGCCGTCGTGAGCTCCTACAGACATCAGTGCAGGCAAAGACAATTCACGGCTCCACGGGATGTCCTCAGAGTTCTTTTCTTGTCGCCATCACAGGCCTCTAGCTCTGTTCGCAAGGGAAACTGTCAACCCCCACTCTGGTTTGTGGAACTGTCAACATGATGGCGAAAAAATACGACGTACATTAAATTTATCGATCGGAAAATCGATAGAAAAACCATTTGTATGCTTTTCCCCCGGGCCGCCGTCCCCACTGCTCGCATGCCAGTGAGTCTGGGGGACATGTCCTTTCCCTTTTTGTGGATTCCTTCGAGACAGCAAATACATGGGCTACCACAAGCCGTGCCGCGTTGCCGATTGGCAATTATGTAAGCGGTACATAATTCGACAAATTCACCAATAAAATTGAATAAATCCAACAATCTGCTGTTAAATAATTTATTGTTACTCCACGCAGGCTTGCAAACGACCAGCACACCGTGGCGGTGGTGGCGGCGGCAATCGCGTTTAATGAATGAAATAGTGTCCACTTCGTTACGCTGGGGCTGAATCTCTTCGAGACGGACTAGATTCGGTTGCGTTTTTTTCTTTGTTTTGCTTTCACGCAATCCACCAGTATTCAGGCGAACGTGTACGTAGACATTTTATCGAGCCAGCGAAACCGGAAAATATGGTCGGGTGGTCTGTCGATTGGCTGTCGATGATGTCGCAGTGACAGCGGCAATAACCGCAAGATACGCCAAGCCGCACACCAGCACACACGTCCATCGGCTTCGGCGCACACAAGCCGACAGCTAGGTGGTTGGCTGAGCGAGGGGAGGAGAGAAATTCGCGCTATTAATCCAGTTTGTGGCGCATAGCCCGCGGTGGCAGACCCACCGAACACCGAACACCGAACAGTGTGTCAGTGCTGGGGTCTTTTAGTGGCGACTTGTTCGCCTACATAACAACTCCGCCAGCAGCTGTAGCCGTCGAATGGCATCTCTTTGCGCGTGTAATGCGCATACAGCGTCGGCTTTAGCTAGCGGGGTTAGGCTGCTGTAAGTTGATCATCAGTACCCTCACCCACCCACATGGTGGTGGGGTGGAAATTAATTTGCATTGTGGTTCCTGCCTTGGCTTAAGCAGGACGCCAACGAACGAGTATGCCAGCGCCGCTGGAGGGTCTCAGCAGTCGCACTGTGCCTGTGAGCCGCCGGCATGTGGGTGGGTGGATTGTACATTTTCGCGATTTGAAGCAATGTCAACATGTTGCTCGAAATTGACAAAGAAAAGGTGCTTGTGTTGGAGGGCATCTACCTACCCGAAGACCGACCGACCGACATGGCGCACCGCCGCCGGGGCTCACATCGCGCCACAGTGACACAACCATGTATGGTCATTCGGGTAAGAAGCCTTTAGGGGCTTTGAATGCAGTGTGTGTGAGGAGAGGATGCTCTTGTTTCACACTTGGTCGATAATTTTCCTCATCCCACAGGTCGTTTGCCCGCGTGAGAGTGGGGGTTGACTGAATGCTGACTTCATTGGCTATGAGTCAGTAACGAACTGTAATTGTAGAAATTGGTGGTAATTTGCGTGAATTAGGAGCACTTAGTGCCTGGCCTCCACCTGTTCGACGGACTTTTGCCGCGGTGTTGGCTTTTGGCTGTCAGAGTGTGAAGTCGTCAAGTCGTACTGTCTGTAGGTAGTGGCTGTGGGAACATAAATGCGAAGTGACTCGTTCTTTTGCTGTTTTAATCGTCATCCTCTTCTTGCCGGATCACACCGGGAGAAGCTTTCTTCAGGGAAAGGTGATTTATTGTGCTGGGGCTTGGGCCCTTATGCGACACAAGTAATCCCTGCTCTTGGTGGCAGAAGTGCCCTTGTGGTGAATTGTGTCATTCCTTTTAATCGGATAGGACTATCGGGCTCTGATAGCTTCGGCCTTAAAAGTACTCCGTCGGGCTCAATCATTGTTTTTTCTTAGAATCGGCGGCCCTTGTGACTGGCTCTTGAGCTGTTTATCTGGCGCCCGCCGCTTTTTATGCGACATTTTTATTCGCTTACGCAGCCACTTACCGGAATGTGGTCATATCTGAAGATAAACAATCATAACTTGCTATTAATTCGAGCACTTGAACAATAAGGTTACGACACAGTTTATGGCCTATTGACGTCTCATACCTGTGTTAAGTGGTATTGTGAGGCCCACTGCGAATGAGGAATGATAGGGAGTGGAGTTGAGAGGCAGTAAAGGGAAGCCTACCAACAAGTGCGACCATGAGAGGGTCTAGAAACGCACTTAAACATCCAATCAATTTTTATTTGAAGACGCATAGAGACGCCCGACTTCTACCTCTCGTGTCTCCTTAAAACTTTTTGATATCCTCTTTTCTAACATTTTCGGACCAAAAACAGGCCCCTTAGAGGCTGTTATTTGCAGGATTTGGCGATTCATTGCCAAAAGCCCATGCTTAACCAGCAAATTCGTTAGGGGACTATATTAGTTGATTGCTGACCGTAAACAAAGCGGTTTTTTAAGCGTTTGCCAAGTTTATTGTAGAATGAAAAATGCCGAGAAATTGCACATCTGAAAAAAGTGTTCATTTGACTTGGGTAAGGCTTGTCATTGGTCGTCATGGCGTAGTGGGTTGGTGCGATGGCAAGTTCAAACCCCGAATTTATCGGCTTTCATAGCTTACGACTCCACCTCTTTCGAGTCACTGACAATGCTCAAATGGGGATACTTGTCCAGAAGAGGCTTCTCGGATTTCGCCGTTAGTATAAGATTGAATGCCGTCCACTCATGGCACAAGCTAGGCCCTGGTTCACCTCTTTATTAATGCTTGGCGTCCATCATTTAAATATCAAATGAATGCCAAATGTCTGAATGTACATTACCACTGTCTTCAAACACGGGTGCTTACTGATTCAATCTCGTCCAGGAAGGCATTCTACAAGCCACGCATGATGAAAGTGGAAATGTCTGCTTCCATTTGCGGTTCTAAGGATGTCCTGGAACTCAGTTGCATTCTCGAAAGCCAGTCCTCGTGTTTTCCACATCCCAGAAAAGAATACCCACGAGATAATAGCTCCGACCATGACTACAACACACACACACATCTAAGCCCGCTGCTCCCAGCCCCAGATTGCCGCCACACAACTGTGTGTAACCAATTTCGATGACTGTTTGACATTCGATTTCGGTCACACATTCCCGTCTGCCAGTTTATGTCGAACGCAGACTCGCAGCAACACAATGCCTTCGACATCGAAACGAATTGCTTGTCATATTGTATCTCACCGAATCTAAGAGCAGCTTCCCTCCAACTCATAGAGTGGCCCCTGATTCGCCTCACATCAATCCATCATGGCACCCAAAATCCACCTCTGAAGGTCACCCACCGACGACCACCCTCGTGGCAATCGTTTTCACATCGATCTCCCAGAATGACGACTTGAGGCATTCCTTTTTTTTCCACAAAATCCATGAAACATTCAAGAGATCTCCTAAACCGCCGTCTTAATTGAATTAAGATAAATATTTTATGGGATGTGTTCATGCATTAGTCATACGCTTCACGCGCTGTCCGCTCGATGGAGTACATGCGTGTACGTGGCTTCGGTGCCGTCAAAGAAAAAATTCAAAATGAATTTGCAACTCGAATGGTTTAAGAATAAATATTTAAATAGTCGAATGGTTTTAAAGACATCCGCTGTGTGCAGTGCTTTGCTCTTAATGAAGTCTTGACGTTGACGTTGCAAAGTTGTGCGGGATATCCTTCAACCATCGCCACCGAGACTGAAATGAGGTAAACATTTCGCACGAGCTAGATTCTCTTGAAGGTCGACGCTCAAACGCGATATGTGTTCCACCACCGTTCGGATTGCATACAAATGGAGTGTGTTTGTCGAGAAAGAAACGACATGAAATTCAATTTTGATTTGAATGCTTTAAAGTTTCGCTGGAGTGGGAGAGAGAGAGAGAGAGAGAGAGAGAGAGAGAGAGAGTGGGAGAGACAAAAATTAGGCATTTCTAAATGGTTCTCAAAAAGTGACCCACATTTTATTATCGATCATCAAATTTGGCCTCGAAGTCGTGTTGGCTGCTCAGACTGTCAAGTGGATTCTCAACATGGACGCTTTTCTGGATTGAGGGGTTTTAATTGTCTTGCGTTGGCCGAAGAGGTTTTTGTTCGAGATGGCGAATGCTTGTCCTGTCAACATGCGGGATTTTTTGTCTGAATCGGAACTGAGTTGAGATCAGATTCAGATCAGAGAAGTCAAAGAGTGTCTGAATTGACGGATGAGCAGGGAAGTCAAGACAGTCTTTCATTGATCGTGGGACAGCAAGACCGATCAGTCCAACTCCTCAAGCCAGGTTCGCAAGCATTCCATCACGATCTGGAAGTACCAATCCCATTTCCATGCACGATTCAGTTCACTCGTAAACGTTGATGGGTGTAAATGGGACAAGTGCCGTTGAGCAAGGTAACAATGAAAGTTTTTGCGAATAGACAAAAAAGCCGTGAAACAGTTTTCCACGCGATCACAATGTAGAGACTAACTGATCAAAAGGGGGTGGCCATGGCGTTATGGGTCTACTCCTACGCAATCCGGGTTCGATTCCCGGTATAACAAAACAAAAATGCTCACGTCCCCAAGTCACTGACAATGCTCAAAGAGTAACTGTCTAGAAAAAGCTTCTCAAACCGGCAGTTCGGAGTCGGCATACAACTGCAGGTCCCTTCCACTCGTGAGAGAACAATAGCACGCACAACACGAGTGGCTGCTGAGAAGCTAGGCCCTGGCCCTCTAGAGACTGTAGTGCCACCCATATCATTAACTGATCAAGAGATCACAAATAAAACAGTCAAATGTGGTTGAGTTGTGTTCAAACTTGGATAATTGTTTAATCTGAGCTTCTCGATTCAAGTAGTTCCTGTACGGACTGTGTATCTCAAAAAAATATTCCACTTTCTTTGTGTTGGCGCTACAATACCGGCAGGAGCCTCAACCAACAAGCCAACAGACTCACACTGAGTCAGTTGACTTCTCCAGTTGTGTGCACCAGTTCTCTCTAATGTGGGCGTCCCCTGTTGCGTCGTTCCGCTGGTTCGGTCTCGATGGGTTTATGGGTCAGAACTTGGCTCTACATCATAGGCGTGACTAGACTCATGACGATGTACACCCCGCACAGGTCGTGGTTGAATATGGTACTTCAGATGCAACGAACTCAAACAGCACCAAATACTGCAAGCAGACATTTTATTTCGGCAAGGCCAAGGGTTTCCCTATTCGCTCTCGGACATGCCCATCGTTTCAGCGATCAAGGTAAACTTTTCATCTAACTTCGTTCTTGGATAGAGGGCGGTGACTCCTGGACCGAAAGAAGAAGTCGATTGCCAAGTGTTGTTTTGCATTTGAACTGTTTGTCTATTCGAGATGGACGCAGTCCCCCTATCTGGGAGTTATGGCTTTGCGACGCGTTGTCCAAGACGTCGATGTTGTGCCATCTCTCGTGAGCATGACCCATTATAAGTATCAGTTGCTCGTCTCAAAACTCATTGTCAAAACTCTGCATCCGATTAATCGTGTCAATGTCATCTGCGCATGCTAACAGCTGCACAAATTGTAGGAAGATCGTTGCTCTAGAGCTGGTGTTTGCAGAATCTTCTGAAGACACAATACGCGACAGACTGTCTGCAACCAAGTAAGAGAGCGAGTAACCAAGCTATAGGAGGTCTCGGTAAGTTCTTAACTGACCTTGATGGAGCAGCAAGCGCTCTGCATTGTCATCCTCCACACCCTGGTGAGTCGGACTGGCATGTCAAAAGCGTACATGGCGGCGGTATATGCAATCTGTTATAGGCGGGAATGAATATGCGTCGATTTGCACTTCTTGGGTACTTTCCATGATCCGTCAGCGTGTCTGCCCTATTCTGGTTGATGCTGTGGCAAATCGTATATGTCCGTAATCGTTAATGAGTAACAAAATTTTACTGAGTAAATGAAATTTTACTGAATAACGAAACATTACTGAGTAAATGAAATGTAACGAAACATTAATGAATAACTAAACGTTACTGAGTCACGAAAAGTTACTGAGTAACAAAACGTTACCGAGTAACAAAACGTTTCTGAGTAATGAAACATTACTGAGTAACGAAACGTTACAGAGTAAAAGAAGTGTTACTGAGTAACGAAACGTTACTGAGTAAAAGAAGTGTTACTGAGTAAATAAACGTTGCTCGGTAATTAATATCGTTACAACTGCGGACTCCAATTCCGAAGAAAGTAACTTGAGTAACGACATTTTTGTATCAAGTTCAGTTTTAAGCGACTTACAGTTCAGGCCACACTGATAATCGGTTTCAGGCGAACACACAACATGAGGGAAAAGATCTAGTACAACATTTTTAGTCCTCACAATGCTATTTTGACCACGAAATTCACTCCTTCCATCGAAACAATCTGCTTGACTGCTGCATTTGCCACCTCCCTTCGCTGTTAAACGGTCTGCAGAAGCAATTCTCGGTATCCCGTGCGACTGCACTACCAGTCAGCGTTGCCGCTGAAGTCGCAAACAAAAAGATGTCCCGGAACACAAAAATGCTTAGCAGATTTTTTTGAGTATGTGGAAGAAATATGTTTCATTTAAAATATTCCCCAAAGTCGTTTCATGGTCTCTCAGGATCAAATTGCGTCTAAAGTCGGATAGCTACAACCCTGCTGCCATCTATCCGGCGTCAAAATTACAGAGAATCTTCTTCAGACTGATTTCTGCCTTCTCTTAGGGCGAAGACGTGAATTTATCGAAAGTCATGTTTCTGATGAACAGACATTCAGACACCCGTTGAATTAGGTGCAGGAGGTCACCCACTGTCAAACATCCCACGACGGTTTAGAGGTCACGACACATCCCAGACGATCCCAACTCACAGAAAGAATTATGCTTCCAATCTCAAAGTAATTAAATTCGTATCTAAACTCATTGCGCCAATCACAGTCAATTATTTACTTTCACTACTTCTATTTTTACCTTTCCTTTCGTCAATCTGCGCTTTCCCGGCCGACTGATAACGATTTATCAAAAGATAACGCTTATAGACGGCAGAGAATGATTTGATTGTCTCATAACCGGGCTCCGACGATTAATTACCTGAAAAGATACAACAATAAAAAGACATTCATTAGATGACTTGCCAAAGATGAGGGGAACGCACAATAGAATCATGATGTGAGATCATACAGAGAGGCGTACAGAGAAAGAGAGAGGCTGAAGAGAGTACCCCACAGACAGTCGTTTATGGAGAACCTTCGTGCTGAGGGAATTCGACTTTTGTTAGATGTTAGATGAGGTGCTTGTCAATAGGATCGTTGTTGTTCAATGTCGTGATGTTGCCTGAAAGCCTGTGAAGGTTGAGTGGCAGCTTCTGTTCTCTATACAAACGCGTCATTCATGGGCGGAAATACCATCAAACGTCTGATTTCAGAATCACAGATTCAAGCAATGTCACGTTGTTGGCAGAAGAAAAGTGTGATTCAACTCGGTTCAGAAAAGCACACAGTCACTACAAATTTGCCACAACATCTCAAGGTCAAGCTTCGCGGTGAGCATTCATTGGTCTGCTTAAAGATCATGCCGAAAATTCAATGCCGCAGCTCTACTGCCGCATTTCGGTTTCTGGTTCTATAAAGGTTCCAGAATGACGAATATGTTGATTTTGATTTCAAGTTATTCAATTCATCACTTTTTAGAAGAAAGGTGTATTCTACACAAAAAGTTACTCCAGACGAGACGAAAGACAAGCTAAGCCCTGAAGAACGCCAGAATGCCACCTACATTCAACGTCAAAGAGATCCCACAAGGCAGACCGGAATGACCAGTTGTTTACACACAAACAAAGTGCGACGGTGATGACATTGACGGAAACCAAAATGTTGGCAAGTTGCACTTTTGCTCACAACATTGGCATTCTTTCTAGGCCGACGAGCGTTTGAGCGCTCAAACGCATCAAGTTCAGACATTCCGAAGGTTTGATGGAATTTGCTGACTTTTACCAATTGCCATGGGAACCTCAAGAAATTGTCTGAAATTGTGGAATGCAAAGCACGCAATGCGGAAGGCCCTTGGGAGTCGTGCGACAAATTTCAATTTTGAGTGAAAGCTTCTGGCACCTCAAGGTGTTGGGGTGACTTTGTGAGGAACCAATGACGTTGGAGAGGATCGAGACAATTGCACCCGCGGACGATGGCTTGTTTTGGAGTGGTCATGGCGGAAAATAGAATTGCCGGCAGTGTCATCCTTCATTTCACTGAGTCGAACAGAGAAACAGAGTCTGGCGCACGCTGGAGTAACAAGACGTAGGGCCTTGTCCATTTAAGACGAAATTATACAGTTTTTCAGACACTTGAAGATGTTTGTAAAATGATCTTTCATCGGATTGACCGCTTTACCGAAAGTTCGGGTTCACATGTTCGAATCCTGGCCTGGCCAAATCATGTCCTCGGCGAGGAGAGACCAATGCAATCAAAGCACTCTTGCCTTTAAGAACTGCATCATTCTTCTTCGTCTTCTGAGACCGAAGAACCTTTGTGGGTCTGACACTGGCCTCAACTGGCCTCCCTTCAAACCTCTGCTTCTACTCATCCAGACCAATCTCTGGTCACTTGGGATTTTTACAGGGGATCGGGTCTTTTTTCGCCTTGTCGAAACAGGAGGCTCGAATTCGAAGACAGTCTTAGGAGGATTGAGATGCATACGCTCGATGTAGCCGAGCCAGTATAGTCGACGGGTACTCAAGACATGTACATCTTTCTTCTTGTCTTCCAGAAACACATCCACAGCTTCGTCAGCTTCATCCTAAAAGAGGTATCACTCAGAATTCCGTGTCATGTTTGAACTGGTCGGATCAAGACGATAAAATCGTCGCCAACGGAGACACTTCCCTGTTAAGGGACAGCCCTGACATGTGATTTGTGGATTTATTATTTCTTTCATCGTAATTTCGTGGCGGTCTGCTGTCGAGTGCAACAATTCAGGAAGGACACATGGCATTGCAAAATGTTGACAAAGTCACCGTCATTTTTATCGCAATTAACTTTTTGACATGAAAGGCTGCGCGACGGGCAAGATTGTTGGTGGAGACTGAAGATCGTTGGAGCGGTTACGGGCGAGTGCCAATTCGAGTCCATTTCCCGGAGTCATGTGGATGACTGGTTGGCTGAGTCGTGCAAGTTCACTTGATGCTGTTGCATACCAACTGTCAAAATGCAAACATCATTTCAGCGACTTTTAACAAGTATGAACGGATAAACACACCTTCGTGAGTGTGTTCTGGTTCGAGTGATGGAAATGTACAAGATCATGCTATTTTCACAGAATTATTCACTAATTTGAATGTCTTCATCTTCTATTACTGGCGGTACATTCCCAGGTGGATCTAGCCTCAGCTAATCTCCAACTTGGAGATGGACTGCCCCTAATTTCGCACATCAAGTTGTTTAAGAGCCTTATCCACTTGTGTGGGTCATTAGTTTCAGGGGCGTTCTCTATTCCATTGTTCCACTGGAGCGTAGTCGAAGGCTCTTCGCTCTCTATTCCATTGTCCCACTGGAGCGGAGTCGAAGGCTCTATGGGCGGGAGCAGTATTTTCCAAACAATCTACATGGCCCAGCCATCTTGGGCGTTGGACTCATAAGCACCTTGCTAGGCTCATGTTGCTGTACAGCCGGAACAGTTCCTGGTTTGAATCTTCGTCTTCAAATACCGTCAACGCCAACAAGACCAAAGATCGGAAACAGGAACCCTAAGCTAAGGGTTTCTTCATCTGCTCTTGAGGCTGTCCGTGTTTTCGCAAGGTGGTCGCTTGGTCCTTCGAGGGAAGGCTCTACTACTCAATTGTATCTTGAGCCTTAAGAACCAGCGATTGACAAGAGTTATTCTGAGTTAGTCTCGGTGTTCGTACGAAGTCTCTGACTATCTCAAAAGTGAGGCTGTGGCCACGTCGATGATGTGCGTCGTTCCTTGAGAGCATTATCCTCGATTTGCCCTCTTTCAACCATTTTGAGCGAATTCAATGCAACCAAACGCTTCATTCGCTGTGTTCGACCAACCGCTGCTATGTCGTCCGCAAATGTGCGAACTTTTGAAAGAGCTTGCTTCTCGCGATTGCTAGTGAGTTCTGAACGTACTTCGTTGTGCGTAGCGTCGCTTCGTCTAAATCCTCTTTTGGCATTGAATGCCTCGATGGGCTCGTTAGCGACCTTGATGAAACAGCGCGACTTCTGCATCGTTATACTGAACTATCTCTCGAGTTTGCCAGGAATGTCAGAACTAGTCATTTCGTCGGTCTCTATACACGCTGTCCAACTCGAGTTTGCCAGGAATGCCCAAACTATACATGACGTCAGTCCCTATGCACACTGTCCAACTGTCTCCTTCTACTCGCGAAGAAAACGTGGCAGAGCCGACGTATGGGTTGTAAGGATTCCATAGCAAACTCAAGAGCTTTTACTTTGTGAACCTTTCACAAACTTGCTGCGTTTTTCTATAGATCTAAACTACATAACACCTCCTAGTGGATGAACTGCTGGCTTTTACTTGCTTGCTACACATTTGATCAACTCTTAACTAAACCCTCGCCGCTCTTGACCTGCGGATCGTCCAAATCAAGACTTCACTTATCGTTTGAGGAATAGGTCTAAGACCCGCGTGCTAGCACAATGGGCCTAAGTGTGTGTGCAGTCCTGCTGCGCAGCAGTCAGTCACTTCTGCCTCACCTATCTACGTGCGTCGTGAATTTTGTTTTTTTTTGTACAGACATTTAGATAAAAATTCATTACAAAATGCATAGTCAAGACGTATGTCAAACCATACATCGTCCGACGGCCCATCAGAGACAACTGTTGCAACCCAGATGTACGCATCTTCACTCTTTCGCAGTGGATCTCAGCATAACTCAGCCACTGACTGCAGCCTCTAGCAAGCCTCTCATTGGCAGAGGTCACACTTCATCAGCCCATGACCCGGTCGGCCTCCAAGTTCTGGCGAAACCCCAAACACTTCCTAAACTAAAGCATTCCCATAAGCACTTAAAACGTCTTGCAAGCCTCTTAAACGTTTGAAGAAAACAAAAACACACACAAAGCTGGTCTAAGCGGAAAAGCAACGCGGTTCACACAAATCACGAGAGGAGACGCAAACAGATTGATTGAGTACCTGGATGAGCTCATAGACTGAAATGAAAAAAACAGTGTAATCATCAATTGGCACGATTAAGCAAACCGGTTCCGTGCATCAATTAAGGGGGATAATTGTCGTTGGATTTGTGTTGTTATGTTGTGACTCGCGCCTTTCGGTAAACGCCACGATGGGCCATTCGTTCTGTGCTCAGGGTGGGCTTCAGTTTGGAGAGAAAACAAAAATCACCCCGAGTGGGGTTTCTTTAAACTTTAGTCGGGGCTGGGGTTTTGTCTCGCCTCGACGCCAGAATGTCCCAGGCCGAGCGACAGAATTGAAAATTCTTTTTCCCATTTTCGAACGCATTCTTGGACGTATAAAGTCAGCACACAATCTTATCAGCAACCGGCTGCAGGCATGTACATGAACTGCCCCAGTTAAGAAATCAACGCCATTGAAGCGCAGCGCTGAGCTGCGCGCTTATCGCGTCCCTACCGTTTCCGTATTTGCTCTCATTCCCCGGCTCGGACCTAGTCGGGTGTGTGTTCCCCTGTTATCGGTCACGATAAGCCCGCACTCACACACACACACACAGTCCCATGTCCAGTTGCACAGTCTCTTCAGTGTCACACACAGAAGACCGCAATCACTTATCACAAGTCCACATCATAACAAATGTCCTTGGCGGCTGTTGATACAAAGCCCCGGCAGCGGGCGGCGCGGCTCGTCGGCCACATTTGGAAACATTATGCAAAGTGCTCGCGTTTATGACATGCCCCACTGCACGATACTTGCCGCAGAGTCATTGTCGGATCTTGTTAATTGTATCTCGACTGTTTACTGTGTGTTAACAATGGCTGCGCGTAAAGAAACACTTGCAAATTAAATTGTTTCTTTTTTATGACAAAACTCGAAATGACTGAGTTATCTCAGAGTGTGTGGAGTGTGGAATGTGGGACATAAAGTTGTGGTTAGCCAAATGCTGGCCACGGTTAGAGGCTGCCTTTCTTTGTTATTACGCGATGGCGTTTGATGGCTTGGACAAATGTCTGGATTTCTACGTACACAGGGGAAAGTTTTGTATGAGGCTTGGCTGATGAAAGAGTAACCGTTTCATCACATCTCCTAATTGGATGCACAGCTGCCTGTTGGCTGATTTGATGATCTGGTAGAGGTCCGGTTGAAATTTGCAATGGGACGAGTTTCTGTGGCAAATTTGGGCTAACAAATTGAGTCAACTCTTGGTCGATTTGGGGCAACCACAATTATTGCAGGTTTTGTACACATGTGTGCCGGATGGTGAATGGATGTCAAAGTTCCTCCCCTACACCTCCATCCAGTCACTGAATGCACCATAATCGGGTTATCCTCACTCGGGTTCTTGTGGACCTTCCCCGATAATCCGAATTGGGTATCAAATTCTGAGTCTTAAATCTCGAAATCTCGTTCGAATTTCCATCAAAACACCGCCAACTCCGAGGTGCATCCGAAATTCGGGGAAGCCACCCGCACCCACACACGCCGTCGAACATGTTTAAGTCATAAGCTCTGAGGCATGGCAAGGGGTTGAGAAAGAGTACAAAAAAAGAAACGAAATATGTGTGATGGCGCATGTATGGCGCGAGGAAATGGGAGCAACCCCAAGTTGAAGCGTATGAATGTGTCCTGCGGGCAGGATTTTTCCTGATCCTTCTGTTTTTTTCCTCCTCGCATGATGTATTCGCCGTTTTGGTTTTCCTCTGCGCTCGACTTCAATTTCATTTCTCTCTCCCTCGCCTGTCTCTATCTCATTACTGTTTACTGTACACCAGCATTCATCTTCATCCCAACAGTTCACATCTGTTAGGTTCTGCGATACCAGCCCCGGCGGTGGTGGGGCGCACTTGTTTATTTTTTGTTCTCCTTTCTTCCTGCCATGCTTCGTCCTCTTGTAATGAGAGAAACACAGTTATTAATATTTCATGTTGCAAAAATAATTCACAACTGCACATCCCATGTGTGCGTGTGTGGCTGGGTGGATGTGTGTCCCGGAGAAAAAAGTAAATTCCATCTTCAATGTCTCCGTCAAAGTCCTTCCACCGTCGTCGCTCCATCGCCGCACTGCAAATTACCACCCAATCATCTAGCCATTTCTGCTACAGACTCTGGGCAGAAGTGTAACTGGCACCACCACCTCGTCGTCGTTGTCGCTGTCGTCGTCTTCTTCAATTGAGATACTTTTTCAAGGATAAAGTGTGCGCGACTGAGCGTGGGTGGGGCTGTTCTCCGCCGCACTGACTTCAGTCAGTACACGACACGCTGCTTTCCTTGTCGTCCTCTTTCTCTCTCTCTCTCTCACTCTCTTCCTCCCAGAGTGCCCTCGTTCATTCTTGGTTTCTGATTTCACACAGCCCCAGCAATACACAACTGAAGCCATTAAATTTATGAACAGGAAACATGGAGAGAGGGTGGGTGGATGGGGATGGATGGGATCACCTTTTCGTTTTGCACTCGAATACAGGTGATTGCTCGATTATAGTTTAGCCGTGAACAATTCTGCCGAGCAAACAAACGAAAGTACGAGTATTTTTCATCAGAAGAGCACCACATCCTTGGAGCCTGCCGGCCGCCCCGTTTCCCTGGTAATTAGACCGTGACTGCAAAACGTATCTCAATTCTGAGGTGGAGGGTGAATGTTCTGCGACTTCTTTCAGTTTGCTGGTTTCCTTGTAGGTCGTCCTTTATTTCGAATTCAATAAGCCACTTCTGGGAGGCTGCTTGAGAGGTTTTCCGTCTTGCTCTCCATCTGCCGCCGTCACTTTGAGTGGCGCGGAGTCAGCGTGGATAAATTGAAATTCTAGGAGCACACCCGTGAGCTAAATGATAATGAATTTAATCAAATTCATGAACTGAAATGTCTTCTGGATATTCAAACTAAGTGCAATCGGGAGGGAGTGTGCCCTGGATTCAAGAGAAAAGGGTCCCGGAGTGAGGTTGCCGGTTGGGGGTGTGTTGTTTTAATGAAGTTGGAGAGTGTTCTGTCTTCTTCTGATCATATCTGGTATTAATTTCGTTGGGTACTGTGTTTTTTTTCAAGACACAACTTCTTCACAACTACTTTTGAAGATATAGTGGAACCCCGCCTAACCCAAATCGAGGATGAACTTTTACTAAAACCTCAATAGGTCGTTCCCACTGAGTTTGAAGTGGTTTGACTGTCACTCTCTCTCTCAATTTTTAGATGGCCGCCAGAGCAGCTGTCTGTTGACAGGAAATATTAGTGGGAGAACACCCGGAAAAAGAAAGAGAAAATTAACACCAAAGTAAACTGAAGTTCACACTGTAGGCTTGTTGGGTTGACGACCTCTCATTGACGCATGAATTCAAGCTGGCCGCAACTAGGTTTATCAGAACCCGCGACGTGTCCAGAACCCGAAAATTTATCTAGGAACCTGGTAGGTTTGGAGATTGTGTGGATTGATTGAACCTCCACTTGATGGAATGTTTGGGTTATGGAGTTTAAAATATGGGAACATTTAGGTCCGTCCTGAACCATTTGTTCGACTTATAGAAAATTCGACTTCCAGATGTTGGTGACTGTGTTTGTACACCTCATCAGCCAGGATCGTCCAACAAGAGCCATTAAGTTAAATTAACCGACAAATTCAAATTGTTCCTCATAACTGTGGAAATGACTCCCCGCCATCGGTCGGAAATGGTGATTGCAGATCGACAATAATGCAGTGACCAGCCAGCTACCTTAATCCTTCTTCTAAAAGAAACTCCTCCAATAGCATTCCTTTGAGTTTGGAATGCAATTCCGACAATCAGACTCTGACGGTCGTTTGCGAATTCTCACAGACAAGGCAGCGTAAGGAGTGGTTGTGGATCTCCACTCCCAAGATCTCAATAATGCTATTACCGTGAAGCTTCCTAATTTTTCTCTTTCAGGCTAGGTACATGTTCCCGCTCCAGAACAATGTGATATCTGGGGCATGCCGAGTGCAGTGTTCTCACCCGCTTATATGCTCGACTCGACTATCCGACAATTATTATAATCCCCCTTTCAGTAGCGAGAGGGTGCTCTAATTGCAAGGGCAGTGAACACTGGGCGTGGTACGAACTCCTCTCCCTCGCCAAGTGGGTATCCACCCTCTATGCCTCTGTTACAACTTAGCTTCTTCTAAAGCTACACACAATCATGACCACCAATCACAAATAGCTGGAGGGCTCAATGTGTTGCCTTCTAGACAAACTAGATATGACAACGGTCACTCTGTCTGCTCAGACCAATTAGGCCAGCGCTCAGGACTCTCATCGACTTCAGAATAGGGCCCAAACAATGGGTGCTGCGGAAGATGTATAAATGAGGAATAATATGAGACCACACATAAACTCCTCTGCTCTGCTTAGCGGTAACGGCCTACTTTTTCAAGCTGAACGACATCAGTTTAAGCCAGCCTAATTCTTCGTGTTCCAGGAACAGGGAGCAATTTGCTTGACATCACGTGGAAGCTCTGCAGTCAGCCACTTTAAGCTAACATAACCTAAGCTTGGCCACGACTAACGGATTCGGTAATTTTTTTTTACGCAAAAGGGGTTGAAGTGATCTTCAGCTTTATCTTTGCCCGGGCAACTAAAATCTTAATTTGGAGCAATCGCAGATTCAGGCAATTTGACGAATGGATGGCGCAGTTAAGTGCCTGCCCTTGGTTAGTGGGGTCTCCGGTTCGAGTCCCAGTGAAAGAAAAGTTAATACACTTTTACCTGGTTTTTAAATCTGGTCCAGTCACCATTTGCCGATGGGATCAAATATAGACCGAACATCATTCTGTCCCAATTATTAAAGCTCTGAAATAAAATGTTCCTGAAGACCATTTCCGACATTCCGGGGAAATCGCCTATTTTTGTCATCACAGCTTGTAGGCAGATGTACACATCCGCAAAATCAGCTCTGTCCTCTCACTCTACCTCTCTTTGCGCTTTGTCCCAGTGGCCAGACGAAGCTAACTCTCTCCCTCTTACGAAATCGTTGCCCCATGATCCAATTCAGGGGTGCCTCGTTTGCAGAGGTCGGAGGAGCCATAATTACAGAGCCAATTCGGAGGTTCCACTGTATGTTATTCGCGTCTGCATGTGGATCACTTATTCCAGCTTTGTGACATGTCCTTTTCCAGCAAGTCGATTAATATTCGCTGCCTATCGGGCTGGCTGGCTTATCGGGTTGGATGTGGTCTCTTTGGTAGCGTATCGTCCAATAACTACTGAAGGAACCCTAAATCAATATAAGACGCGGCAGGTGTACGATGCACACCATATGTTGATCGAAATGCACGATAAGGACTTTTGAAAGAACGCTGATTTTCCATGAGATCATGAGGCGCGATCTGTTGGAAGACAACTTATTGACAAAACAAGTCTAAATGAATCACCAGTTGTATTCATTCGTTCGTGGCTAAAGCTATAAAATGTTGAGATATCTAGTTCGTTTGCGCCTTGAAGGCTAGGTATTTGATCTCGAAAAGGAATGGCTAACGTTTTCATTCAGACTCTTACCCCCACCGCGACGGCGATAGTTTCAGTTGATCAAGTGGCACGTTAGAGGTCTTCGCATCACAAAGCTGTTCAAATAGAAAGAAGAACCTGGATGATGTTCAAAAGGACTACAAACTTTACGAAATGTTGCCACATTTCGTGTAGTTTCTTATACCTGGCAAGTGTCGACTCATATTCAAGAACATCTTCGCTTTCATCGGTTGAATGTCGACCTTGAACCGGCACTTCTTGTTGAATGACGCCAAGACGTGCAACAGCGTTAACTGCACTTCTTCAACTCAGTCAAACAGTCAAACAGGTAGCTCTACAGTTCCATGGAGGGCCCGATGAATAAGCTTGAATCGAAAAACTCTTTGGGCATAACTACTGATGAGCTAGAGTCGATGGTGGAGGATCTAGTTGCCTGGAGATCTCTCGTGCGTGCTTTACCCCCGCGACCCCCTTAGTGAATCATGCGTGTCAAAAGATGCCGACGATGTCTGACAATCTCGCCAATCGCACAGCCTTTCAAATCACAAAGTGAATTACACAAATGATAACGGTGACATGTCGTTTAACTGCCAACATTTCGCCATGCCATTTCCGACCAGCATCCTTCTCCTGTCGGAATTGTTCAACTCTCCACCAGACCACCACGTAGTCACGATGAAGTAAACGATAAATTCACAAATCACCACAGATAAGGTGATGTCACACCGTCACGGTGTCAGGGCTGTCCCTTAACCTGCCCTCAATATCGGATGTCGACTGATAACAGTTGTATTGTCTCCAGCCAAACAGGGAAGTGTCTCCGTGAACGACATCCATTGGCGACAATTTTATCGTCTTCAAGCGACCAGCTAACAGACAAATGCCAGAAGTCGCACGAACAAAAAAAGATACAGAAGGTCCACCTGTCAGTGGAGTGTAGTGAAGTGTTATCCTTCGCTGCCATCAGCATCGATTGCAATTTTCAACGCAAAGGAGAAGAAAAAATAACGATTTTCAGGCAACACGGAGGAAGAAAGAGGTTTTTTCAGTTTTTTTTTTTAGTTTCTTCAGCACGGCCACACAAGAAGTGTCCTTTTGAAAGAAATTTGAACAGACGCCAAGTGTGGCGTATCCTTGGTGCGCAAGAGATCGGCAACGCTTTCAGCATTTCAATGGCAATTACCTGCTCGTCGAATGGCGCTGGGAAATTTCTAGCAATTTAGTTGGCAGGCGATTGAACGAGCGGGCAGCAGTGTTTTCGAGCGAAACATAGATTTGCTGGGGGATGGACAGGTGGAAAGGATGGGGAACAAGATTCAATCATGGCGGCTGAGGTTAAAAATGCCATCAATGCCTTGAACTGTGGGAGGTGATGCAGGAGACGGTGCTCCTCAGGACGCAGCAGTCTGGGTCATTGGAGGCGAGGCGCCTTGCGGCAAGACTTTGTGATTTGACCTCTTGTCAAACTGATTTGTGAAGACTGAAATTTTGGAAATGCACACTCATCTGGAACACCGCCCAGAACGCGACCTTCGAAGAAAGAACTGGCCTGATGCCTGTCTCTTGTGGCACGCAGTCAAAGGGCTGATTTCGAGACACACACACTTTGTCTTCTCAGTTACCTCGCACAACACAATTGAACTAAGGCCTGAATTCTGTGGAACACCCCCGAAGACCAGTTTAATGACGAACCGATTTGGTTCCTTCAGATTTTGACTGAAGGATGTCTCTTGTGGAACACCGCCAAAAGTGCAACCTGGGAGGGCACACACTGACTGCGACCTTTGGGAACACCGCCCAGCACCCATTTCAGGATACACGCACTTAATTTTTTGTAGTTCACCGTCGTACGAAGAACTGGGCTGAGGCATGACTCTTGCGGAACACCGTCAAAAGGTTGAGTTGGATGTGTACATACCTCGTTTCCTCTCGTACATAGAACTGGCTTCAGGCCTAACTCTTGTGAAAACCCAAACCAAGGACGGAGGCCCGAAAATTGCGTCACACCGCCAAAGGCCCGGTGTGGGGCTCACCCCCTGTTTTTGCCGAAAAAGACAGCAGTGCAACTTTTTTCAGCCATTTCCTCACCGGTCCCTCTCCATCGCACCCTGCTCATGGCAGACATGTTTATGACGTGCACCTCGACCCATGTCACTACTCAACGTTGATGTCTCTGTACCCAGAGCAATCAGATGCTTCCCACTACTCCGCCGCGACCGCACAAAAACCAAACATTTCACTCTCCCTCGGACAGAACGCGATAAGCTGCTGAAAATCTGAACAAATTTCCCGACAGACAGTATCAATTAATTAAACAGCATGCCCGAGGGGGGCCGAGCTCCAGCAACCCCATGTGCACCCATCAACCATTAAATCTGAGTGCAAACACAAGATAAGCCCTCCGTCCACTAATTATACGAAATTTTACTACAAAAACTGTTTACGCTCACAAATTAAAGGCACCAACAGCACAGACACAGCGGTTCCCACCCGCCCCATCCCCCATGAGGGGCTTGCATAATATCTGCGAAGAGAGAAACTGCGGAATTTCTTATGCAACCTCACAGTGCAGTGGCTGACAATGCACATACAATTGGCGGCTTTCGGCAGTCAACAGTCGACAGTTGGCAGTCGGCATTAACGCCCCATAATGCGTGGGCGGGGTGCAGCGTCTGTGAGCATTTTTATTGCGATGTGTGCTGGTGTGTCGGTATTTAACATTCACATGCTAATGGTATAACCTTGCACGGGCTGATAAAAGATACAAATCCCCACCCATTAACCGGTGCCATAAATATTCGACGGTTGGAGTCGGAGCAACTTTCTTCAACGTCCTCGGAGAAACCGGAGGCGGCGGTGTCGTTTCAAAATCTGCAAATCCCCAGATTCACATTTCACGAGTTGCGCGCTAAAGTGGGTGCGAAGAATTGCTGGCCGCTCGTGGGACGCTGCCTGGTTGTGCATCATCAACAGCCAGCAGCTTGCACGCATTTGCGACATAAAAAAGCTTGTTTGGCGCGAGGGTGCTTAAACTCATGTGCGGAGCAATAAAATAGACGAGCTTCTTTGGTGGCGGAGTGACGGTGTAACACTGACTTGCAGAAGGCTGCGCTGCAGTTTGTCGAATAACAGCCTCGTAAAAGTTCCGAGCTTAGGCGGCTTTGGCCCACCGTTCGCCCACCCGGGAGGCGTGTGATTTGCTGGTGATATAATTGACACGCGCTAATGAGCTTAAGCACATACACGAGACCAAAGACAAGAGGGGTCTCATAACACCGTAGTCAAAGGGCTTAGATGCCTCTGAGTCCATTGAAGTCTCAGCCCTCAATGCCGCTGCAAATTGTCGACTCAAGTGTGCACCAGTGTCTCCGCTCCACGTATCTGCTGATGACGGAGACTAATGTTAGGTTAGACGTTAGGTCATCTGGATTCATTCAGTCGGCTTTGATTCGGGCGCATAAACGCTTGCTGACCGCGGAAAGATTGATTCACTGGACCCATTAGAGAGAGTCTGTGTGGCTTTGGGGTGAAGCCGACCCACAAAACATGTCGAAACCAGACGTCCATTAGCTGTGCAGATAGAAGAGGCACAGACAAATTGGTTAAGCCACTGCTCTTGCGGCGGGAGAGGGGTGGTCTGACTTCTGCTTGTGGCATTTCTAATTAAGACAAATTAAACCGTTCTTGCTTTCACTTGCTTATGAGATGCGTTTGAAATGGTTTCAGATGCAAGACTACCTACTGCGTGTCGTCGGTCCTTGAATAACTCGTGGTCATTTTTTGACTAGCAACGTTTGGCCACCATATTGGTTTGAGTGATGTTTGTGTACTGGGATTTGAGGGTCTTAAATGCTGCGTATGTCACCCAATTTGTAAAAGTATTCTATTTTAAGGCTTGTCCACACGCGTTTTTGTGTTGGTCGTCATATTTATTTGGATGATACGTGTTGTGACAGTCGTAGGGAGTGGTTAATAACATATTTTTACGAATGTCAGCAATATCATGCGATTTTAAAAATACATTATTTTCAAAATTTGAACGTTTATTTTAAGTAAAACCCGTACAATAGTATTATTCAAAGTATTGCCCATCTGAAGCTATGACTTTTTCCCATCTTTCTGGCAATTTGTGGATCCCATCCCAAAAGAACTGCGCCGGCTTGGCAGCCAAGAATGAATCAAGCCAATTTTTGATATTCTGCTCTGATGTTAACCGTATTTTAGTGAGGAACACATGGTAGTCAGAAGGGGCAAGGTCTGGGCTATAAGTCGGGTGGGGTAAAACTTCCCTTCCACTGTTTTCCAAATAGTTCTTAACCGGAATAGCAACGTAGGGCCGAGCGTTGTCATGATGGAAAATGATTGCCTCGTGTCTGGTCGCATATTCCGGGCGTTTTTCGGCTACTTCAAACGGATTAATTGTGTTCGGTAGCGTTGTCCATGGATGGTTTCACCCGGCTTTAGCAGCTCTTAATACAGCACACCCTTCTGACCCCACCAATTACAGAGCATGGGCGTTGATTTGGCTGCGTTTCACATATGATTTTTTGCACTTGGGGTTGTCGTAATGGATCCATTTTTAATCACCAGTACCAATCCAATGCAAAAACGACTTCCCTTTGTGGCGTTCCAGCAGCATTTCGGACATGCAAAGCCGCCTTTCGACGTCTCTCGGCTTGAGTTCATGTGGAACCCAATTTTCTTGCTTTTGAATATATCCAGCTGCTTTTAAACGTTTTGAAATGACACCCAAAGATTCTGCGAGCGCTTCTTGTGTTTAGCAACAATCTTCATAGAGTAATGCTTCCAGTTCTTCATGTTCAAACTTTTTTGGTTGCCCAGGACGTTCATCGTCTTCCAAGCCAAAATCACCACTTTTGGCACGTTCGCTCAGCTAGCGCATGTTCACCATTAACTTCCACCAAAATACGATGACTTTCGGCAGTAGTTTTCTTCATATTAAAGTAATGAAGAAGAACTCCCCGCAAAAACACTTTTTCAGGCACAAAGTTCGACACATTTGAGTGTTGTTTACGCTTCAAATGAATGACATGTACTGAAATTACGTACAATGACAGTAGCTTTCCAACGCATGTTCCAATGGAATAATACAAGTTACGCCATCTCTTAGCAAACCGGAAGAAGTAAGTTATATACCCAGTATTTGGAAGAGATATGGTTTCAACTAGACCGTACGCCTTTCTTCCCTTCTTCTTCGTGGACGGTGGCCTTGGTGGACGGAACTGGATCAAGTTCGTGCGATTTGTTTCAGTTGAATTGGTGTTTGCGGGGCCAAACAAGAGATCGTCAGCAAACATTTCCAGCTTTGAAAATGAATAAGCGTCAAGTTGAGTCATATCGGACTATCGAGAAATCATAGAAAATTAGCTTGTTAGAATCGAGTCACGTAAGAACTCCCGTGGTAAGCATTTGAGCGATTTCATATTCAATACAAACGGCAAGATGTCACTCATTGACTGAAATCAAAATTTGGTCGATAATAGGCTCAGAAATGTGGTTTATTTGGATTTACAATCGGAACCACAAATCGGATGGGCTCTGTGTCGCTGTGCAGATTCGTACATGATGGATAAAGTTATTGCACCTGAATTGCAGTTATACAGAATAAATGACTCAAGACTTCCAATTCCCAGAGCAAACCCCATGCTCCACTCTCCAAACACACTCTCTCCCGTGTCATGCCTTCCACGACACGAGTGTTAAGTGCTGCCTTAAATGTATCCCACCAAACGCCGATAAGGCATAATTTCTCGTCGCCAATCAGCTGCACCGTCGGCCATCTCAAAAGGTGTTCGTTTAATTAAGCCACTCGGCCGACGACGATATCGCCATCAGAGTGGCCAGGCCACTCCCATCCTCCCTCAAAAGATAAAGGCCTCTATCGCATTAAAAAGAAAAAGAAAAACAGATATCGCTTCTGACCATGCCCGGGACCTATCAGCCCGTCAAGCCGTCAATTTGTCAAAAAATCAGAAGGAAAGCCCCCCCGAAAGAGGGCAAACAATACATTTTGACAGCCTAAGCAGGTGAGTTACAGGCGGCGTCGCCCACCTCTCCGATGTTTGCAGCTGTAGTGTGGTATCTCACCATCGTGCCACTCCCCCCACCACTCCTGTGTCGGTCGACGAGGATGTGTGTACAGTCTGTGTACCATCGGATAAGGGTTGAAGTAAACACCGTCTAAGCATCCGGACTTAACGGATCCAATTAAGATTAGACAAATAGTCGATTATTTTTATGACTACGATTCTTTATCCCTCTGGCCGCACCGGTACGTGCGCGTGGGCCTTGTCACAAGCGAACGAAGGATACACGTGCTGGGTCACAATTTATCGACCGTCGTTTTTTGCACATCCCCAGATCTCTGCAGATGTATCTGGATACGTTCAGAGGTTCGTTATCATGCTCAAGTGCAGCTCAGCGATGTTGAATAGCGGCCGGAAGTATGGCAGACCGATGGACACTCATCGAAAAAAATCGACTTTCAAACGAGATCTCCACGCGATAGGCGACCAGCTGGAGCGAGGATTACGTTGATTGCGGTGGGTGTGTGTGTGTGATAGGAAAAGATTATTAGATCACGGAAAATGCAAATCGATAATCGATGGAACATGTCCAAATTCAGCGCCAAACGATGGGATGCTGTCGTGAGGGAGAGGGGCGTCGGTGTAACTGGTTTGACGCAGATATGACCGTTAACATCTTATTCCGGACGCATAATCGATTTGTTTTATTTTGCCGTTTAAGTGGCCAAGAACTTAAAATAGCTCCGAGAAGAATGCTAATTTTCGTGATGACAATGAATTAATTACTCGTTTGTCAATGTTGACATTCGAGACGGCAAAGTGGCAAAGTGTTCTACGAAGAACGGGACTATTCCATTAGCCGGATGAAGACATCCACGAAATGATGTGGACTGGGCAGGTTCTGGGAAGGCAGCAATTTGTATGGTTTTGTTGACGTGTGGATCCGAAAAAAATCGATAAATGCTAGATATTTATACATTTCCAAGGACGTCCTTTGGAGTGCACTGGAAGGGGTTCCAATGATGGTGTATCATTCATCATGCGATAATGAGAGGAGGAGAGGGGAGGTTTGATGTTGAGTGAGTTGCCAAGTGGGCCGAGCTTAAACTTGAATTCAGTTGAGGAAGGACATAGAACGACTGTCAGTTTAATGGTTGGTACTGTGTGATTCAGGAAAGAGTACGTTTGCACGCCATTCACCGCTTGAAGATATGATTTTGCGTTCCCTGAAGCAACGTTCAAGCGACTGGACACCACAAGAACACAGCAGTGAGGGAGCGGAAAATTGTAAATGAGTACTCTGATAAGATTCCTGAAAGATATTCACATCGCACGACATGATTGTCAAGTCCCTCGAAATGTAGTATGAGTAACTTCGTTGTGGACACTCTACCAATCTTGAGAGATGTAGATTCATGCCACCTGCTACCTAAGCTGTTCTGCGAGGAGCATATTTTAGCCAGCATCCTACTCTTCGTCCAGTGGAACCCGCTAACCCAAGATGGTAGAATAGCAAGTCGTCTGAGAAGTACATGGCGCAGGACAGTAGGGGAGGAGTCCCGACAGCTGGGGAAGAGAGATCCTATTGGAAGTCTGGCCACCTGGACAGTGGACGTTCTTCTGGGTTTCTTCACAGACGTGGGTTCGTGGGTTCTTCACAGACGAGGTTAGGCGAAAGCGTGAAAGCAGAAGGCTACTCCAAGGATGTAAGCACTCAACTATGTATCATTTCTAAAGAGTGATTTAAGGGAAACAGTAGTAAAATATTAATTCTAGCCCATTGACTGCCATGGCTAACATTTTTGATAGCCAGTGATGTTTCCCAGGGTGCCATGGCTATCATTTTTGACAACCACCTATGATTTCATTCGAGGCTCCACGATATTATAAATGTTTTCGGTTTTCGCAGGTAACCTACCGACTTATATCCAAAATTGTAAGGCAGTCTTATTTTGAAAGAAAAACTATACATAATATAAAAGTTCATATTATTGGGTCTAAAACTACGTGCGGTTTGCTCACAGATGGCGTAACTTGTATTATTCCATTGGAACATGCGTTGGAAAGCTACTGTACGTATTTTGGTGGAAGTTTATGGTGAACATGCGCTAGCTGAGCGAACGTGCTAAAAGTGGTTTGCTCGACTTAAAAGTGGTGATTTTGGCTTGGAAGACGATGAAGAACTGGAAGCATTACTCTATGAAGACTGTTGCCAAACACAAGAAGAGCTCGCAGAATCTTTGGGTGTCATTTCAAAACGTTTAAATGCAGCTGGATGTATTCAAAAGCAAGGAAATTGGGTTCCACATGAACTCAAGCCGAGAGACGTCGTAAGGCGGCTTTGCATGTCCGAAATGCTGCTAGAATGCCACAAAGGGAAGTCATTTTTGCATTGGATTGTTACTGGTGATGAAAAATGGATCCATTACGACAACCCCAAGCGCAAAAAATCATATGTGAAACGCAGCCACATCAACGCCCACGCTAATTGGTAGGATCAGAAGGGTGTGCTGTATTATGAGCTGATCAATGGACAACGCTACCGAACACAATTAATCCGTTTGAAGAGAGAAGTAGCCGAAAAACGCCCGGAATATGCGGAATATGACACGAGGCAATAATTTTCCATCATGACAACGCTCGGCTCCACGTTGCTATTTCGGTTAACAACTATTTGGAAAACAGTGGATGGGAAGTTTTACCCCACCCGCCTTATAACCCAGACCTTTCTCCTTCTGACTACCATGTGTTCCTCACTAAAATACGGTTAACATCAGAGCAGAATATCAAAAATTGGTATCAGAAGATACACGAACAATGAGATGGTATACTGCTGCACGGTGTGATTCACCTCTACGATCGAGGGTTATGGGTAGTGGAAGTATTTGAACAGCCAAAATTTCTCTGAATTTTGGATTTTGTTAGATGGTTGTATAACACCCATGCGTGGACAACTGCTATTCCCGATAAAATTTATATGTCTAGTTTACGATACCACTTGATATCTTTCTTTAGCGTAGTGGCATAGGAGCGCATCTGATCAGACAAGTCAATCCCTGCTTTTGCCTTATTATAAGCAAGTATCGCAGCGACTTTGAGGGAAGTTTCACGTCTGTCATTTGGCCTTGAAACAGTGGGTGGATTCGACGATTGTCAATGGTTGATTTTCAGCCACATTTGCAGATGTATTGCGACGTGTTACGAGTTGCTTTTCACGGACATGTTTAGTCTCACGTCGCGTCCGTCCATTTCTGCCTGCACATTGGATAATAATTGGGATTTTCCGACACCACGCAAGCAGGTCATTGTACCATCTTGTAGTGTGGTGCCATGGCTATCATTATTGATAGCCGGGGGAATATTTTTCCTGGACGTCCAGGATGCATTAAAAGTATATATTTAATGTCGATATTTTGTAGGTTTTTGTGATCCAAACCATAAATAACGACCCATGAAATATACTCAAATCTGGCTTGCCAACCAATGTGCTAGTGCACTCTGCCCAAACCAGCTAAAACACGCTTTAATTACATGGATTTTTTTTAAAGAAATTGGGCTTGTACAGGCAAATATAAAAGTGTCACTTTTCATACCAATCAGTTACTGCGAGAAAATACATGAATTTCAAAACACGAGGGTAACTTTGGAGTTCTGTAGCTCTCATATCCCTTGACTAACGTTGCCCGAGTTTGGGGAAAACATGGCCAGCTACATCTATACAAAAAAAAAATGGAAAAACTCCGAATACCTGCGTACTCCCGCTTTTGAACCACTTGCCTGGGAGTAGTGTAGTGGGCCGGGTTCGCTCCACCTCTTTCGAGTCACTGGCGATGCTCAAAGAATACTCCCGTCTAGATAAAACTCCTCAACTTCGTCCTTCGGATTCAGCATTAACCTGTAGGTCCCATCAACTCGTGATATCCCATGGGATATTCGCGCCACCCATAGTTATTGGATATTACGCGATCGAATTGCCGAAGAGCCGGCTACGATCCAGATATCTGTGGCCAACATAACTTGCGTAATTGGAAAATACAGGTCGCAACGCGAGAAGCAGAGGTCCACAGTTGAACCTTAAGAGTGAACATTCTACGGCGTAGCAGCGGACACATTAGGGACTGGTCCACCCAACGCCGGCAAGGATGTAGGTAGGAGGAGCTTTGTGGTTCATTGTGATACCAGACAGCTACCACTGAGTGCCCACTATACTGATCGTGCCGTTAATTTGATCCCAACGGGAAATGGTGGCTGGACCAGATTTGAAGCGTATTAACTTAGCTTTAACTGGGTTTTGAACCGCGAACCACTTAACCAACTGCCGCATCCAGTTGTTCAGGCAAAGAGGCAACGACGATATAAAGTCCTGTGATCGATCTTGAAAGGAAAGTTTATACGTCCGTCCGAATTCTGTCAATATTTAAATTCTTTTCCAAATAGTAACCTATTTCAACCAGCCCAATCAACATCTAGTCCTCCTCCATATATGTACTGAAAGGAAGAGGTGACAAGACGTACCCTTGGCGATGTCCAACGCCCACAGAAAAAGGTGGTGATTCAACACCGTTAGCCCGAACACATCAGTTTGTGTATAGAAACTAAATCACCTTTAGAAAAAAACAATCCCATAAGATAAAAACTATTTTTTGTGTGTTGGGACTAGGAAGGAAAAAAGTCGTAGCCAACGATGGAACTGGCTTCTCAAAGTTGGGCTCATTATCAGACCTCTAATTAGGCAACTGATTATTTTCAAAGGACATCATTACGACTTGACGGTATGAAAAGAGGATTTCATACACCGTACAGACAGATGTCTGGAATCATTCGCAATCGTCTCTCACTCGACCAGAGGCAGACAAACGGAATCACCTCCTATGAACCTTTGTGTCCTTCGCCCAGCTGGACAACGCTAATTCCCTCAAAACTACCTAATAACTCGTATTTCTTGTTTTTTTTTCATTTTCCGTTTCTTCCTAAAAACCACTCGTCATGAGATGAATCATCAATCGTGTCCCGTGGAGATTCACTGGGAAAGAAAAAAAAAAAAAAGGCGAGAAGGGTTTTCTAAGCGAGCATTGAGTACCTGTCCTGACTCGGCATTCACATACCCACACCCATGTTTTCACATCTTCCCAAATAGATAACACAAAAAAACAACAACAACTACTACACCGAGAACATCAGCAAAAGGCATTAAGAATCGGAGAACAAAAGGGGAGCCGAAAAACAACAAGAAGAGAAGAAACTAGGATACTGACCTTTTATGTGCTCCACAAAGCAAAATTGTGGCTCTCGCGCTCTCTTCTGCTGCGATCTGATGTGTATCCTGAATCTGGTTCTGTTTTGAATATTTAATCGAGTTATTGCAGTAGCAGCAGTACACCGCACCGCACTCACACATTTAAATGCACTGGAATCCTGTATACGGATTTATTTTTGATTTCTTCTGCTTGCAGGATAATGAATGAATCATGCACTTGTTTCAGTGAAGTGAGTGAGATAGAGGGAGATTAATTTTCATTTATATTTCCTCCAGAATCACGCATCACACACCGGGGATTGTACCGGTCCACGCACACACGCACGCACACACAGTACACACTGCTACGCGGGCACTTCTTGATGATGTACTTCTCCTTTCGACTGCTTATCTATTTTTTTTCCCTTGTTTTTCCTTTTTTTTCGTGTGTACACAAACCGGAGAGGCAGGTTCTGAAAGAGGAGGATGTAGGAATTTTCTTGTTTCACTCAGTGCGATCCAACACGACGACGGCGGATTGGATTCTACTACACTGCAGCATCCTTTTTCCCAACTAGAGAAACTCGACACAAAACGCAATAACCGATTGGACTACGACGACGGGCGAAACGAAACGAACAAAGAATCCCCCAGAGAGAGAGAGAGTACAGGATTTCCACTTGTCGTCGTGGTCGTTCTGAATACACACGCACACACACAAACGCAGAAACACACTCCCAGTGCAAGGACCAAGCGGCGATGTCGACACTAAACACTGCGCAGGAAAAGTGAACACAGGCAGGAAAAAAGCACACAATTCACCAAAAAGGATGTCCCCGTTGTTGTGAGTGGGCGTCTGAGGGGGAGGGGGGACTCGAGAAGGAGGAGGAGGTTGATTCAAAAACACACGATAAATTTGAAATTCTTCTTTCAACTTTTGCCCCGCTTCTGCTTCTTTGGGGGGTATCCAAGGGGACAGTGCTAAATCTTTGCACGAAAAAAATAACCGACCGAGAAGAAGGTGGCTGAGAAGGAAGCACCACCAACAACAAAAACCGGTTTTGAGTATCACAAGAGAAGGCAGAAAAAAGAATAAATTCTTTCGTCTCTCTGTGTGCGATAGACAGCAGCAGCACTTTCTCAGTATCTCAACACCAACACACTCACGCCGTTCAGTGGTGGCTTATCGGTGGCCCTTCTGCTTGTTTTTTGATTTCTTATTATTTTTCAAAAGGAAACAACCGCACAAACACCGTCCGAAAGAAACCAAATCAACAGCACTCACTCACTCAAAACGTTGTCGCAGCGACTCTCAAGTGCGCCGCTCTCTTCTTCAAGCCTCCGTCTGGAGTTCGCCGGAGTGTCGAAGTCTCGGATTAAAACGGAGAATAAGCACAAAACGACACGGAAAAAAATCTCCGTCTCCGTCTTAGTTGGGATTAAATTGAAGACGAAAAAAAAACCAAAAAATCCCTAGCGATGGAATGTAACGCGAAATTTAATCACTCTTTAGTCGGTGTTTCTCGAGGCACTTTACGTGGAAAATTTCCTTCCACACACGCACACACGTACACACACTCAACCCTTATCCGAGGGTGGTTGGGCAACTGGTTCTTACCACACTAGTCCGTGACCGGTAAGTTGGGCAGCGAGGAAGGGTGGTACGCCAACATCCAACAATTTCCAATTGAATTTGAAAATGATTTCAAAAAAGAGAATATAAACACAATTTATTGCACACCACTAGCGACGGAAACACCACACGCAACGACGTCTTGTACTCAACTGGCGGAACGAACCGCCAACCGATTCGTGTCTACCTCCGGTACAGCAAGTGTTCGTTTCATTTCCAACTTGTCGGATTCACGGATTGGGTGGCTTCGTTAAGAAGAGAAAATTTCCCGCAACCGCCACAGCAAGTGCTCTTCTTCTCTTCACCGGCGACGACGGCCACGGGACGGGTCCACTTCAGGGCTGTCCGATTCTGATTAGATTGCCTTGCCACCACCTCGCGCGGGGAAATTCTTCTTATCGGCTCCCCTGAAACCGGGCTTATCTGAGCACGAAGTACACGAGGAAAAAAAGTTCTTGACGAATCGAGAGATAAGATTGCTGCCCGCAACTGTGTATACCTCTTGCAGATGGACGGTGTTGGGATAGAAAAAAAAAAACATCTTCGCACATGCGCTGCTGATCACCAGAGTAACCACCATTCGCCTGAAGACGGATTGTTTATCTACGCTCTACGCCCGACCCGTTCCAGTTCATGGGCATTCCACTTGACCATTTCGTTGAGTTGTTCTGTTATGTTGTTGTGGCTTTGCGGAGGAGAAGCACTCGGGTCGGTTCTCGGCGAGAGGAGATAACAATAAACCGACTTTCTCTTTGGTGGCAGAGCTGAAAACGCTTTGATTGAGTTGTGTTGGATGGGAGAGAGAGAGAGAGAGAGAGAGAGAGAATGCGTTTAATCAATCGAACGTGTTCGATCTGATTGGGTGTAGACTGATAAAATGCATGTGGGGGCATAGGGTGATGATTGCATTGTTTTCGATTCCGAAAAATATTCCTCTTTCGATGAGGAGATGAGGGAGGGAGGGAGGGTGGGTGGATGATGGAGGGCCAGTAATTTCGTCCAAATAAGTTAGTTGCAGAAATTTCAGTCACTCCTGTCTAGGATTCACAATTCCTTGAAATTCCATAAAGGGCAGGTGGGTATTACAGGCAAGTCTCCTTCGATGGATGTAGTCCTGAATTTGTCCATCTTTGTTATGCCATCTACTCCAACCCGCTCGATGGGGTGCAACGCTCGAAAGGTGATACGGCGTTACCAGAACTAATTTTTTCAAGCCTTCTAAAGCTACGACGAAAAAGTGCTAGAGCATGCGATCGATTTCTCCTTGTTTTTTTTTTCTTCTATTTTTTATTAATTTCTGTGAATTCAAATTTTGAACTTACAGCTTATGTTGTTGAATAATGTCACTTTTCCTTTGAATGCTAACAAATGCGTCACTTTTCTCATGATGATGCTATTCGACCAAATTACGAAAAAATAATAATTTGTATTTGTTGTATTCAAGATTGCATCGAATTGTGCATACACTTACACACAAACCCACGCACTGTGCAACAGGAATTACAGTAGGTTAGTACCCTAAATGTATGTTTACATTCTTAAAGGGGTTTTTTTTCTTGCTAACAAGGGCAAATCGCAAAGAAAAGGAAAACAAAGCAAGCAAAATAAAATATAACGAAGTGTACCTGATGTGTTTTGTCCATTTAGGAGAGAGTGAAATTCTATCGCGGTCATGAAAATTGGTGTCCGCGTCCGGATATACATTACATTTTTTACATAAAATATGTTTAACATTAAAAATCGGGTAAATAATTCCATTCCTTAATTAATTAAATTTTTTATTAATTAAATTTTCTGGTTATAAGAGGTGTCCGCTTATGAGAGGTGTGCGCTTATGAGAGGTGTCCACTTATGAGATGTATCCGCTTATGAGAGGTGTCCACTTATGAGAGGTGTCCGCTTATGAGAGTTGTCCACTTTTGAGAGGTGTCCACTTATCAGAGGTGTGCGCTTATGAGAGTTGTCCGCTTTTGAGAGGTGTCCACTTATGATTTGTGTCCACTTATGAGAGGTGTCCACTTATGAGAGGTGTGCGCTTATGAGTCAAGTCCACCGCTTTATGAAAAGCACTAACTGGTTTGTGGAATAAGCGCAATCAGATTCGCGTGGTAACACTCAACTAACAACCAGCGGTAAATCACTCCAACTAAAACGAACCCATTTCCTCCAAATAATACATTCTCTCAAGACCCTCAAAATTGGCGTTTGTTTGATGATGATGATGATGTCCTCTTCGTCCGTCCCAGTCAATTCGTCAGGATTACTTACTTCCTTTTCAGGTCAGGGCGGAGACATAACCCGCAATTTGGAAACAGCAAGTAGACACAGGCGGCTAAGTTTGGAGGCCATTTGTGCTGGGAAATCGCAGCCCAATTTATGATCGTATGCTCCTAAAATGTCACACGATTGGGTTGGTATGGGTATATTCCTTGTCCAACTATTCGCGTACAATGTGCTGTTCCCGTTCGGAGAGAGCGAGAGATGCTTACAGCCTCAGTTAACTCGTGCACTTTAATACTCCGATCCTCCAATATTTTGTCAGAGGGTGTTATTGACGATCCTTGTCGCGATGACCTCTTTCGGGCGACCTAGACGACGACTTCAACGGAACCGAGTAAACTACTGCTTTACCATTTAAATAAAAGATTCAGAGTGCCCATAGGATTCATGAGTGTTGATGGTTAATGCTTAATCAACAGGCTAAATGGTTTCAGACAAGACGACGCAATGCCATGGGGTTTCTTCAACATTATTCTGGAGAAGATCGTGCAAAACTCGCACGCCAGCTCTGGAGGAGCGGTCTTCCAGGATTGCGGATGACGTTGAATTGATTGGACGAACACATTGAGCAGTCAATGAGGTCTTTGCCATCAGCTATGATGTCGAAGTATTAAGAAACCTCGCAGTGAACAATACAAATAGCACCAGCACTGAGATCAAACGCAGAATAACTCTCGTCAATGAGTAATAAATCCCTCTGTCGAAGGATCAAGCTGACAAGACATTGATGTACTGTGCATAGGCATTGTCCATTTCAAAAGCTAATGAAGAAGACATTGGTGTCTTCGAGAGAAAGGTTCTGCATGCGATCCTGTTTGTGTTGATTGCATCTGGAGAAGACGCTTCAACTACGAGTGGTACGGGCTGCACAATGACATTAGCCAATGGATTGACCACAGTCTTCGATTTCGGAAAGAGGAAGCCCGCCTCTGAGTTTGCGCGCACAAGTAGAAGAAGGACATCACGCAACTGGGTGTGAGAGGCTTCTTCGTCGAGATCCAGTTGCATTCCAAAAGAATGAAAGAAAAAGAAGGCCCATTGAGCTGTGAACTCAATTGAGTTCGGCAGCACGCTCCCAAAATATCATGCTTCCGACGAAGGGGAATGGAAAACGTCTAAAGTGGCTCTTGTCAAGAGTTTGCGATCGAAGGAGCTGTTAACTTTGAGGGCGATTGTTCGAGAAAATTCAATCACGACCGGCCACAGCTAGGAGAATTTTGTTTGCCTACGAATCTGTAGAACGGTCTTTAGTACGGACATGAACCGGGAACACTTGCTTTCCGATATTTTTTCTAAAGTATTCCTTCTCTAGACGATCGTGCGAAATAAGCAGCTCAGTGGATGAAGAATTCAAGGTCTCAAACTACTTACTTTACTTTGACCAAGTCTGACCATTCCATCAGAAATAAATTTCGGGTAAGCAGCCTTCCTCGTTTCGCTTCTTCTGTCACAACCACGCGATGCCACGGCGTGCCTTCATCGCCCCACCGAAAGGTAAACGCTGATTACAGACAAAGCGTCATTGTATCCAAAAGTCTTTCGCATGAACGACGGCAAAATACATCAGAGTTAAGCGAATGTGCCTGTGCCTAGCTCAAAGGGCAATCTAAAAATCCATCGACATGGAAACTATTTACTCAGACCACCGCCATTCGCGTGTGTACGGATGAAAAGAGGCCAGCTTGCAACCGCCAGCCACCAACCGCCCAGTAAGCCCAAGAAGATGTACCGCATTTGAAAAGCACCCACCCATCCGCACACGAACTGTGCGCGCCCACAAGCAAGGGCCAGTAAGGGGAACAAGTTCTCAGGGAAAACGAAAAACTTTATGACCCAGAACTTGTTGTCCTCTGTGTCGTTTGGCTTGTGTCCCCCTACAAACGGCTATGCGCGGTGCAGGCAATTTCGCACATGACCAGACCCACCCAACAGCACGGCCCGAGTGCACTGACATCCTTAGCGGCGGAAAAGTGGAGCGCACCACGAAATCCACTGCAGATGCACTGTCAGCATACGAGGGAGATGCACCGAATCAGGCAGCATTTCTGGGTTCTAGTTCTCAGAGACTTCAGAGGCTGCTTAGGCGGGGATTACCCGGGTTTTTTTTTGTTGCCATTGCCTCCAATTCGACGAATTATGCAGGCTCAGGGATCCGACATGCATGTTGTTGCTTCGAATTATGAGGGAAATCATCATCCTTGTACCCACTCAGGATCGAGGTACGGCGGGCTGAATGCAGGGATGGCCGGGTGGCGCTGACTCTGCGGTCTAGTGACCCCCTTTTGTGCCGGCGAAATAACAAAATCGTGTTGTGGTGGTGGCCTGAGTGCACTATGCTCGATTAATCCCGCCCATGGGTCAGGAGTTTGCCGGAAACGTATCCCTTTCTGTGCCCGCGCCAAGGATACGACCATGTAATGTCGTCTAGTTAGCATTTTAATGGACGAAATGGGTGGGGTCCGCCGATGATAATGCCGTTCGCTGGTGAGCACTCGGTGATAGTTCACCGTTGACCGATGGATCATGAGGTACCTGAGGTTCGGACGGGAGGGAGCTGATTCGGTTTGTCTGACCGAGTTATCCACCGGAATGGTTGGGAACTTTCAGCTGAACACAGACGGCGACGTTCGGTGGCATGGCGGAGCAGAGTGGGATGTTAGGACTAATGGACAGTGGATTGCGTGGAACTCAATTTTGGGTTTCATAATAAATTGGACGGAGGGATAGTGGTCGGATGGCGTCGTTTTTCACTTGAAATGGGGTTTACTAAGGGAATTTTAAGAGCTTAGGAATGAGTCCGAAATGACAGACAATGAACGACCATCTGTCTGGATTGTGGGATGAGGGATGATGCGGGAAGATGGATTGGCTAACGTTTACTCATGGCTAACTGGTGCTGGACGCTGGTCTGTTTAAATGAACGAGAGGATTAGACGCTGCGGATGCGATGTTATTAATTCGCCATTACGGAGTGTGTTACGGCATGTGTGCGTATGTATTTTTGGGCTCTGGGTCAGTGGTTTGAAATGCATGCGCTATTTAGAGCACAACCAAATTGGCAAGCTGTTAGGCTGCGTAGTGAGCACAAGGCATTGACACTGGAACCGCCACAAAAGGTACATCACAAGGTGGGGTCCTTTCACTCCCGAACTGTGATACTTGCTTCAGGTAAATGTGCAAATACCATGGGTGAGCTAATGTAGAGGCCCCTATCAGCTTAAACAAATGGGCGACACTTAGGGGCTTGAGCGACTGGATGGCGCTGTTCACATGAGTGCCCGCGCTTGGTTAGTGGGGTTCCCGGTTCGAATCAAAGTGAGAGCAGAGTTTATACGCTTTTATCTGGTTTTCTGGTTTTCAAAGCTGATCCATTGGACTCTGTTTATTAACGAATCTAGTCAGATCTTGTTATTGCATGCCAAAAAATGGAACAATTACCTCAATCAAATGTAACGTTGCAAACTATTCCAGTGCCTTCCCACAGCATTTGCTGTTCCCTAACCAATTGCTATCGGCCACACTGACCCACTGTCAAGTCCCAATTGAGAGACGCGAGCCAACCCGAATTTGGGCAAACGACCTGGAACATAGAAAGCAAAATGCACCTACGCTCTTGTACGTTAGAGCGACGCTTACGCAAGCTGCCACTCGCATCGCTCACCGAATCTCAGATCTACGGACAAATATGCAGCAGCAGCAGCAACACCTTGTCTTCGGATGTGTATCTTTGAATCGAACAAAAAATTCCGCGTCTTCTTTGTGCCACCACTCGCCCGGTAAATGTGGGCAAACGGTTCATCCGAGAAGTCTGTCGAAGCGTATTCCAACCGCGGTTTCTGGTCCATTGTTGAATGCAGCCGTAAGACAGCGACCATAACGAATGGAATAATTAATAATTTCCTCAACGACGATCCAGATTCGAATCTAAGACTTTTGCAACAACTAACCGACACCAGCCTGGTGGGACTTTCACTCTTCCCCACGAGCAGAGTACTCGGGCAAAGCCGCAGAGCCTCACGTGGATGATGGATTCGGGTTCGAAAAGAAAACAAGCTCCACCACCAGGCACGGCCGACTCATTGTCTTGCAAATGCATGTGGCGCTGTGAGGCGGACGGATTGTTTATTGGAGAACAGCAGCTCATTAGGAGAGCATCGCGTCGTGCCAAGTTGTCCGCCCCCCACCGCAAGCACACCATGCGACACGGTCAATTGACTCGTACGAGCACTCGTATTTTCAAGGAAGACGAAGTGCCTAAGCGCTCGGATTCATATCAGCTGCGGTGCGGTAAATTCTTCCCGTGGCATACCACTTTCGCTGGAAGCCAGGAAATTGCAGAAGCAACATGGTTCATCAACATACTGCCGTGACGCCATTCGTCGTGGCGCGCATACCGCACGTAACTCTCGCCGTCTGTCACCCAGTCACTTGTGGATTTATTGGAATGAAATGGAAGGGAACGCGAGAAGAGTCAGCCGGGGCCAGGCCGCCGATCCGACGACCTGTCCGATCCATAAGGGGCGCGAATTAATAATTCATAAGTGGACGTGCGATTTGGTTGTGATTGCACACCCGTTTTGGGAAATGCGCGCAGTTTGCGAGCGCACGCGGCCCGCTGTTTGCTTCTTTCACTCTGGACGGTGCATGTGGATCTGGATGGGTTAAGTGGATTAATTACGAGGGAGAGTGAGCTTTGCCGAGGACATATGCGGCGGTGATTCAAAACATCTCCTCATGGGTGAGAGATCGGTCCCAGTTTGGCTGACGTTCGTCCAAAAAGGCCTTGTTACCTTTTTTCGCACACGACCGCTGACACTTGCTGAGCTTGATAAATGTCACAAGCGTTTAAGGCAATGATTGTGACAGAGCAGATCATCGTGATTCCGGTGCGTGTCGTGTCTGGCTTGCCATCATTACCGTCCGTGACAGCTGAGCCGAAATCAACGGGGATGAGGTTGTGGCCACTCAAAGTTTGTTTCGAATGGTTTATTCAATTTTGAGGGATCTGTTGAATTGTTGACGGCAAACTGTGATTTATATCCAGCACTCATAGAAGACCGATTTGAGCCGCAAAGCTGTAAAAACAATCCAAACCAACAATGGAACGCCTCGTTGATTTTATTGTGCATACGAGTACAATAAGTCACTTCAACGCACAATTCGACGGTTTATTGGCATCATTTCGCACCCAATACACTTTAGTGCTTATGCCATTCATCAAGCAGTCGGAGAGTTGGCAGAGAGCGTTCGGCTGGAAATATGGCAATGGCAGGCAGCAAGTATCAATAAAAATCTAATATGCGTGTCCATTTGGCAAGGGACTCATTCCTAGCGTGGAGGGGCATTTACATATTTACATGGAAAAGGCCGGATGGCAGGGGCTTTGGCACAAATCGGTCCGAGTTGTTCAGAGTGCAGTGCTCATCCAGGAACGGGCTTCAGTTTTGTACTGCTTTACTTAGTAAGGCAAGGTAGGCAGGTAGTGGGCACATGTGTGCCCTTACGATCTTGCGACAGTGGCTCACTTAGGCTCACTTAGCTCTCTTTCTACCGTGAGATCTTCTTTTACTCCTGAAACCATCAAAACATATAAAAACATATAAATAAATGCATATCTGGAGGTATTTCGGTTCCACGCCGCTCCCATGTCGTCCACCTCAACGAAGCAGTGTTTACTAGGAACTGCTTCATTTTCTTTGCTAAGGCTGGGCATTCGCTGAGTAGATCTTCAACATATGTGTAGCTCCTTAAAAAATCGTTGTGGGGTAGGTATGCTCAGTCGCAATGCTTGCGTGCCTACAGTACAGGAGGCACACAAGTCCGATCAGGAGATGTTGATCTCTTTTTGCTCAGCATCGGCCACAGGGTCCATTTCAAAACCAAGCCATCGTGCCTTGGCCTTTCCCAGTGTCATGTCCAGTCTTCGTTTTTAATTTTTTTTTTCTTAGCTAAGCGACGTGAATGCATGAGGGATTGGTATAGATTCTCCCTCAGACCCATTTTTCGTTTCCTCGGGTGCCAGTGTTGCCGGGTACCCAGCATAGAGTCACCGTGTTCGCCAAGGACATCTTACGGATGCCTTGTCTGCCTAAACTGACCAGATCTGAGTTTCGATGTAGGTAATGAAACACCACTTTATTTAATAACCTGAAGAAGACCGCGTTGGCCTCTGTGAGAGAGGGAGAAAAAAGAAAGATGGGCGTCCCCAAGGCGTCAATTTATTTTACTTGCAACAAAACGGAAGGGTTCGGACTTCTTACCTTCTTTTAGCACATGACCGTTGGCACCTGCTAAGTTTGATAAATGTCACAAATGTTTAAGGCACGGCTTAAGGTGTAAAGACATTACATAAATTGTATACAGATGGATTCATTGATTGCTCCTGTATACGCACTCGCCTCTAAAGGCGTCAGTGTACAGAGAGATTTCTGCGCCACTTAAGGTCGGTTAGGTACCGTGACATTGTGCCAAACGACATTATGCCAAATTGGTACAATGACGCTTTTGAAAGTCTCCTTAGGCCGAATGTCAACAATGTTGCCTCCAAAAGTGTCATAAGGCCAAACTAGTTTGCGAGTTTGTGTCAAATTTGATACAGGGTCATAAGTCCACAATCGTTACAATCGGTTAAAAAGTTGTTACTAATTAAACCCTGGAGAAAAAATGGGTTATCCTCGTCACCATCATCTTCTCCTTCTGTTTGATGTCTTTGTTGTTGCCCATACATGCTCCCCAAGAAGTGCATGACGAGTGCGCTCTAAATTTTAATTACGAAGTAAGGAGCGTGTAAGAAAACGAAACATGTTAAATAAAAAATAAAATAACGGGCTTTTTGCCATTAAGACTGGCTCCTAAACATAACTCCTGAGCGCGGTGAATTATAGTTATGGTGGCGAATTTATCACCGAAATCATTTTGCGAATATTGTCTGACAAGTCGGAATCCCGGGCTCATTTGGTGGGTGACTCAGACCAAAAATTCCATTTGCATGTATCAGTGGCAACTAGTCAGCCCTTTGAAAACGTCCTTATCTCGTTACGCTCTAAGCGAAGCCTATCATTGCCCAGCAATGTCAAGGTTATGAGCAAATCATCGATATGTGGCAGCTTGAGTGTAAAAACGCATTAGTCATCCATCAGCTTTAGAAGCGCATTCCAACTTAAAGCGAAGAATCATGGGAAGAAACTACAGTGAAGCCTCCTAATTGGGACACTCAGTAACTGAGGCACGAATCGCACTATCATGCGTACGGTTTTTTCATATAAGTGAACTTGTGCTAGCGCACCTCTGAACTGGATGATGGGGCAACGATTTCGTTAGAATCACTTTTCGTTGTTAACCAGAAATGAAGTATGATAGAGATGTCCATCGACGAATTTCAGAGGCTTTGAAGTAAATGCCGTACTCTGATTGGTCAATTTGGACTTAGAAAACGATATAAAAAATAGCTGTCAAAAATCTTAAGGAGGAAGAGACGTAGAAGTTGGGCATCTCTATCATACTTCATTTCTGTTGTTAGCGTTATAAATGTCAAAGCTGATTGTGGGGATGTCAAAATGTACAATGGACATGCTATGATGCAAAGAATTTACCCGGAATGTCGCAGTTTGTTAAGTGGCTATAATAATACAAAATTAGTGTTTACATCATGTTATAGTATATTTATATCATAGATTAATTTAATAATTTATAATTGACATTTCACACTTCAAGAACATTTTATTGTTTATTATATTTTATAATTTTTATACATTTATCAATATTTCAGAGATATTCACGAATTTTGTTATCATGTCGGGGCACCGCCAAATTGGTTGGCATTTCCTTTGGAGGGCTCCATTTAGGAGGTTTCACTGTATGTATAATATTTTTGCAGCCATAGAGCCATAGAGGGCCAGGGCCTAGCTTCTCAGCGATCATTCGCTTTGTACATGGTATTGTTCTCTTGGCTGCGCAGGCTCAAGTGCATATGGGTGGACGCACCATCCCGCAACGCCATGGCCCAGTGGGTTAACAAAAAGGTCTGTCCACTGTGAACTTCTCAGTTTTATGTATAAGTACTCTTAGATAACCCGGGCTTAGGATTTCAAAGCCTTTTTTTTATTATATATAGTGTACAGTATACACATATTTACAAGCCCTCAAGGTCAACAAAATATCTATTCAAGTTGCGAGCGTATCTATTCAACAAATGTTTACAGGTCTTTATCCCAAGCTTCATTAAATAAATTCTTCATCTTTATGCACAATTCTATTGGATAGTTCTCGGCTATTTGAAATAAAAAAAAATATTACAAAAATCTTCACAGATGCCTTCGATAAATAGGCATCTGTAAGTAGGTGTTGAAAAAAACGTTGGATGAATATGTGCTCCATACTTTCAAGTTACAGCACGGACAAAATTAGCTGCAACTTCTTGCAACCTTCGTTGAAATTTGTTTCGCGGTATCGCAATTAAAAAACCCGTGTTATTTTTGGTCGTGTTACAAAAGTCACAACTTCTTAGCTAGTAATGATTGAAATGAATGCAAATAGGACTTTATTTTTAGAAAAAATATGTATATATTAAAAAACTAAAATTAAATCGATTCGGAGCTCTGAGATAGTCACTGAAGACCTAATTCAGCGGTTTGCTGTTATTTTTGAAGTAATAACATCGAATTAATCGAAAAAGTCTATTTAAAAAAATATGCAGAACACGCCCGGGACACTGCTCGAGAAATTTGCTAAAGCCTGAAACAGAACGAGAGTAGTGAGCTGAAGGATATTTGCAGGTAAAGGACATTCCCCTTATCACTTTGGCATTATGGCATTATTACTTGACACAGCGTCCTGTGACAATACCGATCGCAAATGTGTGATCTATTGGCGATCTATTTGACGCAAATTATCAGTCAGTTAATTTAAAATTATTTATCTTCTGAATTGCAATCTGAGGCTATGCAAGAAGTCACAAGTAGGAGAGGGTGCCTATTGCTACGTCGTCGCGACGTTTTGATATCTTCCATACAACTTCGTATGTTCTAGGACTGCCCGACAAGTGGCTAGAGACAGGCACCCGCCAACAGACTAATGTAGAACGGTTGTTTGATCTAAAGTGCTAGAGCCGGATTTTTTGGTTGGAGATATTTGGCTCTAATACAAATTCATGACTGGCTGATTGCCATTGGATACCATGAGCTGATTTTTAAATTTGGATATTATTCTTAAGAATAACCTTGAAGTCACTCTCCAACACTAGACGGGCGATCTTTCAATAGTCACTACAACTCTAAGCATTCGCGGATGGCGTGGGATTGGTCGGACTCAGCGAGTCATAATGGGCGTTTGGTAACATTGGTATCAATGCGTCTAAAATCGGACTGGCGGCCGCTTACACATTGGGAGGGATAACATCAAGGGTAGACAAGGACCTAGCCATGTTATGGATATGAACGAAATGTGATTCGGAAAGGAAGGATCTATGTGCCATATTGTATGACCCATACAGCTTGCGATGTGAGAGCGTGGATATCTCCGGGAATTGGCCGGTTAACCTCGGGTTACAGGCCGATGCCAGTAGGCCACACATGACCGCTTAACCAACGTAATCCGTATCATCACTTAAATTCATTTCGATCTCTGTGCCAGTGCCTTCGGCAATTTAATTTGCTGAAAGCGTGTCTTCCATGGCTATTTGAGTAATATTACATCCCGCACATAATGTCATAGGGGTTTCAAATGAAACGAAAACATTTAAAGTTGCCCTGTTAAGCAAATGCTTAACGCTGTACTGAAGTCTTAAAGAAATAATGAGAATTATTGGAATCTGAAATACTTTTTAACTTAAGGAAGGATTTTGTTTATAAAATAAATGTAATTTTTATAATACAAAAATTTTATAAAAAAAAATGTGTTTTTTCTTAAATATCGAAATCGGTCTGTTGTGACTAAGTACAAAATGGATGGATAAGAAAATGCAAACGAAGCCAAGTTTTTAAATTTGAAAAACCCACGAGACTTGCTGATTGTTCCTTTAATTTAATCACTTTTTTATAGTCAGTATGTAGTAATGATATTACAACAACTTTTTTTTTTTTTTGAAATGGTCAGCTTAAAGTTAAATTGGCTTAGAAATAAAATTGCGCCTGTACTCTAGTTCCATCGTTGTGATTACGCATTAAAGGACCAGGCTTGTAAATACGTCGTCCTTGTAGCATAGTTTGGTTAAGTGAAGTATTTCTAAATAAAAATAAATGTACAGAATTATTGTTTTTTTTTTTTTTCTTAAAAGAAAGAAAAACGATTTTTCGCTCTCTTACGCTGAATATTTCGTCGTAGACCAAGATAACTTGTACTCTCTTGCACTTCTGGTACCCTTGCTTTATCCTTTCTTTTCGCATGCTGTAAAAGTCGTCTGAACGAATTGAAGGATCGACTCGATAAAATCGACGAAGGGGCGACCGACTCCTTTGTTGAGCGTCATCGCTTCATTTACAAAACTAGATTTATTTATGTATTAACCCCTCGTTGCCCGAATTATTTTTTTCTCATTTTTAAAAAAACATTCAAAAGGTTTTTTTTTTAATTTAAGCCACTAAGACTCAAGAGGAAGTTATTCCTTTCGGTGGTTCCATTCTGAACAAAAGGTTAAGACATAACCTAACATACAACGCAAACGTCGCTCACAGCGTTGCAACCTGTCGCGGTCCGCGTTCAAGCTCTCAGCCTCTCATCCCTCACAGCGTAGCAGCAACCAGAAAAATCTTAAAATTCAAAAATTACAATTTTAATTCAGTAATAAAAGACACCGCATCGCTCCCATTCTCCCGTGCACATATCCGCTGATCCGCGCATGCACACCCACTCCTCACAGCCAGATCCTATGCAAATTCGATCTTAGCATGCACTCCCATTGCGCGCGGTCTACAAGTTGAAGCATCTTATCGTCCTGCGGCCTCAAGATGCCAGACATCCCTAGGGCATTTTCATTTTCCGAGAAATTACCCACAAAGTGACAGATTGCATTTGTTTCGAATACCAAATGCGGCGCGCAGGGCCATGGTATACATCCAGCGAGACACGATCGATTCGATCAAGCGCACTGATCCATGCGATCGGTGATGACACGATATCCAACTCCTTTCTATGGACTGGTTTCCTTGTCCCCCAACGCTCCCAAATGCTACGTCAACGCGCCCCTCCTTCCATATCTACGGCCATAAAATATTTCATTTTGTTACCTGCCCCAACGTCTCAGAGCATGGCTAGGTAGTAGTTAAAGCATGATTCATTGGAATATCAATTTTAAAATGATTTACCTGCGGATTTGTCCTTGCTCGCCGTTCTGCTGGATAGACGACCGTCGACGTTGTGTTGAGCGCTGGTTATCTTGTGACGATGAATTTGCATTTTTCCATCGACCATTGGATGGGTGGTGGTTCAAGATACTTTATTGCTTCTTGCATTCACCGGAGCTGTACGTAAATAGACAAGAGTAATGCCCCAGTGATGGCTAGGGCTGAGAATACCAATGAGAAAAGGAGAGAAGGACACACTGAATGGTGGATGCACATTGTTGACGGTGCTGTTTGATGTGGTAAACGTTAGGAATGTTCCACTACGTCACATCACATGAAGTTTTAAAATTCATTGAATCACGTGACAGCGAGGTAGTGGCTTGTTCCCACGTCCAATTTTCAAGCACGTCCTGTTATTGTAAACGAAGATCCATGTGTTGTGAGGTCTTGTATGGTGGATCCTGCAAATGAGATAAAAATAAAAATTGACTCTTCATTTAGTTTGGAGCTACGAATGGGCAGAGAAATTAGATATGGATCTTTGTCATAGGTTTCCGGTGATTTTAAATCCATGCATCCATGGGACCGTGCGAGAAAAACATTGCCTTTAAACTTGGACTTGGTGTCAGACGTGGTAAGACCCAACTTTCAACTACTTCTGATAACCCATATAGAGGCACTGGCTGACAGTACACGTACTTATTCTTCCTTTTTTCCCAAGCTAGGTCGCACAGGGGACTCAACCAATTGCGATACCTAGCTGGTACCATCCAGATACGCAAACCGAGTTGGTGGCAGTTCTTCTCCACTGTGAAGGCTCTTTCTCAGGGGCGCTTGTCAACCATTATATGTTGAGACTATATGAGAGCAAGCATCAGTTCAGTGCTGACAAGAAATCCATCATGGTGGCAGCGGCTGTACCCCAAGGATGTGGTTTGAGTCCGCTGGTATTGGATTTGTAACGGCTAAGCTTAAGGCGGGGGTCGAAGCTGTGATTTGCAAATGACGCTAGACACCCAGCATCGGTGCATCCCCACGATGTCGTAGTTCCTCCACGAGATTACCGTGGCCTGGACGTAGAAAAGGCCTTCGACACTGTCTGAATAAAGGTACTCATCTTCAAGCTGAATCAAATTGGGTTCCCCTTTCCCGTAATATAAATACATTTTCGCATTCCACAAGATTCTACGTTCAAGTTGAAGACAGCAAATCAAAGGAGCGGGGCACTACGGCGGGAGTTGGACACGGGTCGAAACTTGGACCGATGCTTTACAGCATTTACTCGGCTGACCAACCACGTCTGATCGATTCAGTGAACTGCTGTTAATTCGCTTTTGACAGTACATTGCTGCACAGCTCAATGTCCAGCTCAAAGTCGCTTCAAATGGCCACGCTGTGGGTTGAAATACAGAGCTACAAATCGGTACTCATGTGCTTAAGGAGACCATTCTGGGCGGATGCAGATCAGATCAGAGCCAAGTGTCAGAGCATCAAGATGAAGCTCCCCAGAGGTACAGAAATAAAAACAGGCAAAAATTTGAAGAATCTTGGTGTTAACTTCATGGAGCAGTTGAAGTTTAACTTTCATTTTTCATTCAAAGCTGGTCCTTAAGAAAGCCAACCTTGGCTTCCATCGCATCCATCCAAGTTCCACCACCACTCATAGCTGGTCCTTAAGAAAGCCAACCTTGGCTTCCAGCACATCTATCCTTTGATGTATGAGCAGCAAGGAATAAGGCCGAGGACAAAGCTGGTACATTGCAAGCACCTAGTGTGACCCATCTTCACATACGCCTCGCATACATTGTACACCATACCTACAACCAGAATGAAGAAGCCCTCACTTTCGCATGGGAAGTACTGCGGTCTCACCATCGACAGTGATCGGCAAAAGCACTACAGCAACAAGAAGCTTTACGACGAAGTAGACGTCATCCTCTTTCAATACTACATGCTGGCACTGCTCAGAAATCAGCTTCTAGACATCAGAAGCACGGTCCCCGGATAACGCATGGCGCTAAATCTGCCAAGCAATCAGAACTTCCCGGCGGCATCGAACATCGAGCTGCAGCAGAAAAGTCACCACCGAGAATCAAGGAAGTCGCCGACAGCCAATCCAGCTTGATCGACACTTCATCGACTAGTGGGAGTCAAATACATTATCGGCTTAGCACTCACTATTCACACATGATTGGCACGTTGATCCGGCAACAAACTGAAAATGAAACAGTTTCCGCGAATAGATAATAATCTCCTGCAAAGTGTCAACTGAATTGCTGAGTTTCTAGATCCGTCACCACAGCTTCTCTTGAAAACGTTATCGGATCTGGCCACCGTGCCACGTCCCTCCAACCTCGTGTGGATATCAAAGGCAAGAAGGTGTCCATATCTCAAAGCCCCATCAGTGGCGAGCAAACAATATCGGATATCATGAATTCCATCACGAATGTGCCGGCCGCAGAGCGAAAGACAATGAGCCACTCCTCGAAAACGTCATCCCACTTACACTGGCATTAAGTCCCTCAATGAGGGGTAATCTCCAGAATTACCTTCACTCCCGTTCACTTCGCATCGGTTCAATCCCGATGAAATTGCTTTGATTTATGCGTCAATCCGAGCCACAAGTATGTGTGCGAGCTGCACTATCTAAGTGGAGACTTATGATTCATGGGACGGCTTCAGAAAGTGTGCCCACGTTCGTCAATTGGATTCGGCTGTCTATTTTTCCTTTTTCGTCATCACTCTGCCCTGTGGAAGAGAATATCAATGGGAAATCGTGTGCTTGGGGTAGACGTGAACATTTCTGCTGGAATTCAAGAGCTCTAGCCGACCGCGAGGTCTGTTGGCAGAGGTTGGCGAGCCACATTAGCAGGGCGTTGCATCGCATCGATTTCAAGCGATGAGCATGAAGGTTACCTACACACTCTAGGCCCTCGGTGGCGGTGCTGGGGCCAGATAGAATTTAAATTCGGAATACTCCCCCCTAGAAAGTGGCACTTTCCGTGAGGATTTTCGTTTATTATTCGTCGAGTGGATACACGCTCAATGTGAGGATATTTGAATTTCAGAATGACGGAGGATTTTGGATGAGCTGATTTGCACAAGCCACGGGATACATCGGAAGCTCATTTATTTTATGCAAAGCAGTGAGGCATGGCTCAGAAAGGGGATGCGACGAAGGGGGGGAAGGTTGAGAATTTCCGTCTCTGTTGGGAGTTATTGGGGCGAGTTTAATTTATAGAGTTGTTTTTTTTTTTACATTGACGTGACATTTTTGGTTATTGTACGTTTACACAGAAGATAAATCAAAAAGAAAAAATATCAGTAAAAAATTCACTGACACTGACACTACCTGTCATTTGAAATGTTGCAGTTGCAGTGGGAACGCAAAATTATAACAATTTGGGGGGCGCTACAGCCCGTAGAGGGCCAGGGCCTAGCTTCTCAGCAACTACTCGCGTTGGGCGTGCTGTTGATCTCTCACGAGTGGAAGAGACCTGAGACAGTTTTATGCATTGTCAGTGACTCGAAGGAGGTGGATCCGTGAAAATCATTTTCGGTCGTACCAGCCGGGAATCGAACTCAGGCAGGAAGTTTCAGTTGCGTAGGGATCGACGCACATACTCACAACGCCACGGCCGTCACACAAATTTGGATTAAGATTCTCGATTTTACTAGATTATTACTCAAGCACCTCCATACTCTAAAACGGAGAGTCCGCGGATTCTTCTTGCCTTTCTACATAGCATATACAGTCCTGTGTGCGAGGAAGTTGAATGGAGGACAAGACAACCGCGAAGTCTATGAGCTGCGATAAGATGTAGATGCAGTCGGGGATATTTTCTTGACACTTTCAAAAACTCTTCACGGACAATGAATAATAAAGTGAAGTGAGATTCAAAAAATCGCTAACCAGGCCCGCGATGTAGTACCTAACGGCAGTTCCGCGGGGAGTGTGGTAGAAGAGTGCTGGGTGTGGTTTAATAGAATAATACCTCGCTGTTAGCACGGGCTATCAGTATGCACGTGTTACTGCTGTTAGCTCGGGTTGCCAGTATCTTGAAGAAGATTCCACATCCATTGGCGCAAACCATAAAAATAGAAAAAAAAAAAATAAATAAACAAAAAAGTGGGTGATAGGGGATCAAGAAATCCCAAATCCAGTCTGTGAAGTAGTCCTCCTGAAGAGCAACAAAGCCGCGGGCTCAGATGGCTTACCATCGGAGCTCTTTAAGGCCGGTGGCGATGTTCTGGTAGGGAGCATACACCGGATCATCTGTGGAATTTTTGAAGAGGAAAGCATGCCCGATGACTGGAATATCTGCTCCATAAGCCCCATCCACAAAAAAGGCGATCCTACTTCTTGCAACAACTATAGAGGTATATCCAAGCTCAACGTCGCCTACAAGATACTGCCCAGCGTACTGTGAGAAAGTCTAAAGCCGTTTAATCGGCACTTACTAGTGCGGCTTCCGGCCCGGCAAATCCACTATGGACCAAATATTCACACTAAAGCAAATCCTGGAGAAGATCATCTCTTCATCGAATTTAAAGCCGCATACGACAGGATTCATCGCAAGGAGCTATTCGATGCGATGTGCCGATTTCGTGATCCCGGGAAAGCTGATCCGGTTGTGTGCACGCGATGCACTGTGCACTTCGGCTCAAGGATTTCCGAGCCGTTTGAAATCTGCACCGGATTTCGGCAAGGAGATGCGCTGTTGTGTGATTTCATCAATCTGGTACAGGTCTGGTACTACAGCGGGCAGCTTTAAACACGGAAGGCACTGTCTTCTACAAGTCGATCCACCTGTCGGGGTACGACATCGACATCGTCGTGCCGTAGTAAAGGCTTTTACTGTGATTGAAGAACACGCGAAACGAACTGGTCTTAAGGTCAATTAGGACAAGCCCAAATACTTGATGTCGACTAACAAACGTTCCCTCACACACCACCTTGGACAAAACATCACGACCGACAGCTACAGTTTCGAGGTAGTAAAGGAGTTTGTCTATCTCAGGGCAAACGTGAATTCCACAAACGACATCACGGTCGTACTTCGGTTTGTAGAAAGAACTGAGCTCAAAACTTCTGACTCGAAGGACCAAAATCATGCTCTACAAAACTCACATTTTACAAGTCCTGCTCTATGGAGCCGAAAGCTGGACGCTAAGCAAAACTGCGGAGCTCATTCTTGGTACCTTCGGAAGAGAATTTTCTGAGTCGGATATATGGTCCCGTCTGCAAGGAAAGTGGATGGATTAGAAGACAGAACCGCGAACTCTAAGAGCTGTACCAGGATGTGGATGTAGTCCGGAAGGCAAAAATCCGTCGACTGCACTGGCTCGGCCACATCGAGCTAACGGACACCAACCCTCCAGCTAAGAGGGTCTTCGAATCCGAGCCTCCTGGTTTGAGAAGGAGAGGAAGACCGAATCTCCGGTACAAAGACCAAGTAATCGCGGATGCAAAACAGCTTGGTCTTGATGACTGAAAGCAGCGTGCCCAGATACAAAAAAAAAAAGATGGTGCATTTGGCAAGCTGTCCAACACACCTTGTCTCCCTTACACCATGCGCCCGAACAAGGCTGGGAAATTATGGATCTTTTTTTTTCAAAATTGTCTTTAGCGCCGAATCTCATTTCTAAGGCTATGTTTAACAAAACTCCGGAATTTCGTCCGATGACAACAAAATATGCACTGCTACCTCCAGGGCATTGATCCGCATTTTTCAAAGACGCCCGTGAGTACAATGTTATCATCCCATGGGGCCCACAAACTTTCAATGCACAAAATCATGTGGTTCCAGCAGGACGGCCCTGCATGCGGCACATGCAGGCGAATCGACGAAATTAATCTGGAAGACAAAATTACGCGTGTTTTTAGCGAGCCACCAGCCAAGGTTCTCGAAAATGGTGGTCATAATTGAACTCTACATTTGGGCCACTTTAAGGTAGCCGGTCCTTTGGAAGACCAAGAAACTACAGCAAAAGTACAATTGACCAGTTTTGGATTCTAAGTGCTCCAGTGAAGTGCTAGAAACTTCCGACAAAAAAAAAAGTAGCCGCTAACTGTAAAGTAGTTGTCAAGCAATGATTTGTACGCTGAAGGAAAGATTTTATGCTCATTTGCACAGATCTCCAAGGAAACAGAACGAGCGACAGAACGCAACCCTGCCCTACTCCACTGTGGACAGTAGGAACCAGATTATCCGGATTACCCCTCTAGCGTAGAGCAAAGCAGACACTGTCGAATGGGGTTTCAAAATTAGGAGAACAGCAGGTGAAGCGTTGATATTCAACACAATGTTTGATAATTATTCGAAATGGGTTTATATGGTCGACGGAGTTACATATATCATGTGCTGATGCGTTGTTTAATTTGTTGTGGAATTATTTCCCTATTACCATTGCTTCAGCTGGTCCGAACATCTTCTTCTTCCACTCCTCAGGAAACTCGTGAGCTGCCCAGACTCGCTCTCTGTAAGTGGAAGCAATAGAGACGCTGGAGTACTGTAAAATTCAGCCGCTTCAGGAGTTATCTCATATCTAGTGGCTGATGTGGTGCATACTTCTTGTATCGCATGTTCAGTCTGATTCAGCTGTACTAAGCCTACGACAGCAGTTAAAGCATTGGTTAGTGTCCGCTCAGTCTCTTCTTAAGAATTCATTAAAGAAGAATCTCATCGGCGTTCCCTTAAACGCTTCAAAATTAACTATTCCGACAAAAGGCCGTAAAACAAAAATGCGAAATACACGAATGAATACCATTAAAAGTCGGGAATAGCTTTAGGGTTTTGCGCGCCCTGTCCATCAATAATTCCTCGATCCCACCTGAAAATGTCACAATTCACCCCATCCTCACACCGACCGAGTCGACGAATCCACTGACGCAGGTCATAAATAATGCCAGACACACGAAGGAAGTGCAAAGAGATGAAATACACGAGCAAACACGATTCACCGTCGTTGTCGTTCAGGCTCTGAAGAAGAAAAAAATCCTATTTACTGGAGCGACAAGGAGTCGAGAAATAAAATTTTGCGCAGGAAATTCAAATCGAATTTGGCACCGAGTCTCGCTCCTCCAAAAAGCCAAGGAAGCTGTCCAGACACTCTAAATTGCGCAGCTTTGCACAAATGGTGCGGGATATTGTGAAAAATTTGATTTCATTAGACACGATAATCTGATTTTGATTCAATTTAATGCCGCGACAATCTTATATTTTGCACGAGTTCGGCCGGTCGATTTCTTGTCAGTGGGAGACGGCAAATTTATGCAGAATGTAACGCAATTTTAGCCTAAGACTGGGAGGAGGCATTTTTATTTAATGGCTGGGGTCCATGTGAATGCACTCAATGCACACGGAGGGGTGTTCAAAAAGCAACAATCCACAAGGGAATTCGTGAGAAACTGGCAGGATCTAGACGTACGACAAGTAGCACCCAAGAGCGAATTATGGTGGATGGCAGAAAATAATGTCTCTGTCTATTCATGCACCCATGTTAGCGGCAATAATTAAGCAACCATCATCATTGTGCCATTTCTCCAGGGAGCTTCTCTAACTCCAGGAGATTACGGGGGTTCATATACGTGTTCGATGGATGAAATCTGGTTGACCTTATGCAGGAGAGGCATTTCGGAAATACTCACCGCAGGAGAGGAAGGAGAGGCCTTCCAGCCTTCCACAAGGGCTTGGTAGGAAGAAGGAAAGCATGCCCTACAAGTGGAGTCTCAGTATCGTTTGCCCGATCCTCAAAAAAGGAGAACCCTTCAACCAACTACCGAGGAATTGGTCTTCTAAACATCGCCAAGAAGATCTTTCCTAGTTTTTTGTGCGAGCGCCAGAAACCATTCGTGAATAATAGGTTATGTGGTTTCAGGCTGAGTAAGTTCACCATCGACCAAGTTTTCGCACCACAAAAGGTCTGTAGACAAGGCGACGCGCTATCATGCGACTTCTTTAATATCATTCTCGAGAAGATCGTGCAAAAATGAAGAGACACGATCTTCCAAAAGTCTTTGCTGGCGTTCCAATGCCAGCAAACGAAGCGGCTAAAGTGGGTCTGGCGGTAAACGAGGGCACAACAAAGTATATGCTGTTATCAAGAAGGGACGCAAAACATCGACGACTCTGCCAGAACGTCACCGTCACCGTAACTTCGAGGTAGTGAAGGGCTTCGTCTATCTCGGCTCCGCTGGAAACAGTACAAACAACATCAGTAGCGAAATCAGACGTTGTTGTTGTTGGCTTGTTTCTATGGACTCAAGAGGCAATTGAGTAATAGACCCATCTGCCGAAGGACCTAGCTGACTTTATTACGGCGCCGAGGCATGGACTATATCCAAGGCGGATGAAAATGCTCTTGGTGTTTCCGAGAGAAAAGTTCTGCTGGCGATCTTTGGTCATGCCTGCGTTGATGGCATTTGGAGAAGAGGGTTCAACCACGAATAGCGACATGAGTCTAGCCAGGCGTCTACGGATCCCACGCCTAAGATGGCTAGCCCATGTCGAGCGTATGGACAGCCTAGCTCCGGTCCGAAGAATCATTCACTCTAAACCTGTGGGACAACGCAAGAGACGACGCCCATGTACAAGGTGGCACCCGCAAGTACGGGGATCGCAGTCGGTATGGTGTGCGAAACTGGAGACAGCTGGCAAGAGATCGAGCCGCCTGGAGAGGCATGTTAAGTGAGGCCCAGATCCACCCAGGACTGTAGCGCCCTAAGAAGAAGAAGACACACAACAGCAGGAGGACATTAAGATCCATGACTTTTGGGTCCAAAGTGGAGTTTGTCAAGGGTACATACTGTTTCTGGTGGTCATCAGTAATGTAGTCCGTGTAGCGGTGACGGAAGAAAATTACGGAACTCGATGGACTATGACATCTTGCCTTCATTCACATCTGATATTGGACCTCCACTTGATGGCCCGCCATATAGAAGTTGAAGCAAACAAAGTGGAACTCAATAGTGGAGCTAATACTCGAACAATCGATGAACATTTCCGGAGAGACAGTCGGGGAAGTTGGAAGCGTTCTATTTTTAGGAACTGTTGTCTCGGTTAACCGCGGTGGCTGTGAACTGGACGTGTTCAACAGAATCGGGAGGGCTAAAGCTGCGTTTGGAATGCTATCCACGATCAGCTTGAGAACCGGGGAACGAGTGCTCGGCTCCAAGGTGGAATCGGTGCAGCTGTATGGTTGCAATACCTGGAAAGTGGAGGTCTCGAGGTCATTCGGAATGAGATGGAGAGAGCTCAAAAGCGTTGCCGAACTCCGAACGATATGACGTGCTGGTGTGAAAGCGACCGATATGACTGAAAAACCTTAACGACACAATCGTAGACCTAGCAAACGGAGGGTGGTGCTCTTTAACTGGTGCACCTTTGAGACCACTTGATGGGTGGATGCTTTTAACCAATGTTGAGCAATTCAACACATAACTGGAGCACTCACTGAAAATAGAACTCACCAACGACTACGAATGTAGAGGCTGCAGTGACTAATAGAAAGGAAGGTCACCCCTCACTACCTCTGTGCCAGCCTCTGTTGTTTGAAACATAGAGCACCGGAAGACTGGTGTTTTCAAGGCAGGGCACACAAAATCGACGTGAAAATTAACGCTTATGGCTTGAAAGTAGACAAAGACCTCGGCCTCCCTCTAGTCTTAAGAGGAGACAATTGAGGAGCAGGTAAAGCCTTGTTCAGTTGAACTACATCAGACAAGTTTTATTCAAAGAAAGGTCAAAAACGAGACTGAATTTAGAGAGGATACTGAGTGGGAATCTTGATTGTGATGCAGTGACACGTCGGATTTGATTTTGAAGTGTGAACAACGTCCCTTTACAGAGGTTTGCAGTGACAGAGAAGTTGGGCATACGCATGGCTAAACAATCATAGAAGCTAAAATACCGCTATCCACTTCGAAAAACGACATCCGACGCAGTCAAAAGCAACACCACGAGAGACGCTTTCCGTGGCTTGCCATCCGCAGTAATCGCCAGTTGTTTCAATTAAAAATCAAACAATTTAATTACGTGCTTAAATTTGTTGAATATCCGATCGTGCTTCGCAAAACCACACAATTTTGTGCGCCATTCAACAACCGGATCTGCAGCGCAGCCAAGACTGCTGCTGATTTCTGTTGGATTTTCAATGATTTTTGTGCATTTTCTTTTTGTTTTCCTATTCGACGGCGCATTTAAAGAATTACCCGCTCTCGATATGGTCGTCGGTGCCCATTAATAATCGTCAAGTGCCCGCAGACACTTGGTGCGAGCTGGCATCCACTAAAAACGAAATCTCCGCCAGTAGGCTAGGCCAAACAAACGCATATACAGTCATCGTGCCGGCGGCTGGCTGCTGGCTTAGTCGCGGAAAGGTGAAGCCATCTTCATCTGGGCAAACGTTCGCGGCCAGCTGCCACTGGTGGTGGTGAGTTGTGATTGTGATACGAGCTAACCAATCCAATTGAGCACGCACGTCGGTGGACGTTGCATCATTGGGGGCTGCCCGTCAGTTGTCCGTTGCCAATGCTGGCCAGGGGAGTTATGTCAATGCGTGTAGTGGACCAAAATCGTCGCAGAGATTCTTTTGAAATGCACTCTGCAGATGCAGATACAAAGCTGAGAGCCGATGAAGAAGAAAAAAAAAAGGAAAAAGATTTAAGCCACCATTTGTGTATGCGGTTGCGTTCAGCAGCGAGTGTCTTGGGAAGACTTTTTTTTTGCTTTTGGTTTTCATAACGAAACGCACTTCGGTCGGCCACGGAGAATGTGTGCGGCATTTTAATTACGTTTTCTTTGACGTAGTCGCCGAAGGAAAAGTGCAAATCGATTGAGAAGGAATGCGCTGTGTGCGGGCCATAAACGACTTAAACGACTCCTCTTGAAGGATGGTGGATTGATTACTGGCAAGAACATGAATGCGCCGTGCAGTGGAAATCATTGTGGTTCCTCTAGAACCGAAAGAATTCGGAAAACTAAGCTGTGGCCTAAAAGTTCCTCAATTAAGGGACAAAAGAGGGCCTATAAGCAAAAGGATTTACTCTCATCGTTGAAGCAGTTTTCAAGGGATATCCTTACGATGATGGACGAACAAGGGCAGATGGCATCACAGGGAAATTGGTTTGGGATTGAATTCTCAAAGGCGTGAGTGTAGTGCAGCTAAATGTAAATTGCGACTGATTATTAAGACCCAACATCTAACTCAGAAAAACTGACAAGAGAGCTCCGACCACAATTTCCGAGAAAAAAAGGTGCATCAACTCAAAGAAGAACTTCGTATTTTAACAAAATTTAATCCGATTATTTTGTGTAATTTTCCGTGAGCCTAACTTTTACGCCACCATCCCTTGATGTCCAGGAAAGACATGCCACAGAACAGGAAGCTCACAAAGCAACGGTGGATCGAACTACGACAACCGAAGACACACTGCATTTCTAAAGGCTGTTAAAATGTGATGGGGGCCCATATATCGCTGTTAAACACTTGTCCCAATTAATTTGAACGATAATAGACGAGATTTGGGTCAATTCGATTTTGTAAAAAAGTCCATGACTCAAGCATTGAGGGAGGTCTTGGAAATCGCCGGCCTTGCTTTCCGTGAGCGCTGCTGGACGCGGCTTCTTCATTGGGATGGGACTAAACCGGGCAGAAGACAATCGAACATGAAAAATCAACTCGATCAAGATACGCGGACCAAACTCGCTCGCACCATGTTCTTAATGCATGCTTGTACTTAGGTGGAGACATGTCAATAAAGCCAAGGAAAGGATGTAGAACTCAGTCATTGGAAGTTGAATATAAACCAGGCCTGAGTGGACGGGACTCTAGACTTTCTCTAGAAGACGAAAGAAGAAAGATTTTCACCTGAACGAACAAAGCTCAAAGGAACTCCTAGAGCAAAAATGCAAACAAGTCACAAATTAAAATTGATTCAGAAAAAGACACAAACCCAAATCCCTTTCCCACTCACTGTAAAAATGTTTTCAAAATTTACTAAAAAAAGGCTAACAACTTACGATCTTCAAACTGCCACCACGGTCTCCTCGAAATTCTCCTCAAATTCCATAGCAAGCACTTGAACATAGCTTTCAACTTACATCATTTTGTTCAAAAAAAATTAAGCCTCACAACTTCACTTTAACCGCGTCACTACGAATTGAATTTGCAATTGCGCGAACCGATTGCACTCGACGAACGTTCGAATCCCTACTGAATCTCGAAGCGAGGTTCTTTGGAAAATTTCGCGCTCCCAAAGCAGCGCAGCAGTAACAGAATTCAGCATTTTGCTGATGCGGTGTTTAAGTGACACTTGCACTTGTAGATGTACCGATAATTGTTTTTTGTTTCAGTGTCTTTTTTTTTTGTTTTGTGTGAAATACCAGTTGAAGTGTATGTTGATCAGTTTTGAGGACAAGCTGAAGCGTCAGCCAAGGGACTTGAAAAAATTTGACACTCAACGAAATCGCTCAAGTTACCATTATATAAACAAATTTTCTCACTAGAAGCTAAGGAGAGCCGAGGAAGTGAACAATGACAGGAAGGCAGTGGGGGTCTGTGGGTTTTCATTTAATTTAACGGACCGGTGTATTGAGTGTTCTTGAAAAGGTAAATCGTGGATCGGAGCGACGACGTTGAGGACAGGCTATGTGAACCAGCTAGCCCGACAGAGAAAATGTTCATAGGGTGAGCTGGGACGAATTTGGCCTTAGAAGCGTTGCAGTGAACCAGAAATTGATGCTAATTTGCATATAAGCCATTGTAGTCCGATGGAGCGATGACTGTGATGTAAAACTGGAATCTGGGACTTGTCTTGAGATGCACGTCGGTAGTCATTTGAGGTTGACTCTGGAAATTAAGTTTTTGATAAACAATCAGTAAGTTAGGGTTGTGAAACTTCGGACTTGAGGTCATGCATCACTTTAAGAAGTTAAGGGTGATTTTTTAAAAGCTATAGGAAAGTTTTTCAAAAAAAGAAAACACTTAAAATTCAGAAAAATGCATGAAATCTTTATTTGAATCGAGAGTACGGTCCATAAAATTGAATGTTTGAAGATTATTTCATGCAAATGTTGACCTTGACTGCGCCTCAAATGGTCCATCCGCTTAGTCCAATTTGGCATACTCTTTCCAACATTTCGGCCGGTATCTCACGAATAAATGCTTGAATGTTGCCTTCAAATGCGTCAATTGAATCGGGCTTGTCTGTATAGACATGAGCTTCAACATAGCCCCACAAAAAATAGTCTAAAGGCGTTAAATCGCACGATCTAGGCGGCCAATTGACCGGTCCCGAACGTGAAATAAATTGTTCACCGAGCTCCGGTCTCAATAAGTCCATTGTTGCGCGTGCTGTGTGGCATGTGGCGCCGTCTTGTTGAAACCACATGCCATGCAAGTCAAAAAAGTTGGGTATCATCTCACGGTAGCGCTCACCATTCACAGTTACGTTACTATCCGCATCATCTTTGAAGAAGTACGGTCCAATGATGCAACCAGCCCATAAACCGCACCAAACTGTGACTTTTTCTGGATGCATTGGTAGCTCTTGCAATGCTTCTGGCTGATATTCACTCCAAAATCGACAATTCTGCTTAAATACGTACCCATTGAGCCAAAAATGAGCTTCGGAGCTTTTCGGTAAAAAGCTCGCGTTGAACTTTCTTAACAGAGCACGCATTTTGATAATAAAATCCAATAATTTGCAAGCGTTGTCCGTTTGTAAGACGATTCACGGTTAAATTATAGACCAAACTGAAGATGTTTGCCAGTGAAACAAAACACGAAACGTGCGTCAGCTGTTTAAACCAGTGTTGCCAAAAAGATAATAGCTAAAAAATCACCTTTACTTCTAGAACTTCTACTACTACATGAACAACCTCTTGTCGTACGAAATTTCTATTATCAGGCGGGGGCTATCATTTTCGAGGTAGTAAAGGAGCTTGTCTACCTCGGACGTGAATGCCACAAACGATCTTAGTGGAAATCCAAGGTAGGATCGCCCTTGTCAACCTGTGCTAGTTCGGTTTTTCGTAACAACTGGGCTCGAAACTCCTGACTGGAAGGTCCAAGGTCATGCTTTACCAAACTCGGCAAGCTGGGCGATAAGTAAAACAGCGGAAATGATTCTGTGTCGGATGTATGGTCCTGGCTGCGAGGAGGACGAAAGGAGGAGATGAAGAAAACTCGAACTCTACCAGCTGTACCAGGAAGTATGTACATAAAAATCAGTCGACTCCACTCTGCAGGCCACATGGAGAGCATGGACACCAGCACTCTGTCTAGACGCTGCTTTCTGTACACTGTCACCATACAGCGTTACAAGAGCGTGATGCGTGCTTCGTTGTAATGCTTCTTGTTGCTGGAATGCTTTCGACGGTCCCTGACGAAGGTGAGACCGGTACATATTTCAAAAATTGCGAGCATGGTGGCTTTAGATATGGTGTATAAAGTAGCAGCACTGTCCTCGGACTTAATACATTTAGCTTATGTCTCATCGAAGGATAAACGCGCTACGAGCCAACGTTGGCTGGTTAAGCATATGAGTACCTACGTACATTTCATTTGGTGTAGAAACCCAATTTGTTCGCTGATGGTTCGATGGGGTAACATTGAATTGATATTGGACTGGCATACGTAGAAATCATATACACCGAGATATTCATGTCTCCAGTGTGCCGTGTTAATGTTGTAGGGTATCGGTCCAAGTTTCGAACCGTGTGCAAATGCCCACCTTGGTGCTCCCCTTAGTTGGCTTGCTGCATTCAACTGAAACGTAAGCACGATAGTTGTGGTAACGTGGCACGAAAGTCGCAAGCATGATCACTTCCAAGGCATGTCTAGAATCCGCTTCCATTAGGCAGGCGACTGATGACATCCATAAACTCGCGGCTTGTCACAGCAAGTATGGTCAGTCTGGTCAGTCTGTGGACCTCCCGGGTCCAAAACCCTGAGCGGTAGAAACATACAAACTAATGCAAGCCCACAGCGTCACCAACGCAAGAATAATGCGATTTGAAATCGTCTATCCCGCACTCCTTTGCAATACAGCAGCTCCAACACATTCAACTCACACAAATAGGATGCATGGTAATGTTCCTCAAATGCCCGCAGCGTTCCCTTTTAATTTTGTTTAGTTTGCTTCTAACCCAAGTTTGTGGAGTTTTTCAGAAAATTCTTTTGCAAGATGAGATTCTAGGCCAAAGGCACGTTTTGTCGTCGCAAGTGTGGGAAATAAGTTCAACGCAACGTTGCCTACTGAATTTTTGCCGGTCTCGAGAGGAAGTGTATCAAATTAATTGGGCATACGTTTGTGAAAACGTCAGTACATTTGGAAAGGTGCGAACGAAGTGTGTTTTGTTTTTATACGTTTGCGCTTTACGTTGCGCCTGTATGAGCTTACCGCAGTTGTTAGACAGTGTACGAGTGGAGCACTTATCTCGTATGAGGATCGTTAAACATTTTATTGAAGAACGCCAAATGTGTTTCTACAGTGAATGCGATCCAATGTCCGTGGTGTCATGATACACGAATGAATTCAAAACGAATATCGAAGGGTTTTGAATTTCATGGAGAAGTGACTGAAGTACGCGGGGAAGCAGCAGGAGGAGGTATGCTTGAACACAAAGCGAATGACATCATAATATGTGGGAGCGGGATCAGACAGATTGAAACTCACTCTAGACTGGTTTCGATGACTATAAACTGAAGTAGTCTCAAATTTGGTTCGGTTGCTTAGTAGCTGTTTGAACATCTTTGATCTAGATTGTGGAGAACTATCTAGTCGATGTGAATATGAAATGAAGCAATTTTATATACAGTTTTTTTAATGTGGGCCGCAGCTTGGCTTTCGTATTCAATCAGTGGGAGAGTCTGGCCAACTCCTTATCACTGCAGCTAGGCAGCTAGGCTAGATTTTTTCGCCCGAGATTACTCCTGACAGTGACCATGCTCACATTGATGCACTCACACCAAGACTGCTGCGAATTAGTGCAACAGCATAAGCCTAGGATGATTTGCAAAGAGGAGAATTTGTCGCATGTGAAGTTTTTATCTTCATATCTTCAAAACCACGATGAACGGTAGCGAACGGTCTCGCTCATAGCGAACACCTCAATTCAAATAAATATACGTATTCATTCAACAGCTAAGTTGCACACTTATGCAGCAGATTTACTTTCTTGACTAACACGCGTCCACTAATCTAGAGAGGTCCTGCTATTACCGCAAATAAGAGCGGGATAAATTCATCGTGCTATGCCTAGAGGTGAAGTCCTTTAAAGACTGCGCACAGTGGTCCCGTTGTATGGGAGATTTGGAAAAAAATCTGTAACTTTTGATCCCGTGGACTTTGAAATTTGAAATATAGTACAATTCGCACGAGATCTTAACATGTTTCAAAAATGGTTGCTGTAGCTCAACGGGTAAGGGGTATTTTTTTGTTTTGTATAAATTCATAAAATAACTATTTATTAATATCAATGGCTCTAAATCGGGATTCAAAACAAAGCTGTAATCACTGTTTATATTATTAAATTAAATTGGGCAAGTATTGGTAACATGCATTCTATTTAAAATTAAAGAACCTAAGCAATTTAGTATAATAAGGCCTGCGCTTCATTACTAAGTGGAAAGGAATCTTTTCTGTTTCCTCTGACAATGACATTATTTATGCTTCGTGAAACACCGGGGGGATATAAATTTGTGCCAATTGCATTTTATCCGATGCGCCACCTTAAAGCGTTCATTAAAATGTGGCAAAAGCCTTTGTTTCACTTCTAGAAGTCGTAATTATAACAATTTTATGAAAGTATTCCAATTCACACTTCCTAGTCCTCTTAAAGTCCATTTGCACAATACACGCATTACAAGGAAAATCTATTGAAAATGCCGAAAAAAGCACAACATTGCTCCACTTAAACGCCTCGTTCTCCCAAAGTGCAAAACAGGGCAATTTTTGCACCATCGATAGAGAATATTTTAAGCGTTCAGAAAAAGTCTAGTTTACCGCTGGAGCCTCTTGGAGCACTTTTGTTACAGCCCATCAAACATTGAAATGGCCCCCCAAATGGTGGCTTTACTTAAGAGAACCGTCTACAAAATTGGTGCGAAAAAACGGTTGACGAAGTTTGAAGGCGAAATGAATACCCTTTGAAAAAATATTACCTTAGGTTCCAAGCTACATAATTTTAGGAAATTTTCAAAGTTCCAACTTTGAGCTAACAGTACAGCCAAACGGATCATCCAGAGTCAACAAAATAATGGCTTTCTAGGTTCTCATATTTGTAGAATCGAAAAACATATTCCATTTGGAAGAGAAAAATTTGACAGCTCGGGTATTTATTTTCGCTGCGAGACCACTGTTCTGGGGTGAATGGCAGTAGGGCTTATATGCAAACGAGCAAAATTATTAATTTCATCTTGGATTGATGCAAGATATCTATTGATGTCGTCGTTTCGTGTGTACCACATCGGTACATTTATATGAATTGCTAGTAGAAAAGCCTGTCATGGGACAGGAAGAACATTATGCTTCGCTGTCATAATGTATTCTTTGTTTCCACGACAAATTGCATTATATTCTTTGCAAATAGAATACTTCAGAAAAAGGAATATGAACAGTGAAAGTTTTTTCTTATATAATATATAGCATAGGTGCCGCAACAACCCGTATAAAGCCAAGCCCTAGCTTCTCAGCAACCACTCGTGTTGTGAGTGCTGTGAGTTGAAGGGACCTACAGTTTTATGCCGACTGCGAACAGTCAATTTGAGAAGCTTTTTCTCTCTTTGTGACGCGAAAAAGATGGGGCCGTGAATTGTAATTTGTCGGGAAACGCACCTGGGCCGCGTAGGCTTAAGTGAGTTGGGGTCGACGCACCAACTTACAGCGCATCGGCTGCCATACAAAACAAATCAAAATATAATGGTATTGCGTACAAACAAAAGTAATAGATTTAAACACAGAACCTGCAAAAATCGTGAGCGACGCACGCCAACAGTTTTTTTTTTTTTATTCACATTCAACATATTCACTTTATTATAGTACGATTCAAAATACATAAATACTAAAAAATATATTATACTCATCCATACTTAGTTAGGTAGATAGGGGAGGGGGTGCTGGCTGCTAGGGCATTCACCAGCACACTTAGACCATGTTGGTCCATGTTGATACCCACAGTCAGACTACTACCACTAATTGACCACGCCAGTGATAGTGCCGTTAATTTGATCCCAACCGAAAATATTGTATGGACCAGATTTGAAAACCAGATGAATACGTATTAACTTTGATTTCACTGGGAATTGAAGAGAGGACCCCACAAATCAAGGACAGGCACTTAACCAGCCGCTTACTTATTCACGCTTTCATGCATACAATGTATATGAACAACCTTATCTTCATTGAGCTCAATTCGCCAAGTGATCGTATATTCGTGTACCCGGTCTAAAGCACGTTGAAATTTTCTACATGACTTTTACAACCGGTTTTGCAGTTACCAAATTGTCTTTGTCGTTTACGGTGCTCATGTCTTGTGGAATGTGTATATATAAAGCAGAGGACCAAGAACACTTCCTTTCGGTTCTCCAGATATACAAGCTGATTGGCATAGGGTGTGAGTTAGTTTGATGAGATTATGTAAAGTCGAATTGCTTTTGATAGAAGGATTTTGTATAACATTTAGTTATTCGATGACCTTGGTCAGTAGTTGAATGCTAACTCCAAGTCGCCTTTCCCAACCGGTCACTGCGTCTATGAACTTTCAAGCGAGATTGCTTCTGAAGATTATCATGTCCACATTGATGTGCTTACGCCAAGATTGTTCCGAATTAGTTTAGGACTTTCTTTCTTCTTTATTTGAAGCTACAGTCCGAGTTGAACCTGGGCGTTAAACAAGAAGCCTCTTTAACTGGCGCGATCGCTGGTGTCACAGATGTCTCTAGATACGTCCAGTCACTCTCCACTGGGCACGTCAGGGCACGCACAGGTTCGGAGTTATCGGAGTCGAAAACTCAGTTCTGAGTTGTCCAAACGCTCTACATGCCCCAGCCACCTTGGGCGTTGGATCGATTGACGCCTGGCAAGGCTCATGTGGCTACTCAGCCCGTATAGTTCGTAGTTGAATCTCCTCCTCCAAATACCGTCAAAGCAAACAAGACTAGCTAGGTCCTTCGAGAGAGGGCTCTGCTACTCAATTGCCTCTTTAGTTGGCAAGAGTATCTCGGCGTTTGATCTCGATACTGATGCTGTTCGTACCATTGACTCCGGAACCGTGGTAGAAAAAGTCCTTAACAACTTCGAAGTTAAAGCTGCAATGACCAATAAAACGAATGAGCAAAAAACGACATAAATGACCCGTTCTGAAATGAAAATGACGTGTTTCACAAGACCATTTCCATGGCTCATCCATTGCGATTCAATTAAGGGCAAATGATACGCTCTTGGTCCGTTGCTTGGAGGGGGCACTGAACGTGAACTGCAAACCTATTATGAAAAGCAGCAACTCACACTGCATGATATGATATTGGCAAAGATCGCAGAAAGGCTGTCTAGGGTGACTTCGACTTCGTAGGGGTCCTAATCCAGAACATGAGCCAAGTTATAAATCAAATTTGATACAAATCCAACGAGAGACGTTTACGAACTACAGCTCCACGAACATCCAAACCTGAAAACGTTCTAATTTACAATGATAGTTTCGTACTGAGGATAAGTAGCATTCTTCCAACGAGACAAACATGTGTGCAAGGCCATAAGAAACTAAAGAAAGTTAAATAATGCACTTTACGACCTTGTACGCTTCGTCTAACTTCTTAGAAATAATGACAAAGACTACACAGAACACAAAGGACTTATGCAATTACAAAGTGACTTCCTCCTCGGAAACTTTGCGATCCGAGAGCAAGTCGCTGTGTAATTTCAAAATTATTGTTGTCCCAGTTCAGCTTGTTCGCTGCAAGTGCAGCTGTATCTGTTTTCTTGAATCTTTTTCTTCAAATGTCAATTGCTGAGATTTGTCGTCGCTGAACTTGTCCGGCTCCTTGAGACCAGCCAAGACAAACACACTTAACGATGCATCATATAATTACTGGTGCGTCCCACAGGGCCCTCGGTTTTATGTTAATTGCAAAGCTACTCGCACAAACAGTGGATAAACTTTCAGTCGAATGTCACGAGTGCGGGATTGTGCACCAAATCCATAGATACCATCAAAACCTCTCTGTCTGCAACACTCTTTCTTGAGTGCTCTTTCAGAAGTCACACACAGAAAGCATGCTGGAGGATTTTTCAAAGGATACACCATCAGTGTCATCGCTCCGCACCACATCGACGCACGGTGGCTGTGGGGGTGCCGTGGCAAGTTCTGCCGCATTCAACGGCACACAATGGTCGCTATCAGACTGCACTTTGAATCAACATTGGCGCCAAGGAGTCATCGCCTTTCACCCGTGCACGAGTACAATTGCATCATCAGTGCAGCGTGCACCTAGGAAGGATATGGCCAGGATATTGGCGGGTGTGAGAGGCGACTCTGCAGGAGCTGGATGGGACAAAAGTGGAAAAAAAGAAACCAGAATGGAAGTTGGAGAAGCTGCCTGTGTGCTTTGACTCTTGCTTTGGCGTTGGCTTGGGCCTGGGCCATGGATTAATGGTGATCTTTATGTTTCCTTGCGACTTACTTCCGCGCTATTGAATGCAGTCGACTTTGTCGTACCTAGAAGGAGCCGCAAGTTTGAGTGCGGATGAGAGGAGGGATTGTTTCTGGAATCTTCAAGCGCTTGCACTTTCTCTGGCCACATTTGAATCGAATCAGGGAACTGAATGCGGAAAGAGCTGACGCCGAGTGACTTGAATCAACATCGAAGGACTTGTGAAATTGTAATTCACTGGGTGCACATTCTGCTTGACGGAGAGTCGTTGTGGGCGAGTTTAATGCAATTCGCAGCTGCAGCATCAGTTTATGGTGGGATTCATATCTTGTGCGAGATGTGAGAGTCCTTTCAGGCTTTTCTGGGATAGATAGCCTCCCAGATAATCCGTAGTTATTGCAATGGTCGCTGGTAGTGTCGGCATTCAGCGGAAGAGATTACCAATGAAAGCGCACATGTAGTTTGGCTGGAGAACCAATAATCGAGTGAATGCGGTCGGTTTTTATGCTCCGCCATTCGGGCGGATTCATAAATGCGAACCTCAATTCGAGATAAGCCCCATTATTATTTAAAGTGTAACTGAAAGTGCTTTTGGCTATCAGTCGCCACCGGAATGATGTCTCTGCATGAGGTTGACTGTGGGCAACAGTGGCAACAATCGCAACAGTGTAAGCTCAATCATTTGAAGTGCAGTGGGAGAAGGGAGGGGTAGCTGAGTCGCGAGTGTTTTTAATTGGTGAAGTGTATGAAAAAAAAGGTTAACTCCCTCATCACGGAAGAATCAAACGGTTCAGAGGCAAACGACTGCCTCGGATACGGAATGTTAGGTACCTTAACAGACCACGTGCAGCTGAAGAGCTCGCGGAGACCCTAGACTGCTACAATGCAGACATCAACGCAACCCGGATTGGGCCGGGCAAAAAGGATGAGCAACTGCCACATTTACTACGGTGATTGCAACCACGAGGGTTTTTTGGGTGATCATTTATTGTTCGAGGCAGACTTAGGCACAAAGTTTGTAGAAGTGAAAGTGAGACTTATTTGCGCTCACGCCCCAACAGAGCAAAAGGATGGCATCAGCAAGGATGACTTCTTTGGAGGCTTCCACCATTGCTGCGTGCACAAGCTTGCACTCGTTGTGAAACCATGGGTTTTTCCTATGTGATGTCGTAAAGGAACATCAGTGGCAGCTTCTTTGATGGCTTCTTGACAGCGCCGAACGCGACGAATTCAGAGAGAGATTCCGGGAGTCTCGATCGGCAATTGTAGCTTTCCGACGACAAACCGGGGTATTCTCGACTCCGCTTTTGTCTTGATATCCGAGTTCTTACCTTGGCTACATCAAGGAAGTGGTCCGAGTCGACATTGGCTCCTTGTAACGTTAGGGCATCAAGTAAGCTGGAGGAGTGCCTGGGGTCGGTCGCAACTTGATCAATCTGATTGACGATTGACCGCCGATGGGACCGCCAAGTCCCGATCTTCTAGAAGTCCGTACTTTTAACATACGCTGTCATCCGCATATATTAACAGTTGTACGGACTTCTAGAGACTGACGTGATTGGCGGAACATAGCGAGCCGTCAGTAAGGCGTTTGCTAGCATCGACACGGAAGCGGCTAAAATGGGTCTAGCGGTGAACGAGGGCAAAACGAAGTATATGCAGTCCTCAAGAAAGGAGCGTCACATTGGGCAGCTATAACTTCGAGGTAGTCAGGAACTTCGCCTACTTCAGCTCCTATCCCAGTTAATAGTACGAACAATACCGAGGTCAAGCGCGATGTAACTCATGCCAACGGCTGTTTCTATGGGCTCAAGAAGCACTTGAGAAACAAGCCGTGTCTCGAGGGACCACTTTGATTTTATATAAAGCCGTGATCATCCATGTTTGCGTAGAGGAGGATAAGATTCAATCACGAACTGTACGAAAGCCTCGCCAGAATTCAGACGGATCCAACGTCTTAAGTGTCTGGGACATGTACACTCAGTTTCGGTCCGAAGAGTCATAACCTGTGGGATAATACTACAGAGGGTGCCCGCGTTTAAGATGATGCACCCAGTTGGAGAAGGACTTCGAGCAACTGAAGACACCTAGCAAGAGATAGCCAGGGTTAGTTGGCAAGACTGTAGTGCCAAATAAGGAAAAATAGAAGAATTACGAAAGAACTCTGATTTTGTACTTGTCCATCAGCTGAAGGTCAAAGTAGTCAAGGTTCTACTTTAAATAATGCGAAGAGCGGATGGAATCCTGCGGCAGGACAGCACAATTTCCGACTCCGCATTTCAGAAGAGGTGATGCTTATTGGGTCAGACTGATTAGACTTCCTCCTGTGGCCTGCAACTCGTAGAAGACTTGATCCAATGCGAATGTTGCCTTCTACAGATGAGTCCACACGGCTTCAAGTTATCAGTACCAAGTTGCCTTGCATCCGCCAACGTCTTTATATCGGCGGTGTAATCATTGGGTGGTAGTAATAAAACCTGGGTGTGAGAGTTTCCTCTTCATTTTGGAGGGAACACTCCATCCGGTGTGAGTAAAAATGTATTTCTTTAAATTTAACGAAACGCCTTCACTCACATTTTTGACAGCTGAATGTTATCTCCATTTTTGAGTGAATCAAGATGGAATGTAGTGAGATATCCCTTGTAGAAGTCGAGTGTGCCTAGGAGTTGACTTCAAGAGAGAAAACTTTTAAAATACGAAGAATACTGTTTCTGAAGTGAAAGAAGACGATTTCATAGAATATTTAAAATTTTATCCGTGAATGCTGGGAAAACCCGAAACGCCAGACATGTTGAGTTGGAGAAAAATGCATCCTAAGACAACTCTTGCCAAACTGTGGATCTATGAATTCTAATGTCCTCGCCAACTCCACTCCGGGGATCCCGGGTCACCAATGTATCGAAGAAATAGTTTCATCTTCTCAATTCTTGGCACCACCAAGAGTTCCATCATTCCATGTGCTTGAACTTAAATTTATACAAGTTCTTGAAATTATCCCATGTGACGCCGAAACGTCGTTATTTTTAGTTATTCGATTTTCGGTTGCATATAAAGGGTGATTTTTTAAAAGCTGTAGGAAAGTTTTTCAAAAAGGAAACACATAAAATTTCGAAAAATGCATGAAATCTTTATTTAAATCGATAGTACGGTCTATATAATTTAATGTTTGAAGATTATTTCATGCAAGTGTTGACCTTGACTGCGCCTTAAATGGTCCATCCGCTTAGTCCAATTTTGGCATACTCTTTCCAACATTTCGGCCGGTATCTCACGAATAAATGCTTCAATGTTGTCTTCCAATGCGTCAATTGAAGCGGGCTTGTCTGTATAGACATGAGTTTTAACATAGCCCCAGTGAGTCAGCTGTTTAAACCAGTGTTGCCAAAAAGATAATAGCTAAAAACTCACACTTTTTTTTTTGGAAACATAACCTCTCTTGCCACCACTTTTTACTTTAGTTTTGACCAATCAGAGATCGGTATTTACGCTATCTGGTGAATAGCTGTCAAACATTCATGAATAACTGCCAAAAAGCCTCTGAAATTTGTCGAAGGACTAGGGGTCTATCAGCTGTGAAGTGGGGCATCTCCATAATAATTCATTTCTGCTTTGCACCCACCCTTACTCTAGATTTCAAACGTCATATTGATTTAAAGAACCTACTTTAGGGAAACTATTTATGCACACCAAATTGAGTGTTTCCTTTAAAGACAACACTTGACTCGTGTTGTCACTAGGAATGTTCCTGTAGTTTTCATCCACACCACTGTCTCCTTCTCGAACCAGAAGGCTCGGATGCGATGTGTTTCTTGCTCTGAGCGATAAAGTTTGTGTGATTGGCAGTGGCAGGTCATGCTTTCTAGTTTTCTCGAAATCGCCGACTCTAATTATATTCAAGACAAGAAAAACTGTCAACCACGCCAAGGGCCACTTTTCGGCTCAGTTTTTAGAAAAGTATGGGTGAATGAAAACAACACGAAAACATTGTCATGTTCATACAATGGTCGTTGTAAAGTCATCTTCTGGTTTTCGTCGCTCAAAAGAAACTCCGTGAGGGACCAGCACATGTAGTTTCCAACTCCAGTTGCTCAAAATCGGTGAACTCATGATGAAAACGAAAATCGTTGTTGGTACTTTAATCTTTCGCAGAGGAGTCAATATTCCCAACAGTGCTAAGACAACATTCTGTCAACCTCCCACCTATACCCTACGTCGATAGCAGTTGGACTAGAAGGTTACTACGACTCGAACGTCCAGAGTCATCTAGCCTAATCTAGATCCGAAGGGCTCCAAAAAGATAAATTCGTTTCGATGATAGATGCAAGAGTGGAATTATGGTAGGTATTCAAAAACGTTACTACGTAGATAGATTGGATGTTAGTCGAAGACGGACACTCTGTACTGGGCTAAGAGCGGGCCAAGACCCTCAACAACAATTATAATAAGAGCAAACAGTAGGGTTAATCCCCTTCTTTACATGGCGGATATGATCTTATTTCCTGGTTATTGGTTAAGGACAGAGTCGCCCATGCTCATTGTGGCCCGGGTCAGCACATTGATGCTCATGGATGCCGTTGGGTGCGGTGCTCACACGTAGGTGCCAATGAAATGACAAGCAATTTTGCTTGAAAACTCGGCATTATTACGAACGATTTTTTAGAATCCGTTTTGATAGGGAAGAAAGTGAAGAATGCTTTGCATCTTCTTCAGAGATGCAGGATCAAACATTTTTTTATGGCATCTGTGACCTAAGAGGTCTATCAGTAGCCCACGTGGCAGCACAATAGTCCCACTCTGGTGAAAATTCTCTACTAATCCACTTCCACAAGCAGTTTGAACACTTGATCTCACTTAAACATCGCTTTTCAAAATAAATAACTCCGTTCAAAATGTTATGGTTCTCGACCCACTGGTCTGTGGTGTGCCTTGTCCGTCAGTGAGCCTGCCCTTCATTGAGTAGATGGAGATGATATTTATATAGATAAATTTTAGAATTATTCCATTATTTGATGGATTAATGATTTAGCTTAGCAACTCTCATTTTCCTTATTTTGAATAAAATGTAAATGATTTCGACTCACTTTTCCTTCCTATTCACAAAGGACACAAATTCCTTGCGCAAGTCCCTGAATTAGTCTCTGTTTCCAGACCAGGGTTAGTCCGTAATCTGCTAATTAGAAACATCGACTCATCTCATCTCATGCATCACAGCCATGCAGCTAATATAATAATAAATGAACGAGATGGATTGTGTGCATCTATTTATCTTAACTAGGGTCTATTCTAATACCAACGGACTTCGGGCCGTACATTCTTGTTTGCAGTTCGCTCTATTTCACACAAAGTATTACAGGTCGCCATGAATATTTTTCATCTGAGCAATCCTCCCTCCTTGCCCGCATTGACTTTGTGCATCCAGCCAGCACAAATCGGCCCACCGACCGGCACGTAGCGCATAGCAAGAGGTCAGCCGACCCACAATGAATGTAAGTCAACTTCCACTGCGGATATTTATATCGGGTGCACACTCTAATCTCCCCTTTGTTCGAAGATCAACCTAAAGCAGTCACCAGATTTGCCTAATGGCAAACCAGACCACATCTCTGCATTTCCCGGCTGTTTGAACTGCGAGAATCATTCTACTAAGACGGTCCCATGTACCCATTGGCTGTGGACTGTGTCACAGCGCACTGTCGTCGAGGTCCACCGGCAGTTGGGTGGCAGCGTGCTCCTCTGAGACACAGCATCAGCCTCAGCCCCAGCCACCGTGATTGTGATTGTGGTTAATGCATCTCTCGCTCGGACTCTTGTTTACTGCACTTCAAGTGCGGTGCATAGGGATGGATGGCTAGAGATGCATGTGCTTGGCTATAGGCTGGCCATTATGAGGTACATCAACCGCATGGATAGTGGATACTGCACTCGGTGATCGGCGATGCATTCCCATGCCTTTGTCACCTGGAAGGTCGCTGATTTGTGACCCAATTGTCTCCCATTTGTGATTGCCACCCAGCTACACTGCCAGGGATGCGGAAATGAGAAATGTGCATTCAGCGCGAGCCGTACCACTAGCATGAGCAAACAGAAGCATATCGTGCACAGCATTCTACATAAGTGGCATGATGTAAAAGAATTTTGAGCCATGGGGAAAAGGCACATCGTCACTCAGCCACTTGAAGCTATAGGAGGTGAAATAGTTGTTGTGCACACGGATGTCTTGCCTCTTCGGTGAGAGGTGAGATTGAGGTCACTGTGAAGCTGGTGTTATCAAATCGAATAGCAAGTGAGCAACGAACTTTGAATTATGCAATGTCATGGCCATTGTCATAGCCACTGTCTTCAGGGAGTGAGTTTAGTGAGATCATCCTTAAATAAGAGCTGACAGTCGACCGGTCACACTTGGCAGTCAGGATTCGTTATGTCATACATGTATATGTATATAGTATCTTTATTTAGCAACAATGTACAAGTCTATAAATACAATTGACAACTTACATAGATATGATAGCCATCTACCTTACTGATGATGATACTATAATTGCAAACACAAATGAATTGATGGAAGAAAAAGGTTAAATTCGAAGGAAAAGCTAAAGAAAAACCTTAGTTTGTATGTATCACAGTTTGTATATTTGAGCTTCATGCGTATGAAGTACTATGAAATGTGTTATGGTCAAATGAATAACTAAACAAAATAAATAAATAAATTAACAATCAATGGGTAAATATGTAAACAAATAAACAAATAAATAAATAAATAGATAGATAAATAAATTAAAAGAAATAAATAAATAAATAAGTGGATCAAGCTATTTCGTGAAGTAACGAAAAGTGCCGTGGTAGTTTCAAGATTAAGTTCTGGCAAATTTGTAACTTTTTTAAATGACAATTGGAACAAGGGCTGCGTAAAATAGTATATCTTGGAGTATAGATCTAAATATTATAATTTTGCTTTCAAAACTTAATTCAGACTTGCGGCACATATAATGGTATAATAATTTTATGGTCAAATTAATTTTGTTTACAACACTGCTTGCTGTCCAAAGGTGATATGTCACACATAAGAGGGGCTCGGGGTGAAGCTGTGGTTGTATATTTAAATTGACTTATTTATCAAGTAATACTATTCATTCATGTAAAATTTCATATAAATGTGATTATTAATTCGCGTTTTATCTCTAGTTAAACAGAATCATAATGGCAACTGAGACAATGATGGTGAAAATAGAGCATCGCGCTGTAATTAAATTTCTCACTTTCCAAGGAAAAAGTCAAAAAACTATTCATGAAGAGATGGTGGCTGTTTACCAGGGTTCCGCACCTTCATTATCAACTGTGCAAAAGTGGTCAAGTGAGTTCAAGAGAGGCAGAGAGAGCATTGAAGACGACCCCCGCTCCGGCGCCCCGGCTACTGCTTGTACGGGAGAAAGCATCAAAGAAGTCGAAAAAGAGAGCTTTTGGAGATGTGTAGTGAGAACGCGGACGGTGTTATGGAGCGAATTGTTACTATTGACGAAACATGGGTCCACCACTATGACCCTGAAAGCAAACAAGAGTCCATGCAGCGGCATAAAAAAGGAACAGACCCCCCGAAGAAGTTCAAAGTCACTCCGTCTGCCGGGAAGCTCATGGTCACAGTTTTTTTGGGACTCAAAGGGAATCTTGCTCAATGAGTACAAAAAAAGGGTGAAACCATCAACGCAACGCTTCCACTTTGCATAATTTGCGGGAGGAAATTAAAAAGAAAAGACGGGGTAAACTCGCAGCGGGTGTGTTGCTTCTTCATGACAACGCACGGCGCAAGTTTCCCAGGCTGCTGCGCGAGATTGTGGTTTCGAAGAAATCCAACACCCACCCTATAGTCCAGACCTTGCCCCTAGTGATTATTTCCTGTTTCCGGATTTGAAAAAATGTCTTCGAGGATAAATGGGTATTTTGCAGAGAAAGAGGAAATTTAATTTGTTGAGGGTTTAAAAAAGCTTATCTATTATATTGAAAAATAAAAATAATTTAAATTGAATTCGCATTTTCCTTCATATCGATACCGAGAATATATTGAACGCCCCTCGTACAATGATTAAATTAAAGGAATTAAAATAAATTTAAAAATCAATATATACAATTTGTTTAGCATTTATGATCACATGCTTTTCTGCCGTGAATGGTCGCAGTTGTGAGAGCTCGGTAACTACCGAGAGGTACGACTCGTTCTACACGGACATTGTAGTCAAATTTGATCAAACATCGATAGAAAAAATAATAGTAATCTAGTCTGCACACAATCCATCTTACATATGAAAGTAGTTTCAAGACCAGCAGCCACACTTAGACCCACATTTGTGCTACGTGCCCATGACATAATATTGGACATGCATCATTTTAGGGAATAGTTACACAAAGATGGAAAACTGTGAAATGATTTAAGTAATCTTTCAGTAGTTTCTCAGAATCGAAACATGTGATCGATAGACATAGAAGCTGTTCGTTAAAATAACGAAACGAATGATGCTGAACCAACTAATCAAGGACATCAATCAACGCACGCATACGACGAGATACTTATTTTTGCAAGCGAAGTGCTTTGTAAGAGCTTATCATAGTACTTGAGTAACATTTATCAGCAGATTTGCTGCATCCGACCCAGCAATTTTTGCAGGAGTGGAAGAAGGGGATGATATGGCACAATATGCCTTCATTCCGCAGTAGCCAAAGTATTAGAAACAGTTCTGGAATCTTGACGTCGAAAAGAGAGGGTTTCGTGCTGGTTTTCTCGACTAATGGATTGTAATCAAGCAATGGGTTGAGTACTGGCTTCCGCTATATCATAGCTTAGTCGAGATGAAATCTGGTTGGCCTTGCGCAAGAGGCATTACAGAAAAGCTTTTAGCTTTTATACGGGCTACATTTGGCGGTGATAGGTCTCACGCCTTACACGGTTGTTAGTTGTCAGAGAAGATTGAGCTCCAAAGTGGATTTCGTCAAGAGTGCATACTGTCACCAAAAATCTTTCTAGAGGTTGTAGTTGTTAGTAATGATGTACTCTGTGCAGCATTGACGGAAGAAAATTATAGGATTCGGTGGACTACGACATCTTGCCTTCTTTCACGACGGATGTAGGGCTCACAATAAGTACAACAAAAACTAAAGCCGCAAGCATTTCTGACATGAAACATAGGCGCCAGCAGATATTTTTCCAAATGATGGGCAGACAAAAGTTTTTCTCTTTAAAAAAATCTCTCTATAGAAAAAAATTAATAAAAAAATATTTGTGGAATCCCAGAGGGGGGAGGCCTGAAAAGTGGGCGCCCTTACCCCTTACGAAAGCTGCAATTGTTCGTAAACAAATCTTTAAGAAGCATGCATTCAAAGGATTATTTGGCTGAGTTGTACCTCTAACGAGAATGAGCACAATTGCACCCACTGGAGCTAAATATCTCTGAATAGGGCAGGGGTTCTGAAGGTTCGGAGAGTCAAGATTACTTAATTTTTAAACGTCGTTAAATTTTTATATTCTTCAAAATTATATGGGTGGTGCTACAGCCTGCAGAGGATGAGGTGTTATGTTAGATAGCCAGTATTTATGGCAAAAAAAAAAATTATATATTGTTTTTCGTTTTTAATTTTTTTTTCTTCCATTTCTGAAGAAAAACTTTTTCTTCCAACTGATTTGCACCATCTACTTCGCTCGAAATCTAAGACAAGAGTGAGTCTTCATCTATTATTCTAACATTTAACACAGAAAACTAACACGACTTAACTTAAGACAATATAACAAAAATAGAAGAAAACAGTAGGTTGTAGGTTGCATTAGAAGGAAAGAGAGAGTACGATATACAACGTTATAGATGGCGTCGGTTGTAACTTGGCTGTGGCATCCTTCATTCAGTGAGCAGCAGCATCACGTGAGTTCTTTGGTTTGGCACGTGCTTGGACAATCGCAAGTACATACATGGCTTCGGCTTGGCTTGGTTTAACCCCTCTCCATCGATGCACAGCATTATCACGCGAGTAGCTTGGGCGCATGTTTGAATAAGTACAAACACTGCCAACGAATGCCGATAGTAAGTCATGTTACTCAGGGCCTAACTTTGTTCGTATCACAAATGGAAGGGAAGAATGGAAGAGCCGACTCTTATTTATGCTTGAGCATTGACAGTGACTCGTGGTCTTGCCGGCCGGGAGCAGACCCCAGCAGCGAGTTTCAGTTGCGTAGGGACCAACGCACATACCCACAACGCCACGGGCGCCATTTCCCTAACTTACACCCTTAATAAAACTCTCCTCTTGGAAATGCTAATGCTTACAACATGCAAAGTTTCTTATTTCAAAATTTTACATTAAACGTTTTACAAATCTGAAATTGTGCCACGCGGCTGGACAGATGGATACCCGTCATTATTGATTAACGGATATCCGGGCAAATTAAAGTACACCTATGTCTGTGAATAGTATACCACAGCGAAGAAAGGGAATGGAGTGCCCACCACAAGTAATAGAACTACCACGTGTTTTTAGCCAGCATTGAGTATGAATTAATTGTAAGTAGAAGATTAATTTTTGTCTAAGTACATGGTATTGCGGGTACCCACCCACAACCATATGGGCACCCGAGTAATGCTCGAAAATGCGGTTATCAAGAGCTCTAATAAACTGACTGAATAATAAGCTAATACTTTAAGTCCATAAATTGGTACGCCAGTACAACAAGGCTTGTAAGCACGAACCGCCAGCAGGCGGGAAAGAAAACTGCAAAAATAACCTAATACCGTCTCAATATTATCTTAATTGCAAATTTCCCAGTATCGTGCGACAAGTACGAAGACTGATTTCCTGGAATACAGCACCGCATCTTGTCACTCCCTGCTGCAAGGCAACATGCACTCAACTTTTATACCTCGTTAGCAGAAGTAACAAGTTGAACATTGTTTCGGTAGTTTCAATCCAAACATTGTAACGAAGCCATGAATGTGCTCCACTTTATTGGCTGCGAACTTTATCGTCGCCTGTAAATCGTGCCATCCATGGACATTCGCGATAAGGGTTGGCATCCTCGGTCGTTGCCGCGCTCGTTTTGGTTTACATAATTTTTTGACGAAATTACCTCGAAAAAGTCTCGTTATCAACATCTGTGGTAAAGTTATGTTAACTCTCTGCAATTGTGGCTTCGAAAAGGACCCACAAGGGACAGGTGGGTTACCCAACGCAGCATGAAAATAAAAGCTTTTCACATCATACTCAGCCAATGTTCCTACTTCGCATATGCTACTGGATGTGGTGTACTTTGAAAGGATGTGTAATCGGGATTTTACAAGATACACTCGAGCACATGTGCAGGTGGAACATAAAATATGTGTGGATCGGGTGAACATTTTAAAACTAATTGCGGGGACGTATGCGATTAAATCGAATTCTCTGTGAGTACGGGCAAGCCCGGCTGCAAGATGGAAAACAAGACTCGCTCATAATGCCAATGAAAGTCCTTTTGGGGTTGTGAAAAAAAAAAAAAAAACTGTCTCCAGGTAGATATACCGATGGCTTGTTGCTCGTGAATAAAGAACTTGTGCTGGGATGATTCATGGTATCGTGAAATTCGTTGAAAATTAATTTAAAAGAAAATTGCAAAATAGCGTCACGTATTGCTTATAATACTTCGGATGTTCGCACGATTGGTTTTATATCTAGCGTCCAGGACAGCGTGAGCAGATAAGGAAAATAAAATTAAATAAAAGAGCAACGGTGTGAGTTATAAAATAGATTCTTCATGTACTTTGAATCTACATTCATGGCCGCCTCAGCTTTGCTAGAAGTGGTTCAAGGACCGGTCCAATTATTAGATGACTCTATCCTGTGTGTGCGGCTTTATTTCGGCAACAACGTCCCGAATGTTGGCCTCGAGGTCGTCCAAAGTTGTTGGCTTGTTAGCTTTGACTATGTGTGATTTGTGTAGCAAGTGCATTCTAGGTAGCTCCAGAGAAAGTAATCGAGTGTTGCCTAGACACATGATCGGCCAATTGATGGACGCTCATATTGATGTTCGCCCAATTTCCCTTTCACAATTCAAGCTTTCCTTGCCGCAGCTGTAGCAGGCCTAGCCCGCGAGTACTGGCTCTGTCCAAATCTTCGTCTTCTTCGGAGCCTAGTGACACTATCTGCCTTTTCATTACCTTGGATTGCAGGGTGTTCCGGTACCCAGTAGAAGGACACCAAGTGCACCAAGGACATCTCGCTAACACTCTGTCTGCATAGACCAGTCTGTCGGCCCAGACCAGCTTCGATGTCAGAATGTCTGGTGCTATGCCCTTTATTTCCGCTTGGCTATTAGGGAAGATGGTGATCGATTCGCCGGTAACGTTAAGTTACCTCACCGCGAGTGTCGCCTCATGTATAGCAGCCATTTCTTGTTGACATAGTAGCTGAGCCAAAGAAGGGTCTCGCCCGAGAAGTGATTTTTTTCTTGTAAAAATCCTGAACCCTAGCCAATAATTCCAGCAACCATTTAGCGAACTCACGGCGTTGTCTGACGAATGTAGATAGACTCAATGCCAACTACGAAAATAAGCCGGGTTGTCTCTCTGGAGATGTACAATTCAGTGCCTTCTTCGGGGGGTATACCCCCCACGGGGGGCTGTGTTATTTTCTTCACCTCAGAGCGACGAATTGCCTACTAACTGAAGCGACGCGACGAATTGTCTGCTAACCGAAGCCACGATGACGGCCGACCTCTTAAAAAAAAGTCAGGTTTCGTCACAACTGAGCCGAAATGTCGATATTTTTTTTTTTAATAATTTACGGGCAAGCGTGACATGATACTTGATAAAATGACAAACCTTGCTAAATCTTTTGACAGCTGGATGTCTTGGTGTGCGCCATCGGTTTCGTGGGTGTCCTCCATTGTTGTCGTTGTTACACTGGTGCGAAGTCAAAGACACATCGGGTTCGGGCTGTGGGCCATGAACCATGAAACAACTCATATAGCTCGTGGTTGAATCCTCTTCTCGAAATACCACCAACACAAAGAAAAAAATCCCACACTAGGACTGGTTATATCCCACGCAGCTTGGTCCTTCGGGAAGGGCATTGCCTCTTAAGCCCTAAGAAACAGCGATTGGCAAGAGTTGTTCCTTAAGTAATTCCTTCCCTGTAGACGGCATATATATCGCCTTGATCTAATTCACCGCTACACGCATTTTGGTTGAGGCCCAGGTGACCTGGGCCAGGTCCATCCCGGACTGTAGCTCCAGTAGAGGAAGGACAAGAATGGCACTGGTAGCTTGACAGCTACTTAAGCATAATAGAAACTGTCATTGCTATCTGGCCACCGCATATTTATTCCCTCAAGCACAGCTGAGCGTTGTTATTCGTAAATGTCATCAAATGTCAAATACCCCCTCCACCACTAGATGCTAATTACGGGATTTAACTCCAGCTCTCAACTGCCACAGAAAACATCGCGGAAGGTGTACAGAAGTCGTATATAGATCAAGTTGGTCTGCGTGGCAGTTGAAAAAAAACCGCCTCAAACCGCGGCCCTGGCCGATTGGAAATGGATTCCAATTTATCTGTTGTGGATTTATTGTCTTTTTTAACGATCAACGTTCGATAAATGTTGTTTCGAACGAATCTATAAAACGTAAAACGTCGAATTGATTCCTCCACATCGGCGGAGTGCAGTAAGCACACGTCGCGTAATTTTCACAGGACACTCCCTAACCTCGATTCGAGCATTGCCTGTGTTTCTTATCACTTGTTCCACGCCACGCTTTAATTGCAAACCATAGACGAGCCCGCAATTAACACAAACAATCGGAAGAGACCGTAAAATCGTTGTTAATGCACACATTACTAATGGATGCGGATATGGACAAACCTGCAGTCACCCAAATAAAAAGCGGGCCCGACTGACCTGACCCAATCATCAATAAACCGAGCTCCCACTCACCACCCTCGGTTCAATTCATTAAAGTCCGTTCGTTACGACTTTCCCCGCCGAGAAGTTGGGTAACTTCGGGCTGCACACGCAAACGGATACACTTAACTTCAGCTTCGCCCCAACCACACGCCCCAGAGTCAGGCCGGCAACGAAAGAATGATCAGAATTAGGGCAACCCACTTTCACTGCGGTGCCTTTCGCCGCGGCATCCGGCTGAAGAATACCAAGGGTGTGTCTAGGACATACACTATTTCCGTTCGGGAACGAAGCGAAGGCAAGTTTTTATGGCCAAATCTGGGCAGCCGGTGACCCATTTTCAGTCAATAGCAATTTTCTTAATTTAGCAGAAGTTTACTTATGCCACCCCGACCCTCACCTACACTCGCCTGGCTCGTCCCACTTCATGCAGGCCATGCGACGGTGATTTAAAAAAAATCGAGAGTTCTCTTGTGTCTTGGTGGGAAAGTTTTCGGGTCGAAAGGACTATGTGTGTGCACGAAATTGCGAAGGGATTAGTTGGGGGATTAGATGATTCCCGCTCTGCCGCCCATAAAAGTAGCTTAGACTGTAAGCATGTTTATTGCCACAGCCAAGGCGCGAGAGATTGAATTCTCTCGGTTGAGGATTAAGCATAGAGCCTGTGGTTAAATTGTGCGTTAAAAAGTCTAACTTTAAAGTTTGTCTCTCGGGTTTCTTGAATAGTTTATCACGACATTGTTAGGCTGGAGGGCAGGCGGATGACTGAGATCCAGACATTTAATGAGTGTGCAAATGATGAGTTCTTTGTATGTGACATTTATCCTTTAATTCAATTTGAGGGCATGACTGTATTAAATATTGCATATTCTAACTTTGGGATTATAGTAAGGGGGAAATTCTACTTAACTTATTTAGAGGCTTTGGTAGCTGTCTTTCATCATTGACGTACTCGGTCGTCATTTATTTATGGCGAAAGCTTCTTCTCCTCTTGCGAAGGCCTTTAGTTTGTGCTGTAGCTCCTTTTGGTATGCCTCGTCCTTTGCATATTTCTTCAGCTTACACTCGCCATCATACTTGTCGTTGGTGGAAGGAGGCCTAAAGTGGTTTTGGTCTTCTGAGGCTCTCCCTGAGTTACTCTTCAATGATCTTCGGTGAGATCAGTCGGCTAATGTCAAAACTCCCATTCATTACCTGGTTGAATTGCTGACATTGGACAACCGAGCTCTGAATTGTGCTGCTAAGAGGACATTATCAGAGTCGTCGATTTGATTGGCGGTTCGACCGTCCGAAGATTGACCGGCTGTGTGCTTATAACTAAATTACCGTTGCTCCGAGGGTGTTTGCTCTGTCATAACAATGGTTTTTTACGTCGGGATGATGTCAAAAATACACACATGCTCCTGCACAACTGACATCAAACACCTATCTTCACATAAGAGCGGGGTAGATGGTGGTCAAAGTCAAACATGCCCATGAGTTTCATGAGACAACACCGGCGTCACTCTCCCCAGGCTTCGAAATATCAGATGAATGTGACATATTTATGCGTCAAAGCAGATACCGTAACCAGCACGAAGTCGAGGCACCAACTTCAACGCTGCATTGTGAAATGGGCATAACGCACTCGCTGTGCACGCAACTAAAATAAGTTGTCACGATACGCAATCATTATTATCGACAGAATCTCCAAAAATATAACATCGGTATTTTCATCAAAAATTAATATAAATTAAATAAAGTTTTCATCAAAAGCGATGCTTCTATTTCTCAAATGGTATATTTTAATTTTAATTTATTAAAAAAAATTCAGTTATTAATAGTCAACATTGAACAACTCTGAAAAAACAGCCGCTGCGCAATAAAACTTGACACTTGATTTAATGTCAACGAAGTGTCATCCAAAACTGGCAAAAGCAAAAATATCGGTTCGCTGATCGAATAATTCGGCTCATTTCTTCTCGCCTATAAGTCTTGCATTTGGTAATAATTGCAGCAACGAATTTTCAATAGTTCTACTAAAAGATTCCAATGATAACCTCCACATTTTTCACGGAATAAACATAAAAACTCTCGCGCTTATGTAACGTGGAGGTTATCTTTGTCACAACAAAACAATGTTTGTCAAATTCCAAGCTCAGTGCTAAACTCTTTTTCTCTCCCATGTAGAGTTCGTCATAATGGGTGGACATGGCCATGGACACGGTGACCCCTACAAAGTACCCGATGCAAAGATCTACAAAATCGAAGCACCTCAACTGGTAGAAGTCCAAACAGCTTTAGCCAGGCTGGGCTTGAAGGATCCATGGCTAAGGTAAGGCAATCCTCTCTGCTGCTGTAACTAGTATCTAATGCAAAATTTAAAAATAGGAATGAAGCGTGGCGTTACGATCCAAAACATGGAACACATGCATACCGAGCTAGGTTGTTCTTCTTGCGCGGCTTTGCAATTGGACTCGCCGCTGCCGTAGTTACCGCTGGCCTTGAATACGCTTCCCACCAAAGTGAGGGACACGGCGAACACAAGGAGCACCATTAGATTAGTAAAAAAACACATTCGTGATCCACAAATCAGCGGAAACTACTGTTTAATGATAAAATATACGCAAATGGGGTATCCAATTGAAAGTGTTTTTCTTAGTTGATGCGGGGTTTGAGTTCCTCGAAGCAGGGTCGGAGGAATATAGAGGGTTTCTTCGCGGCGTTGAAGTACTCGTGGCCCTTCGACCAGTCGTAGCCCACTGCATACGCGAAGATCTGTCCGTTTGCATTGAAGCCGCACTTGGTAATCGATTGATCCATCATTTCAGAGGACTTCAGCTTGGTGCGGGCGTCCTTGTCCCAAAAACTGAATGTGCCATCTGATCCAACTGTGACCAGGGTGCCATGCACTGGGTGGAATGCAATGTCGTTGACTGCGTAAATGTCTTGGTAGCCGGCTGTGCCTGTCATCCGGTGACACTTGAACGTGAAGTTGTCCTTTGGGTTGAGTGGATTCACGTACTGAATAGCCACACGCCCTTCAATACTGCCCAGAGCGTACCCTGCGAATGAAAACTGTGAGCAAATGGGGTGCGGGAATCTCAAGCCGGAGACTCACCTGTGGGTGCCTTCTTTTTATCCCGGAAGATTGAGATGGTTCTATGTTGGTACTTCAGCGGACTCTCCTGCCGCTTGAACTCTGAGGGCTTCTGGTCCAACGAGTAGACGATCAAATTGCGGCCTGCAGTACCTACTACCGCCATCGGGTAGTCGACATCGGCGCAGTAACAGCGCTCCGGAAGATTTATGACCATTAGAGGATTTGGACTGCGGGTATCCCAAAACTAAAATCATAAAGCGTTAGCTTTTTACATTTCAACTCAGAGTTCATGGGCTCACCTTCAAGGTTTTGTCCCAGGAGCCGGTCATGAGACACGTGTATGCAGATCCCTTGACCCAGTGACATGTTTTTACTGGACCGTCATGCGCTGCTACTTGTAGCACCTGATCAGAACCCAAATCCCAGCATTTCACCTGTTTGTCACACGATGCCATAAACACTTTTGTCCCGTCGTCGGACCAACAGACATCCAACGCCGGCCCACCCAACGTCTTCATTGATTTGGGGACGGTTTTCCCTGTGTGCTCAACTTCCCAGCATCGTACCTGCAAATGTAAACATTTCATAAGACCCAATATGAAATCCAATCTTATTTGCGTCTGCATACACTGCTGTCCCAACTTCCTGCAATCAGGAAGTTCTGTTGCAACGTTGGTGGACTGAATTCTAGAGCTGACACAGAATCCTCAGGTGGCGAGACCACTTCGAAGTCTTTCATCGGATTTGGTGTTGCTGCTGTGGTTGTGGCTCCGAAAGTATTCCCACCGCCTATAGTAGATGTCGCGAACATGACTTGTTTCACTTGGGCGTGAGTGGTAGTACGAAATAAGTTGCAACAGTTTACGAAATATTTTTTGCCGCTCGAATATTTGGCGGGTTAGAAATATGATTAATTCTCGATATTAGCTATTCTTGGATATTCAATGTGCCACTGTGAATATGAACACTATAATTAGTTAGGGGTTTGTCGATTTCCGATTTTCTTTGAGCATTTATAATCACACTTTACACAAATCATAAAATTTCAGATGTATATTATTTTTCGTTTGTTGTTTGACATTTGTCTCAGCATGGAGATGCGAATTTTGTTGATGACTGCTGCTGCCATCTGATTGTGAAAAGTATGCGTGGGTGAATAGGGTATACAGCGGCTTGTTGAGAAAATTTGAAGTTGAGGATATTTGAGTTGATTGATTTTCTATTTTGTTTGGTGTGAAAATTAGAGCTGTTTTCATAAGAATGCAACCTTGATTTCTTTTACCATAAAGAGTGTTTTATAGTATTTATGGTATTTTTATTTTCAAGAATAGCATCAATGCTCCATTTTAAAACTGCAAAAAATTTCTATCGCTCATTCCCATGAGGTTGATGGTTGATGTCCAAGGTGAATAATAGGTGTGTTCAGATTCACGCTGCCCCTTGAAATTCCAGTAACAAAATGCCCAGTCTGAAATCCACAAGGGAAATTTGAAATGGGATGTAAACTGCACAGTTTGACTGAAAATGGTTTGATGAGGCAGAAGTCTTTGCTCAATAACTGAGTGGAAGGTATTAATAAATACTTCATTCAAATGTTTAGAAAAACAGTTTTTAAATGGTTTCGGTTTTTGTCTACGATATCAAGGAAACGAAGAGTTGGAAAGCTGTTTGGAAAAGCCCACCTTCTCAAGGACACCATCGCTACTGGATTTCTTCCGTCAAACTGGTAATAAACTTGGAAAATCCGATATTTACCAACAGCCGACCAGAAGGAGACCTCGTCCACCTACATCAGCTGGATGTAGGTAAGCTACAAGAAGATGTACTGGAGAACATCAACATGCCGCCAGTAACAAGGAACCTCACCAATGCGGAGATTGACACAGCGATTAAAGGGCTCGAGAACTCAATCAACAACGCCTTCGACCAGCAAAAAAGGCCCAGCACAAGCAGAGACAGGTAAAGTCATTTAACCGTACATATCCAAAACCTTTATCACCACAGGCAAGGCTGAGGAAAAAACTCCAGCGAATACACCACCGGGAGCTGAACACACCAAGCTGTGCTCAGTGAGTTGAACTGAACGAACATCATGTTTCGGAACGCGGTACATGCGTACAAGAATAAAGCTGGAGCTGGAGAACGGGCTCCGCAAGATACAGCCAGGACCCGATAAATTCCGACAAATCCACCAAATCATCGGTAAGAGGAAGAAGCTGCCACAAACATTGACGACAAGCGAAGGAGACGCAAGCACGCTTTCAACCATCACCTCCCGATGACCCGGAATTTGTCACAGAAGTCAACAGCTACTTCAATGCACTTGAGACTTCATCCGCACCAGACATCATCTTCAACGAAACCAACCCAGCGGACGACCCGACAGGAAACGATGACCTCACAACGGCCGAAGAAATTGTGGGAATTATTCAACGCAGTCCAACGAGGAGAGCTAACGGGGCTGACAACATTTCGTCCTGAAGCGAATGCCACAAACGGTGATGATACTTCTCACAATTGCATCAACAATTGCTACTTTCCTAGCAAGTGGAAAGTAGCAAAAATTGTGGCAATACCAAAAGAGGGGAACGCTGCCAGTGTTTCAGGACACATGCCTATATCGCTCTTGAGCAATATAAGCAAGATCCTAGAGGACCTGGTAGTTCGCAAACTAAAGCGATGGTCTACCGACCTAAACACCATTCCGGATGTTCAGTACGGATTTCGGGAAAAAACATTCAACGCTACATCCTCTAATGAAGTTCCACCACGTTGTTGAACAATAACGAGGTCACCGTCGCCTGCTTCTTGGACGTAGAAAAGGCCTTGTATGCGGTCTGGATTGAGGGACTCATCTATAAGCTGAACCAGATGAGATTTCCCTCCATAATTTATAGCTTTCTGCATTCCAGAAGATTCTATGTCTCAGTTGAAGGCAGCAAGTCTACAGAGCGGAGCACCAAGGCGGGAGCGGCACAAGAATCAAAGTTGGGACCGTGGCTTTTCAACTTCTACACGGCAGATCAGCCACATCGAACTGACACAGTCAACTGCTGTCTGTTTGCAGATGACTCTCTGACTTATGCCAGCTCGACGTCACCACAGATTGCCTCGCAAAGGGTCGAAATCCAAACAGCGAACAAATATGACCATTATACCAAATGGAGTATTCGTATCAATGCTGGGAAATCGGTACTGATGTGCTTAAGGAGACCATTCAGAGGTGGATGCAGATCTTCAGCCAAAGATAGTGCTCTCTAACGTTACAGAAATATCAACAAACGAACATTTCAAGTATCCTCGCGTTAACTTCACGGAAAGGTTGAAGTTCAACAGTCATTCGAAACTGACCCTTAAGAAGGCTCTGCATTCTACCAGAGCAGCGATAGCAATCACCATCGAGGCTAAATCGGCTACCACACCACCACGGCTATAAGTCGGCTATAAGCCAACATTCATGTTTTCGACCACGACTGACTGAAAAGCTGGTGGAAAACTCTCTGCTACTCGGATGACATCAATGATGGGGGTATGCCTAGAGTTGTGTTGAAAACAGAAATCAAAAAGTGTGTGAGACAACCTTGCCCTTTCTGACTGCCTGGCTGACTCCAATCGCAGAAGACCATTTACATATTCATGGAATTTCGTGATTAACTGTCAAAAAGTCACTCAAATCCGCCGCTGTGCCTATGCACAAGGGGACTGTCAGTTGTGAAGATACCTCTTTAATGATTGATTTCTGGCTAAGTACTCGCTGAAGATTGGATTCTCTCGACATGTGTTTTTCTCATCTCAGCTTCTCTCATCTCCTTAGCAATGGTTATGACATTATTTTCGATTCAATCACTTCTCCCCCGTCTTTCACTGTTATTCGTTGTGTAATCCCAGATGATTCAGTTATTAATGGCTGGTGTCACTGAATGTCGCTGTAATTGCTGCACTCGACCATTCAGTTGCCCATTCCCGTATACGGGCGGCAACTGATATCAGCAAGTTATGCAAAGTCTCATTATACACACATACGAGTATGTACCCCCCATTGTCCTGTGCCACAAATTGTGCTTACTTTCGAAGTGTGTTGAATATTCATCAACCAGCAGATTATCCATGCAACTTCGATATCAATTAAGTGGGATGACACGAGACACCTCATCGGGCATTTCGTCAGCCGTCGACAAGAACTCTCACATATCAGATTGCATGGCTGACATGACATACTGGAAGGTGCCATCGCAAATTCAACAAAAGAAACATGAATCTCTTCGCCGTAGCCGGACTGGACTGACGTTTTTTTTATTTTTTAATGGTCATCATTTCGCTGACCCTTTTCTTTGACTCACTGACAGCTTGATGCGGGGTGTGTTCGTTTGGTTGTTCAAACAACAGGTGAAAAAATGTGGATCACCCAATATCTTCTTGGAACTGCACACAAGTCACTGAACGTGAGACTCCGCCGGTGTTGCTTGTAGGAAGACGAGTTGAATGAATCACTCCAGTTTATTTATGACAACCATTCGAAGAAACTTCCCGGTCTATTACACTACCGGATGTAAACACCGTGGAGAGGAAACCCCAAGACACTGTTGAACTGTACTCGGAACGCCATCCCGAGAAAATACCACCGATGCGGGTAAATTACACGACAAAAGTCCATTGTAACGGAGTGAAGCTGCCGCAATCCTTTTGTAGAGAACTTTTCTTTTGAGGTGGACTGTAAGCAGCAGACTTACAAAATTTCCGATTTATACATGAATCTTTACAGCAATTGGAGAGTTTTCTGTACAATCGGGTCCTAAGTATAGCACAGTGCATAGGAAATGTCTTTGGAAACGATTGCAATTTACATGCATGCACAGTGGTGTACACAAGTTACGAGATCAGTTAATTTTGTCTACACTTTACAACTCTTTCTTTGTGGTACACTTCACGTAATATACATTTTGTTTCCTGTTTCATGTAAAATTCCTTTGGAATCGAGGGGTATACGCTCATAGCTTCTGTATGACAGATAGCAGGGTTGCCGCTATGCGCAATTTTACCATTTTTGACGGTATCCGTTCATAGCTGAGCGCCGAGAGGCCATGAAACGACGTCGGCGGCTATTTTTTGTAGGAAAAGCAATAAATTCACTGCACTTTGATAAAACGTGATAAAACCTTAAAATTTGTAGCTATTTTTTTTAGAGAGCGAGAGAGAGAGAGAAATGAATAGAGAGAGATTGGGGGAGAGAGAGATAGAGAGAGAGAGGGAGAGGGGGAGAGAGAGCGAAAAATACTGAGAGAGGGAGAAAGAGAGGGAGACACAGAGAGAGAGAGAGAGAGAGAAGCTATAACTGTGATTTTGTTTGAATTTGTTTCGGTTTTAAGTTTTAACCCTTCTGTCTGGCCAGACCTACTTATTGACAGAAGGGTCGACCAATTGCAGCAAGTAGTGACAATTATTATTTTTTTAAACATTTCAATAAACTTCTTCTCTCACATCAACATGCGAAATTTGTTGGCGTTGAATGCGATTCCATCTGATAGGCGACCGCTTGGCAGACCCAGGACGAGGAGGTTGGACTAAGCCCAAAAACTGGTCATAACTCCTGATGAGTTTTAGTAGAAGGCGGAGGATCGAGTTGCCGGGAGATCTCTCGTGCGTGGTTTACCCCCGCGACCCCTTTAGTGGAGCATGCCGGTCACAAGAAGATGATGAAGACATTATAGATAGAAAACGAGGCAAATCTTTGTCCACTTCCTTTTATCTCCTTGCAGTGACAACATAAAACTCTTAGAGAAATTCGATAACTTATGCCGCTTTTGCACGTTCAAATTTCGTCAGACTCTGTGTCAACGACTGCGAGGTGTGCCGGGCAAGGAAATCGAAAACTGCGGGTGGCTTCCGTGTCTTATGAGTACAGAAATCGTATCAGCTTTTGAGTGAACTGTCGGACTTTTCCTCTTTTTTTGTATTCTTCTCAGCCTTGGCTATCGGAGGCAAGCATACGTGTCATACTCCACGTTCCAACATATGTGCAGACAGACAGAAACAGAAACAAATCGTCTTATATCGAAACTTGATATTTTGACCGTGTGAAAACATGGCACTATTCCGATAAAGAACGACTGGATGGCGTAGTTGGTTAGGTGCCGGCCCTTGGTTAGTGGGGCTGGAATCCCAGTGAAAGCAAAGTTAATACTCTTTTATCAGGTTTTCAAATCTGCTCCAGTCACCATTTGCCGTTGGGATCAAATTAACGCCACTAGCACGGGAGTGGTCGATCAGTGGTAGTAGTCTGACTGTGGGTATCAGAATGGGCCTTAGACCATCTAAGGGTGTTGGTGAATTCAGTAGCAGCCCCCTTCCCTACCCAACTTACTTCCGATAAACGATACTGCCGGCCTAACGACATTGACTGAACAAAGCCGCTTCGCTTCCGTTCAAAATGTGGAGACCAGATATCAGACAGAGCTTCTTCGAATGTTTTCCCGAATAACTGAATCTTCAAAGACTCCCAGAATCATTTTCCAGGCGGGGATTTCGGAAATTCGAGAAGGAGTGTAGTGGCTCAAATGAAATGAAATAGCTGCGCTTTAAAAGTACAGATTTATTCCATCGGGGAAAGATAAAGGAGTATGTTCACAGGCGCGGGACGATCTGCTGTTTCATACGCTGGTCATCCGTTGTACACGATTGAGGAGGTTGCAGTTGATACCCTTACAGTCCCACCATAATCTTGGTCTTCGTAAATTCTTACAATTAGCTCTCAAACGAATTAGTGGAAGATTCCATGCAGAATGGCGAGGATGTGTTCGTAACGTTTATACTTTGAGTTTATGACTCAAACATTGATTAAATAAGTCATCAATTTTCATACACAATTTGAAAAAGATAATAATAATTGTGCCATACTGTAATTACAAAATAATAACTAGGATGATTCATTTTCCGCATCACCGCCTGATTTGAGCTTTCAAAGGGCCACTTGTTTGTCGAGCCCAATCGTCAAATGAAAAACCGTATGCAGTCTGCTGCAATAACAAACAATATTTCAAAGCTTGCGGAGAAATATAAAAAAAAGCATTCATTCCATTCATATAAACAATTGAATGTGAAGTAAACAAAAACAAGACTAAAGTTCGATCGCGAAAAACCACACTTTCCCACACGTGTGTGTTCCAAGAGCCTTCCACCCAGCAGCGCAGCGGTGGCCAAGAATAACAAAAGTGCAATTTAATGTATACTTATACACGGCTATTCTATACAAACCCAAGGCGGGGAGTTTTACTCGCTCACTGTCAGAAACTCAATCAAATCGATACGAAATTGTTAGAACCGCTGGGTGACAGTGACTTGTGGGGCACCATACACCATCGCGGCACGTGTGACCTTGCAGCGGCGTGATTTATGAGTCATTAACGACATCACGGCTCGAAGCTTATTCGAAGTCTTACTCAGATGAAAATCATATGATTTTGATCAGTTTTCCTTTGTAGATTCATTGAAATGTGAATAGATGTCTGTTGGACTGAGTGTGACGCACAATCATTGCGGGGGTAGTCCAATGAAGAAACCAGACCAATAAAAACATATTAAGGCAAATTCGTCATGGTGCCGGCAGGAGGACATTTAGGGGCTTCAACTAGGCTTCTGCATTTTACTTCAGTCCAGAGAGCGCCAAGTTTGGTTCAAATCTGTTTATGGAACTAGTTCCTTCATCTAGTTCATTTAATTCAAAGTAGTTCACTACACAGGAAAGCATAATAAAGCATGTATGGCACTACGTTTTTTCATATTTTTCTTGAGTCTAATGAGAAAATAGAGCAGTGCGAAAAATTCACAAATGAAATTGTAATTAAGCCTGAGTGTGTACGCGCTATCGTCCTAAATTGGAAAAAGTCAAACACAAGTGATTGGAAACTGTAAACCATCTACATTAGGTGTATTTCTTTTTGCAAGCGTTTACACGCTTAAAATTCAATTTGGGTGTACAATACATTAACAACAAATCCGCTTAAGTTATCCGGGAGCTTGTGAAATAATCACGGAAAAAAACAATGTTTCCAACCATTATTTTCCGAATTTATTCATTCATTCATTATGTTGGTAGATGTGGCTTCTTTTTCTTCCAGTGGCGCTACACTCCGGGGTGGATCTGGGCCTCAATCAACATAAGGTGGATGTGGCTTGAGATAGCGATTTGAACGGAAAATTTCTTTTACAATTGAGAGTTGTAATCTCAAGACTTACAAACTAAAGGTTATGTTCCTAGCTCAACAATAGGGGCCCAACTGATGTACTTTGTTTAATTTAATGTTTATTGTTATTGTCGGCTTATTGTTTATTTTGTATATGTCCTACAATGGCTGGTGCTCACATCGGGTTATTCAAGTCCGTGTTTCCAAGCCGACTTAGCCTCGATGGTGATTGCTGTCGCTGCTCTGGTAGAATCCATGCAGCTCGTTGTTCGACGTCGTTGGAAAGTTCTGCTCGTTCAGCAGATTTAACGCGTTGAGGAGCGTTGTCGGGGAAGTGTGTTTCTCAAGTTCCTGATTTCCTCATTAGAATGGCTGTTGATGTTTAGTAACTGCCTTCTGAACAGAATCACCATGTACTCTTGCAGTGGGATGATGCGTGCTTGGTCGTAAAGCCTATTGTTGCTGTGGTGCCTTTGACAGTCCCTGTCGAAGGGGAGTCCGGTACAGTATTTTTCTCTTGAAAATTGCGAGCTCCGTCATGCTGGTCTTAGAGATGGTGTGCCAGATTGGGAGGTTAAGATCGGCCCTATAAGCTGCTTGCATAGCAGCATTTTTGTCCTCTGACTTAATCCATTTTGCTTACGCATCAAGAAGTTAAGGCCAAGATACTTGACCTTTTCGTTTATTGATATTTCTGTACCGTTAGGGAGCACTACCTTCATGCTTAGACATTTGGCTGCTGATCTGCATCCACCTCTGGATGGTCTCTTTAAGCTCATAAGTACCCGTTTCCCAGCATTGATACGAAAGCCATTTGGTATATAGTAGTAAAATTTGTTCGCTGTTTGGACCTCTACCCTTTGCGCGGCTCATTGCTCATCGTGACACATCATGCATCGCTCTACTGCCTTGGTGTGTATGAAGGGAATTTTATGAACGAAGGTACATGTGTAAATATGAGTTATATGCGATGAGTGGATCTGGTAAAGTTCTGCTTAAGGCTGTGCAACTCTGCACATTTTGAACAGCGTCTGGACGTACTGTGTTTTTCTGTGTCAGATTTTCGTTTCAACTGACGTGCAGCAACCAACCAGCAATCTCGTATTTTATTATATACGCTTAAATTACGTGTGCACACAAAAACGATCATCGGCGCTTATCCCCATATGACACTGCGTTTTTTTAATATATGACCCGGTCTATGAAAAGGTGGCTTACGACTCAAGAAATTATTTTTCGATTCGGATAGTATGTGAGACGCTCTTTCATGTGGTGAAGACCAGAACATCCTAACTTGCTTAAAAGTGTACTAAAAATGTAGAGAAAGAGGAGCACAAATGCAAGAAAAACAGCATTTTATTGAAAATCCAAATATACATTGAATTGTGAAATGATACACAGGTATTCTACCCACAAAACCAACTCGGGAGAAACTGACAACAATTTATCTTTAACAGCTGTTTTCTCGAAAACTTGCTTTTATGTCGTCAGCCACCGTTTCATAGAAGGGGTCACATATATTAAATCGGATATTTGCAGATTTCTTGGAAAGAGTCAGCAATTAAGTTCTGAAGGACCATACACTGTCTGGCTACAAGGAACATGCATATCTTTATTATCTTTAACGCATGTATTTGGTTTTCAAACAGAGAAATCCGGGAGAAAAAGCATGACATGTCCAAACACAAGCTGCCTGCGGATGAATAATACGGGTGAGTTACAGAATTAATCAATTTGTTTCTCTTTTTCAATTTATGAGACTAGAGCGTACGCACTTGTGACTTTTTCACACCGCTCCATTTCTCATTTAACTCATGAAAAATACAAAAAAAAAAAACGCAGGTCATATAGCCATTAATAACTCATCATAAAATCTTGGCAGCAACGACGACATTAATGACATTTGGCAGTCAGGGGTGTAAGGTGATGCTTGATCGGTAATGGCCACAATCTAAAAACACTTAATTAATAAATTAATTAAACACATCGAACGAAAGAAACGATGAAAAGATAAGATTACGAAACACAAATGAAAGTAGAGCGCGTACACCAATCCAAAAATTTCAAAAACATTTCAAAACGATCTATCTCCAGCCTCTGTTCAGAAAGCAGCTGCTAGACATCAACAACCATCCTAACGAGGAAATCTGGAACTTGAGAAACACAATCCCCGAACAACGCTACATCAGCGCATCAAATCTGCTGAACGAGCAGAACTTTCCAACGACGTCGAACAACGAGTTGCATGGATTCTACCAGAGCAGCGACAGCAATCACCATCGAGGCTAAGTCGGCTAACACATCACCAACCCATCTCAAAAGGACCACCATGGACACACGGACTAGAACAACCCGATGTAAGCACCAGCCATCGTAGGACATAAAAAATAAACAATAAGCCGATAATAATAATAAATAAAGTGGTTTCGCTCTCAATTCTCATGTCACTCGCTCTCAATTTTCAAAAGGCATCCAGAACAGCTGTTTGTTGACAGGACATAATAGAAAGAGACAAAATGAGAAAATGAATACCAAAATAAACTGAAATTCACGCTGTAGGCTTATCCGAGTTCACAACCTCTCACGGACGGATGAACTCGAGGATGATTAAACGAGTTTAATCAGAAGCCGCTAGGTTTTTAGACCCCGAAAATGTATGGCGGAACCTGGTAGGTTTCTTTCGGTTGAAACGTAACATTAGACGGGAGTAATCAGCTTCGGTTATCTCACATGTATTCACAGACGTCCGTCAGTGAAATTGTTATAAAACGCTATCAAATGAAACCGAGGGGCAAGAGACGTAGAAGAATGTGCACAATGCACACGAAAAGCAAAGCGCTCAATTCAGCTCGATTTAGTTAGGTTGGTTCTACTGAGTATCATGTATGCAGAGTAAGGTACACCTGAGTTGGTGAACTACTGAACTAAATGAGCTGCAGTAAGGTTCACATAGAGCTGTTTTTTGCACCAGTTCGTTCGTGAACAAGCCTCTTCAGAACTGGCATCCCTACATATCGAAGAATCATGATGGTCCCGATTCTGTCCGCCATAGAGAAGTTTCACTGTATAAATTTCAGAATTGAGCCAGGTACCCCTCAGGGAGGTGTTTTTTTAAACACAGTTCTTGCCCCTCCTTGCAATGGGAAAATGTGGCTGTAATGTTGATGTGGACCTCATACAAATTGCCTTGAATGTTCTCACGAGCTGACCATACGGGTGTTTGCTTAGGAGTCAACTAGGCACCAACCTCATCGATCCTCTTCCTGAGATCTCTTCGGACATAATTTATAGTCCCACCAAGGCTTGATCGAGGCCCACTTAAGTTCCAATTCAAAAATCCAAAGAATCAGATCCACAAGCGCAACACGTACACCACTGGAAACCATTCATTTATTGGACATTTACAACAATAAACTTGCTTTGGAATGAACTAAATTATGGACATGCCAGGGCTGCCAACAGATAACAGTGATACAGAAGAAACCAGTAACACTGGGTATGGACTGCAGAATAAATTACAGAATTATAGAACGTCTAGACGAGACAGACAACAATGGAGGAATAACACCGTGTTAAGCAGTAATTACATCGCTCCATCGACACTGATGGATCTGCGACTGGTTCTGGAGTTCCCCTGAAAATCAACCAATCTTTTAGATTACCGAATCGAATCGGGTATTCACGAGCACGAGGCTGCTTCATGTCGGGAGGCAACAAACACGTTTAAGATCTAAGTTAGTAAATCATTGCCGTCTTTAAACGAGATATTTGGCCTGGGTTCCTGCACGTAATGATGTCCCGGGTAACAGTGAAGCAGTATAACCGACAAGAAAAAGCCTGAGATTGTGTCCTCCAGCTTGGAGCCATTATCCACTCTAATGACCGAAATAGCCAAGCCCCTATATAACCTTTTGTAAAGAAACGTGATAGGTGGTGCATTTTGAACACCTCTAACCATACGAGGATAGTTTGGCCAAAATTAAACTATCGTACAATACTGGCAGCAGACACAGAAGGCCATATCTTTCACATGTCAGTGCAATTGTTGTCCCACGCAGATGGCTTCGACATCGTAGCGCGTTCGCAACTCTTGCCAACGTAGACGTGTTCGGAAGCTTTAGCTTGTGCGAAATGAGTCAAATTGGATGTCAAGCAAGCCGCAGGTGGATTTCAACACCACCTGCAGCAAAACATCACGATTGACATCTACAATTTTGAGGCAGTAGGTGAGTTGGCAACCGGTGCTACCTTAGTTTGCTGCTGACTGGAAGGACTCAGGCTCTACGACATTTTTTGTGATGTGTAAAATAGCAGAGATTCTTGTTACCTTCGAAAGAGAAATTCAGTGTCTGCCATAAGCATGAGGCAAGGAAGGAGAAGACATAAGTCTGGATGGCACTCGACTGCACTGGCTCGGCCACATTGAGCCCAAGGCTCTTCGAAACCGTGCCTCGTGGATCGAGAAGGAGAAGAGAATTGCATACCAGAATTATGCCACCACGAAGACCAAGTCATCACACACACAAGACAACCTAGTTTTGTTGACTGGAAGCAGCTCGCCCAGGATTTGAAGATATTGCTCAGGCTCCGTGCCTCCATGAGTTGCAGGCCTGATGAGTAAGTGAGTACAAAGCAGTGCTAACGATGGAATGAAGTAACATAGGAAACCCAATTGGTGGTCCGATGTAATAAATTCTCCGTTCGCTGCATGGACAAGGAGGAAAATGGCGGCATTATCATCGGCAGGCAATCTTAGAAGTTCTCCATTGTTTCCGACATAAAATTCAGAATATCTGGAGTTTTATGAACAAAACAAAAATCATTCCAGGAGGAATTATTCATCTGCATTGTACTGGTGAATGGTGAGCAACCATTCCCAACTACCAAACTAACAGAGCAGTGAGAAGAATTCGACCAGACAGACACAGAAGATCCACAAGTCAGCATTTCTGCGGTTAGTGTCTGCGCAATTCCAAGAAATTCGTTAGCATAATAAAACTATCAAGTTATTGTGGTTCTCTTGGCTCACTTTTGTTATAGTCAGAGTGGTCAAAGTCCTCTGTATGAACAAGAGCTTAGTCTTTTCGAGGAAATAATTAACATCAAATATAAAATCTTTCACAGCAAGGTTTTTCGCTTTGCACCGTTCCGAGATTTTGAGTGCGCCTTTTTCGGACACACTTCTTTAGACTTCCTTTTCGAATGCAGTGTGCAGGAGCTAATTGACCAACTTCTGGAATTGGATCATGGCGTGATGATCGGGATAAATCGCGATATTGTCTGTCAATGTCGGCATACTTGCAGAGTCTGAATAACCAAATGACTTGGTAGGTTGAAATGACACACATCAACACACACGAAAACATCAACAAAGGCCTACAGAGATCATTGTAGACATTGGCCGATATGGCAGTCAGAAGATGAACTGACCAAGGACTCTCTGGCGACATTTGATGGCTGCAGGGACCGTGGGGGCACATTTTTCACAGGCATAAGTTGACTTTATACAGTGTCTTGATCGTATCAGCTCTACGAGGCGAAGTGGTGAACTACGTCGAAAGCAGATGAAAAAGGCCAAAGCCCTCTCAAGAGAATTGTTCAGCGTGCGATCTTTGATCCCATTCACGTTGGTACAGGTTGGTGGCTGCTGCTTCTTTGAACGGAAAGGGCTAAGATTCGATTGGTCACGTGGCACGAATGTTACCATCTTTACTACTTCCGAGGCGTGTCTTGAGTGCGATTTCATCAGGTGGCTGACCCAGGACCAGGTGACTGGTCTGTGGAAGAAAAATTCGCCTGGTTGCTGTTGGGCATAATCCCTGATGAGTCCGAGCTCACTGGAACTCTTCACCCGCTATATAAGGTGGGATGAGATTGGTGGATAAATTTCAACTAAAGCGATTGATGCCGGCGGTAAAAGTCGACACCACGACTATGCCACACATTACCTGAGGACGCTCAACTTACTGCGTCAAGCTAGCAAGCGATTATGCTTGTTGGAGTCGTTTGTTGGCAGATGCACCCCAGTGTGTAGCGCTGGTCACGAATTGGTCTTAGCTAAATGAAGCTCTATTGCGAATTGTACTGAATCTTGTGAGCGTTTTTCTCTTGAAGCCAGGAATGCAATCGATGCCGCCCCGAACTCAGATAAATTAAACGACGACTCCTGGTTCCACGCTTAAATGCAATTTCTTATACGAAGGACAAAGCTTCCGACACGTTCTTAAGCCATCATGTTTCACGCATAAATTTAAAGGACCAAGAAGAGAATACCCAATGTCTATCGTCACAGAGAACTTAATTCACTCACAACGACATGAATCAGATTCGTCGACTAATATATTCCGGCTTTGCACTTATTACTTGACAAGGCCTTGAAGAAACTCAGACCCGTCGCTTGCTGAAGTAGACTTATGTAAAGCGAAGAGAATGCCAGTAATACATCTCAAACATGGGACATTAAGCTGCTGCCATTAAACGACCACTAAGCGAACTCAGTTTTATTACAACGCAAAGATTTTCCAGTAAGTTAACCAGCCAGAGCGAGAGACTGTGTGTCTTGTTCTACGGAAGTAAATTTATTCAAGCACGAAGTGATTCGGAAAATGTACATGTACACAAAGATACGTGACAGAAGCTGAGATGAATGAAAATGTTAATCGCCGCCGTGGCGCAAAGATTTGCCACTGCAGATGTACTTCCCCGTGTAGCGGAAGTCCAGGAGGAAATACATCAAATAAATTAGCAGTTCAGTACTCATTGAAAGCTGATCCCTTCCTGGGATCGAGTGAATAAATTCAAAAGAGGATATCCGAAAATGTTAGTGCTGACTGCCGCCGGATAAAATGCTTTGCGAATACATTAACGGTGACTGATTTCATGTCCGTGCGTCCGATTGATCTGCGATAGACCGATAGACTGACTAATCTGGCGAGTTTGTGCATACAGACGAGTCCGCGCGATATTTGGGGATGAACCTACCCAAAATATTGTATTTTTCCTGGAATTGTTATTGAATTGTGTGAATGAGAATGACTTGTCATCAAGAGAGACGTATTCGAATATGGCATCATCAACCGACTGCACGCGGAGGTATATCGATATATTCGACTTGGTTGAGTGTCTCGGACGTGTTACCGATGAGAAGTGGTTCGTCCCATAGACCCAAAGTCAAGAGATAGACGTACCCATATTATTTATGGCAAACATTATCTCTGATACCGATCGATGTTAACAAAAGTTGAATGACTCATGTGAGGGTGATTGTTCATAGCATGATCCGTTGCTAAAGTTGAATGTTTTTTTTGCAGTCGATGGCGATGTTTAGAGTGCATTTCTGGATATTGAAGACCATGGTATGTAGATCATTTTAAACTTAATCATCATCGCTATTGACGTGCATAATAGTATTATAGTAGTTACTAAAGTTAGTGCCTCAATTGGGTTAGTTTTTTTCAAACTTAAATTTTAAAAGGGTATAATTTGTGATTCGTCTGCTTTCGCCTAATGTAGTCTGAATAAAATGTGCGAATTTTCACTATATATATGGGGTCTAGAGGTGGGGGGGTCTGGGTCTATTTTCTGGGAACTTAATTCATGCGGTTTTCTAAGAGATGGCGTAACTTGTATTATTCCATTGGAACATGCGTTGGAAAGCTACTGTCATTGTACGTCATCTCAGTACATGTCATTCATTTAAAGCGTAGACAACAATCATTTTGTTCACTCAAATATGTAGAACTCTGTGCCTGAAAAAGTGTTTTTGCGGGGAGTTATTCTTCATAAATTTAATATGAAGAAAACTGCTGCCGCAAGTCATCGTATTTTGGTGGATGTTTATGGTGAACAGGCGCTAGCTGAGCGAAGGTGCCAAAAGTGGTTTGCACCATTCTAAAAGTGGTGATTTTGGTTTGGCCAACCAGCCAAATCAACTGCAAAGCCGAATATCCATGGCCCGAAGGTAATGCTCTGTATTTGGTGGATCAGAAGTGTGTGCTGTATTAAGAGCTGCTAAAACCGGGTGAAACCATTAATGGAGAACGCTACCGAACACAATTAATCCATTTGAAGAGAGCAGTCGCCGAAAAACGCTCGGAATATGCGACCTGACACGAGGCAATAAATTTCCATCATAACAAGGCTCGGCCCCACGTTACTATTCCGGTTGAGAACTATTTGGAACACAGTGGATGGGAAGTTTTACCCCACCCGCATTATAGCCCAGACCTTACCCCTTCTGACTACCATTTGTTTCGGTCGAGGTCCGGACGGTTCACATTAGAGCAGAATATCAAAAATTGGCTTCATTCATTCTTGGCTGCCAAGCCGGCGCAGTTCTTCTGGGATGGGATCCACAAATTGCCAGAAAGATGGGAAAAAGTCATAGCTTCTGATGGGCAATACTTAGAATAGTACTATTGTACATGGTTTTCTTAAATAAATTTTGAAAACAAACCCCAGAAATTAAGTTATAGACCCAATAATATTCTAAGAAATACTAAAAAATGGTTTTGTTTTGCAACTGCTACTATCGGATGTTTGGATTACCAATTTCAGGCCCGAACCAAAAGATTTAGTTCCATTAAGCAATGAAGCTCAAGCCTATTTCGACTATCTCAATTATAGAGCAGAAAGTCTATGTGTCTGACTCACAAAGGCGGTGTTACTGCAAGACTCGATTGTCCCAAGGAGATAGACTAGTGACACCCTTCATGGACTTCGAGATAAAGCACAATGCTCTGATCCCCACAAGGGAAGAATGGAACGAAGGTTGTAACCCAACTGCATGGCAAATCTACACTGACGGGTCCAAATCAGAAGAATGCACGGGATCAGGCATTTATGCCAGTCTGGCAGAGATCTCTGAGGCAATCTGACTAGCGAAGCACTGCAGTGTATTTCAGGCGGAAGTAACAGCTGCTCAAGAGGCAACCGTCCAACTGTCAATGAGCCGAATAGAAGGAAGATCTATTGTTTTATATATAGGCAGTCAGGCGTCCATAAAAGCCCTGGACTCACCATCATAAAGTCCAAGATAGTTAAAATATGCCGTTTATCTCTAGCGACCAGATGCAATCTTACTCTATGCTGGGTCCACGTGCACAAGGGTATTCCAGGCAATGAAAGAGCTGATGAACTAGCACGAAAGGGGTGGGTATGCCAATGGCACCAGATCAGGAGACACTCAAAAAAATAAAATCGTGATTGATGACGATTGCAAAAAACGATACAACTGCAAATGGTCAGAACTTGGTACTTGCAGGTTATCGAAAGCGACCTGGCCTATGCTAAATCAAGGAAAGACTGACTACCTCCTAAAGTTAGACAGGAAGGTTATCAGTAAATTATAAGGAATAGGAAACCATGCCAGAAGACTTGGGGCACCTTGAAATGATTTGTGCTGAAGCTGTATGGATGAAGAAGAAGAGGAAACTATGTTACATTACCTCGGAACATGCCCTGCACTAGCAGATACCAGAAGAAAACTGCTAGGCGAATATTACTTCAACAACTTGGATGTCCTACAATTTCACAAAGTCACTAAATGACTATAAAAGGGGTCAGAAGAAATGACAAACGGCCAACAACTCCCAAGAGGGAATACAAGAATCCCAAGAGGGAATTATAACAAGGTCATAGGGTAAATGGGCTTAAATAAAGCCGAATGGACCGGATGGTCTAAGTGAGTTTGATTTTCTCTTAATCAAGCATTCACGCTACCCTACCTACCCACAAATGCTCCGAAACTACAAGCCGCAGGGCTCCGAAATTTTCATCAGAAGCTGAATGTGACCATCTAGAAGTCGCTACGACATACGGTTCGAACGTTACGAGTATTTCATGTCCATCCATTGACCATCTATGCATGTGTAAATAAACATTGCTGTGTGTGTGCCCACTATCTGATATTCTTTTAATGAAATTGGCCAGATAGACTAGTCACATAATATGCCAAAACATAGGCTACTTTTTTTTCTTGATTCATGAAGTTTGACTTCAATTCGCACAACAAAATCCACATCGCACACAAGTAGTTGGGATTTCCAAGAACTTTTCTTATGAATCGGCTGTATCGCTCCACTTTGTGTGTTGTTTTCATTTCAGATCTACCGGAAAAAAAAAACCGCATTTGCCTTCCGTTTTGCTGCAGAACACATTTGGCGTGTTTTATTGAGAACTCAGTACGCAGCTCAGCAATGATCATCAATAAAACGCTCTTCTTCTCATTTAATTTTTTTTTTGTGTCAAAAGTTTGTGCGTGTCCTTACTCTCTGACATTAAATGTCAAAATACGCATAGAGCGCTTCTACGTTTAATTGTTCGTCAAATGTGTTTTATAATGTTCGCATAAATACGGTTTTATTCACTAGAAGCGTTTGTAAGAGAGGTTTTTAAAGAGAGGATGGATTACAAATTGGGGTACGTTATCCTATGTCGATCTATTTAAAACACCAATGCCGATTATTATGGTGCAAACAATTAAGGGAACTCTTTTTTGGCTTCTTTAATTAAGGTTGAGTTGTTATAGTAAATCTGTTTTATTCAGTTCAATTTTTCAGCCCACAACATAACGCACATACACACCTGGTATGAGTACAGAGTGTTGGACGGGAAGGTATGTGCGTTGATTTGGGCACACCGATTTTATCTTCATAGTACACAACCGGCTTAGCATGAAATGAATATAATTCGTCGCTTGGTATTCAGCTCTTTAGCTCTTTTCATAAGCTATTAAGAGTACGGAACCCTAGGGTATAACTCGAACATAAACTGGTTCTTGTTTTAGCTTACATGCGTGGTGGCGCCGGCATTCATAAAGAACAAAAGAAAGAGTTGTAGTAAAAAAAAAAAAGAAAAACAAAATTTGATGCTGACACAAAGCCATCCTGGTGTCAGATGGGAGCCAATCAAGAATGTGGGTGTCCATCCTGCGATTTCCTACTTTCCATGAGTACCCCGCTTCTTAGGGTACCGCAACAATTGTTAGGCTGGTATCAATGAGATGAATATTCGACTATAGCAAGACGACTGGATGGAGCAGTTGTTTAACAGCCTGACCTTGGTTAGTGGGGCTCCCAGTTCGAATCCCACTGAAAGCAATGTTAATACGTTTTTTCTGCTTTTCAAATCTGACCCAGTCAGCATTTGCCATTGGGATAAAATAAACGGCACTATCACAGGAGTGGTCGATCGGTGGTAAGTAGTCTGACTGTGAGTGTCACAACGGACCAATATGGTCTAATTGTGCTGCTGAATGCACTGGCAACCCCGTTTGTAGGCTGGTAACTATGACAATGCAATGAATATCCGAATATACGATTCGATCGAGATTCGCATTTGAAATTTGCTCGCCATTATTTTATGGCAATGTAACTCTCTCTGAAGTATCGACGACATTTTTGATTTCTAAAGATCTTGGCCCTATTTACCAGAGTTCCCCTTCGCAGCCCTTTTATCATCAATCCATAGCATAAGAAAACCCACGAAGTATTCAAATTCCCACGGAGGTTAAATCCCGGCTGGCAGCAGGCAACCACTCACGATCGAAGCGCTAAATTCCGCACAACATAAAAAGTGTTTCCCTCAACCGTACTTTCACAGCGATCGAAAATAATCGATTCTTGAAGATTCGCCTAATCGCCGATGACTGGGCCGTTCATCACGAAAAAAAAGTACAGATTCGATTAGCCGAAAAAAAGTCCCCCTGCCGTGGATTGTGAGCCAGTCCGGGGACACCGATTGACCTTTATAATCCCCCCCCCAATGGGATGGAACAGAAAATGAGAAAAGCTCGTTGATTTCATTGAGTTCAAAATTAAGTCATATTTATTTCTTGTTTTCATTCACAGAATGACACAAAAGACTGCATCTTCACAAATAACTTAGGTTTCACTTAGCATCTAGGTTTATAAATTAAGAGGGGGAATACTTTCACGTTTACAATGGGGGTGAGCGAACTAACTTTAGATTTACTTCTTAGGTTAGGAACATTGAACATTGATCACATTTAACTAATAGAATGAAGGGCAAGATGATGTCGAAGCAGTCTCACGTAGCGCGTGTGCAGGTGGGCAGTCAGCTTCAGATGCAGACGTTTATTGCGTTCTTTATGATGATGTCTCCGGTGCTGCTGGAGAAGTTAATGCAATTCGTGATGTTGGTAGACTTACGGCAGCCAGTGCGCGTGAGGTTTGGCAGTGAAATGTTGTTCTTGATGTTGAATCCGGAATATGATGACGATGGACTTGTCGATGTGGTACTTTTTTGCTTCCTCCCACTTTCTGTATCGCTGTACGAGGAAGACGAGTATGTGGAGGATGATGATTTACACTTCTCCTGCCGATCGGTGGACGAACGACTGCTGCGCAGTTCTGTGGCGTTGACCACCTTCAGTAATCCATTGCAGCCAATGTAGTCTACATCCTGCTCCGATGAGTCACTGCCCAGGTAGATGCGACCACTGTTGCCCGTGTATCTGATCGCGCCGCTGTTGTTGGTGATCTTCACACGAGTGCCGTTGCCAATGATGTCAAGGTTGCCCGAGTTCTGGTTGATGCGGATCTTGTTGCCGTTGCCTATTATCCGGAGGGCGTTCTTGTTGCAGTCTATCCGAAACTCCTTGCAGTTGCCAATCAGATCCTTTCTTGGCTTCGCCTCCAACGGTGTGGATCTGGTTTGCTTTTCACTTGGTTCACTGTCCTTCTGGGGCGTCACATTGTCTTTATCCGCTATCGGTACACCCATTTTGTTTGTTTGTTTGATACGCGTTTCTTCTTTTAATTGACTTGATTTTCAGCACGAAAGCGACTTAGCGCGGCGCGGTGGTTTACACGTTTTTGTTTGTGTGCTTGCTGTACGGGGAGAGCAAGGCGGGAGAGCTTTGCGGCTGGGTTATCTGTTGTTGTTGTTTTTTGTTAAGCTTTTTACTCCGTAAGCGGCCACCTCCGGTGAGGTTCGCTATGTGAATGAATGACTGACGATGGGGCTGCGATTGTTTTATAGACATTATCAGCTGAGGCAGCATTGGAAAGCTTTGTTTCGGGGGTTTTGGCAACGAATCTCTCAAGTCTCAACCTATTGTACAGCGATTTTTTGGTGGTTTTGCTAGATTTTGTGTGTTTGTGTTTTTGTTTCGCGCATCCGAGGGCGTACACACTGGCGGAGGGCTTTTGCGATTTATCTTTCGGCGTGGCTGTCGTGTTTTTGTTTTCGGTTTGTTGGCATTTTTTTTTTTTTTACAAAGAATGATAATAAAACGATTTTTCACTTGTGTATCCCGTACGTACCTAATGGGCGAATGGGGAAGTGCTGTCGGCATGTTGATTGTGCGTGTTGAATGCTAATAGAGTTTAGATAAACAATGCTGCGATGCGATGTTCCGATGTTTTTGTGGAGCGTTGTAGACGCGGCCTTGGAGTGGGCTGTGTTGATCGAGATAATTTGCGTTTGCTTGTGTCGTCACGTCAAGTCACACACTCCTTCATGAAATTTTGAGAATCGATGTAGGTTAATTATCGGTTGTCGGTTATTCATGCGATGCGATAGACAATTGCTGTGGTTTTCCTTTCACGCTTGTATCTGCCCATTCATGGTTCACGAGAAGATCATCAAAGGAGAATGATTGAAAATCTAGTCAACTGCTTCTCTAACTCGGTGTACACGTATGTGAGTGTTGACGTTCAGTGAACTCATGATCTTTTTGCACTGTCATCAGGCTAAAGTAGAAGCATTTTTTATGTTGCTGAGTGAATGTACTGGAATTACGTGCTTTATTACTGTGTTATTGCTTCAACTCAATGCTGTGGCATTTTCTCACGTGACAAGAAGGGCACAGCGACTGGTGTGGAAGGAGGAGGAACTCAACTTATTCTGTACTCCAAATGAGGCTAGTCCAAAATAACTAAAAATGATAATTTGTTTGCATTCAATTATCAGATTTGATACTTCCACCATCACGAGATGGTGTGCATATTGATATCGCACGACACATCTACGAATCTTCGACTGAACTCGTATGTGCTGGCCACGCTGTATCTGTGTGCGTGCCTTAATTTTTGGGGGTTCCCTCTCGGAAGTTATAAACAAAAAATTATACTTTCGAAAAGATCAAATTATTTTAAATTAAAAATTGGAATTGATTTGTGTTCGCCTAGTGATACAGACGTTTGCTAGAAATAGGGAAATTCTATATTCGGCACTTTTGGGTGAGTGCCTGAAGCAATGGCTTGAGTAAAGTAAGCTAATTTGTTAAATTGTATTATGTGGCTTGCATTAGAATATGCATTTGGGTCAAATTTGCGGAATGCACATTGGAATTTTTCATCAGGGAAAATCAGTCGAGGCCCGAATCCACTACGCCACGCCACCCAATAGCTTTATATGAAGTGTGACATTCTTGACTTGACTTGACATAGGTGCCAGAGCAACTCCGCAATAAGCAGGCGAACACTCATTCCTATGCTTTCTTATTTACTTGTCAGGCCTGTGACCCATAGATGGTCTGATCTTGATGGATCTGCTTTTCATCGTCGATGGCCTGGCCATGTTGATTACAGTCTTGATGACTGAGCAAAGAATCTGCTTCTCCAACCAGGAGGCTCGAATTCGAAGATCCTCTTCACACGCTCATTATCTCGATGTGGCCAACACAGTGCAGTCGACGCAGTTTAGCCTTCTGGACTACATACACTTCGTGGTTCGCTGTTGTGGTTTCTCCTCCAGTCGCCATCCTCGCAGACAGGACCATACATATTCCCCAACGAGAATTTTTGTTTTCAAAGGCACCAAGAATCAGTAGTGCTTATCGTTCAGCTTCCGTGTCCATGCAGTCGGACTGTCAGCTTATTAAACCCTGATTTTGGTCCTTCGAGCCAGAAACAACTGGGCTCCAAGTTGTTTCGACGGGCCGACAAAATCATCGGTTGCCAAGGGCGATTACACATCGCATCTCCGTTAGTACGTCGTTTGTGGAGTTCACGAGGTAGACAAGCTCAATTTCCTACTCGATCGTGATGTTTTGTCTCAGGTGACGTGTACACGAGAACATCACGATCGATTAGGGAATGGAGCTTGTTCCGTACACAAGACCTTGGACAAAACGTCACAATCGAGTAGAAAATGGAGCTTGCCTACCTCTTTCTTGCTCGGCAGCATTTGATTCATTTGTTCCTCTTTGACCTTCTTGAAGAATGGTCAATGGGTCTTATTCCTTGATTGAATTGCACATTCATTGCATGAAGATCTAAGTCATTGATAGGAGTATGCTCGCCATGGCTTCTCCAATTCCTGACAGTTTCATGTTTATGTTCAGGTTAGAAACACTCTCGCTGCAGCGAGTATGTTGGAGGGCGGCCTTAGACACTAAATGATCCTGTATCTCCAAATTAAGGAACTAATCTCTTTCCATCTGCCCAAATTGCTTCTTCTACCGCAGTCTCTCTAAAGTAATCCTCAACAGCGACAAGGCCTTGACCTTCTCTCAATAACACTGAACGGTTACCTGCAACACATTTATTGTCATCCACACCAACTCCGGAAAATTGAAATGGGATTTAAACGTAATTTTTGGGAGGATATAAAACAAGATCAAGTCGAATCCAATATTTCACAAAAAACACGCTTGTGTAAGTTTACAACGAATACGCTGAATCCGTATTATCAGCGACACATACACTGGATGCTATCGATCTATTTATTCTTAACTTCACAAATGTCAACATTCTGCAAGCACTAGCATAAACAATCGAAATGATGAACTCCAAGCAGATCCCAGCAGCAATTCGCAGAAGCCAAATAACAGCATCCGCTGCGCACATTCCAAGAACGCACCCAATCCAATCCACGCACTCTATCCAATCCGCAGATCATCTTCCTAGAAGCATCCCACTCCAATAGCATCCGCAGCACCTGCAGAAATGCCGAGTCAACAGTTTGCCGACCTCAATTTGCATATAAATAGTTGCAACCATCATTTATAGCATCAGTTCTTTATGCACGTTTTTTTTTTTTAATAAACCTCGCGTTAGAAAACTTATTTTGTACAAAGCTGTCGGAAAACTCTTGCCTCTCACTGTGCTTGTTGAAAGTGTGATTTTTTTCTGATCTCACCATTCATTTGGGACAACAACCTTGAACAAATACCTGAAATGCCCAAACAAGGAACAAGAATAAACTGCAAACGGAGTCATTGCCATTTGAATGATTTGTTACGAAATTCAAGATCATGAAGGAGGGAATGTTATGCATCAACTGAGTTTGCCTTATGGTCTTCTTGAACCGCATGTCCTCAAAACACTTTCTGCTTGAATGTCATGGGAGAGAAAGCCGCGGCTATCACAGACGAAAACCATCGATTAAGTTCCCAATTAACGTCGAACCGATTAGACGCTCACTTCTAAATTATTTCCAGTTTCATCTCCGAACTTGTAGCTTTTGTTCTTCAAATCGCTAATTAATCGTCAAAAAATGAACATACTATACACTTTTTCGATTTTCTGCACATTTTGTTGACATCTGAGAACCGGTGGTGGAATTCTAGGAAAACATGGAATATGCTAAATGGTGGTTTTGTCTTATGCTGTATTTGCTTGAAAAATTATTGCGGGTGTGACATCACTGGGATTAGCATTTGGGCAGCCGCTCGCTAGTTACAAACACATTTTATTGTGACTTGCGGTTGGGTTTCTTTTATGCAGAAAATTAATGTATTTGCTTCCGGCATGTAGAAAGGCCATTCGAATGCTGTTTCCATTTAGTCTCTCCCAGTCCTTCGCCCAAAAGTAAAATTGTTTGTACACGCTGCCTCTCGAACACCATCGGGGTGCGATTACCACTCGGGCAAGTCTGGGATAGCAATTAGATTGCTGGCATAAATCAAATCTTATCAGATGGCGTCTCTGCGCGTGTACCAGCGCATATAATCGTTTTCTCGAAATTTCGCGATATTTCTACGTATGCCAGACCACGTCTCTTCTCCCCCCGTGCCAGATTCGTGACTGGCAAAGGTATGTCTCGCGATGTGTTATAACAGGCAATTCGTTAATGGAACCAATTAGCACTTGATGTCTTCGTGATATCATTGCCCTCGTCACGTTGTAAGGTCTACTATAACTTATTAATTGCGTGATTTCAACCAGCGACTCTGTGGGAACACTGAACCATTTGAGAGATCTTTGACAAGCTGGAAAGGCTGTCTCAATGGGACCACATTTTCCAAACTGCCGAGCACGAGGTTATGTTAGGCTAGGTTAGAATGGCTGGCTACCTTAAGGGTAACCACACTTAGGCCGAACATTTGCCCGTTGTGTTAGCATAAGATCTAATAGATCCTACTCTGCGAACCATTTCTAGTTCTTAATGAAGATATGGATCTGACTGAAACTCATATTGCTTAGATCTCTCAAGCCTGAGTCCGCGATATCAGAGGGCATTGTAATTGCAAAGAAGGAGTGAAATCGTGTGTTCCCTACAACTTCTGCAGAAGTCATTATAGGGGATACTCAGTCTGGAGGGACAATGCCTGGTTATAACGCCAACGAGAGTTCTGAGATTCGGTCTGGTCATTCTGATCAGGTCACGTGCCTGTTTTGGATCGATAGTAGGCCATAATTGCTTTGTTATGAGGCACCCTGTGCCGGAAGACCATCCAAGGTGTGACTAAGCTTTAGTTGATGTTTTGTAGTAGCGATAGGCATGGACGACAGTTCACCGTCCGGAAAGAGTGTCGAGGTGGTGCCTTTTCGTCCGCTTCGCAATTCTCTCGGATATCACTGTGTCCCGGCATCCACATAAGTTGGATGCTTAAATACTTGGTCATCTCGATAAGAGCTAGGCGGCAATATAGGGACGTATTGGCGTCAAATGTGCCTACACTCAGAGATTTGATAGCTGATGGGCTGATCTGAACAGATGACAATATCTGGACCTGATATTACATTGTTTTTTAGCCTGACAGAGCTTTCTTGAGCACTATAGTCTCTGTCTGAAATACGCTACAGTGAGAAGGTAGTCAGAATGACAGCTCGAAATTCAGGTCCTTAGAGTAGACTCCCACACCCACTCCTTCGCCCATCTTCGATCTGTGAAAATTCGCAGAGGACCATCCAGCGTCTGGTGTTCAGACGTCCAGTAAGATCTGGGGGTATGCTGGTTGGGAAGTTTTTCTCGAAGATGAGTTTAAGTATCGTGAGGTCGCCGTATTCTTGGAGGTATCCAAATTTATGAAGGATGGTAGTGTCCGGAGCTGAGCTCCTTCCACATACGCAGCGATTTCAATCTAATCGCCGTGCTGGCACCGAAGAGGGCTATCGGCGGAAGGTTGAGGAGTGTATTTAAAGCTTGGGAGGAGGTAGTTCACATCGCTCCGTTAATGCAAATGCAAGCCATACTGTTTGCAGTAGATGTCTTTGACTAACGCATCGATCGCGACGTCGTACAGTAGTAGTAGATTGACTACCGTTACGAATAACCAGAAAACCACTCGCAGCTGTAGACCCCATTTCCAACCTATAGCTTTTTCACAACAATATAGAGCCGTACAGGCTTTTTAGACGCGTTCCTGGATGTTGGGTTTCCAGCTAAGCTTAGCGTCTAGAATGAGGCCGAGGAATTTGGCGCTGTTGCTTAGTTCTGAAGGGACTAAGTAAGAGGACGTAAATATGACTAAATTTGTTTTCTATGAAGCACGACGTTTAGTTGGACAGAATAGAGCAGCGATGGCGTTATAGAAGATAATACTCTTATAATATTGCTCTACCTAATTGGCTCCACCAGGGCCTAGCTTCTACCGTAACCACTTGTGTTGTACGTGCTGTGTTGGCTTGCAGTCTTATGCTGGCTCCGAACGGTGAAGTTTTTGAAGATATTTCTAGACCGGAGTACTCTTTGAGTATTGTCACGGACTCCCTAAGAGACGAAGCGGTGAATAATGATATTTGCTGAAATCGGAAAAGGAACATACAGTCAGTCCCAAAAGTGAGCATACGGCATACTAATTTTATTTATTTTTACATACCATAATTTAAAACAGGACTCCAAAAAAAAAATACTAAAAACATTTTTTTATCAGCTGTGTACCTAAAACTGAAAAAGCACCACACTCTACTGAGAGCCCATTGGTAACTGTGCCGGTTCAACAGCAGCCACTTGTGTAATGCGTGCGAGAAGTTCCTTTCCGGCAGTACAACATAAAAAATGTAATTTTTTTCTATCGGATATTCAGCCCAGACACCCGGCACAGACTGCTAGGGGGACCAGACAGTAATGATAATTTTCAAATTGTTACATTTTAGCAGCTGTCAAAGTTACCACTGACATTCAGCTGTCAAAATAATCCCCATCTTTTCAGGGTTTTCAACCGATTAGAAGTTAATTTAGATTTTTTTAAATTCCGCCTTAGTTGTTTACACGCAATGTGAATTTTGTTGTGTGGTACGTCCTTATTGCGGCTTCAGTGTGCAGACAATTCGTCGCTGCGGGCTGGTGGGGGTTGGAAGTACGGTATATTGCGAAACTAATTATAATTTAATGACCCACATTTCCACAGGTTGTGTCAAATATCGAACAGCCAATATAACAACAACGTCACTGCCTTAGAAGTTCCGGACCAATTTATTGTGATGTCTGGTCACCGGAATCGTGCAATCTGACGCCTTAGACCATGTTTATTTGGATTATGTCAAATGTAACATCAATCCAAAGTGTAGGAAATTGGCTGCAACTGCATGGTGATGCATTCCACAATTTGTGACAAGTCGCGGAAGCTGTGTTATGTCTTCTTTGTGTCATTGGAATGACACCAGCTGTGTCATTGGAATTTAATTTAGAAAATTGATGGTTTCCAACTTGACTCCTATGCTGGGTGCCTGCGGTCAGTTCCTAATGCGGTCACAAACAATTGACTCCACCTCTCTCGAGTCATTGGAGTAGGCAGTCTCGAAAAAGCTTCTCTAACACCACCAATAGGAGTCTTCGTGAAACGGCAGGTCCCCTATGCTCGTGAGAGAACAAATACATTGCACGAGTGAATGCTGAAGGAAGCTATGCTCGAGCTGTAGCGCTGTATTCTTATTATTCAACAACAGTTGACACGAGGGACATACTTCTCAGGCCCATGAATCAGCAGCACAGCGCAGACTGACACTTCACACACACGTGTACACGGAATTAGGTAACTCTAAAATTTCTATTTAAATATTAAATACCCTCATAAAATAAGAATCATGAAAAATCCAAAAAATAAATGAAGAAAAAAGTCACCCGCCACCTCGAAAGCATGCTTGACTGAAACCACTTCTGCTTGGGATTCCGGAGTCTGTCTGCCTTGTTTGACTTGCAGATCAGCCTAAATGTGACGTGATAACTTGTCCCAGACGTCTCCATCATGGCAAGGCGTTATTATGCTGCCAGAAAACAGGACAGACACAGGTGCCTGCCGTCACTTTATGCCCGTTACAAGCGTGCGAATCTCAGCGAATTAAGAGCGGTAGTCTTACATACCAATCGATCATGGGAATAGAATTAATGAATGATCAAACAAAGGCCACAGAAACCTGCCCCCAACTTGGCAATAGAACTTGAACTCAATGCTCGCGTTGGCCTGTGTGAGTGAGTGCTTGAGTGTGGAGGAAGATTTTTATTCGAAAGCGTTAATGGCACTGAAATGACCCCGCTAGGGAAACCCCCAAAAATTCGGTGTGAAATCTTCTCCTCTGCTCGCGACGTTTTGTACTTTAGCTCCAAACTCTAGCCCCCACCGTGTGGCGTGCCGATAGATGAAACGACACTTGTTTGTATTCGGCTGCTGATAATTGATTGCGAGTGGTTATCGGCGGGCAATGTGGAACGAGGAAGGCAGAGGCGTGAGGTACTGTTTTTTCTGTATTTTTAGAACAGATGCAAAATTTAGTGCAAACATATCCTTCAGTCACTGTGGCGTATGCGTCACGTTTTCAAATCAATCAATTCGGAATACCGTGCGGATGATGTGAATTATCGTGTGTACACACAGTCAGAAGTAGCATTGTTCGAGTGTGTTCACTGCTGCCAAGGTCTTGATAAGCACTGCGTTACGGTCGGCTAGATTGGAGACACGTGTAGTCGGTCGTATGTCAAGACACCCGTGAAGACGTGTGTACTCGTTGGCGGTTGCAGAAAATGAATCGATTATGATAATCGCTTCAACAACTTAATCTGAGTTGAATGGACATTTAGAGAGAGAAAGGGACAGACAAGTTTTTGCGGGGAATTTTTGCTCGCCGTTGTGTGGATAAATTACCTTAATGACTGCTCTGTCAATTATATGTCTGAGTTCACTAACAGTTGAAGTTAGCAACAAGGTGCAAAGGGATGGAGTTTACCTTTAGATTTGAGGTAAATCTTGCTGAGGGGCCCTTTGTAGTGCCACTGGGCTTGATCCATAGATCACTGGTGGGGAAACAACGGATCAGGTGGAGTAAGTTTCCGACGGCTCTCCCAACTTAAGGCATTGACAATGCTTGTGTAAACCTTACAAACTATTTCTTCGGGCACCTGTAACTTATGATGCAACTTTCAATCAAGTCGGCAAGATGAACATGAGCATGAGCCTGCTCGGGGTAGTTTTGAGTAATTTGTCTTTAGTCTGAGCTTCAACATTCAGTGAATCCGTCAAGCGATTGACAGTTGATAAGGCTCATTCATGGGCGATTGTGATTTTTGCATATTTCTATTTGTTAAAATAAGACACACACATGAACTCGTAGTTCCATCTCAAACTTATAAATGGTCGTGGCATACACACCTCTTGACAAATCAAATGCGGCAAATGCGGTTTGGAAATTGTGTTGACTTCAAATGGTCTTGAGAAATTCCGTTGGGGCTTTGTGTGAATTTGTTCCGCGAACTAGGAGATCACGCAAGAGGTTAGATCTATTTATAATTGGAGTGATAGTTGAATTGGAGAAGCTAGTTGGTCGTATTTTTAGAAATTTCCTGATTGCATGTTCATGATTAAAAATTATGTTTTGCTATGTAGATTACAGTGAACTCTCACTGAAGGTACCAAGAAATTTGTTACGAGAAAAAAAACCAAATTGACAGGCTTGAAAAAATAATCACAATATGATTCATGTTACAGTGTCAACAAATGCGTCACTTCTCCCATGACGATGCTATTCGACCTAATAACGAAATAAATTACGAAAGCAAATATGTAGTAATAATTTGTATCTACGGTATTCAAGTTTAAAAGTAAGTGCAACGGGAAATATAGTCGGATAGTCGACAGACGGCCGCCTCAGCCTACAATGTATACATTCTTTGACTTTTGTTTTTAAATTGCTTTCTGGGTAACAAGGCCAAAGCGCAAAGAAAAGGAAAACAAAGAACGCGTTTTGTCCTTTTAAGAGAGTGAAATTTGATTGGTGTCCTCGTCCGGTTATAGGAGAGTTCATTTATGAGAATTATTTACATTTAAAGCGTGTAAACCATTCCGTTCTTCGAAATTTGTCCGGTTATAAGAGGTGTCTGCTTATGAGCGGTGTCCGTTAGGAGGGAGAACATTATGTTCACATTTTCTAAAAAAAACTTAACGACTGCAGTCTAAGAGCGGCAAGTTGTATAATATTACAGTGACCAAAATGAAAATACTCCTTTCAACAAAGCAATTCAAGAAATGGTTAGAGAACGGAAAAGTAAACATCGCTTGCACCAAGTTGGTTCAGCCCGAACATTCGACGTTAATTCAAGGTAAACATACTTAAAATTGAATTTATTTTCCAAGTTAGTCTTCCTTCATCACACCCAGGGCCAGCGCAAGCCAAATGAGCGCCGTGTGCGAGCCCTGCGTTTGACGCCCTTGATTGTTTGTAGCATAAGTTGCTTTCAGATTACACAAGAGTTCTAAATCTAATGCGTGCTTGCAGTGTTGACATTCCCAGTGTAAGAGCTTCTTCATTCATCTTTGATGGCTTGGCACCACAAATAACGCAATTGTTCACAGAACTAGTATTCGTCACAGCTTGGGCTACTTTTCCATCAATCATCGTAAATTAATGCGGAGAAGAGAAGAGAGAGCTCAATTCAGTTCTTCAATTTCATTCTTCACACGGCACGGGTTTTCTCTTATAATGTCAAGTGTTTCCCTGTATATTAAAATTTTAGAGGTCTGCAATATCGCGTTGAAACCTACCATTATATTTGGCATCAATACACAATATGTGGCTTGCAGCTTAGATCAACACACTTCTACACATGTCCCACATGCAGCGTACGCAGAGGCTAAACAGAAATCTGACCTCGGACAGGATGAAGCGGCGATGCTTGCTGCCGGACGAAGGGATCGACAAGGACAGCAGCGAGGGAGAAGATTCCAATCTCGAAGGCGTGATCTAATGTAGAATGGCCGAGGGTAAATAAACCCGTGTCACAAACCGGTAGGGAGAGTGGTAGAGTTAAAAGAGGTCTGTAGGCGTACTTCATTTCCGTTGGAGCTTATTATAGTGCTCTATATCGCAACTAATTAAAAGTGGGGTAGTTCCAAAAATCGAGTATCTGTCTATATGTAAAAGTTGCGATCAATAACGGGAAAAAAGTCAATTTAGCTGTTGCCAAAATCGAGGAGATGCGTAAATCAAGAGTTGCGTCAATCGAGAGTTGCGTTAATCGAGAACGTACTGTATTATTACAGGAGACTCGGGGTAGGCGCTTGTCGTTTATGTGCTGTGTGCTTTCTAGAAGGTAGCGTATACATCTAAGCGTATACACTAAATGCAATTAAGCAAATATTCCGATCGAGAACATAATTTCGCATCAAAAACATATTTTGCTTTTGAATAAGATCATCGCACCCTCACTTGTCTGCCGAATCACTCATGTAAAGTATTTTATTACGTAGACGACACTTTACACCACACCCTGATGTCGCTCAAGTACCATACTGAGCGTCGCGTCATTCAGAAAATTCGACAAAACCTTCGAGTCGTACAAAATGCCTTGCCACGCACTGCATTGCTTTTTGATACCGTCTTCAAGTGCATAATTGTAAATTATTATTCACTTTATTGCTATCCGCCCGATATCGAAAGGCACGCTATTCAGCCAGATATCCAGGTGATTTATTTATGTTATTTGAATTTATACATATGTACCCGCTTTCTTCGGGGGTTCCACCAGAAACTCATCGACTGATTAGATACCCATGCCAGACAGAGTCGAATTGTTGAAGCACTTAGTGCTATCGGACCCCTATGTTAGACACTTGTAGTCTTCGATTAAATACTACACACAATACCTCTATCAGTGGAAAAATTGCTTTCAATTCTTTCCGGTGAAAAAAAAAATGAATGAAAAACCCCCTAGCATACGAATTGATGTTGCGCAACTATCTGCCACGCTATGACCGAACTAGAGAATTCAATGATAAAAGCGTTGCTGCTGTTGACAGGCGTGGGGAATAATTGCATGAGACTGCGACAATCTTGATGTAATGACTCCGATCAGAGATTGATTGAAGGCTAGGTGCGAGTTTGAAAGAACCCCTCGGGTGAGCTTGATGGCGGTTCCTGTTCGTTGGACTCATAAAGCGCTTCACTGCGTAGCATGAAAGCATGAAAATGAATTTATTGCTCTTGAAATTTTGTCTGACAAGATTAGAGTTGTCCTGATAAAGAAAATTTATTGTAGGTAGAATCAGACCAATTATATTTTTATTTTGTGCTGGAATTTTTGAAGGTCACAATCATTTACTGGAATACCAAGTGGAACAGCAGTGGAAAAAGCCTGGACATCTGAGTTCTAGTTTATGACGCAAAGGAATGGAACGAGTTTTTTTTCAAATCCTCCGATTTGAGAATACTCATAATTTTCTTCTCTTTGGGGCCTTACAGTCAGGTATGGACGAGAGCGCGAACCAGCAGAAGATCTTCAAATAGAGCAATCCACACACCATCTACTGATCGACCACTTCCGTGATAGTGCATTTAATTTGATCCCATCGGCAAGTGGTGACTGCACAAGATATGAAAACCCGATAAAAAAGAAATTTGAACCGGGGACCCCACTAACCACGGACAGGCACTTGACCAACTTCGCCATCCAGTCGTTGCGGGAGGGCTACTCAATTGGTTCTTGATTGTATTGAAGGTATCGTTAACGACCTTGATGTCCCTATTTCAAGGCGAGAATCCTCCATGTACAATCTAATGAATTTGGCAGGAATGCTAGAACTAGACACGATGCTCTATATCTTCTCCCTACTCACGCTGTCATTGGCCAATAGGTGAGTACCCAGCTCATTTCCTTGATTTCCAGTATCTTCCATAGTGAAAAAATTACTTGGACGTACTACAAAATTTAACCAAATGGTCACATAAATGAAACAGCCAAGAGGAATATATATGTGTCCCTAATAATTTTGATCCCAGGAGAACCAATCACTCACTTATACCGAATGGGAGCGAAAAACAACCTTTGGAAGTTATCGGGTCCCTTGGTGGGGTGGGTTGGGGTGGTCTTTGTTTATTTTGGGTCTATAACTTAATTCGTGCTGCTTTTTTTCGAGCGTTTTTCGGCTACTGCTCTCTTGAAACGGATTAATAGTGTTCGGTAGCGTTGCCCATTGACGGTTTCACCCGGTTTTAGCAGCTCAAAATACAGCACACCCTTCTGATCCACCAAATACAGAGTATTACCTTCGCGCCATGGATATTCGGCTTTGCAGTTGATTTGGCTGGTTGGCCAAGCCAAAATCGCCGTAGAAACAAAATATTCATATGGTAGCGACGAATTACATTCTGCCTGTCGCACGACAGGCTTTTCTACTAGCATCTTAATAATACGAGTGGCGCTACAGCCCGTATAGAGCCAGGGCCTAGCTACGAGGGGCGTTCAATATATTCTTGGTATCGATATGAAGGAAAATGCGAATTCAGTTTAAATTGTTTTTATTTTTCAATATAATCTCCCCTAACATCAATGCATTTGTTTCATCTTGAGATAAGCTTTTTTAAACCCTCAAAAACTTAAATTTCCTCTTTCTCTGCAAAATACCCATTTATGGCCGACTTGAGTTCTTCATCATCCGAAAATCTTTTTCCACGAAGACATTTTTTCAAATCCGGAAACAGGAAATAATCACTAGGGGCAAGGTCTGGACTATAGGGTGGGTGTTGGATTTCTTCGAAACCACAAATGGTTTCACCTTTTTTTTTTTTCTGTACTCAATGAGCAAGATTCCCTTTGAGTCCCAGAAAACTGTGGCCATGAGCTTCCCGGCAGACGGAGTGACTTTGGGGGGTCTTCTTCGGGGGGTCTGTTGTTTTTTATGCCACTGCATGGACTCTTGTTTGCTTTCAGGGTCAAAGTGGTGGACCCATGTTTCGTCACCAGTAACAATTCGATCCATAACACCGTCCGCGTTCTCATTACACATCTCCAAAAGCTCTCTACAGCATGCGATTCTTACTTTTTTCTGAGGCGCTGTGAGCATTCGTGGCACCCACCTTGCACTGACCTTTGAAAGGTTAAGATGGTCATAAAGAATGGTGTGAATGGTACCAATTAAAAGCTGGGTGATCTCTGCCTGAATTTTCACCTTTATTCGGGCATCCTCAAGAACAAGTTTTTCGACTTCTTTGATGCTTTCTCCCGTGCAAGCAGTAGCCGGGGTGCCGGAGCGGGGGTCGTCTTCAATGCTCTCACTGCCTCTCTTGAACTCACTTGACCACTTTTGCACAGCTGATAATGAAGGTGCGGAACCCTGGTAAACAGCCACCATCTCTTCATGAATAGTTTTTTGACTTTTCCTTGCTTAGTCAGAAATTTAATTACAGCGCGATGCTCAATTTTCGCCATCATCGACTAAGTTGCCATTATGATTCTGTTTAACTAGAGATAAAACGCGAATTAATAATCACATTTATATGAAATTTTACATGAATGCACTAAAATAATAGTATTACTTGGTAAATAAGTCAATTTATATATACAACCACAGCTTCACCCCGGTACCGAGAATATATTGAACGCCCCTCGTATCTACGGTAAACACCTCTCGTGTTGAGCGCGCTATTGTTCGTTCACGAAGGCACTTACAGTTTTGTGCCCACTCTGAACGGCCTTGTTGCGAGAAGCTTTTTCCTAGACAGTTATTACTCTCTGAGCATTGTCAGTGACTCAAAAGTGGTGGAGCTGAGAATCGAACCTGGGCTGAGTAATCTCAAGTGCGTAGCCATTGCGCCACGACCGCCGAGTTTTGTGGCCACGAGGCATTATAACTGAGAACAAGCTTGATCTAAGGCTATTAGCGTGGGGCATATACTAGCTGCTTTCAAGCAACAATCACCTGCACAAAATGTAAACACAATTAATGAAAACTTAGCAGCTCAAGAAAGGGACACAATGAAGCAATTGTGATTGCAGTGCACTTGATTAATATGTGCAGCATTCCCCCCTTCGCAGAGTCTCTGGCCAAAAGCCTGTTCAGGCCAACTACAGAGCCTGCACCTAATCAAAACAAATGAAACCGCTCTTAGAAGTACGTACCTGATTAACTGGACTCTGCCTCAGTCAGCCAAGAAGGCTAGGAGAATCCAATGATTCTTCTATAGAAGCTCTAGAGATGAGAAGGAGAACATATTATATATATATAGAATAGACAATATTCCACTATTCTACGCACCTACCTGAAGTGCTCTTGCGGTGTTCAAGGAAGAAATGTAATGTACGTAGTTATTTATTTAACCACATGGAAGAGTTGAAGAGAAGTCCAGCAATTCGACCAAATCCTTGCACTATGGTAGATCCCGGAAATCAAAGAAATGGGCTCGGTACTCACCACCTATTGGCCAATGACAGCGTGAATAGAGAGAAGCTATACAAGATCATGTCTAGTTGTGGCATTCCTGCCAAACTCATTAGATTGTGCATGGAGGATTCTCGCCTTGAAATAGCGACATCAAATTCGTTAACGAGACCTTCAAGGCAATCAAGAGCCAATTGAGTAGCCCTCCCTCAACGACTATATGGCGCAGTTAGTCAAGTGCCCATGGTTAGTAAGCTGCCCGGTTCGAATCCCACTGAAAGCAAAGTTAATAAGCTTTTATCTGGTTTTAAATCTTTTCCAGTCACCACTTGGCGTTGGTATCAAATTAAAGGCACTATCACGGGAGTAGTCTGACTGTGGGTATCACAATAGACGAATATGGTCCAAGTGTGCTGGTGAATTCACAAGCTTCCCTACCCTACCTAGAGCCCTTCCACGTAGGACAGGAAAAGCAAAAATAAGACCTCGATCCCGCGAAGGTCACGTAGCATGCCATAAGAATCCACATCCATTGGCCCTGAGTGCACAAAACAAACACACACTGGACGACCTCCTTGGCAATTGTGAATTTGAAGTTTTTAGTCTACAGACATTTGAACAGCTCCACGGCTGCTGTCGTCGGAAACAGCATTTTCGTGACAAGACATAAAATGCGCGGGCATCTATTTAAAAAAAAATAAACGTTTCAATATATTTCATGAGGATTTAAGTAAAAAAGGGCGAACAAACGAGAAACAAACGACTTCCTCGTGTAACTGAAACTCCCCAGATCCATGCCGCCTCGTTCGACAGCTCTGTCGTGCTGTCTTTCCACATCATTATATGAATATATTCAGCTGACAAATGCTTTATGCATTGAGCGGGAATTGGAGCGCACGATTTGGAGTTCTCTAAGGCCACATGATTTACTGTTGAAGGCAGTAAAAAATTTGTAAACTAAATTTATTCATCTTCACCCAGTGCATCTGCTGTTAATTGATCATTAACCAACGTCTGGCAATGCATTTATTCAGTTACTACACAGAAACAGTGTGCTAAAGCTGTGTACAAGCCAGATACATATTCACGGGTAAATTAAAAGTAATTATCACTCGAACTCATCAAAGGATGTATTTTTAATTAAGCTGCCAAGGCAACAATGACGGCCTTAAGCTGCTAATTAAAGTATTTATAAGGTTATTAATGCAAAGGCGATTTTCTTACAACAAATGGAATCCCCTGAGCGCCATCACATGCTCACACTTATCACATTGCGCTGAACGTGAACTTAATTCAATAAAGATCTAGTTATGGTCAACAATCAGCACAACGAAGGTGGAAGGCATACGCATTGAAGGCGAGAGCAGTTGGCTGGTGCCCTGGTTGACAACCGGTCACTCATGAGTAGTTGGTTGATCGCTTAACGACGGTGAATAGCGGTGTATCATAGCTTAAAGTGATTGAAGGCCAGATGCCTGCGTGTTCTGTAGCAACATCCAATTGTTGTGACGAGTTATTTGTGATTTGAACCTAATTGTTATTCCGTCTATCTACCGGGGAACGTGAGCTTACTGACAAAATTTTGTATTATAATAATTTGAAAAATCACGACACCATGCATTTCATGCATTCGAGCAAATTCGAGTTGGAAATAATGTGTAAGGTGGAAGCCATGGTGTCCAACGCATAGCCAAGACATACCAGAGAGGGAGTGAGAGAGTGAGAGAAGGAGTGTGAGAGGGGGACGGTGTAGGGAAAGAGAGTGGCGAGAGCGAAAAAGAGAGAGATAACGAGAGAGGGAGAGACAGACAGACAGAGAGAGAGAGAGAGATCGCCAAGAGAGTTGAAGAAGGGTTTAGTGTTTACCCGGCGCTTGCTGTCTAGCTCTAGCAAGAGCAGTTCCCAGTAAGGACACATGTACTTCCTTGCGAAAAACTCTGTTCACAGACGTTGATCTCTTTTTGTTCAGGGCCCTTGCTATTACTCCATTTCCAGCATACACCATCGTGTTTTTACTCCATCCAGAGCTTCGTTTTTTTTCGCGAGCTAGTCCGCTTTTCACTTCCTTGGGTGCCAGTGTGCCCTGGTATCTCGCATAGTGTTCACCACTGATATCTCCCTGACGCTCTGTCTACTCAAGCTGACAAGTGTCGATGTCGAGATGTCCGATGCTATGACTTTTATTGACGCTTGGTTGGCGCGTGAGTACATCACAGCCACTTTAGCTTGGAAAACGCTGCTCTCCTAATGCCAGGGGACAGGCTCCGGCACATAGAATACTCTACTCGGTACTTGGACAGGTACATACAATACATGTATTCTTACGAGAGGTGATACATAGACCAACGCTGTCGCTTACGCGACGGATGCAGTTGCTCAACTTGTCTCTCTCCTTCGGCGTTGACAATCATCAAATTGTGAGATATAAGTGAAAATTGAATTTTTAATGAATGTCTGGGAGTTGGTTCTTGTCGAAGCATACACAAATATAATTAATGGTTTGTAGTTGATGTATAATAAAATACTAAATAAAAATTTCAATTGGAAATTGAGACTGTCAAATGAAATCAGTTGAAGCATTCATTGTGTCATCCCCTACGGCAGGTACTTTACGGTGAACGGATGTTTCGACGCTGTCGCAATCAAAGTACTCTGTACTGGAGCCTTTCCGGGTTCAGGGGTACTTTGTGCAGGATGTGACTGAGTCACGTTGGAGGTGAACCTTCCAGATTTAAATTAATCTCACCCTCATAAGGGTACAGAGGATTGAACCAGATGGACAGTTAAGTCCGTGTGGACACATTGATTAAGCGGATTCCCTGCGTATTCGCACCGTGTCGACCACATTGACACTCGAAGTGGATTCTCATTTCGGCTCTACTGAACACAGTTCAAAAGTATCATCGCCTTGAATGAATGAAGATGATAAGTAACGGCTCCCACGGCGATTCCCATCCAGTTGTCGCGCTTAAAAATCACCGTCCACAAGGCACTTACTTCTTTGGAAATGCCGAAGAATGTACCGTACATTTGGATATGCATAGATTTTTCCAGGAAAAAAAAAAACTCATCAGCGCCCCTTCAACGGAAGCCGCGTTCAAATGTTATCGCCTGAATCTGTATCCGTTTTCATTGCCATCCACACATCAGCTCGCTGGGGACTTTTGGCTTGTTTACTACCGCTTCTCACGACTCGGCGTGATTCAGTTGTTTACAATCGAAGACGGAAATCGACGTCCGTGCGAAGCGTGTGCAAAGCTCTTGCGGCAAAAGCGCTTCTCAGTGATTTTCCCCCGTCAGCTAATGTGGCACACACAGGCATACAACCCACCTCGATACACCCCCCACACGGCAAGCCAATAAATTACTATCGGCGCGTCGCTGTTCTGGGGAACAGATGCTTTCAGTTTCAGCAATTTAATTGCATCACTGATTGATCGCAGCTCGTGTTTGAATAGCCGCTTAAAGAATTTTTGCGCAGTCATCAAGCGAGCGGTCGAAAGAGCGGCGCGATTAAAAACGTGAGCTGTGCACAGAGTCGTCGATTTATTGGATGACATCACGAGACCTGGTTGTGCGACAGCACGGAGATAATGACGCGGTGGCAGCAGGTAATTGTGCATCCATGAATGGTACCCGCCGTTGGTTGATGATTGCGGATGTACTTGGCTACCGTAGATAATGAATGAATTTTTATTGCCACACTTAACGCCAGATTGCGGCCAGATCAAGGGCTGGGCAAACATTAATTTACGTTATTCGTGTGCTTGTTTGTTTTTCCTGGTGGCACTATCTTTCGCAGTGAAATACAAATCGGGATTGATTTTGATTAGGGCAAGGGAGCCGATGAAAATCTAGACTGCACACAATTGCATGTGCATTTACTTGCGTTTGGTTGCGACATTTGTTGGGAAAGTCTTCTTTTTCGCTGCAGTCTGGTGTGAAACTGGGGCTCTACTAACTTGCTGGCTGGAGCGGCCAATTGGTTGAGCACATCAAGTTGACTCCACCTGCTTTTCTTTGTCTCAATCGTGGATATTCTCTGCTGCGAGACTGCGCAGATTGAGAGTAGAGCTCTTGATTTGACGCATGTGAACTTGTGTTACACGTGCCGTATCACTTGCAGACACTACACCCACTAAGTGTGGCAGGTGTAGCACAAGATCACGTGAAGTCTCAAAGTCTGGAGCATTAATTCGATGGGTCGGAGCTGAGTTGTCTGTACAGTCTCCGTGGCCCAGCCACTTTCGCCCTTGAGTCCACAATGCTCGTGTATCGCATCGGATGTTGCACCCCAGTCGTTTTGTATTCCAGTGACTTTTCCCCATTGTTTGTTTGATGACTTCATGTTTAACTGATGCATTGATTCCGGAGAAATGCGGTCGAGCAAGTCACTAAGAACCCCCGCTCTTTTATGTAAGCATTTTATAGACCGGTTATAATTAAAGCAGTAGCAGTAGACAATACTGAGAATTTGAACAAAACAAAACCTTTCAGCGGACTACCGAAAACCCAAGTACGACGATCGGGCGAAGTATGCCAGTCAATCTGAGCGGTTATCCTACACGTAGGTGGGAATTGTGTCTCCTTCTGTTTAGACTCTCTCTTCTGTCAGAGAGAGGTCAAATTGGTGGTATAGATGGGAATATGTTATCATTTTTGCGGGAGGTGTTAATATGCTGAGACATCCATTCGATGGTCAACCAATCGATTATTTTCTCTGGGGCTATGTCAAGTCCTAAGTAAGTCTGGGACACTAAGACGCCAACCACGCCAATCAATTCGCATATTCGACGGAGTGATCAAAAATTGGACCGACAGCTTAAGGCGCTGCCAACAAAGCCGTTGATACCACGCACTAATGCGGCTTCAAAATAAAGCCAGAATGGTTTTACCTGTTCGTCCTGAAGAAGGTCCAATACACCGATTTCACAGCGAGCACAGCATTTGGCTGTATCCTATGGCGGTCCATGGTAGCTTTTGAATTCTAATTCACGTCCAGACTCTTCGAAAGTTCAATCCACACAGGAACTGAAGACAGCTGGACGACTCTGCGATGATTTCACTCGATGAATACGTCAACAAATAAAATTGTCACATACGGGAAAAAGGAAACTCACGTGTGACTGTCAAAGGACCTTTCAAAGGCATGGTGTGCCATTTCGTTTGTGTGGAGTCAATTTCGAATCGTCGCACTGTGAGGTATTTGAGCAAAAAATATGACACAAGCAATTTGTTTGTACAAAAAGGAAAACCAGTAAATATCATAGCTATCAGAAAAACAAGGCACCAAGTCAATCTGCCAAGTCAATTGGCCACAGTGACAGTGCAAGGTTGAGTATTTTTCGTAGACACTGCACACGTGGTGCAGTGCAACCTCTTGAAAAATAGCTTCTTTGCGTTTGATTTGGATAGCGTTTGAAATGGAATTGGCTTCTGAAGGTTTGTAATGTGTTACAATGTGTTTTGACTAACAAACACTTATGGTACCTCTCCAGTACTTGTTTTTCTCAGCATCAGCTTCTGACCCGCATGCTCAACTTCAGGGCTCGTGGGGGTAGACCAGATCGAGAGATCTCCAGGCAATATAATCCTCCGCCATCGACTCTAACTCATCAGGAGATAAGGCCAAGCGTAACGAGGCGAGTTGTTGGATCTGGTCCAACCACCTCCTGGCGGTCGCCCACCTGGGCATAGCATTCAACGCCCGTCTCGTGAGTCGTGATGAAGAGAACATTCGTGCCACGTGATCATACCACCGAAGCATAGCCCTCTCCGTTCGAAGGAGCAACTGCTCAATGTTGAGTTCCTCGCGCCCTGCCGTGATTCTCATCCTAAGCATAGCCCTCTCCGTTCGAAGGAGCAACTGCTCAATGTTGAGCTCCTCGCGCCCTGCCGTGATTCTCATCCTATCTCGGCGAGTAATTCCTACAACAGCACGGAGAAATCTGATCTCAGCAGCTTCTACTCGCGACCTTATTCAATTCGGTCATTAGCTCCCCCCCGCAGCTGACCCCCTCGTGGTGGGGGCGGGCAAAAGGAGTTTATTTCCATACAGTCCAAGCCTGGCTAACGATGCGCAACCCCTCCAAATGACAAGAAGAAGACGATTGGCCTCGAATATTGCCAACCCTGGTGTGCCAGGGCCCCATTTAGAGCCAGGCCTGAATGGTGGCAGTATGCGAGCGTCTGCTGGCGGGACTCTCTTGCTCTCAGCAGTGGCCTCGTGAGCCCGTATGGGGATAGGGGGGAAGTCACGCCATGCACAAATCAGTGCGTGAGGGGAGCAAAAGGCAACGGACAATGGCTGTTTTTCTCCTTAACCCCAAAAAACAAATGGACGATTGGTTTATGTTCCTGAGCGGTCCCAGATCAAATTTTTGTTTACTTTGTACCTTAAGACATTTCCTAATCGGGCCACAACAGTGTGTTTTTGATTTTTTTGCTTCTAAATGTAGGGACTGTGAGTCTCCTAGTGAAAACCACAGTTTCTGTTGTGATGAAGCCATTAAGTGCCGCCCATTTGCTAATTGACGACACACCTCTTTTCATCAAATCACGCATAATGTTTATGTATTTGCCTGACACAAGTAGAACAATGTCATCAGCATATGCTACTACTTTGATATCGGACTTATTGAGTGCGTGTAGTGGTTGATCCAATTTTGGGATCCATAGAAGGGGTGAGAGGACACCTCCTTGTAGCCCCATGTGGTGGTTGTGTCGGAATACTGACCACACACACTGTGTCGGAAGACAGTGGTCACACCTACCCCACACGCCTATACAAATGTACATATAACTTCTATGCATTTAGCAGTTCTAGTGAAATGTTACCTTTTCACAAATAAACAAGTCATATCGGACCACTCGAGAGGCCGAATTGTGACGCGAACAATAACACAGTGGCGATGGTACGATTTCTCAGTGGGTTTACAATCCATCTAATCAGATGCTTTACCCATGTTTTCGTTAGTGCATTAGAGATAGCTTCGTTTGTTATATTGTTAAAGGCTCCTTCAATGTCCAGGAAAGTGCCTATTGTGAACCCTCTGTGGGCTTCTATTGTGCGAGTCATCTCGTGCAGAGCAGTCTCGGTGGACTCACCTTTTCGGTACGCGTGCTGATAGTCGGAGAGGAAATCTCTAGGAATTGACTCTCTGTAGGAGTCAACAATTCGTGTTTTGAGAATAAACGATGTCAGACAAAGCGGCCCAGAGTGGTTAGTGGTCCAAGAGAGAGGAGTGCCGAATTGCCTCCACACTGAAGCCATTCACGTTGCATACTTACAACAGCAGCAGTTTCGATAGTTTTGTTTGTTAATTTGTGTTGCACATTCGGCCAGGAGTGAAACGATGCATGAGGTAGTGGCAAACATTATTGAATACCACTGGATGTCATTGGTATCCAACTTTGACAGCTGCTGAAACATTTCAAACAAATAGAGAAACCTGGAAATCATTGCCATCTGATCACCCTGGAGATGGCTGTCTGACTTGTGTTGAGGATCGATGAGCTTTCCGATGACATCCCCTTGAGCATTTTGACTACGTTGAAGGTGACGTGAAATAAGGTTATGTTGCCCATGAACGTTAACGCATTTGTTGAGCATTTTGACTACGTTGAAGGTGACGTGAAATAAGGTTATGTTGCCCATGAACGTTAACGCATTTGTTGCGCATACTCAGGGAAATCCTCGCACCTAACCAACATTCAGACTGATTTGATTAAATCGTCTTTAAAAGTATGTTCCCACTACACGCGAAATTGCTCAATTTTGGCATCGAAATTTGACTAAAGTGTTTACACCACTGTGAAGTAATTTTGTTTGACAGAGAAATATCTTTTCGTCGACATTGTATGGACAATTTTTGCATAATAGAGCGTGGAATTTATTTTTTCAGAAATCTGCAAGTTAACTGGCATAATGGTGCATAATCTGCTAGTTAACTGGTATAATTGTTTAGAAATCTGCTTGTTTTGTTGCCATGACTGTTATAATTTGTAATAATACACAATTTCGTACGCAACTTCGTTGAACTTCAATTTCGTCTAGTGGGAACATACTAAAGGGTGATTTTTTAGCTATTATCTTTTTGGCAAAACTGGTTCAAACAGCTGACGCACGTTTCGTGTTTTGTTTCACTGTCAAACATCTTCAGTTTGGTCTATAACTTAACCATGAATCGTCTGACAAACGAACAACGCTTGCAAATTATTGAATTTTATTATCAAAATGCGTGCTCTGTTAAGAAAGTTCATGGCGAGCTTCTTCCATTTTATGGTCAGCTTAAGTCGAAGCTCATTTTTGGCTCAATGGGTACGGAAATAAGCAGAATTCTCGATTTTGGAGTGAATATCAGAAGCATTGCAAGAGCTACCAATGCATCCAGAAAAAGTCACAGTTTGGTGCGGCTTATGGGCTGGTGGCATCATTGGACCGTACTTCTTCAAAGATGATGCGAATAGTAACGTAACTGTGAATGGTGAGCACTACCGTGAGATGATATCCAACTTTTTTTTGCCCAAAATGCAAGAGCTTGACTTGCATGACATGTGGTTTCAACAGGACGGTGCCACATGCCACATAGCACGCGCAACGATGGACTTATTGAGAGGCGAGTTCGTTGAACATTTTATTTCATGTTCTGTTGGCCGCCTAGATCGTGCGATTTAACGCCTTTAGACTAGTTTTTGTGGGGCTATATTAAAGCTCATGTCTATACAGACAAGCCCGCTTCAATTGACGCATTGGAAGACAACACTGAAGTATTTATTCGTGAGATACCGGCCGAAATGTTGAAAAGAGTATGCCAAAATTGGACTTAGCGGATGGACCATATGAGGCGCAGTCAAGGTCAACATTTGCATGAAATAATCTTCAAAGATTAAATTTTATGGACCGTACTATCGATTCAAATAAAGATTTCATGAATTTTTCTGAATTTTATGTGTTTTTTTTTTTTTGAAAAACTTTCCTATAGCTCTTAAAATATCACCCTTTATAAGTCGAATTCGCAGTATATTGCAGTAAACTTCTGATGCTCATCTATCTGAAGTCGATGCCTAGTACGTTATATTCGATTTATCAGCTATTTTCGAATAATTGATTAATAATCCGCTATTTGTGTTTCAGAGGCAAATTGATTATTTTAAAAACTTTTATTTTTCTTTGAGTGGCGTTACAGTCCGGGTGAACTTGGGACTCAATCAACTTGCGGGATCTCGTACTACTCGTCTTCAATTTGCTGCACGTCCTTCCCTACATGTCCTTTCCCTACACGTCCAGGAGGACGTTCTCTATTGATGTCCCAGCGCCGAAGATGAAGTTAAAAAGCAAGATCATTAAATCGAAATTTGCCAAAAACATTAACATATGAATTGGAGCCAAGTTTAATAAAATTTGTGGCGCTACAGGCAGTGAAGGGATAAGGCCTAACTTCTACAGCAACCACTCGTGTTGTGCTACGATAATGGAGGTTAGAGATATCCAACTTCGGCCATTTTTACCCCTTGTCCATGACGTCATTGAGCCGTAAACAGTAAGAGTGTAATGGAATTCTTCACGAGTGGAAGGGACCTACCAGTTTTATGCCGACTCCGAGCGGCCAACTGGAGCAGCTTTTTCTAGACAGTTTGCAGACTCTTTGAGCATTGTCAGTGCCACGAAAGCGGTGGTGCCGAGTACATTATTTTGCTCGTTCCAGGAATCGAATCTAGGCGACGTAGGCTCAAGTGCGTCAGGGTCGGCGCACAAACCCACAACGCCACTACCCAAGTATTGCTGTACTTATTTATTTATTCCACGCATGTCACAGTCTGTGTGCTGAATATCGCACCACCTTGTACGAGAGACCTATAACTGAAAAACCCCCCTGACGTGTCTCAGCAAACCGTTGAGCTGATTGAAGCCCCAGATATTTCGGAGGTCAGAACTTACACAAACAACTTAACTTGTCTTTTTTTTTTACTATAGATCGCATATCTCGTTTATGTACTTAAATTTCTGATGCAACAAAAGGGATTTTTTTCAGTCGATTCCAGCGAAATTCGCTTTTACAATCTTTGGCGCTTGGAGGGCTCACTGCATGACTACACATAAATAACATGCGAAAACTGATTCATACCTTTGCATTATCAGGGCAGTCAGTCAGTTAGATACGCCTGTATCTGCTCGTGAATGGTACTGTTTTCGGGGGGTTTTCTTTTCGGTCCGCTGACAAATGCTGACCCAATTTCAAGAGCCCACCTCTTGTGGTCGAAAGTGTTCGCGATATCAAAGTGAAAAACCGTCGAAGGAAAAGCACACGTCGGTGCGATGTTATCACCAGGGAAAGTAGTTCGCTGTTAACCACTTGTACTCGTATGTTAATATGCTCATAGATAAACGAAGCCCGGAAAAAAAATCCCCAGTGTGGCACAGGTTTTTGAGTACTTTGAAATTGATTCGTGTTGTTGTTCTCGTTATCGAGTACTTTGATAGGCGATACTGATGAGTTTCCTTTTAGATTTATTTTGGCTTATGAGGGGTGATTCATTTGGACGTGTTTATTTCAATAGATTTGTTTTTGACAGATTATACGCATAACTGGCCACGTAGTGTCGTGGTATTCTTATTCAATATTGCTTGGCAAATTGTCATGAGAAGACTCACACTTTAACAGCGTCTGAACGACTTTGCGAGTCCGTTAATGCCTTTAGCGTCCGCTAATTTGAGTCTCAGTGTACGTTATCGACTATCCCAGATATGCCAGGGAGCAACCACTACTCAACAAATTTCACAGAAATTGTATTCTTTCAGGCATACATTTTTTTCAATGCATCAATTTTTTGTTGTCTCTCAGACACTGAACAGACTCAGACTTAAAAACTGGTCCACTGTACTACCAGGCAGCAACCTACATTCCCTGAAATGTGTTGGACTTCCAGAAAAATACCAGGAAGACGCTCTGTGATGCGAGCTTGCACCACTACCTCATCAGCACCGAATGCCTGTCACCTGATACTAGCAACGGCGGGACAGCATCAGTCTCGTTTTCTTCTTCACATCACATAGGGTTTCATCGCTGAGGCCAAAATTTATCACAACGGTCCTAGCCACTACAACCTGGTCCAAAAACATTTAGGGTGTTTGTCGAAGGTGTCGACAAGAATGCCGCGGATTTCGTACACACGTTAGGGAACATGCGTTTTGTCTGTCTACATTCTTAAGAGTGGTGCTTTCGGAAGGGCCAATCATCGATGGAAGCCCTAACCAAGTCGCTGGGTGTCCCAGAGCATGATCAGGTCATCATAGTACCTCCTCTGATCCTTGCCCAGCATCGGCGACCTCATTTGCTTTATCCTGTGGTGGCCCAGGAACCAGGCGAGTCTTAGCAAATTTAGAACGATCACCGATCAAATTCAGAAAATACTGAAAAATTGCAGGGTTGAGCAAAGACGCAAATACTTGGCCCCTCTCACAAGTTCTTGACAATACTGTTCGTGGCCATTAGAATCTCGTAGGTTTCCGCTTGGAAAATTGACTCCAATTTAAATGTTGTCGCCCCCCTCGAAGCCACCAGCTCCGTCCGTGAAGGTTCGACAACAGTCTAGTCTGGCCAGAGTCAGCTCTGAGTGCAGGGATAATCGACTACGTATGTACTTCGCAGCTAAGGTAGCCAGACAGCGTATCCATTAGACTGGGATCAAAGGACGGCCATCAGAGCTGAAGTGAGAGTTGTACCAAATATCACTTCACCATTTTAAGCGGAAGGTGACATTGAGAGTGCACCCCATGATGTGGATATCAACGGCTGGATTCAACAGTGCATCAAGAGCAGAGTCAGCTCCAGGTGTACAAGAGAAGGCCCTTAAGCAGCGAGGCAGACCTCTCTTTGAAGCTTGATGAAAGTGGTGGTTACGTATCCACGCTAAAGCTTATTCCACCAAACGGCCGATGCATAGGAGAGAAGGGGCCTTGTCGTATTCGTGTAGACCCAAAGACTTGCCAAAAATTCCCTTGCACTGCCAGAAAACCGCCAGCGCCTTGGCGATGTCAGGCCATTTCACAATTCAAATCTATCCTATGTCAGGAATAAATGACAGGAGATCTTCAGAGCTTTTCCGGCGAGGTGCAATTAAATACTGAAGTCAAGCTAATTTCCCCATCAGCCTCAGTTCTAGAAAAACGTTGTTCGATCGCGTCATATTGAGCGTTCATTGCTTCATATCCGCTTCAATTTAGCGCTTGTCGCCTTATCGGATGATCTGACCGTGAACGCTTCAACACAATCGATAAAAACGTGTAAACAACCACTAATCGTTGTGATTACGATCATAAGACAAGGACTTGAACACACTCCTCTGTGACAACAAAAATCCCCCGGAGACCAAAGTAATTGATCACCGATGACTGACGGCCATTTTCTAAGCGAATATTTAGTTGGTGAGGTGTAAGTTCTATGTTCCATAACTCTGACAGATTAGTCATATTTAGATTGCACTGTAAGGAAGTTGCTCTCACTCGCTTTTGGGTGGTAGTTGTGGTCCGTGGTGGAGTTGCTTCTACAGCAGTCAATCGTTTTGTGTGAGCTATTTCAAGAGAGGGTAGCAGCTATAGTTTTAAGGCGAAGAGAAGTTTTACTTGGCACTTAAGACACCAATCCATTTCTGCGTTAATGCCGTTTTCGCGTTCCCATTTGTAATTGGTAAATGTACTGAATGCAACTCTCGCACAAATCGTTCAACATTTCGAAACATTTGCGAGAGGGTGTGCGTTAATATTTGTATTACGTTCCAGCTCGACGCAGTATTTTGGACATTGCTTTTGAATTTCTTATATTTCCTGCGTTGGAGGAAGGTGGACGTGAAGTGGTGCCAGGAAACTCCACCATTATTTAGCTATGGCTTGAGATTTTTCGCATAAACAGCCAAGTAGTCTTCAGGGCAAAGTATGCAATAGGGTAGGCAATCTTCAACCGTAGTTCCAGGGTTACATTTGAGGAAGAGCAGTGCATTAGGGAAAGGATGAACTACGCCAAAGATTCATGCTTCGAACCGAGGAACCTCAACATTTAGTTTCCAGGCACCACTTCACGTCCACCGCGTCTTCATACTAACGTACATACGTAGTCGATTATCCCTGCACTCAGAGCTGACACTGGCCAGACTAGACTGTTGTCGAACCTTTATGGACGGAGCTGGTGGCTTCGAGGGGGGCGACAACATTTAAATTGGAGTCAATTTTCCAAGCGGAAACCTACGAGATTCTAATGGCCACGAACTGTATCGTCAAGAACCTGTGGAAGGGGCCAAATATTTGCGTCTTTGCTCAGTCCTGAAATTTTTTTTAGTATTTTCTGAATTTGATCGGTGATCGTTCTAAATTTGCTAAGACTCGCCTGGTTCCTGGGCGACCACAGGATAAAGCAAATGAGGTCGCCGATGCTGGGCAAGGATCAGAGGAGGTACTATGATGACCTGATCATGCTCTGGGACCCCCAGCGACTTGGTTAGGGCTTTCATCGTTGGATGGCCCTCTCGGGGGCACAACCGGAGGTGGCACCACTCTTAAGAATGTAGACAGACCAAACGCATGTTCCCAAATGTGTTTACGAAATCCGCGGCACCTTCGACAAACAGTCGGCAGCCTAAGGCAGTCACACTTAGGCCAAAGTATGACCGTTGTGATAAATTTTGGCCTCAGCGATGAAACCCTATGTGACGCATGTGAAGAAGACAACGAGACTGAAGAGCACTGGTGGTGATGTGGTCACAACTGCGAATATTGTGATGTCTCGCTGAGCCTTAAAGAGATAATATTTACCTCTATTGTTTATCTATTGATTATTTATCGAAAAACCGTCCTTAGAGCTTTCTGCAGTTTTGCTGGCAACGAAACTCTTTCGCACGTCTTCGATCTGTTATTCGTAGTCCAGCGTCCATAAGATTGCTAATCCAATCTGTAATGCGGAGCTCGTGCAATCAGCACTCAATCCTTTTATTCTCATTTCGAATCAATTAGTGAATTTATTTTTGATCATGTCATGCGATTTTTCTAGATATGGCCACAACAGAAAATGCGACTCACGTAAGCAGCACTGCCACTGTGATGCACCATGATGTGCAATGCATCACAATGTTTCCGTAGAAAATGTATGAACCTGCAAATGAAAGTCCAAATTTCTTCCCATCTCAATCGTTAATGATGCGTTGCTTGCTTCTAATTGTGCAGCGGTCTCCTTCATGCCTCACTTCATTGCTATTTACATGCTTGGAATTGCGAACGACTGACGTTGCTACACTGCAGCCATTCCGAACTGAGCACACCTCAGAGTGCCATCGGTGAAAAACTTCTGTGGTTTTTGTTTGAAAATCGAAAGAATGTTCGTGTCACTGGGAGTCAGAAGGCTCTGTGATTAGAATTAACGATGCATCAGCATTTCCTAACCAGGCTCCTGCAAGTTCTGATGGGCTGTCAGAGTGTGGTTGTGGTTGCACTTGCATGATGATACATTTGTGATGCTGACCTTTGGTTCATTTCCTGACATTTTGTTCGTTGGTTTCAAGTGCCTAAACATTCTCACGAGCTGGAGTTGCTGATTAATGAAAATGCCTGAGCAAAGGTCAATTCTTAGACGGAATCACGTTTATTTTTTTTTTCTTAGAAAAGTCACTTGTAATGGGTCTTAAGGAATCCAATTGGTGGATGTTATTCAGTTACTCATGACTGGGAGCTATACTCACCTCCTTGTACTTTTTGTTCATGATTTCTTACGACCCATAGAGGGTCTGGATGACGTTCCTGAACACACTGCTTCCAATCAGGTGTCCTGCGATCGTCGCCGGATCATCGTTGTGCGTCAGTTGCTCCGAGTCTACTTGCTCTCTCTTAACTAGATATTTTTACGTGGGCGTGGTTGTTATGCCTCCTCACAACCGTAATGGCCAGCATACAGTTGTTCACATCATGGCGGGCGTTATGTGGGCTGAGGGGCGGAGCGAGGGTGCAGTGTGTCAACTTGACCAGTACTTCGACAGGGATCGTTGCTGGCAAGTTGGGAGCTATCAACAACTTTACCCTGTGTGCACTGCCTCTGCCCACTGGACAGACCCTTGTTCATGAGTATTGCCCAGATTCAAAACTGACATGCATTAAACTCAAACGTGATTCAAAAAGCAGACTAATGTATCGGTGGATTATGAGATGCCTTTATGATGATGACACGACACGGCTATGCAAACAAATTTCTCTAAATGTAGTAAATCGCAAACGCCGTAGGTAGTCTTGTAAGTATACACAGCATCGCACGGATATGACGGCATTGACAACAACACGTTCGCTAAAATCCGCCTTTTGTTTACTCAACTTGAATTTGAGTTTACTCAATTGAGTTGTTTGGGGGAACTACATTTTGTCTACGAGCACTCTCGCTGCGTGCGAACTGAAGGAAGAGGAAGTTCGATACCACCTCTCAATGTAATTGCTTTCACAGAACGTTAATTTAGCGGAATGCACGGTGAGTAGAAGATAATGTTCAGGCACTGACTGACTTCCTAATTGCGTTAATTCGTGTGAGGGTAAACATAGATTAATGTATTGAAGAATTTGGTACACTTTATCGTGGTTATTACCAACATTTTCAATTACTCTCACACGTCGAAGTCGAAATAGAACACACACTGAAGGGGAGAGAGAGAGAGAGAGTAAAGTAATGACCAAGGTTAACAATGTTGCCACAGGTCATTTGGCTAATCTGTTTCCACGCTCAGATACATAATGTCGCCGATCTTAAATTCCATATGTGAACAAACTACAAAGCATAGGTCGCAGTCGGAGTCAAATCAGAAGAGATATACAATTTCCTTGGGCCCTTCCGCTCTAACTAAGTAGCACAAGGGTGTCGCTTAATTCGAATGGTTAATTTAAATTTCTGGGAATACCACGCTTTACTGCTGCAAAATTGCAATTGAATGCAGATGATTTTACAACTGCGCTCCCTCAATCTAGCCGCCAAAAATAGGCTACGTCAAGGTAGCAGTATCGATACTGTACTCTAACAAATATGCTGATGCCTACGGACTGTTGGTGGAAATATTTTTGATTGGTTTGGGTGCATGCAACAGCTCACCTATAAGCTTTGGTCGGAGGAATGCATGTTTAACGAGTGGAATCTCAGTTTGGCCACATCCACAAACAACGAGACCCCTTGACTTCGCTAACTACTGAGGGGTTAGTCTTCGTCCATTGCGTGCAAAATCTTCTGTACCCTTTTGTGTGCTCCTTGTCAGAGTGTCTTCAGGCCAAGGAGGTCCACAATATACCAGATTACAGCGACCGTCAATAAGGCGATTGTCACCATTATCAAAGCGTGCACGTCTACCACGGATTCGCAGTAAACAGTAAAGAGTCAATTGAGTAGTAGATCCAACTCTCGAAGTACACACTGATCAACGCATTCGAAGTCGGTTGAAGAAGTCCTTGATATTTGGTCCTGTTCGCATTCAAAAATCCACAAACATCTGTACGGACTGCACAGTGTCATGAACTTGGGCAGGCGTCTACGGATCTGATGGCTCAGGTGGGTGGGTCATGTCATGTAACTTGGTTCCGGTCAGAAGATTCCTCTAGTCCGTGGGACACACCAATGGAGAGGGTGATCCGCCAATTTGGTATGCGAAACTGGAAGCTGTTAGCCCAAGATTGCTTGAGGCCCCTATCCATTCCAGACTATAGAACCGGGTATGCCATCTCGAACTATAGTGTGTAGTAACTCCATTCTATGTACAAATGTCCAGTCTATATATGCAGGCGAGAAGAACGATTTCTGAACACATTCAAAAATAAATTACGCCCTTTTTCTTTTCTTTCTCTAAGCTTGTTCGCTAAAAAAAAATGTAGGTAAATCTACGTTTGCATGAATGTATATCTGTGCAAAAAATCATCTTAGAAGTTAAGGGAGGAAATCAGAGATTTTTCTATCTCTCTTTTTTTCCATGGTGATTTCATTTATCGTTTTCTTGAGGGATGAAAATGGACAAAAATAATGCGAACTAATACGGATTCGTTGCCGTGAAGTTCTCCGCGAGAGAAGATAATTTTGATGTGAAATAATGAAGTACATGATTGATTCTCTTTCATTTGTGAACAGACCCCGTGAATTATGAGCAACTACACACTGGCCAAACGTACCACAATTTTTTGTGCTTGGATCAATTCAATGGGCGAATGCAGACATTCGGAATACTGAAGTGTCCGGGGTAGCGAGGCAGTGCTGCAATTGTGAATTGAAATTAAATCAATTCAGTCTACCTGAATGTGCTTTAAGCTTACGTCCACTTCCGACATACATTCAAACACTCCAACAAGACTCAAACTAGTAAACATTATTTTTCATACTCAATTCATTCATTTTCGTACTCAATTCGTAGAGTATGAAAATTAATGAACTGAATATGAAAAATAATATTTTCTATAAAAGTTCTCTAAAACTCACTCGCCAAAGCCATAAATTGCACATAAACACACGACTCTGAGTGGAAACTGTCCAGACACACTCACAGAATCAGTTGTGGGTAGTGCAGTCGCTGATCGCTACACACTGCACACACTCGCATGCTCGATTCACATACTCACGTTGAATGATTCGCAGGGCAGGTGTCGTTTGCCGCGTCTAGACAATGTACTCGTCTCTAAATGTTAAGCTAGTGTCTGGTCCACAATTCAACGCTGGAAATCATCATACAATCATATGCAAACACATGCATGCCTACACAAATTTACGCGAAAACGTGTTGTCTCGTTCATAGGCAGCACAGTTCACGGAACCGTAGCTTCTAATAAGATATAGACTTCTAATAGTAATAGACACAACATTTACAAGTCCTCGATAGTATAGTGGTCAGTATCCCCGCCTGTCACGCGGGAGACCGGGGTTCAATTCCCCGTCGGGGAGTGCTAGTGCATTTTTATTTTTTTTTTATTTTTTATAATGATTTCATATCTACACACATACGTTTCATGCGGTTAATGAGAAGAGTTCAATTTCGAGTCAATTTTTCGACCATCGGCTGGTATCTTGCTCATAACGCGTGTTAACTTGTCGCTCAAGTATGCAATTGACCAGAGTTTTGACGCATTATTTGGTCGGGTAATTCAGCTCCGTCTTGCATTCCTTGGACTCTAGTTCTTGAATTGCTTGCTCTGTCGATTATTTCATTTATTGCGTCCTATCGCTGCGCATTAAAAATTGTGTATTATTTTAAAAGAGCGAGGAATTAAAGAGGAGTGCTATCTCCTCTTTAAGCGACTTCCAATTTTAAGTTACAATGCATCCCAATGAATGAGCGTTAAAAGATAGGAACAAGGAATTATTTCGAATTACAAAAAATAAAAAACGAGCAAAAGACGATTGTTACTTTTCAACCATAGATCTAACCTGTGAAGGCATTTAATTCTAGAGATGAACAACATGATTGATAAAATGCTTGCGTGATGTTAAAGAGGTATGAACAGATGTTTCTATGGTAATATTACCACTCGATCGAGGTTGCTTATTGTTTTTGATTTCGAACAACAGTGTACACGTTGTGTATTTTAAAAGTGCTTCCAAATCACGTCCAAAGAGTTTTCGGCGTTGTTCTGAGACATGTCCATATCTGCAAATGTTGAACACGCCCCGTGCAGTTGCATTAATTGCTTTTATCAGCTTTTGAGAAGAATGGCACCTCTGAGAACAAGTTTTAATTTGGCATTAACATGGAGTATAAATTTACTTATTGTCAAACTTCTTAGGGACGTATACCTTGGACACTACACTATCGGTACGTTCTTTCCATGTTAATACACTATTTCGCATTATTGAAAGATTTTAGACGCAGGTAACATATTAAACGGCGATAGAATCCGTTGCCATAATCCACAAGAATCGTAATTGCCTGATTTCAGGGAGGTGTCCAATGAAATACGTACGTTGCGTCCGAAACCCATCGGAAGGAACTGTCACTGTACCAGTTGACCAATTTCTCTTTTCCATAAATCTAAGAAATTCGAAGTTTCGCAGTTCCTATATTATTAGAAATTGTTGAAACAAATTTTTAAACATAAAATATCGTAAAGACAAACACATAATCAGCACCCGAATGAATTTCCATGGAAACATCTGTCAACCGCACAAAGAGTTAAAAGTTGACCGCATTTTCTGTCTCCATCCCTCTCATTAGGGCTTATGAGTTGTGAATTTTGTGACATTACGCAACGCACGCAACGGATTCTATGGGTTTGGGCCTTAAGTCCTATTAGTGGACAATTGGAGACAGAGGGCAGGTGTTAGATGAGGGCATTTTCGTTAACTCGATACGTCGATAGATATAACAACTGCTATAGTGGTAGAAGTGCGTGTAAAAATTTGATTTGATGGTAGTCCAAGATTTGTTTGATTCCGAGGGTAGGTGCAAATATTCGACAAGACTTTATGGCACGTTCGCACATAAAAGTGTGGGATTTAGATTTTTACTCACTAATGACCACAACCAACTGAAGTATTCAACCAGTAGTTCGTATTTCATGATTAAGATACAATTGACAGGTAACTCGCCAATGAAACTTCCTGCTAACACCGCAACAATGCGCGGGTATAGACTGCCGCACGAGATTAAAGGGTCTAGTTCTTTGAAGTCGCCGCAAGACATAAGAATCTTCAAGGATGTAGTCCAAGATGAAATGTCACTGCTAAGTGAGCATGCTTGTCACAATTCACGTATGAGCTATTAAAAATATAACTCCGACAAAAACAAACAGTAAAACGTGTTTTTTTGAGAATCTGTACTCAGCTCAGTTTTAATTTGAGACGCGATGCAACAACATAATAAATTACTGAGCAGAATACACTCAGTGATATATGACAGTCAACACTGACTACAGTGGCGGCTCACCTACGATTTAGATGCTACCATTGAAACGCAGATGCCGACAACACTTCTTCAAGAAGATACAGAATTATCGGCATTGGTGTTCTAAATGTCGACATAGGATAACTTATCCCAATTTTTATCCAGTCTTTGTTCAAAATACAAACGCTTCTTGTGTATAAAACCACATTTCTAAATACAAACATTATACAATAAAACATATTTGAAAAGAAATGAAATATAGACGCGCTCTTTGTATTTTGAAGTGTATTGCTATGAAAGTAAAGACACGCACCAACTTGTGACACAAATTGAACGAGTAAAGGGCGTTTTATTGAGAATCAAAACTGAGCTGAGTGTAGGTTCTCAATAAGCATGCGCTTTGATGAAGTGTGAGGCTGATCTACAACTTCTTGATGTTCCTTCAATCACAGCACATGATTCCACGCCTCTTGGAATGGGAATCCTAATTACTTTCAATTAAAGAAATGAAAACAGTGCGGCTGAGCAACACTGGACGAGTACCAAGCACCTAAGATGTTACATTCCCCAAACGGACCTAAGTGAGACTTAGCTCAAGCCTGTCTACACACCTACCTAACACACGCAGCTTACCTACACAAAGTTTGCATTGGACATGCCCAGCATCAGAAAGGATCGCTTCCTTGCCCATCGACGAATTTGAGTGCCTTGTTGACAGTTCTTCCTGAATTTTTTACGGTTATTTCCGAAATAATGTGAATACAGTTCACTGATTTGTCAATTTGGTTTGAGAAAACGATGTAAAAAAGAGTTGTCAAACATTTTAAGGGGCAAGAGAGGTAGAAGTTGGCTGTCTCTATAAAACCTATCTCATTTCTGCCCAACATCATAATCACAACCTGAAGCTGGACAGCAATCGGTGCTCTTTTTTTCCTGTAGGTAAGATTTGTCATTTCAAAGTAAGCTGCCAAAGAGTCAACATCAAGAGACGGCCAACCAGTTACCAAGCAACGAAAAGAAATCGCACTAAAAACAGTGCTAAGAAATTAAATGCAGTAACATTTCGACTTTTACTCTCATCATCTACCACTCCATTCATCGTAGCGTCAATCTCATTTTACACTTTTGACCAGAGCTCATGTCATGCCGTAAAATCGTGATTCTCCTACATGATGTTTGTGGGTCCACTAGATGGGAAAAAGACACAAATCTACTCTATCTGCTACTACATTTTCTTCTGGTCGTTTTATTCGCTTTTGTTGGGACACGATGTCGAACGTGCGATCCTATTGACCGAACGGAGGAGGCCATGAGGATGTCGCCTTTATTAAGGAAAAGCCCAGTCCATGAGATTTGGATTTGGGAATTCTTGTCCCTAAATAATAGGATTGCTTAGCGTGCGTTCTGGAGCCGACATTCGAAAAATCCAAACGGAGCCATGGTGGTTCACTTGGATACACTTGGCTACATATACGAGGTCGTGAAATCTAGTCATGCTCATTTAAATCTAACTAACTAACGTAGCGGATTTTAGAGGTGTAATTTGTTGGTGTCACCAAGTCCAATCGATGTATGGGCATAACCCGGGTTTTTTCTGATATCTCCGTTTTGTATTTTATGGGAAGTGTTAGGGTTGACGCGAGCAATGTGAGTGGGCTTAGAGTGAATCTCTTCGCTGTGTATGTCCGCCTATTCCTCTATAAACCAGCCGTATTGGCGCTGAGTGAGACACAGATAGGGGGGAGTACCGATTTGTCGGATTTAAACCTGCCTGGATATAGCTTGGTGCCGCTTTTCTTCTTCATCTGCTCCAATCCGGAACTTAATTTTCTGCGGTTAAAACTCCATGACCGTAAGCATTTAATCCACTACTGCTTTATTTATAGAAGTCCAAATCTGGATAGAAATTCAACTTTTAACGAATTTGATGCGTTATCCCACTCCATCTCAAGAATTTTATCCTCGCACTGAAATTGCCATTGCGGGAGATTTCAATGTACACAATTCTAATTGGCTTCGACATTCGGGCCAGACAACATCCGAAGGAAGGTATGTTGAAATCTGTGCTGAGGTAAATAATCTCACCCAGCTAGTAAATGAGCCCACATGAATACCTGACATTGCAGATCATTCCGCCAACACCCTGGACCAGTTTCTCACCTCTCATCCCGACAAATATTCTATGGACATTCTGTCACCTCTAGGCTCATCTGACCATTTTGTTGTGACAGCTAATTTCTCGTTATCGCCACAAGCAGTTAGAGAACAAATTCCTAAAAAAAAGAGTATGGTTGTACGAGAAAGCCGATTGGAGCAGTCTAAACAACTTGTTTAGGAATTTTAACTAGTCCCTATGCTTCCTCTATAGTGACGTGGATGCCGCTGCTGTTATGATCAAAAACATTCTTCCGCTGGGCATGAGATCCTTCATTCCGCATAGAGTGAAGTGTATCAAGGTTGGGAGAGTTGAATTTCCGGATATACAAAGCAAACCCTACTGAAGAAGACCGGAATAAGTTTAAACGGGCCAGAAATGACTGTAATGCAATTATAAGACGTGTGAAATCCTCGTATGAACAAATGTTGAGTCAAACAGTGCTACAATGTCCCAAGGGACAAAGCGAATCTGCTTGCGGCGCATTTTGCAGCTAGCTCAACACTGCCAGATTCCAATATGTCGCCACCTGTACTTGAGAGCGTTGATTTCACTATCGGACAAATCCACGTCCGCACTCGTACAGTTGCTTAAAGATCTCGACGTACACAAATCCGCTGGCCCAGATGGTATTCCCACTATTCTTCTGAAGAGGTGTTCTTCTGCGCTGGCAAAACCACTGCGTAAGCTTTTTCATCCGTCCTACTCCTTAGGTCTCTTGGAAAACAGCATTTGTCCAGGCCGTCTCTAAAACGGGCGAATCTTCGTCATCCACCTAGTACCGACCCATAGCACTTACGTCCCTTCTTTCTAAGGCTTACGAAATATCTTGAATCACGGAAGCTTCTTAATGACCGGCAGTATGGTTTTCGCAGCAACAGGTTCACTGGTGATCTGATTATTTCACCGAAAAGTGGAACCAGTCTTTGCACAATGCAGGCGAAAGCAATATTTAAAACCAATGTGCACAGGTACCTCCTCTCCCTTTCTCCCTCTACACCTTCGGCCCATGCTGTACCTTGAACCCGGACACCCGGGTATTAACAAACCGTTGTGGGAGCGCAAATTATAAAAGAAAAAAAACTGAAGTCGGGAGTACCTCTATAACCCCTTAAAATCTTTGACAAGCGTTTTTTATATCGCTGTCTCAAACCAAATTGACCACATTATGTCGTGAATAACTGCCAAAAATGCATGCAAGGGCACAATCAGCTGTGAAGTTGGCCATCTCTATAGGACTTCATTTCTGGTGGTGATGCTGTTCAATTTGTAAAAATCGGCTCACGTCTATTCTCTAAAAACTCTCAAACTATTCCAACGTATATACAATACAATATAATCCTTATGCTTGTGTGAGTTTTGTTGATGGGGGCTGTAGCTGTATGTTTGTTGCTGAGACATGTCACCCAAGCAATATTGAATGCCATTTAATTTCTCTCCACATGTTTCTTCACGACACCAACCTCAGATACTGTAGTATTAGTATACAGCTATTGTCAGTCATTCATAAAGTCTCTTCTACTTTCTCTCGTTACTCCACACCGTGTCGACCAAGTCTCATGACACATCGTATGGGTATGCCTGAAAGTATGCAACGTAATCGGATCAGTCATCGCTATTTTGTCTGCTCCTAGTTGAGTGCCACAAACAGTGACACAACAAATGAAATCCACAGTCAGGGTCTATAAGTAAACACCTATTTTAGAGAAGCTATCTTGTCCATTCGAAATTTTGCTACGCTGAGTTGTATTAGATTAGGTGAGCCTAGACTCTTGTCGATGGTGTCATCTGAACTCCGGCCAGAAGTACACAGTCTCGGCTGTGTGGCCATTTCCTGCTCTTTATACACAATGATTTTAATGCAAGCGAGAAGTTGTTCGAGTTTGTATACCGCCCACCGGTGCCCTGTCAAGTCAATGAAAATGCATAAAACCGCCCTTGCCTGCGATAGAACTGAACAACGAAAGTTTGCAAGATATCGGCTTTTCAAGCCGAGGAACTGAAAGACTGTGGCAAGCCGTACGATGGGATTAAAAATCATTCCAATCACCCACGTATTTTCCATTGTGTTTGTTTTAGTTCAATCTCCCTCCCAAAGGTCAAGATCTGCCGTCTGCCTCCTGCATAACCTCAAATATATCTCATAGCGAACGATGGTTAAATTTTAATATATCCATACTCGTAAGATGCCGCCCATTTGAGCACGATGGAAACTTTAATGCTCCTCCACCCACTCACAAACCGCCTCACCCAGTGCAAACAACTTTGTTACATCTTTACTATGCAAACAAAATGCTTGGATAATACCTTGTGGGTGGTCGAGGAACCGCAGCGTAGTTGTTGTTGTTCGATGTACGAATATAGTGCTTTCGCGCAAGAAGACCATGCTTCATTCACGTCAATTTTTTGCCGTTGACCAGGAGCTAGACCGTCTAGAATGGTACTTTACGCCCAGGCTCCACCGATATCTTTAATGTTTCAATTTACCAAAAAGTCTTCGAAAAGTCAGGCATTCATGATTCAATGTTAGAAAGGAAACCGACATGGATTGGCCCTAACTCATGTAAATTCAGCGTTTACTCGAGGGTAATTCTATGTCCATGTTTGCCAACCAGGCGGGGAATGACTCGAAAAGTGTTCACTTCGAGCAACACATCCACCCTCAACGCCCTCAAAAAAGACTCATCGAGGTTGACATTCGCTGGGGATCCCTTTGAAATCACAGATCCCACTTCGAACCATTACATGCTTACCCGAACGAATGCTGAAAATTCTCTTCATACATCGGCTAACGAGACACGAGTCTTGTAAGAGGGGCACCTTCGGCCAATTTGCAACGAACTCATGTGGACACGGGATAAATCACACACCTAATAAGATAAAAACGCTTCAGACTCATCAGGTCGTGGTGTAATAAATTAATGCCGAGAGCCGAAAGAAAAAGCCCACCTCAGCGTTCCCCAGATTCGGTTGAAATATTTCTTCAAGAAGAATAAATACAGAACCAGGACCCATTCCATTCCCCCTAAACGCGAAACGTGCCGTTGTTTGAGATGTTGGGAGCCGGTATCAGCGATTTTCTATTTATTATTTCCAGTCACTCTGCCGGAATGGGGAGCTCCAGGAACTCTCCATAATGAGATCAATTATGAAAACGTTTCAGTGTTCGCCTGACTTTGCGAACTCTCGGGCGGGAAGTACACTTCATCATTTCTAGTCGAATCCTTCCCCTTGTGGAAACGGCTTTGTACTTGCGACATCCGGGGCACTGTAAGTTGTTTTATGCAAATCGAGTTGATATCCCACGACAGCTGGCATTTCCCAAATAATGCGGGATGTCTCTTTGTAGTGCGAGCTGTCGGCAGCATAGATTAATTGCATGTTTCATCCTTTTGTGAGGGTGCTCCGTATTGATTTTTGCATTCAGTCGATAGCTGTTCGAAATTCAAATGCAATGAGAACTGCTTTCCACAGGCAGTCCCAGTGAATGGGGGTTGATTGGCGGCACCTAAGGGCAAAAATTAAGAACGAAATTCAGGTGTCGGTCCTCGTGATTGTTGCTTTCTGATGGGACATCCCGTGAATTGGCCTACAACACCTCATTGATTTCTCACTAAACCGAGAGTGCATTCGACAAACAAGTTCGATAAGGAATTTAGTGCATGTGCTGCTGCTATCTGGATGTGTATTCGGCAAACCCATGGGTTCATTATAGTGATCATTTAAAATCGACCCTTCGTTCTTGGTATCAAAGGCTGCTGAAGGCAGCTGCACAATTCTGAGGAAACCGAGGCAAAAAGGAACTCATGCAAAATCAGCTGCACAGTGACTTCACATGAACTTGCATAGCGTGATAAAGGGCGATCCCGGACTAATGTAATGTTTGACCTGTGTGCAGCTACTGCTGTAAGTTCTTGCTTGGCTTCCAGTTGCCTTTTATCTCGGATTACTTCGTCTTTATACCGGAGAATCGGTCTTCTTCTCCTCCTCCAACCTGGAGGCTCGGATTCGAAGACCCTAGTTGCAGAACCATCGGCCAGACTCCTGAGAGCAGTGGACAGACTTTTGCCTGCCGGACTGCATGTAGCACATCTTAATACAGCTTCTAGAGTTCGCGGTTATGTCTTCTCCCCCATTCACCTTTCTCGCACGCAGGAGCATATATTCGACGGAGAATTTTAGTTTCAAAGGCACTAAGAGTCAGGTCTTCAGTTTTGCCTATCGTCCAGCTTTCGGCTCAAGGCAACTCCCTGACTGCCTCGAAGTTAGACACTCTGTCTGAGACGTCGATGGTGTAGTATTGTATATTATTATTGTTAAGCGTAAATTTCACCGCGACTTAAAGATCTATTGTGGCCCCTATTCATACCTTTGCTTTCTTAAGAGCTCCCTTCTCATGCAGCTCTTGTCAGAGTTGTATTGAGGGTTATCTGCTCCTGTTGCGCCAAGGTGGAAGATATCTGTAATAGAGTATTCTCTCTAAGCCAGTTTCCTTTCGGAATCTGAGAATGAGAGCTGGTTCTTGTGACCGCAACCTTTCCTCTGACACTTGGTGCTTGAATAAATATCTTTGCCTTTGTGGGCAAGTGTCTCACAAAACCCCAGTATATGCTCTGGAATTTCATTAGATTCTCCGCAGAATCTTCAGGGACCTTCTTCTGATGCTCCTAGTTTCCTTAGGTGCTCACTGAGTCCACTGTGCCCTGTTAGGAAGTCTGCTAGAATACGGAGGCTGTTCTTGCTCTTTCTGATACATGCCTCATACATGCCTGGTGGTCCTTTTGGGATCACCATGTACTGTTGTAGGGGGATGATGCGTGCTTGGTCGTAAAGCCTATTATTGCCCATTGCCACGGTCCCAGCTTTGATCCTTGTGCAGCTCCCGCCTTGGTGCTCCGCTCTGTTGACTTGCTGCCTTCAACTGTGACGTAGAATCTTCTGTCGTAAAGCCTATTGTTGCTGTGGTGCCTTTGACGGTCCCTGTCAAAAGTGAGTCTGGTACATATTCGCGGTATTTTTCTTTCGAAAATCGCGAGCTCCGTCGTGCTGGTCTTAGAGATGGTGTGCCATATTGGGAAGCCGTACGTTAAGATCGGCTGGATAAGCTGCTTGTAGAGCAGCAGTTTTGTACTCTGGCTTAATCCATTTTGTTTGGGCATCAACGGATAGATGCGATGAAAGCCCAGGTTGGCCTTCTTAAGGGTCTGTTTCGAGTGACTGTTGAACTTCATCCTTTCCGTGAAGTTAACGCCAAGTTACTTGACCTTTTCGTTTGTTGATATTTCTGTAGCGTTAGGAAACACTCTGCATCCACCTCTGGGTGGTCTCCTTAAGCACATAAGTACCGATTTCCCAGCATTGATACGAATACCCCATGTGGAATAGTAGTCAAATTTGTTCGCCGTTTGGATTCTAGCTCCTATTACATCGCTAAAGCTCTTAAAGGAGCGATCACTACCTGTTCTCATGTAAATATAGACAGGCAGTGGAACAGACTCATCATAGTCTCTCTCTCTCGATAGCAGCTTTCACCCACATTCCTCGGCGTCACGACACCTCATCTACAGTGGGAAGTGCTTGGCAAGAGTACGACCAAGTTGACAGAGGCAGATGTCTGTAATACCACACTCTCTCCTTTGGCTGTCATCATCTGCGGTACGATGCCAGCGAAAGGGATCAACTTCCCAGCATCATGCTTCAACAAATTGGAAGAAAATACTTAAGAGGCCACGCATAAAAATGCCTCAAAGCGCTTCACATGTTGGATTGTTTTCTTGGAACAAAGAACAACAGTTCAATGCCTGTTTGGAAAATCAAAACCTGCTCCCCTTTTGTCGCAGTCTCAGGGCAGTTGGAAGTCTCTCGACGGTACCAATATCGCAGGAGGCTAACGTCTGTCTTTCATTTGTCATTCCCGTTCGCAACGACGGTGCTGAATAACGTCATTAAGACGTTATTTAATTTTGTTTGCCACACGAACCGGAATCGTGCCCTAAATTATATTTGTTTTCCATTCCCAAGCACGAGCTCTCCTTTTGGACGCCAGCGCCTGTCTGCCTCATTATCCCTGTTTCAATCGTCGGAAGATTCATTTTGTCATTCAATTCACGGGGAATTGCAATCTTTCGTGCTCAGCAGGTTGTGTCACATTCGCACACCCTCACCAGGCAGACAGGGAGTAGAACGCCATGCAAAGCAGATTTGAACCAGCATGTCGTGCGACACGTGTAACCACTTGCTAGTGTTCGCATGGCAGCGTCTAATCTCATCGGGATTGTTGTCTCTTCACACCACACTCCCAGACCCCAGCCTTCCACAGAAGATCCACATGTCTGTGGACAATGTCTAAGTCCATGTCGGTCTCCCCTTGACATCCCTGACTTTCGATTTTGGCAACAGAATAAATTTGCTTATGCTAATAACCCCGGTGGCATTTTTCATGTAAATTATTCCAAGCTGGTAATGAGCAACACGTAATGTCCGGGGATGTGCGGTGCATGCATGAAATTCAGATTCGGGAACTTCTGTGTTGCTTTTATTCGGTAAGGACTTCTTACTTTGTTTTGGTAATCACGCAGATTATGTATTCAGACAACACGATAATGGACTTCTCCCTCTCTCTCTCTCTCTCGGAGGATTCACTTCTTCGACGCAGAGGAATTGCAATCGGTGGCGCTGTGATGCCTGTGAGAAAAGCCACGTGGTGATATGCAAATTTGAAGAGCAGTCAATTGTACACACAGGACCCTGTCCGCCGTCTGCCGACCTCGACCCCCGCATATCAAGCTTTAAAAATTCATTGACCGGGCTTGGTGCTAAGATAAACATCATATTTTCGACTGAGTGAATTCTTATCGGCGTTCCTTAAGAGAACGCAACTTTGGTAAATATTAAACTAGGGGCTCTGACATTTCTCAAGGGCTTAGCGTTGCCCTGATAAATTTACAAGACCTATGGCGAGCTGACTGACTGTGACTGACTGCCGCATTTTGAGGCCAATTATTGAGATCCATGAATAAGGCTTTCACTTAATCTTTTTCTGTCAATTCAATTCGGTTTTTCGAAAGCGCACTGCTTGACCAATGCTATCGGCGAATTTCTCCTAGGCAGTTGAGGCACATGGTGCCTGTATGAAGCCTGATTAAGGGTAGTGGTGAATCATACAGCCATGGATCAACCGGGCACCTCGCCCGATTCGAAACGTAGGTACAAGTATGGCAATAATACTTTGCCGTACTTGTACCCACAGGAAGTGAATGCTGAAGATGGTGGCCATCTCATTGGCACTACGTTGGCTGAGTCTTGAAGGTGTCTCCTTAATCGTGTGGAAAAATGTGTACAGACTTACAGACTTAATGTTCAATTCACTGTGGGAAATTTAAAGGCAATCCAGGTTGACTGCCTCACAAATTATTACAGTCTCTAAGTCTTCCAGGCCAAGACGGTAGATCTGGGGGACGGGTAGATTTGGCAGTATATCAAAGTGGGTGCTCTCAGCTGGAAACGAGTTCAGTATTTTGATGTCTCTCCGTCTCAGAGTCTTCTGAAAAGTGGATCAGATTCGGTTGCATTGCTGACTCCTAGGATCCTTCATTACATTTTGAAATTGCTCACGCCTTTGCCGCGCTAATTAAGCAATTGATAAGAGATATTTTTCGTATGACTTCATGGAGTCGGGTAGATGAGCCACACATTGTGACGCTCGTCGACATTGTAAGCCGTTACCCGAAGACATGGCTCGTCCCTATGCACGCTGTAATAACGAAATTGACAAAAGGATGGAACGCCAACTCGGCATTGACTCCGTTTTCAAAGCAAACGTCAGAATTTTGCTAAGCCACTTTTCTCTATAAACTATTCACTGTCCACTAGCCACGAGCCACTTGGCACTATAAACTATCACTGGGCCCTAGTACTAGTAACTAACCACAAGCCAATAGCAAGCAGTCACTCGACAGTACCTACTAGTCACTAGACCCGAGTCACTAGCCACAAATGACTATCCACACTATTCACTAGTCATCATCTACTAGCCACTTGTCCCTATAAACTATCAGTAGGCTCTAGCCACAAGCCGCACTAGTCCCAGTAGCTAGCCAATACCCACTACCTACTACCTACTACACAATACCCACTAAACACTGGTAACTAGACTCTAGTTACTAACCACTAGCCACTAGAATGTAGTCACTAGACACTACCCAACAAGGCACTAGTCACTATCCACTAGCGAACTAGCCAACTAGCCACAAGTCGCCAGGCACTAGTCAGTAGGCACTGGCAAATAGGCGCACTAGTCACCATCCCCTAGCCCCTATCCTCTGTCCACTAGAAACCATCCACTAGCCGCGAGCCACTAGTCACAAGCCAATACACCGTAGCCACCAGCCACTAGCCACTATCCACTACAATATACCCAATACCCACTAGACACTAGTAGTCACTAGAGCAAGTAGTCGCTAGACACTATCCAAGAATGCACTAGTCACTATCCACTAGCCAACTAGCCAACTAGGCACAAGTCACTAGCTACAAGCCACTAGCCACAAGTCAGAAGGCACTAGCCACTAGTAGCATTAGTCACTATCCACTAGCCCCTACCCTTTACCCACTAGAAACCAGCCACTAGCAGCGAACCACTAGTCACTAGCCCCTATCCTCTGTCCACTAGAAACCATACACTAGCCACTACCCACTACCTACTACCCAATACCCACTAGACACTAGTAGTCACTAGAGCAAGTAGTCACTAGATATTACATGCACTAGTCACTATCCACTAGACTAGTATTTCGATCAGCGTTACATCATGGCACCGGGCATGGAACTACAGTGAGTTCTCCTTTCCATCCTGTCGGAGCAATGGATGTGCTTCCTTAGCGAACCCAACAACTTTCATTTCATCCAACAGTGCAACATATCCCTCCCGGGGTTCACATCAAGAAAAACTTCTCAAGGAACCGCAAGTTAAAAGGCTCCACTTTTGCCCCAGTTCCCCAAAGATAGATTGGAACCTACACATGCGAGTGCCACTTTAGGAATCCATTTGGGTTGTGGGAGGACTAGGATCTGTGATCCACTGGCAGAATGCGGATGCTCTTGACTTGTAGTCGATGGATGATACGATATCAAATATGAATCCCACAAAGCAATGCAATTTCATTAAGATCCATTAAATTTAATTTCAATTCGATTTCCTGTGAGGATTTCTTTAGCAAGTCATTTGTAAAGAGAATATTCAATTCCATTAGTTTTCACTTCTCGCTGCGTGTGCAGACGCCTACGAAAGGACTGAAATGTGATTGAATAGATTATTGGCCGATTTGTATGGACACCACCATATATCCAATTCGCTCACAACATCACCACGACCCTATGTACACACGTGCATATTATGATGTGAGAGAGGACAAACCTCACCACGTAAGTATCAAAACTGGAGTTTCCCTCTTGCCTGCAATTTAAACTAGTGTGTGCGCCTGCAAACGTCGGCAACCCGGATCTAAATTCGAAAAGTTTCCTCCTTTTATTGCGGTAAGGACAACGGCATAATCCTGCGGATGACATTTCCTGTTCGAAACTTCCTTAGTCGTCTCCACGAACTCCAGTGAACTGACAAGTCAAGCCATCAATAGAAACATGTCTAAGACCATCCAAACCTACGATCAAACTCGAATGTGTGTACAGTTGCGAAACCAACTCGCAGTTGTATGTGATGTGTTTCTGATTAAACAAAAGGAAGGACGCAATCGTTTGTAGCTTTTCAATTGTCCCTTCCTGCTGCTGGAGTAGATGTCGTCCTTGTAGGTCAGTCCACATCCCTTGTCATTTGGGTGACAGCAATTCATGCGGCGGTCGGGGAGGACATAGACGGTTAGAATAACACAAGTGGGCGTTTCCGGTCGACCAATTATTTTATTGTGCGGCGTTTGTTGGAAACTTTCTCATCGCCAGTGAGATGGGACGATGAGGCGACTTGTAAAAGGAATGCCTCCGCTCATTGTGTACCTCAAAGGGTCCTCCCTTCATCGGTTTTGATAAGAAACAAACGAGTGTTTTCTATTATTAAACATCTGTACTTTGTCAGCGGGGGATTGCTTTGAAGACTTTCTGTTTAGATTACCACCTTGATTACAGGGCATTTCTTTTGATTCCATTTGCCATTGATTAGAATTAGAAAAAATGTATTAGAGCTCATCGCAGAAACGTTCGCTGCGGTGTGCAATGGTAGTGTACCACTTTGTTACGAAGTGAGGGGTTCAACCAGGATGAGTTGGTTGGTTGAGGTGTCTTGGTTGGTACAAGTAGGGCAGGTGCGCCAATTTGATACCACACTTCGTAGACCTAGGTTGTTGGGGTTAGGAAAGTGAGGCAGACTTTCCTCTGAGTGGGGGCCGAGGCAGTGTGGGCTGAACGTTATTGCGAGCTTAGCAGCGTGGATGCCTATGCGCCAGTGCCCCGAGCTTACAGCCACGACTCTAGGTAAGGCTTGAAAAAACAGCAGATCTGTAAACGGGAAGGCGGAGTTTGGTGACAAAGCCAAGTTTGCGGTTTTCAACTTGTTTAAATTTAGGATAATGACCGAATGAATAATATCGTGAATAGAAGCTTCCGAGAAGCTCATTTTTTTTTAAATGAGGCGACATGGAAGCGCAGTTCTTAGTGGATGATGGGGATGTTGCCAATATCTGGCTTAAACAATTCGGTGCCACATGTCCTACAGCCCGTGGAACAATTCAATTACACCGTGAGGCACTTACTGGTTGTGTACTCTCTCGTCTCGGCGATCTGAGTCGATTTTACGTACGGGGTTAATTGAAGTCAAAGTTCCATGTCAACAATTATGCAGAGTGGAATGGACAATATAGAGTGCCTGCAGATCCGTGGAGGACTGTTGCCCGAAGTGTTGTTCCATAGATAGACCTATCCTATGTAATTTACGATTCAATACGAATACGAAAACAACAATCCAATGACTGGAAGCTTTTTAATTCAAAGTTACTCCTTTACATTCAAGGGACACTATTGTGTGTAGTGTGTTCATTCATGACCGGAAATGCAATCCCATTTGCATACCCCAAACTAAAACTACATTCATTTAATAATTTCTCACTAGCTTAAGGACGAATGTCGTTTGCAAGTGACGCCTTTGGATGCACCCCATGCTCTGGAATCTGGCATGGGGTGCACTCAGATGGAATTCGTATTCCGTACGTCTGATTTTTTTTAGTGGAAAAACTTCTCGAGAAATGTCATCACATCACGGAGCTACTCTCGCTTTGGACTAAATTTAATAAATTACAAGTTGCATGAAGTCGCAACTTTTAAACTGAAAATACGTTCCAAATGAATCCTTCGCATTTTTTTTCCCGAGTTTTGTGTTTAACATGATTTCGGTGCGAACATCTCCCAATGACTGATTTGCATTAAGAAGAGGAAAGTAACGACGCACAATAAAGTCAGTCATATGTGTCAGCCTGCATGTGCCAATTCTTGTGGATACACTGAACATGCAAACGCCTACGATAATTTGTATTTCCTCCCATTTCTATCTTTCATCACTGATGAACAAGAATTGATATACGATGTATGCGAGGAATAATTTGAGTCTAATCTGAAACGTTAACAGTGACAGATTTCTTTCAGAATCCACTCGCAGGCAGAGGAGTTAGGTTTTATTGAAAAATAAAATCTGTGTCATAAATAAACAATTCGGGGAAAATCCAATCACGAGGGGATTTTCGAATTGGAATTCAAAATCGATTCCTCATCCGGAAGGGCAAGCTCACAAGCAGCTATTATCTTCTGGGAGAGATATTTACGTATGCGTGTATCCGCCTCCGCATCACGGTGTAATAGGTGTCTTTCAACTGGATTAAATTCCAAAATTATTTTGTGTTTACTACTGTGAAAGACTGTGAGCAATTTTAGGTAATCATGGGAATATGAGAATTCCCTTCGCCGAAGAGGAGCTGTGAGACATTTGTGCTCCTTAAATGGTAGTACCGCGTTGGTTTCAGCCTAATCGGTTGGGGTCGGCGGAGTGGCAGTGCTTTAAAACCCAAGCCACGACAAGAGATGGGTTTGGATATAGCAGAATGACGTGGAGTTAATCACGGGAATAGAGACGACTCCGAGACGCAAATGGTATATGTTCAAAATCCAGTTGCATATACAACCGGGTGCTGCTAACCAAACAGCAGCTGAAGTTTTAGATCGGCTGCACGCTTCACAAAGATGGAAGGATGTGTCCATAAGAGGTAACCAAAAGTGCTTCTTGAGATTCTGATGACAAGTCTGAACCAACGCCTTTCTAACCGCCTAACCGGCAGAAGACTACGTAGGTTCATTGCAATGTCATGCCTATGGTTAACTTTCAAATAATTTTAAAACGTAGGAAATCCGATTTATTTTGTCCCAATATGTTGGTTCCAAAGTTTACATTTAATAGGGTCTATAACTTTATTCGTGCGGTTTTGTCCATTGGTTTCACCCGGTTTTAGCAGCTCTTAATACAGAACACCCTTCTGATCCTACTAAAAACAGATCATAACCTTCGCGAGATGCATATTCATCGTAGCCGTTGATTTGGCTGGTTGGCCGGGTTTCACATGTTGGCCGGATCCATTTTTCATCACCAGTAACAATCCGATGCAAAAATGACTTCCTTTTTTGGCGTCGTTGACACTTTTTCAGGCACAAAGTTCGACATATTTGACATAATGCAAGCTACGCCATCTTTTAGCAAACCGCACGAACTAAGTTATATACCCTGCAGAAAATCCTGCTTGTGAACCTGCTAAATCTACTAAGCGAGCAAACGACATCGAGAAACGAGCTGAATTACTTCCACTAGGGCATTGACAACAGCCTTCATCGAGGGGAATTCAGCTACCACACCGATGTGGACATTGTAAACATTAGGGCAACTATTCAACATCCTATCGATGCATTTTTAGTTTGAGTTAAGTTTGCAATAAGGTTAGGCTGGCTGGCACCGCAGTCACACTTTGGTCAGTACAGACCCATTGTACACACCAGTTGGTTCCTCTCACTATGCGACGAAGATGACTGACATTAATACTGGTTATTTCGGCCAGGTTATTGCACGCGTAAGCCGCTGGGTGAATTTTCCATCGGAAGGAGAGAGAGCTGCGTGCACAAGGCTTTCGTCCTCATCCTCGCCTCTGCGACTTCTCTAGAGGAGATTCTACGGCAGACCCAATAATAAGGATGTTAGTTCTAATGGCTTGCTCAGGAATAACGCCGAAGAGTGCTGCGTTTTTCTGTCTTTTCGTAGTGAGGCATCCTGTGCCATCATCTACCACCGGTGTCATCCATCGCTTCATACATCAAGAGATGTTGGATGGCAAGGTTCCAATCGAAAAGAGCCCTTAGCTAATGCCCTTTCTAGGAATTTCGCCATCCTCGCCATTTTCTGGAATGTCACAATCTCCCGGCACTTTCGTGATATGAATGCTGTAACTCTTGGCCCTCTAAGAGATAGGTAACATTTCAGAGAAGGTCTTAAGTGAATGGGACTGCATCCAGAGACTTAAGCTTAAGATTCCAATTCTACGTTAACAGCGTTTGATAGCACACAGTTATTTAGCCAAGACAAAGTCTCCTTGATCTCCATGCCTTCTACCTTATGGCTCCTGCAATGGTTCGGGAATCGAAATGATAACTACGATCCTAACTGCGAAGATTCGACCATTTATTAAATTCTCATTCGTTGCAGCCATCACATCAGTTATTGATTTTTAGGGCAAAGAAATTGGAAGGAATGTGAAATACCCTCACAACTCATTGATTACCGAGTCCGTTCGCTCGCTCAGGTATTCCTCACTCATTTCGGTGAAAGCAATAAAATACCATTTATCCCGCTTACCAGTAAAATGAAAGCAAGTCTCACAGGATGGCCTCACTTTGGCATCACTTCGGTTTATCTTCATTTATCAACTGGCCCAAGAATAGACTCCTTTTTCGGGTTCAACTCCGTGCCTCGGTTCCCATTACCTTACAACGTTTATTTGCTGAATTCACTTGTCCTAAGCGCCGGTTCCTCATTAGATATACACACACTTGGCTTGGACACAGTCGACATGCGAGTACATATAGGATGGGCCGTACCCTTAGCCCTCCCAGAGGCGCTACGTTTTTCTATGATTACCCGCCTTGGTACATTTGTGATATCGACTTACAGCGTGCCGCATAAATTACATAGACGTCTCTCTTGGCCTTGCCGTACCTGGGATATCGTGTTGTACGATAGCGAGTGCAGAACACTGCCACCTTAAGATGCTCGTTTTGCTTATTCGAAACACGAACACAACGGCGGCGTATCTCGGTTCGGATGAGGGGCGAAGTATTGTGAGTCTTGTGGAATAAGCAATTTAGCAATTTTACTGAATAAATTAGAATTAAAGGGGTAGGGTCGGCATGCCCTCGCCAACTGCACAGCACACGTCCCTTCACTCACTCCTGGCCAAGCCCATCAGCTAATACCCGTCGAAATTCACTTGGGAGCAAACGAGATTCTGACGTGGGACCGACGAGATTTGAATCCTTTCACATCGGCAATAAACGCCGTCTTGACAAGTTGCCGCGTAATAAAAATCACGACCTCAATAAACGTCACGAGGGCGAGGTGATGATTCGTCAAGACGCCATAAAGCACCCGATTAGGGAGTGAAGTTTATGTGCGAATAAGGTGAACACCTTTTCGCGTGAACGGGGAAATAAAATGTTGAAGCCATTATGGATGATGAATGAATGCCTCTCTTTGGATAATTAAGAATTGTTCCCTTATCAACATTTCCATCAACCTTTTTCCTTGCCACGGGCCTTTCTTATTTCCCTCTGGCAGGTGTATCCTCCGTCTGTGTTAACCGGCGTTTCAGTTTTATTTTCATTACTCTGCCCTTGATGTTTATGGGCGTTCGTACGCAGGTTTTAGGGTTTGTTTAATCATCAGGCTCCGGTGAACGGAGGCCCTAATAGATCGCATGGACTATTCTGCGAGGGAAAGTAACCCCAGTTAAGCCTTTAACTTTCGAGGTCGCTCACAGCTTGCCATTATTTTAATGCAGGTGAACCTCGCCAAAACACGTGCGCAAATTGAAACAGAATTGACGAACTTTTACGAGACTGTCTCGCTTTCTATCTCTAGAAAGATTGATGATGGTCTAATGATGGGGATTATTGATTACTGGAGGCGTGCTAGCATCTGCTGATTTTATGATTACGGAGTTATGGCTCTGAAGTCTTACATATAGAGACCTCAATAGGTTTAGGGCATGCATTAGTCACTGAATACGGGTCTACAATGCTCGTCATAGTCGACCTACAGAGCAAGCCATTCCAGGATAACTTCCGCCGTGGGCGTGCACTCGATAGATTTGTGGCCGTATGTGCTGATGTTGGCATGAAGCTTGACCAGAACGCCAGTTATACGCTTGATGTGGGTGCCGCTACAGCCCGTAGAGTGCCAGGGCCTAGTTTCTCAACAACCACAAGTGTTATGCTATTGTTCTTTTAAGAGCAGAAGGGCCCTGCATTTTTATGTCGCCTCCGAACGGCCAATTTGAGAAGCATTTTCTAGAGAGTTATACTCTTTGAGCATTGTCAGTGGCTCGAAATAGGTGGGCCGTGAAAAGTATTTTGCACGTACCGGGAAGCGAACCTGGGCTACACAGGCTCAAGTGCGTTGGAGTCGTGGGTACCCGGATATTTAGACAAAATTAAAGAGCTACTCACAATGAATTTGAAGGCAATTCGTACGCAATGCATGCTAAAAAGGCATTATGCTTCTATTAGCTTTAGTAGGTACTCCAAAACTTACTTACTTTCCTCGGTATATTCTATTTTTTCGCTGTGTTGTAAAAAAGTGTACTTTATTAATTTTTGTATGGAATTAGAGTATTTTTTTTCCGGGTACCCGATGATGACGAGTACCCTGTAGCCGAACAATGCCGGGTCTCCCCAAACTTGTGTGCTACCCGCATTATCCGGGTAATCGGGTATTTCGGATAAATGTCAAAACGGGTATAGCCCGGGTAAGATCAAGAACACTAAGCTTGTCTCTCTAGGATTTCCGATGCTTTTTGCTTCTACCAACCCGATGACGAATTGGATGTAACGAAGTTCCAAGAAGCAGGCTTCATCTAATATTTAGAGACGGAGAGGAGTGGACAATTAGTCTCCAGAGTGATGTGCAGATGATCATTGGCCCACAGATACCAGATTAAACAATTCTCTGTTTCATTGAGATCCCGTGTAAGACATTCGTGAGTTGGGTACGGCGCTTTCACACATCAGAATTGTGGCTTGTGGATTATCGTGTTTCCAAATGTGAAGAACTGGGGGCGGAAAGAGATTTAGATCGAATGATGGGGTTATCACTGATTGAAACATATCGAAGACCTTGAGGAAACCTATTATTTGGAGGGAATACAAGCTTCAGCTGCAAATCGGACGAGTTAAAAGGTAAGTATGTTCCAAAATGAATTGCTTATTTCTAGGAAGAAATTTATTTTTTTCAAAAAGTCGCTGGCTCAAAAAAATAATGCAATGTGCCTTGACAAGTAGGGATTACCTATCATACCTACCTATCGTACGTCTCGTCTTTCTGTCATCTCCTCCCTTCGTTTCTTCACGACCATCAATATTGTCCTAAATTAAAGTACGCCTGAAATGAAAACGTTGGTTTCGTGGCTTAGAGTGGAGACATCTCCTGTGTTTGTCCTTTCTTAACGATTTCATAATTGGGGTGCTCTCCTTCTTTTGTCTTTGTCCCATGGAGAATAGTCGCGTTCTTTGATTAATGGTAGGCTCTTCGTGTGCCTTATGAGAGATTAATTTTTTTCCTGCCCTGTTATAAATAAAGTTAATTAGAAATTTCTTTCGCCACCATTGCTGCTGACACTTTTTTCCGTGCATTGCATTTGACATTTGGAATTACAGTAGGCGCTCGATATAGTGAACTAATAAAAACCGGGTCTGTTCACTGTAACGCGCGTGCACTACGTGTAGTTCATCACAAATTACGATTTTTCTTTGCAATTACTAAAATACAAGACAATATTTATAAAAACAGTGTTTTTTGTCGTGAACAACGCATCCGTAAAAAAAAGTAAAACACAAAAAAAATTAAAATAAATTAAACAAGAGTTGCTTTTTTTTAAAGTTATTTTTTTTTCCTCTAGATTCACCAGAGCTCCAAAAAGGACTGAACTTTTGCCTAACAATCATAAATACCTAAACCCATCGGAGGAGCTGAATGTGCTGAGGTGTCGTTCGTCGGTTCTTCTATCTCGAGTGGATGGTAGTCTTCTGCGTCGACGAAACTGCTTCTGCGAGTGGAAGGCAAGTTTATCCCATATGCTGTTGAGTGGTGTTTTGTGTTGGTTTCGTCAACTCGGAACTACTACTGCGTGTGACAAAACTGCTGTTGCGCGTGGATGGAAAACTGATGCGCCGGCGAAACTGCCACTGCTTGATGGTGACTACTAGTGCGAGGGACTGGTAAATTGATGTTGCTGTGTTACCATAACTTATATCTCATGGATTTAAGAAACAAAACTGCAAAAAACTGCTGTGCTAAAACAGATATTCGTTTGCGTTTGCATTTGTATTACTTATGTCAATTAATATCGCCTTTTCTTGCAGCCCTTTAAAGACCAACAAATGTGTGTATTTAATTAAAATAATGCGAGAGAACCTCTAGAAAATTCTGATCAAAGCGGTTGTGCCTTCGTTTTTGTGTTCTTCAATATCTGAGATACATGAAGTTCGTTCCAATTGTTTAAATCGGTATCGATACAAGCAGCTTTTCATGTTCTTCTTTAAAATCTTTAATTTCGGGTCTTCTTCAAGCGAAAAGACGTTTTTAGGAATTTCGCGCTGCTTTCAAATTAAAAAGAGCAACACACGCTTTTTACTTAGACCCCAAACTGTGTACCGTATACTGAATAGACGTGTACTGCGTACAGAAACATGTATTCACTATAGTGACATTTCTCTCTCTTCTTCTTTTCTGGTCACTATTCAGAAAAGATTGTATAATATTTTGTGTCCTCACTATTTTGGATCGTTCACTATATCAAGCGCCTACTGTATATTCACTTCCATGGAAGGGGAGGCATCCCTTGCTGACACAGACGGAATTTTTATGTGATTAATTAGAGTTTTTTGCTTGCGAACATTTCTTCAATTTCAATGTGACTCATATTTTACTCAATGTGACTCACACTTATTAACAGTTGATGCTCCACATGACCTTCATGGGCTCAACCAAGGGCAGGGTCTTTATTTTGATTATTTTTGGCAAGAACAATCGAGTCATAATTGATGGCGTTACTAAATATTTAGCAGCAAGTTTTTCAAAGTGATTGAATTTTGAGTGCCTGGGCGTAATTAATTCGGTCTTTTTATAGCTTAAAGATGACGCAGTCAACTTGGATTCCAGAAGGAATTAGCGACGGTCTTGCATTTTATATAAAAGCATTGATGACAGTGGAGCAACATCAATACGAGTCAGAAGGCAAAAGAGGGAATTACTTGGAGAAACTGTGCAAGATGAGATGAGCCGTACCTGTTGTTTTTTAAGTTCGGGGTCAAGAGACAGCGCGTGCCGAAGATATGGGAAGGGAAAGAGAGAGGAGGAACTTGTGTACACTGGTGTTAAGTATCTGCGGATTATAGGGTGGGAAGAGCATTCCATATTCGTGTGGTGCGGCTGAATGACGAGTCTCTAAGTTTAACTGTGAGTTAGAAAGTAGGCTTAACCGATGAGTATTCCCGGCCAGATGGTTATTGCTGGTGAACTCATAGAAACGGTCTGCTAATTTCATTAAACTTTTAATATGTCCCGTACAATGCCTAAGTGCCATTGTATGCGGTTTCTGGCAATGTGTCTCAGTTCTTCTTAACTTTTTCCCAGTTTCCGTGATTCCTTTTCGACGGTTCTTCGCCTTGTCTTTCTAGGACTGCTGCGTATTCATCCATCCTGGTAAGTGGGTGGTATTGAGTTGTCTTCAGTTTGACCAATCCACTGCTGTCGTTGTATAATTGTACCTACAGGTTCACGGCCCATTCTAATCGGCGAGAAAATCCTCAAGATATGCCGTGAGCACCTATCGGGGGAAAAGTGGACACCCTCACAGCAGCACGAACTCAACATTAGGACGGAACGCGGCTTGGTGTTTAAGCTTATCGCATTACTTCGCCAAGTAATCAGCGTCATATTCCCACCCTATAACAAATGTCTCCTACCTCCTGCATGGCAATAGAAGTATATACCGGCTCACTGTGCACTGCGATCATGTTGAGATGATTTCTCATTTTAACGAAGGATTACACTAAATCTTAAGAGTATTCTCGTGTATTTTTTTGTAATCACAAGCTTATCTTCAACTCGTTTACCTCACGTAAAACTTATTTAAGCCGATAACTACGGAAATGCCCTGAGATTATCAAGCCCCATCACCTATCCATAGTCAATGAAAAAGTGGATTAGTCTCAAAGTCGGCACAACATCAAGGATAGCAGGTGACTTCCATCTGGCCAAACGCTTCCAAGCAAAGCCAATGAACGAAGTAAGCGCATTTACATGTCTGCCATGGCAATGCTTTTCGAACAACTAAAGCCCACTTTCAATGGAGTTTAAAGGTATTTGCGTTGGGAAAGAATCACTTACCCAGCACCAGTGTAACACGAGCCGGGTGGACCCATTAGCCCAAAGTGAACGCAATCGGGTGCATGATTTCGGGAAAGTTTGTCTTGAATTAGATACCGGTCGTCTGTAATTTGGCTAAGGGTCTGTCAAACAAACTTAATTAATGTACCATCGTCTTGCGTAAATGTTAGTGAATTTGCGTTATTACGCCGCCGCCGCTCCATCGTGTCTTCCTTTGTCTGCCTTAATTAAATTTTTAATTGTTTGCACGACCTTCAGTGGCCGTCGTTGTTGGCAAATCCCTCACCCTGGCTAGCTGTTCGCAGAGAAATAAACTTCATTGTGATTGGAATTCTTGTGCAAAAATATTGAAGAAACTCGAGTAAATGGCGGATGACTTGTGCCTGCAGGTTCTACAGGGGTTGGGGTTAACAAATGGGTACTTTCCTCAGCGGATGTTGTCAAAGTTGAGAGGGGCAACCTGGACGACATCCATCCCGTTGAGGGTATGTACGGAAGCCGGTTTAAGCGTTTAACAGGATTGGTAGAGTTCACTCTTTGAAGCAATGGTCACTAGAATTAGAGAATATTGAACTGAACAAACTTACGCGCCATCATTTGACAAAAACAGACCTAAGTATTCTGAAACCGGTTTTATAAGAACGTTTTAATCCCAAATCACGCGCAATTTTTGTCATCAGTGATGCAAATATGAACCACAGTCTGACCAACTGTCGAATATGATGATCAGAGCATGGAAATTGCCAACTCTGATTGTTATGAATACCTAGGAGCTAAATATTGCACAAGAAAAACAATTGGAGCCATTTGAATACGACTGCATGAATTAACGCAAGCAAATCTCATTAAGCTAATTTCCATTTACAAGTCGCAGCAAAATCGATCCATTTCTGAAGCGGGTGATGAAAAGTGAATTTCCTGCAAACTGTGAATCGGTGGCCAAGTCAGGATTTACGGCCAAGAGGTTCTGCTGGGTATTTAGTGGAATTGGCAGGGAATCATCTACTATGGCTGATTCCCTAAAGCAAACATCTTTATGCGGACTTGTACTCCCAACAATAGGACAGGTATTGTGTTGCATCGTTCCATCGCCAGGCCACACACATCTGTAGTGACTCGCCCGAAACTCCAAGAACTTGGTTTTACGTGGAAGAATAACGTAAAAGGCTAGATTTGCTTACTTCAGCAGATTGTAGAAGAAAGGTAGGTGGATTGGAGGGGCTGCTAGTGGATTCACCAGCACACGTAGACCATGTTCATCCATTGTGATACCCATAGTCAGACTACTGCCACTGATCGACCAATCCAGTGATGGTGCCTGCTATTGTGACTGGACCAGATTTCAAAACCAGATAAAAGCATACTAAATTTGCTTTCACTGGCACTTAACGAAATGCGCCATCCAGTCGTTTTTGTAGAAAATACCCAAGGAATGCAAATTGACTGCCACCATTTATTTGTGATTTCTAGACCGCTATGTGTAGCATCGTTGTGTAAAATTCAACTCGGCTTTGATCCATATCGCAGTTCGGCTCTGGAAAGAGGACTCGGCTTTGATTCAAATCGCTTTTAAGTGTCGTTTTAAAACAAAAGTAAAACAGACGCACAATGTGAAAGCACAGAAATATCTCAAGTCAGTCAGAATCTGTTCGATCGTTGAAGTTCTCCCAGCGAACACGCAAACGTATCAAATCCGTGCGACCCTGTTCACCACGTTCACAACTGACAGACTCGTAGATGTCTTTAATAAATGTGAAAAGAAAGTTGCCGACAAGACGACTGGGCCAGGGTATGATAACTTTGTTGCCAAGTAATGATAACGGTATTTTGTGGAGGGGTTAAAAACTAGCATTTTTCACTATAGGAAGGGTCGGGTCGTTTATTAGTAAAGGACAATTTTAGGTAAAAATGACTTTAAAAAAGTATTTGAAAATTTATTTTTATTAATTTAAAAATATTTTGAAAATTTAAAAAGGTATTTCAAAAGCAACGGCAACACTTACAATAAAGTACTATACCAAATTTGAAAGCTAGGACTTTTTTGTTCTGTAATATATAAAATTTAAATCAAATTATTCGTGGGAGTTGATAATGAATAATTCGCATTCAAACTCAAATTGTTGGGAAAAAATGAAAAAAAAGATAGCCTTTAAATCAAAATTTTTCCAAATTGTGAAATGATATGCTAAAAACAATTTTCGTTTTTTAGGATTTACGTAGCATTTCTTTAAAGTTAGGGAATGAGTATTAAATCAAACATTTCAGCAAATAACGGTAAATAAATAAAAAACATTTTCTTAAATAACAGACCCTGTGTGTACTTGATAATGATGCAAAAATATAACCGAACTAACGTCTAACTTTGTGCAAAGTGTGGGTATGCAACTGAAGGACTTCGACCCTCCCAACATTCACAATGAGCACTTAGATGATACCTTAGCCGCCAAAATTACCTCGGCTCCTCACCATCAACGACGAAGTCAAAGAACTCGACAGTAACACCTAACGAAACTTATATACCTCTTGTATATGGAACATTTAATTGGCTACTGTTAACTAACTCCTAACATACTCGCAAACTGGCTGACTGGGAGGCAGAATGCAATCTACCTTCTCTGACTTGATGTACTTTACTTACAAAGACGAACCAATCATCACCATTAATCCTCAATCATCATAAATACTCCCCTGATGATTGTGAAAATCTATGAAAATCTCAAAGACCAACACTGGATACACAGTATTTCAAATATGTATGCAATATCGAGCAAGCGTGAACGATTTTGATGTGATTGGTCGATCACATGAAGGAGAGGCTTATAAACCATTTTCTTTTATATGTTTCTGTGGAGGTTGCATTTAGACCCAACCAGTCCTAGTTAAACTCTAACCGGTACCAATCAAGCAAGCAGCGCAAGAAGGGGCTAGAATAGACTGCTGCACTCAAACAATTTTGAAAAATGATAAATCAACTCCAACCACCTCAGTGGCTCGTTATTCCTTCACTGCTGAACTCACAAAGTCAACATGTCAAAATACAAATTTGGATGTAAAATTGGGATTGAACTCATTTTTCTTGTATTACCAAACACCATCTCAAACTTATCGACCAAAAACCATCTCGACCCTAAGAATCCTAGATTAAGTCATATAAGCCGATGAAGGTGTAGACGTTGAAAGCACAATTTGAATGATTTTTCAATTACTATACTTTATTTATTGCTACAATTGATTATATTAACCCCGCATGATCCACCGGTTTCGCAATTTGGTGGACAGCACTCGAAAAGAAAGTCAACCTCATACCACTCGACAGAGTGCAGAGGAGGGCGTATGTATCAGCGAAGCACTAAGGACAACCGCCTTCGAAGCTCGAAGCTTCGAAGCATACTCCTTAACCGGTCACCGATAGAACTAGTTGGTAGACAGGCAGCGGCCAGCACGGCGATCAAATTAAGATCGCTGAACAGCTGGAAAGAACTTCAGTCTGGACATTCAACGATCCTACGCAGGTATAGCTCTAGATACAGACCTCACTATACCTCAACTCCTCTTCGAGAAAAATGTCTCAACCAGCATACCACCCAGATCTTACTAGGAGTCTGATAACCAGACGCTGGACGGTCCACTGCTAATCTTCTCAGCCGGATCCAAGATGGTGTGAGGGCTGGCGTCTATTCCAAAGATCTGAACATCCAGCTCTCCCTACGTTTACCTAATCACTGTAGCCTCTTTCAGGCTGAAACAATAGCGATTAAGGATGACAGAGCTGTCATGGCTAAAAAATAAATGCCAAACACAGATATCATCATCTGTTCCGATAGTCAACTCCAGCGATCAAATCTCCGAACTCAGTCATTCTCAACTCCATGACTTCCCCTGATTGCCGAGATGTATGTGGGTGCTTGGGCACTGTGATACTCCTGAGAATTGCAAAGCGGACCAACTCGCTAAAAATGACTAAATTCTGTACTTCTTCCGAGTGGAGACCAGCCCATTATGCCTTTCGCTGCTATAAAACATCATCCTCAAGTGAATCGTTGATGGGCAATTAGCCCAGGATGCCTCATTACCAAACAAATCTGGCCTACTGGCGACACAAAGCTATCGCTCAACCTGATTAGTTTAACCATCTTAGAACCCTCATTGGCGTCATAACTAGGCCTTCCTTAGGAAGCTACTGGAACGAGAATGAGGAAGAAACTATTGAAGATTTGCTGTGTGGCTGCATAACTCTTTCTTCCCGCAGAATGCGACATCCGGAGGACCACCACTTCGATACCTGGGTTGAACTGGCAACATAGAAGTCAGCCATCTCCTTCGCTTGTTTTTTTAAGCACTAATTGATTTTCGTACCAATCATTCACCGATCTGAGTGGTAGCACAATGGACCAAGGTTGCTCTTAATGCGGCTGCTTCCTTCCCGTACATCAGTTAGCCACTTCAACCGTACTTAACCCATACTTTATTTAATAACACTCATTTTTAAAACATCGACTGTCCGCGACCTTCGTACACTCCCTGTGATTGACTTATCAACTACTGGCATCTAGATTTTAGGGATTAGAGGAATGATTGATTTGGGTGGCGGTACACCCTGAGGACACGTCTGCGTACATTTATACAAATTCTTCGTGACGGGAATTGAATTGACTCACGAGTACCCCAGCATTTTGAAATCCTCCGCAAATAGTCAAGAACCGATGAAAGAGATCACGTCCATAGTTTGGAAAATTAATTCAACAGCACGAGAAGAGTCAAGTGGTTGTCGTGGTATGTGCCCCCTTAACTTACGTGCCTCTGAGTGTCGCAAGCACTTGAAGGGTGTTCTCTCTGTGGTTCATACCCATCAATCAAGACCATTCTCTACTGCATTGATCCCGGTAGAAATGTACCTGTGCTTCTCTGGAAAACAAATTTCTTTTATGAAAATGTCTTTCTCGTGTGAGTTCATAGAAATTCTCATTTCCGTTGCTTCGAACAACCTGACTAGACTCAGATGGAAATTCCAAGAACTTGCGTACGGTTTCCAGATTTAACGCAGGCTTCGGTGGGAGTTGAAAGTATGCGGGTGTGCATGGAGCGCAGGAGTTTTTTTTACGATATCATATTGTTTTCGTCTCTATGAGTGTTGGCAACGTAACTAAGTAGTTACGCGTAACTAATTAAAATTTGAAAAACTCGCTTAGCTTACCAACACTGGTCCCGATTATGATTTCTGTGTCAGGCTTAAAAATTGTATGCATGGTACTTCACTCCGTCCAAGTGAACTGTGGCCCACATATGTGAATAACGACCTCGATTGGCTTTCTCGAAAGCCAAATCATGACCCCTATCAACTCTACGTGCGAATCTGAAGAGCAGAACTTTCCAACGACGTCGAACAACGAGCTGCATGCATTCTACCAGAGCAGCGATAGCAGTCACCATCTAAGCTAAGTCCTAAGCCTAACACATCACCACCCCATCGACACACGGACTTGAACAACCCGATGTAAGCACCAGCCATTGTGGGACATAAAAAAAAAATAGGCCGGCAATAACAATAAACATTAAATTAAACAAAGTACAGCAGTTGGGCCCCCATTGCTGAGCCAAGACCCTAACATTTAGTTTGTAAGTCTAGCTTTTGTAAAAAATTGTAAAAATAATTTTCCGTTCCGTTTCATTCGCTAATAACTGGCTAGAAAAAGCTTCTCCAATTGGCCGTTCGGATTCGGCTTTTTTTTTTCATAATATACGCGCGCTCAAAGGCTTGTTAATACCCTTAAGTGTCCGGGGTCGAGACACGGACAGCTAAAACCTACAACAGTAGGTCCCTTCATCTCGTGAAAGAACAATAGCACGCACAACACGAATGGGAGCTAGCTCCTGGCTAGCTACGGGCTGTAGCGCCGCCCGTATTATTATTAGTATTATTGTTCATTTGATGCTGTTGGCCTGCAATGCAAAGGACTTCTCAAAATTCTAGCTAAGCGAGTTCATTGTATCTTTTCTTACATTCCCCTCACACAGGCCACAAATATCCGACGGTAGATCTTTTCTTTCAAAGTTAACAAGAATCAGAAATGCAAGTTATATCGTCGTGGTTAGTTGTAGTTAGACCTGGAGGTAGTGGTTAGTTACGCCGGTCTTGTTGAAGCTTGCACCCAGGCCAAAGTGCGTGCATTGTGCTGCCACATCCTTGATGCAGACTTATCCACAACTGGGAAACCATTAGACTATTGATGGATGCCCCGCTTAAATTAACTACTCATGCCGACTAGCCTAAGTCCATCTGTCCAATACACTGAATTAAATTGTCCACAATCAAAATGCCTCCTAAATGACGGGGCAACTTCCCAATGCCGTTGTGAATTTAATGACAGGCCCAGTCAAAGGTACACATGAGTACGCACTTCCCATCAAAAGCCACATTGCGTAGAAACATAAATCATCCGTATTGCATTTCATAACGTCATCCCTGTAAGTGGTTTCCACAAAAGTCAATAACACAGAGGAGCTGCCAAAAGCATGGCACGGCTGGAAATTGTCCCCACCACAGACAATCAACCAATTATCGAACAAAGGACATCGATCACCAGCAGCTGTTCCTGCGAAAGCCACATAACAATGTCAAACAGCCCTCTTTGCTCGCGAAGTTGTGCCCTGAAAACTTCAAACGTCTCCCATTCATAGCCGCCGCTTTGCATCACCTACCTTCAGCTAGGACGTTCGCTTAAGCTTATTTATAGAATTGACTCACTCTCAAGGATGCCATCTTCAGTTTCAATTTTATGAAGTTGGTTAATGAGAAATCGTGACCTTATTTGACGACTCTGGCGGGCACGTTTAAACGGCGCTGGTGCTTATAATTCCTTTATTGCAGCACTTTCCGTCGTTGTGACGGGTATTAGTTTTACGATATCGATTCCCGCGATATTTCCGTTCGACATAAATGGACAGCTTATGTACTTTGGAAAATGAAATATTGATTTCAATTTTATGGTTCCCATTTGATTGGCTGTGATTCATGAGGATGGCTGCGCTTTAAATCGGAGAAATAAAAAAATTCGACTGCTCTTTATTTTTTGTGTAGCGTACTTATTGGCCAAATGACCAAGTGCGTTGAGGGGGCGGTTTGCACTTGTTGACTGGTGATTCGTTTTAACGCTGTCGATGGCGTTGGACAAGAACGTTTACGTAAAGATATTTTTATGTCGAATAAAACGATGTGGAAAATTCGAATTCGATTTTTTCCTTGAGGGCTATTTTTTTTTTTGATGAGATGATGCAAGCGGAATGGATGTTTGTTTCCAGTCGGTGATTTAAATTGCAAAGTTATGTGGGTGCTTCGGTTTTCAGTATATTGAGGAATGTGATACGCTTAGAAATCAATTGTCTTCGGATTTTGTTCGTGCTGCAAATAATGTCTATATTCTCGGCGAACAAATATTTTAAGCAACTTTCGATACATTTAGGCTTGCATTTCGCCAATCTACCTATTCCCTCCAAATACAGTAAAGTCTCACTTAAATGATCTCTCAGTGATATGAATTATTCCAAGAAAAGAACCCCAAATTTTGTGTACTCTAATAAATATACTGCACGGTCATATAGGCGAACTTACACTGAAATTCGTCTGAAGTTAAAACAGTTGTATTGTCTACCCGGAGTAAACCCAATTCACGCCGCCCCTAGTTATTTATTCATAGACTAAAAAACCTTTGTCTACGGTTTCAACGAAGCATAGACAGCATAGGCCCATTGCACTAACACACGCATTTAGGAAAACCTATTCCGCAAACCCCATTAGGTCTTGAATGAAGTGAAGAAGATGGTTGACTCCTCGTTCAAAATAACCGGATCCCAAAAGTCTAAATCTACGGGATGAGAGAGCACTGCAATTACATATCAAGTGTAGAATGGTTTCCTCCTCACCCTCGCCTCTGCAGTCTCTGCAGAAGTCGTTATAGGGGAGGCGTGAGTTGTTGATAATGAGAGCTCTAAGATTCGGCCTGCACAATCTAATCAGAGTAAGCGATCGTCGAGAGTAGGCCAGAGGTGTTTGCTAATGAGCCATTGGTGTAAGGTACGGAAGCATTTGTATTTCCGGACGTGAAGCTGAGGGTAACATATCTGGAGTACTAGTTTAGGCCAGAATATCTTTGTTGAGTTCTCGTACTACCGGATTGTGTACAGTAAATTATTATAACTAATGTAAAGGGTGATTTTTAAAAAGCTATAGGAAAGTTTTTCAAAAAAAAAAAAAACTCACATAACATTCAGAAAAATGCATGAAATCTTTATTTGAATCGATAGTACGGTCCATATAATTTAACGTTGGAATATTATTTCATGCAAATGTTGACATTGACTGCGCCTCAAATGGTCCATCGGCTTAGTCCAATTTTGGCATACTCTTTCCAACAGAAGAAAAAATAGTCTAAAGGCGTTAATTCGCACGATCTAGGCGGCCAATTTACCGGTCCCGAACGTGAAATAAAATGTTCACCGAACTCGCCTCTCAATAAGTCCATTGTTGCGCGTGCTGTGTCGCATGTGGCACCGTCTTGTTGAAACCACATGTCATGCAAGTCAAGCTCCTGCATTTTGGGCAAAAAAAAGTTGGATATCATCTCACGGCAGCGCTCACCATTCACAGTTACGTTACTATTCGCATCATCTTTGAAGAAGTACGGTCCAATGATGCCACCAGCCCATAAACCGCACCAAACTGTGACTTTTTCTGGATGCATTGGTAGCTCTTGCAATGCTTCTGGCTGATATTCACTCCAAAATCGACAATTCTGCTTATTTACGTACCCATTGAGCCAAAAATGAGCTTCGACTTAAGCTGACCATAAAATGGAAGAAGCGCGCCATGAACTTTCTTAACAGAGCACGCATTTCGATAATAAAATTCAATAATTTGCAAGCGTTGTTCGTTTGTAAGACGATTCATGGTTAAATTATAGACCAAACTGAAGATGTTTGACAGTGAAACAAAACACGAAACGTGCGTCAGCTGTATGAACCAGTGTTGCCAAAAAGATAATAGCTAGAAAATCACCCTTTACTACTCAAACATAAAATAGAAGTCGTACATGCTTCGCACTGGATATAATCATTAAGACGTCATAGTACACTTCCACCATCGGTAACAGGGCTATTCTCAGTCATGACAAACGGTCGGCTGCGCGCGACTATATTTTGATGCCATTTCCGGTTACGACTTGCGTCCCATTTAGTTGCAAATCCCTCCGTATTCGTGTGTCATGGGCGAGCGATAAGATCAATAAAAAAATATTAATATATCTTCTTGGCGAGTTTATTGCCGTGTTTGGCGAAGCAAGGAGCCAGCAACCATATCGGTGTGAACCTTTCAAAAATCACCTTTTTTCCTATTCCTATTTTCTATTATGAATATCAGATGCAATCACGAAAGAAGCACGAAAAGCCATTGAGTCAGCAATTTCTCAGTCCCAATAATTCCTACATGTCCCTGGGGTGCTGCAACAGTGTCTTCTTTATTTCCCCATTTCTATTCTTCAAACAACGAATCCTACACGGACGTCATCAGTCTCTTGTCTGAACACAAAAAAAAAAACATCTTTTTCCCGGCGGGTCTCGTAGCAGCATCGCTGAACATGGCACAAGCAGTCAGCGTATGAATGGATCCTACTGCGCGTCCGCTGTTTTGTGAGCTGAGGTTTCAGTTTAACATGCATCCGAAATTCAGGAAATGACGAAATATTCACAGACACAGTTCTTGCATTACTTTCTTCAACCATTAATTTCAAGTTCGCATACAGAAAATCATAACTGGAGATGGAGATTATGCAGGGTTGGGTAGCAGTTCGTAGTGCAATTTGTGTGTGTTTTGCTACTCCTGTGAAGTGGTCACACGGTTGTGCCAAGTCCGATCGATGCACCCGTATTATTTTTCACATCTAGCGGAACCCTATTCCTGTTGGTACAGTTAAACTATGGATTTCCCTATTCGGTGACAAAGTGAAAGTAACTCTATCAAGTTCTCAAAGCCTATAGCCAGATTGGTCACTGATAGGGGGTGTATAGCCCACGCCTTCCATCCTCCATAGAGCCCATGGATACAAATGTCTCTAAATGACCACTGGACGGATTTTGTTCAAATCTTCGTGGCGCTGGTAGATTTTTCTTTTTATTTTGTTCAAATGTGATGTACTCGCTCAGTTCACATGTCAGTCTTAGACGCTTTACGTTTTTTCGATGACTTCAGTCGTGACTTCGTCACTTGTGCTGTTCTGACCAAAGACGGAATTCACGAAACCACTTCTGAACAATTGGATTTGATTGTGCAGAGTATTGAATTATGCATTTGAAGTTACTGTTTGGGTAATTCAGAGAGTCACTGAATTAACAAACGACTGGATGGTGCAGTTGGGTTAAGTGTGGTTAAAGGGGTCCCCGATTCACGTCCCACTAAGAGCAAAGTTAATGCACTTTTATCTGATTTCAAAACTAGTCCAGTCACCATTTACCATCACCGGATTGCTCAATCAGTGTTAGTAGTCTGACTGTGGGTATCACAATAGAACAACATGTTCTAAGTGTGCTGGTGAATCCACTAGAAGCCCCTACCTACCTTTCAAATGACCCCCGTATCCCCTACTTCGAATGTGACAAATTGAAATTCAACAAGTACCCCAAAAAATGGACTCTGTGTAATAACATAAAATATGTGGTGTTTTCCATTTTTGACACGCGTGATTCGTGGCAAGTCAAACATACTGAGTTACCATGGCATTTCTTCAAGGAAGGAATCAAACCCGAACGCCTGGTTCCAATAAGATGACAGCACACAGCACGCGAAGCGATGGGCCAATTGGGAAATTACTTGGGAGAGCTGCATTACTCTCCGCATGGACCACTTTAGACATAGTCGTGATCAACATAAAATTGCTGAAAGCACATGCCACCAGATGCAACTCGTTCACTCGGAGAAAAAAGATGTCCGAAATCATTGGACAGTTGCGGCTGTCATTAACGGCAACGTTGTTTTCACATTGATCACATTCACATGATGATGAATTTTTTTTGAAGGTTGCAAGGCGAATCGAATACCTTCGAAATACCTCCCAATCCAGAATTCGGACATGTTTGTGTAGTCTGTGTAATCATTTTTGAGAGGGCCGTGATTGACAGTGGACCAACTAAGTGGGAAATCCACTCAGGATTGCCGTTCCAGAACTACTGACTTCACAAGGGACTTTTGGTGGGAATCCACTATCAATCCACTCTAAACTGAACAAAAACGACCCATTATGCCCACCTGCGCTGTTTTCTTCATTGGTTCTTGTCCCAATGCCTTCTGTTGGATCCATTGATTAATTCGCGTTCCAGAGTTATCTCAAAGTGGTTTACATCTCGATGTCCTCGCCTCCAGAAAGGGGGTGTCCTGGCATAGAATCTGCATCTCACCATCATAAGACGCCAACGCGACACGCCTCGTAACCCTTCAAAATAAATTGATGGTCTGTGTGTCATAAGATTCTTGTTCAACTTAAATCCGCCGAACTCGTGACCAGACTCTTTAAGAGAACGAAAGCAAACACACACGTTTTTTTGAACATTCTTAGAGTCACATGAAGCCAACACGACAATGTCCTTTACCTACTACATTCGTGATTGGGTTCCACTGGTCCCTCATTAGTGCCACCTGATGCCAGACGTCAGCATTTTCGGGGCGGGCTCGTGCTGCAAATCTGTGCAGGTCTCTATCACGGCCGTCTTAGGTCCAGACTTTCAAACTCATTTGTTTCCATTTATCTCCATTGTGAGCCCTAACAAAACTGTCAACCTAGGTAGACACTAGTCGAGAATTCAATGAACCAACTAGGCCGCCTAGGCATGCTCTCTCATTTATCATGTCATTTTCTTTCAATTTACTTTTCGCACAGACGATTAGATATCCCCCCTCAAATCACTGTCAGGGATTTGTACGTGGAAAGGAATTACGTCTCCACTGCATTCATTCCCGACCGCAGCGGCAATTTCAACTTCCTTTGTTATCCTGCCCACAGGGAATTCGCCCACATCCATGTGTGGCTGTGTGTCCTCCTGGCTTTCTCATAAATTGTGATCTCACTTAAAGATGTGTAAGTTTAAATTAGAAAGCACAATATTCAGTAAAATCGGATGTGTTTAAAGAAATGCTTGAGTGCCAACAGGCTGTGCGGGCGGGGACGGTTGCTCTTGTGCTGGAAATTGCTGAAAGGGCGGCATGATTGGAATGGATGGGAAAAAGGTCCTCACATAAAAATATGCCCGACCCAAAAATATTCACATTTGGGACACAGAACCAATGACATGTGAGAAAGTGGCTGGAGTTGGGGCTAATTTGGACAACTGCTGTGGCTCAGATTGTGTTCGACCCTTTCCAGGTTCCGATGCCGGCGCATTCAAAATGTCTTAAGCTGCTTGGCCCTAAGCAGTGTATAATTTCGTGTATTACAAGGAATTCCAATATGGGGCTACCTTGACGGGGGGTATTTCGAAAATTTGTTTTTATTAAAAGTCCTTTGCTTCTGAGGGCCACGCATGAATGGTACTGAAAAAGGCATTGTGTCTGAAGTTTGAAAAGAATTGGGCTCTATTACTAGGTCGTCAACATGAATGTGATGTCTCTGACTGATGTTTGGCGTACTGAGCAAGGGGTGGAGGTAGATGGACTTACAGTCAATTATGTGTCAACAGACCGATTAGAGAATACCCTTAAATAGGGTTGAACAGACCACTTGAAGATCGTGAATGTAATTTGTGCACGAAGTCGTTGTGATTAACTGCACTCCCCAAAGGGACAACCAGCAGTTTGATATTTCAGGCTAGCATGAGAATAATTCAGGAGGATGCAATGCAGTTTATGATCAACAGCTTGTTGGAGAACTGCAAAATATCGAGCCTGAGCAAGTAGAAAATGATGATCCTCAGACACATGGAAATGGCAGATTTTCGCGGAAGGATATGTGGAATATCAAGGAATATCAAGTAGTGAGAGAACATAAATAGCAAGGCACACAATGCAAAACTTGCAGAAGCGAATTATAAGCAGAAATACTTCTCATAGCTCAAAACATAAAACATTTAATGCAACAGCGAAGTCGATTCTCTTAAGTGGAGGGGGGGTTTGCTATATCTGGAATCTGGTGTCCCACCCCTTTTCTTAGAAACTCTAAATGAGATGGATTAAGACAGGCTACCCAAGCACCCAAGCACGTGGCTGGACATGCCAAGAAAAGGTCCACTATTCCGAAATTAGGATTCCTTAGCGTCTGAATGTGGTCTCAGTCTCGACATATGAGGGGTGGATAATAGCGCTGCTTTAAGATCAAAATTCAGCATTTTACGAAATTGTGCCATGCCCGGGTTCCCCACATAGACAATATAACTCGTAACTGAGGTGCGATCTACACGATAGAACTTAGTTCTATAACAGCAATTCTATTGACAAAATAAGCACGGTACTAAAAGTTTGAGGTAAGCTGCTTGCATTTAACTTTCTGCCACATCGTCCCGAGTTACCAATTCTTTGTAAGCTATGCAACGGCAGTGAGAGAAAGCTTATTGCACTTGACGGTAGTTTGCCCTATGTTAAAAGATTCAAGTCTCAAATATGTAAGAAAGCTCTAAGGATCTTAAACGGAGGCTATGGATGGAATGTGTTATACAATCACTCTGTAAGAAGCTCTTGCTTACAGAAAATGTATTGTATTGTGTCTAGAACTTAATTCATCATTAACACGTCTGGTCGCATATTCCGGGCGTTTTTCGGCTACTGCTCTCTTCAAACGGATTAATTGTGTTCGGTAGTGTTGTCCACTGATGGTTTCATCCGATTTTAGCAGCTCTTAATACAGCACACCCTTCTGATCCTACCAAGTACAGAGCATTACCTTCGCGAAATGGATATTCGGCTTAGCCGTTGAATTGGCTGGTTGGCCGGGTTTCACATATGATTTTTTGCGCTTGGGGTTGTCGTAATGGATCCATTTTTCATCACCAGTAACAACCCGATGTAAAAATGACTTCCTGAAAAAGTGTTTTTGCGGGGACACGACGCCGCAAAAACACTTTTTCAGGCACAAAGTCCGATATATTCGAGAGAAAAAAAATTATTGTTGTTTACGCTTCAAATTAATGACATATACTGAACTGAACAATGACAGTAGCTTTCCAACGCATGTTCCAATGGAATAATAAAAATTGCATAATACAAGTTACACCATCTCTTAGCAAACAGCACGAATTAAGTTAAACACAATATGTTATATGTATTGATAAGTTTCTGAAAACTGTGTAAAGTGTCATAGTTTGTTGTATATGTATGTTATTAAGTAACGGCTGGATGGCGCAGTTGGATAAGTGCCTGTCCTTCATTAGCGGGGCCCCCGGTTCGAATCCCAGTGAAAATACTCTTATCGGGGTTTTCAAATCTGATCCAGTCACCATTTTTCGTTAGGGCCAAATTATCGGCACTATCACTGGAGTGGTCGACCAGTGGTAGTAGTCTGACCATGGTTATCATAATGGACCAACGTAGCAGGCAGCACGCCTTGGCAGTACAATGACTGTGTAGGAGTGTCTGAGTGCTTCAGTATGGTCTTTAATGACCTCTGAAAAATACAAATATTCAGTATTCGTAATTCGTGCGGTTTTTTTTTTTTTCAAAAAAAGATCATGTACAATAGTATTATTCAAAGTATAAGCTCTGATGTGAACCGTATTTCAGTGAGGGCGTTCTGCATCGACCGGAACAAATGGTAATCAGAGGAGGCAAGGTCTGGGCTATAAGGCGGGTCCCATCTACGGTTTTCCAAATAGTTCTTAACCGGAATAACAACGTGGGCCGAGCGTTTTCAAGATGAAGAAGAACTCCCCGCAAAAACACGTTTTCAAGCAAAAGTTCGGCAAATTTGAGTGAAAAAAAAAAAATTATTGTTGTTTATTAATGTCAAATCTGTCAATCTGGTAGACGGTCAATGGCGACCTAATAGAGTTGAAACAAGCACGAAATTATATTCAACTTATATTACGAAATACAAATCTTAATCTAACTAATGCCGAATGCGGGACTGCTACTTTTCATCAGAAAAACCTCTTAACCACTACTGTGCAGCTTTCTGGTACAGTCGACCGACAGGAGGTCTGGAAGGCCTTCCCTGCCCTACAAGGAGATGGGCAGATATAGGATCAAGAAGATATAGGATGCTAAAGGGAACTGCAGCCATCCATGGCTTACTGGTAATTCACCTCGATAGTGCGAGCGATACGAAGTGTCAAGCTGGTAGACAGCCCTATTTATATAAATGTCTTTGAGGAATGTTTTCTTTACGATGAGACATGATGTGGAGATACAGTATTTCCCAACCATCTTTCGCTGTATGTATTCGCGAGACATGTAGAAGGGGTTAAACACAACTTCGACCATGGACCACATCGCATCAATCACATAAATATTCTCAAGGAGTTAAATTTCCTTCCCAATGATTATTAACGCGTGTTTGCCCAATCCGCATCCACTCTCCTGGCTCAAGAACAATGCAATACCCACAAAATGACTTCATTATATGCTTGATGAGTCAATTTGTGATTAAGTTCCTGGCGAATAATTCGTTTCAATCAGCACTGCATGTAAGTAAGTTGTCTCACAAAGAACCCGTTCGTGTAAGTCTCGAAGGGGGGAAGAGCTACGCCGGGAAACTACGGAGAGTGGTCGTATTCATGAGTCTACATTACACTTCAGTCCTCATACTCATTCATTTTTGATTTCGTACGACATCCAGGACAACAATATTTATATGGTCTTAAATATCTTCACATTATATTCAAAGACTGCCCTCATTTTTCGGTGAACTCGATTGATCTCTTTTCCTTGGCCGAGAGGTGACCCACCCTTCGTGCCTCTCGCTAAAGCCAATCATGTTCTAATGATGAATACAGTCAGGGTAACTAATCACAAATGGCTGAAGGGCAACATTAGCCTTAACATGAAACATATTTATGATGAAGCGTAAGTAGGTCAGCATTTAGGATAACCATCAGCGGCATTAGGTGATACCGCGCAATGAGCAGGAAGGTTCGTAGGAGTGCCATAAAATGATTTATGCAGAACCTGTATGAAGGAGGAGGATACGCTTTCCTCGCTTCCCGTAGGAGTACATGAGGGCTTACTTCTTCATAATTTGATCTACATGAGCAACACGCTGATTCGCAAGTACCAATTGGTTCTACGAATGTAAGTTATCCAATCTGCGTGGTACCATAATGAGCTTGTATTGGTCAAAGTCAGACTGGTATCTGCAGTCAGCTACTAGACTCTAACGCAATCTAACCAACCATGGCTACCCAATGTCACGATAGTAGGAGATAAGGTGCCATGGTTCAGCTTAAGGGGAGGAAGACGCCTTTTCCCAAGACTTAAGGCCTAATTATGACTGACCTACGTTATTTTAAGCTTAAGCCCGAACCGAGCGAAGATTAGATGAAGCGTTGTCTAATTTTAAAGTGACCCTAAGTACTTCTGAAAATTCAAACACCAACATTTACGTACGTAGAAAACGATTGATTTCGTTGACAGAAAAAGTTAACGAAACTTAACGAAACTTGAAGCCGTTATTGTGGTCACACGGTTATGTTGATTTAACTCGACTTAGTCAGGTCTAATTAAGGCAGCATGCATGAACCTACTGTGAGCTAGGAAGAGGTAAAGTGCGTTCCATATATATCCCTTCCCAGTTATTCCATCTCTTCGTTAGAGGTTTGCATGGGGCTACCCGTTCAAAACAAATCCTCACTCAGATTCCCACCTCAGATTAATCGAACTTGGCAGCCACCCCATTCTAACTTCCCACGTACGTAGCATCAGCACATTGTGGGCTATGAGCCAACTATTCTCCATGTACGTAAAAATAACTTCCGCAACAATCGCCCGACTGATGGGTGAAAGGCAAAACGAAGAACAATGAATCACTTTACGCCTTAAGAAGCTTTTGACATAAAACTGAAATCCCAAAAAAAAAAAACGCCTAAATTCAATAAAACCAAATCGAACGTCCGTATCACTCGAGGACAATGCTGGGGATTACGCATCAATGAGCCCAATAATACAATTTATTAAGAATATTTTATTTTCGATCCCCTTAGGGTCGAACATAGGACCCTCTTGCACCCAAAACGGACGAAAATAAAATCATCTTTCCATCGCCTACAATGGTCTTCAAATGCATGTGTTCTTCGGCGTCGCAACTTTCGAACGTGGGTTCAATCGAAATGAGATATTTTAAATTAAAGAGCGTGAAAGAGTTCGGTTCATTGACTGGAAGGGGCCTTCCATATAGTCCTCGTTTCATTTGAAATAAATATGCTCCGTCGTTACTTTCGGCCCAAGCAGCTTTGGCGAACTATTCTTGGCGACTGTTGAATGGGGGCGTGGGATACTTGGAGAGATTCCATTTTTAAGACAAATGCTGTGGAATGCTGCAATTCAGTCGTTTTTGGCAATAAGACTCATGTCAGATCTAGTTTGTACAGTTTTGACTTAATGTGCCTACTTGTTCACAACTCCCACTTGGCCAGCAACATTTTCTCTCTCGTTCCTCGTGGACACGTGACTGATGACAGGTTAATTTCCCCTAATTGTTTATTAATTAAGTTCACCGACCGCACCCTCACAGCCCTCGCAAGTCTGTCTGCATGTGCCAATTTCGTGGATCTGCTTTCAGCAATTACGACGTCGATCTTTTAGACGTCCTTACAACACGCAACGAGATACGCCATCGAATTGAATGTGATGGACAGGATAATTATCATGAGTGATGCAAATAGGCGTGAACATGCGGCTTGAGTGCTGCTGTGCCGTGGGCGCCAGTAAAAATGATGAACTGGGCAATAATGACGAAGTAAATTAAGCGCGAGAAGTGCTTTCACATTAAAAATAGGTATCTCACCCGTAATGTGAGCGGTCTTGCATTAATGTATGGGCGAAGGTGCATATGAGTGCGAATATTTTATTAAAATGTTGACACGTCCAAATTTCATATTTTCACATGAGAGAATGTGCGATGGCGTCAGATGATTTAAAGTCGTGTGTTATTTCAATAACTCTACAGTCGACTCAAACAGTAACAGAAACGTCACTCTTGAGCGAAAGAGAGAGAGAGAGAGTGGCCAGGGACAGGGTGAATCAAAGAAGACAGACCACGGGAAATGGTCTTTGGATCCCTAAATGGTGCTATCGCTGGCTTGCTCGTGTTTGTAAGTTGTCCTAATACATGACTGTATCCCTAAACAGTCAAGGGCGAGGTGTACTTTCTCTCACTACTGAGTAGGCAGGTAGGTAAGGTTGGATATTGGGTGGATAGGTTGAAGTGGCTGACTGCAGCGCAAAGGATAACAGACCAAGAATAGGCCCATTGTGTTAGCACGCGGATCTTGCTTTTAATAAATCGAAGAAGAAGGCTGATTCTAATATTGCTCTTTTCAGCCAGATTATCGAAAAAGTGGGCCCCTAGAAGTCTGAATCTACGGGACGAGAAAGCACTGCAGCTGCATAGGAAGTGTTCAATGGTTTCTTCTTCGTCCTCGTTCCTGCGGCTTCTACAAAAATCATTTATAAGGTAGGCCTAGCCTAGAGGCGTGAGTTCCAATGGCCCAATGCCCAGTTAGAGCGCCAATAAGAGATCTGTGATTTGGTCTGCTTAATCTGATCAGGCTAAGCGATCATTTTGGGTCGATCATAGGCCAGAGTTGTTTGGTGATAAGGCATCCTGTGCCTGATGTCCAGCCGCGGTTTGTTTAAGCAAGTGTTTCATGCGTTAGCAATTGTTTTATAGTAGCGATAGGCATGGTGGGCGGGTGTCCACCCTGAAAGAGTACAGAGTCTGTGCCCTTTCTTGCGAGTTATATTTCTCTTGAATGTCACAGTGTCTCGGCTCACACATAAGGTGGATGTCTTAAGAGATAGGCGACAATTAAGGGAAGTCTTGGAGTTGAAAGTGACAGAATCTAAAGATTTGATCATTACCTGGCTGTCGGAACAGATGACGGTATCTGTGCTTGAACCATGACAGAGCTTTCTTAATTGCTACAGTTTCAGCCTAAAAGACGCTACAGTGATTAGGTAGACGTATGGAGAGCTGCATGTTCAGCCCTCACACCATCTTCGATCCATCTGTGAAGATTCGCAGTGGACCGTCCAGCGTCTGGTTATCAGACTCCCAGTAAGTTCTGGGTGGTATGCTGGTTGAGACATTTTTCTCGAAGAGGAGTTTAGGTATAGTGAGGTCTCTGTCTAGAGCTATACCTGCGTAGGATCGTTAAATGTCTAGACTGAAGTTCTTTCAAGCTGTCCACCAATCTTAATCTGATCTGTCTGTCTGCCAATTAGTTCCATCGGTGGCAGATTAAGGAGTATGTTTAGTGCTACGGAGGAGGTAGTCGTTAACGCTCCACTGATGCATACGCGCGCCATCCTCTGCACTCTAGCGAGTGGGGTGATGTTGATTTTTTTATCGAGTGCGGTCCACGACATTGCGAAGCCATGCATCAGTATGGGTCTGACTCCCCATGTGAATAGCCAGTAAACCATTCGGGGCTGTAGTCCCCATTTGTACCGAATGGCCTTTATCTGTTCATACACACATGATAACATGCCAAAATAAGAGAAGTTGTGAAGTGTGAATGGTGAATTCTATGAAACTGTGCCTTAACTCCGTCCCTCACCTTTTTTTTAAAGGTTACCTATCGGCGAATCGACCACTCCAATCTATGGTTACCTTGAACTTAAGATTTCTAAATTAAACTCATACGAAATTGATAAATTGACAAAGTTAAAAGAACAAAAACAAATTTAAAATTATCCATGCAGGGTTAAGTAACATTCCAATATTTTTAGGCCTATTTTAGATTTTAACAAAAGAGCAACAACACGAGGCAAGTTAACTGATTACACTCCAATTTCATCTGTCATTTTCATTTTCGCCGGCAGTCTGACGTAATAAATAATATTAAATAACGTTGTGCAACTGTATCATTGCCGAGCCCGTCGGCCAGTACATGAAATAAATATAACTTGCATGCTTCCACCTGAAATCCATTTTTATACTAACGAGTTGAATACTCATTTCGTCGCAGGTGTGCGAGGATTCATATAAATCCATGCGCCCCATTTTTTTTCCGGCGAAAAACAAACGTGTATAAAATGGAGCTTGTTGCATTTTATCAATAGCTGCGATTACGTAGTCGCATATGCGTGCATCCATGTATAAAATAATATGTCTCATATTTTGCGATTAAGTTATGATCCGATAGAAAATCGCAAGTGCGTGCATACCCACATCTCGTTGCGACAACGATTTTCCAATCACAGCGATTTAAATCGCAAGTGGGTGTATACTCTCGCCAGTACGTATGATTCATTATAACTTGCGACAATAGCGTTGCCAGAAAAATGGGACAAATTGCAGACATTCAATCGTTGCATTAAAACTTGTATTACTTGTGAACAGTCATGCGCTTCCAGCCTATGCCTACTTTTAGACGCACAGTTTAATTTAGAGACTTGTACTTCAGCCGCACCACACGAATATGGAATGCTCTTCAAGCAGATATTTAAAACCAATGTGCACAGGTACCTCCTCTCCCTTTCTCCCTCTATGCTTTCGGCCTGTGCTGTGTCCTGACCCCGGACACTTAAGGGTATCAGTAATCCCTTGTGCAAGTGCAATTGAAAAAAAAAATAAAAATGAAAATTCATTAACTGGGAAGAGATTACTGGAAGAGTTCAGAGCAGAAATGAAGTATGATAGAGATACCCAACTTCTACTTCTCTCGCACCTTAAAATGTTTGACAATCAGACTGACTCTGATCCGCTAAAGGGCCCTTTCTGTTGGATGGGTGTCCCACAGATGATGCCTGCAAAAGCTGCATGGATAAAAATGAGAGGAGATGACACCTCACCTCTTCTTCGGGCTCACGCTCATCGGTCTACTTTTTCTAGAACTTGAGCAAAGTGGACGAAATCAGTTTTTGTTTTTGTTGCCTATACTCTCTTAAGTGTGACTGCAATCTGCAGCCAGTCACTTTGATCCCACCTAATATAGCCTGTGTTCAATTTGCTTAATTCCCTTTGTAGCCGGAGAAAGCAGGTCACAAGGGGTATCTCCATTGACTCACCTTTGTTTGAAAGGGAAAGGGGGAGTTGTTGCTTGCCCGCATACTTCGTCCGCTGCACAATTTCATGGAGTATCTCTACATCCTACCACCTTGCGTAGACGATTATACTTCTTCATCTAGAGATAGTCGACAGTTTGTTTTCCATTTTTGAGTTACGGCGATTGATTCAAATGACTGTCATTGATGATGCTAATATCGCGTTCCATTTTAGCCAAGACAGTGCTTTTCGAATTGGCACACTCCTCGTTCCTGGTCACGCTGCTTCCAGTAGTCAATACCAAGCTGCCGCGATGACCGGAGATTCGGACGTCTTCATCTTCCCGAACCAGTAGCGCCGTATTCGAAAGTCTGCGAATAGGTGTTCATCTGCTCGATATAGTCGCCTATGCAGTCGACGGATTTTCGCTGAGCGGTCTTCATTCACATCCTAGAAGGCGGGGACGGATCTTAGCCACACGGGCGGACGGAAGAATGGACATGACGTCATGTGCATACAAAATAGTAGTTCTGACTGTACCTCCTCGAGAAGAGAATTATTTCAGTTTTTTCAGCGTTTATGTCGAAGCCTCGTAAGCAGAAATGAAGTATGATAGAGATGCCCAACTTCTACCTTTCCATTTTGACAACCATTTTTTGTATCGTTTTCTAAAGCCAAACTGACCAATCAGAGAACGGCATTTACGTTATTTCGTGAATAACTGTTAAAAATTCATGAATAACTGTCTAAAAGCTTCTCAAATTCCTCGATGGACTAGTGGTTAATCAGCTGTGAAGTTGGGCATCATTATAAATCTTCATTTCTGTTCGCAAGTGTTCTCTCTAAACTTGAATCTCTCAGTGAGTGGGGTGTTTAGGTGAGACAGCCTGCCTGCTTGATCCTCAAACAACATTTCACAGATTGATACGACTCCTGAAAAATCAAATTGTTGTTCCTTTGGTTCCCCTTCGAATTTACTTCCTGATGAACCTCGTAATTTGATTTTTATTTGAAACGAAAGCCCGACACTCCCTCTGCCTATCGTGTCACTTGTTCCACTCAAATACCATGTCCACTCTAGGCAGTCAACTGTGAAATTGGGTACTGACTTCAGTTCCCTTTGCGCTTGATTTACCCAGGAGCACCTGTTGGCCGAAGGTCTCTTTCATCTCATTCAAAGGGAGCATTGACGAGGGATTCATTATTCTCTCGTTAGGTAATGAATTAGAAAATTGAACTGAAATGACGTATATCACTGCAATGAGATGGGGTCCATCTTGTCGACCAACACCGAGGTCGAAGTTCAGATGTGTGTTTGGACATCTGAGCAACAACGGCAGCAAATTGCAATTAAAAGACTTCAAATGCCTACCCTTTGGCCATCCAAGGGCGCACACCAATCTTGTATGTTGTATGCGACCATCAACAAATCACAATTCAAATATGTTTTTCTCAGATAAAGCAGGCCGCAGGACATGTCTGGGCAGAGGCCGGGTTGAAGTTTATTCACATTCCCGACGTCGTCGCGGTCACATCGATTTTATTGCATTCTGTGCGTGTCAAGTGCGACCAAGAAAACAAAATGAGTCTCACTGCTGGACTGCTGAATCGAAAGCTTCACGGGAATATCATTTGGATGGCATTTTTTCCTTCAGGGAGCAGACTGGGATCGCACAGAGGCATGTTATTGGCAAGTGCGTGGTTGCAATAATCATGAGAAGTTATGGTCACATGCGGTTGGCCGATTGTCGTGGGATGGTCAAAGACTGTGGGATGTGGAAATAAGCTATGTGTGCTCAAGGAATTTGCCAAGACATCAGGGTCGTATATGTGGGGGGGGGGGGGGGGGTTCTTTTGCCCCGAGGGGAAGAATTCCAATTGGTGTGGGTACTTATTCGAGGGTGGAGCAATAAGTACCCGTGTTTGAAAACTTTTGGGCTCCACCTCGTGGAAGCAGTTATATAGTCATACCTCCTGACACATCGAAACTGTTGTTACTCGGAGTTGCACCCCAGTACAAGGGTGGTTGGCACAACGCAGATCAACAAAGAAGAACGTCGAGGCCTAAGCTCGATACTGGGTGTCGTCACTAGACTGGAGAACGTCTTGTAGGAGAGCACGCAAGAAGACTTGTCACATTTACAAGTAAAAAAGTTGTCTCTGACAAGAACGCAAACTCGTATGCGTCGGTCATCAGACGATCCTTTAAGCGACACATCCGTCGGCAGTCTACCACGATTCATAAAAATCACGAGATGGATCTTTGGCTCTAGGGTCCTCAGACGTTAGCACTTTCGAGACAAGTTCTTCGACGATCCGCATCTTTTAAGCGACATACCTGTCAGCTTACAGTCTATCACGATTCATAGTTATCTCGAATATTGTACAAGTCTGAGTGCACTGTTAAGATGTGATATTGATTCTCAGGCCAACGACCTGAGTCCGAGCTGAAGCTGATTCGTGAAGGGGTCTGGGTACCATGCTCCGAGGGATGTGCCTAGGGTATATACCCAATGGGTGGGTATTTAAGACGGGGTATATGCCGGGTGTATACCCAAAATCGTAAATACCTACCCAAAGTGGGGTATTTATAATTTCGATGTTTTAAGTCAAATTTTCCGTTTTTATTAAACACTAAACTAATTTTTTACATAAAGCCAATATTTGCTCGTAAGAACATAAAAAAACAAATAAATGAATGACAGTACGACTAATTAAAAAAATAGCTACTTGAAAAGGGTGTGCAAGAGCATATCATTCAATCTCAGGCTACGATGTAAATGTACGGAATATTGCACTGTTTGTTCATGTGCATAAAAAAGGGACATTAAGTCATAAAGTAGACCACACACTATCAGTTTTCAAATGACATTCCTAGAATGCAATTTCTTATCACTTTAGTCCAGGCTACAAAATGCTATTTTTCATCATTCCACCAGGAAAGTCATTTGCAAACTGAAAGTATGTAGCCTACTTAAAAGAGTGCTGTTATCCCTAGTTTTGTGAGGGTAGACTCCATAAAATTGGGGATACCATGGTCGTGATAAAATATGCAATCTTTTTTGCTTTGAATTTCAATGCGAGTGCAGAATCCCCAATTAATATTTTTTTTTGCTCTTCTCAATCCATCAAATCAAGGTTCGGGGCAGATTAAGGCAATGGAAATCGCATACGAAGTTTCAAAAAATATGGGTATTGATGTAATGTCAGATTTGGCTTTTTATAGATCCAACGACGGTCGTTGGGGAGTTTGTCTGGGCAAGTACCTCTTCAATAGAACCATTGGCTTGGTGGAAAGGTACTTGTGCAAATAAAAACCTAAGCAAAGTCGCAACACGAATTTTGTGAGCACATTTAGTTGGAGACATAATAAACATAGAAATCGACTTAAAACTTCCAGAGCCGGGAAATTAACATTCATATCACACAATCGGTCCATCGAACTGAATGGAAAAACAACATGGGAAAAACATAATACAACCAACGAAGATGATATGCCCAGCTGCAGTAACAAGTTCAGCGTAACAAGATCAACAGAACCAAGGAACCCCGCTACTCTTTATGGAACTTTATATCTTCTATCCGAATCCAGCATCTCAGATTAGATAATTGGCATCAATTATGTATTTTTTTTTATTAAATAAATCTAAACTGTTGCCGAAAATTAAGCTTTTATATGAAAATGAGTAAAAACCCACATAAAGCTTAAATTTAAGGGCCGATGTTGAATGTGAACCACACCTAAATGTCATGTTTTTGTCTGGATTTCATTTGACATTTCTCAATTTCAGACTAACTCAACATGGAAAGATACACAATCGAGCAACGCGTTAAAGTTATTCAGGCTTATTATGAAATTGGGCGTTCAAACCAAAACGCATACCGTGCACTTCGAAACAATGGCTCTTTTGCGCTACAAATTCAACGGCCGTGTTATCTCACGTGGTGGCGATGTCAATTGGCCGCCAAAATCATGTGATTTGACACCGTTGGATTTTTTTCTTTGGGGTTATTTGAAAGAAAGGTGTACGTCGATAAGCCAGTAACAATTCAAGAGCTAAAGGATGAGATAATTCGGCACACTAACGGCATAGAACCTCAATTATGCTTCAGCGTCATCGAAAATTTAGACCATCGGAAGGAGGTGTGCCGCCGAGGTCGCGGCGTCCATTTGGCCGATATTTTGTTCCATACATAATTGAACCATACCAATATTTTCATAATAAAAAGAAATGACAATAATTTCCTAAATAATTTGTGTTTTATTCAAAATCAACATCCACCCTTTACATACTGATTGTATGGGTATATTCCGGGTAAATGCCCATCACTACTCCCAGTCAGTCAGACCTTGGTATTTATACAGCATTTTGCATTAATACATCTCTTATCCCACTCGAACTAAGAGGTTCAAATTAGAAGACCATACCATCACGGTGGACGTTGGTGGTCGAGTGGCCATTCTTGACTTTAGTCTTAATTCGGTTATGCCTACAGTGTATAATTCCAAATGGTGAACGAATTCTTCCCCATATCCTTGCTGACATCTGCATCAGAATTCTGAAAAGGTGTGGTTGGTAAAAAATGTTGTTCAAAGAAGTAATGCTTGCAGATATGATTGCTCCGTTTACAACTGGCCCTTGTACCCACCGAAGGGTCGCTACCTTCATTCTTCTTCACCTGTTGGAACACATTCCGTCCCACTCCATGTTCGCATAGAACCAACATCTGTTTGCTAGAAAGGTGCTAAAATGCACTTTATCACTATCACAAGTCAAACAGAATTTAGAAATTATTCGCTGTCCGATTCAACTTTCGGACGACATTCCTTTTTGTCCATCTTTCAAAGGCAGATCTCATCCGTTCATTTCTGATCATACCGGTGACGAATATTTACCTTCCTCAGGCGCATCCTTGCTTTGTGGCACTAAAAGTGTCTGGCAGTGTGTGCAACGACAAAGGCTCCTTTCAGGATTCTTCTTGAACAGAATGAATTGCTGGAAATGTGCTCATTCTCACGCATGATGTGTCCGATATTAGTCGTGAATTTACTGTCTCAGGTGTTTCATGGAACCGAATCCGGTTGCCACCACCTCATGTCCCTACCCCTTGTGATTTGGTTGCAGGATGTTAGACAGGAGTATTACATTCGTCGCAACCACTCCGTTCACTCCGAACACCATCAAATTGCTGATGAATAGCGGAAGGATCCGGGTGTAGAGCCAATTTACAGCAGACGTGGAATTCCTGGTATTGTTCATCAGGAAATCCCTGTGACGCGAAACCATTCAGAATCCAATTCGTTTGCCACAGTCAAAGGAGATGCTGCCAAGGCTGCGTGATGATATTAATAATTCCGCGACAAACAGCTCTTCTCAAACTAATACCCAAGTAAAATTAAAACTTCAGCTTCAGTCCACGCCATCAGTGAGGCAGTAGCCACAACAAGGTTCCAATAAATAATTACTCTCAATCGGCTTAGACTTAAACAATGTATCGCCATGCAAATTGATTGGCTAATTAATTGTCTGCTAATTTCCAAGAGCTGATGATAATTTGATAATTTCATCTAATCTCGCTGAGTGTTGCTACGACAACGGCAACGAGGCCGACGGGCACACGGTCTTGTACATGGGAAGACTGCCAACTCTCGTGGAATTGAATTCCTTAATGAGGCGCCCTTGAGACTTTCTGACAAGATTGGCTATGATGTTGTATTCATGCAGCAGAGCGTGGGTCCAACAAGTCGAGCAATCCATCAGTTGTCATTACGGAGTGATGGAATTTAAAATTGGATACAAGCGAAATGAGATTTGATTTGATTTCGCGAGTGTGCGGGGATTCTTTTTAATGTAATTTGCAAATTCATAAGCATGAGCTTGCATTGACGTCCCAGGCAAGAGTGACTGTCCTGAAATTGATCCCTGGGAACCGAGTGTGTGAGACCCAATTCGTTAGCCTTGTAATCAAATTTGATTCCAGCAAAAACTGCGGCAGATATGTTCTCCCCTCAAACAGAATGCAAATGCGATGAACTTAAACTCCGCATTCAACCAAGATTTTTTGTTTTGAAAAGTGCACACCTTCCCACCCGCTGGCAAAAGAAAATTACCACACAAATGATAAAAAAAATCAATAAGTTCCTCGCCTAGTTGCATGCAAACGATGAGACCATGGGGACACGTCAAAGTGAATAGTTTATGAAATTCCTTGTGTCCCAGCTGCATGTGAGTTAACGCAAAAACTGGATGGTGAAAAAATGGAAATAGATGTACACACGAAAAAACCAAACAACTGAACATGGTAAAGGCTGAACGAATTGGGGATCCGACATGCGTGCCGAAAAAAAGGATATGTGAAAAGAATTCAAAATGTGGGGCCAACCTAAGTCACCATTTAAATGCTTCGGACGTATTAATGCAAACCCCTGTCCGGACAGAGGTTTATTCACTGATCACTGTGACGAGGACTGTGTGTAAATGAAAATCCTTTAATACTGCCACTTTATTTGTTGCGTGATGAAGGATGTTGGAATTGTTTCACGGAGAATCAACTCCAGGAGTACATCACTTGAAATATTCGGAGATTTGCATTCTTTGGAGGTACATGGACACTTGAACCACCCCTACAACAGGCTTGGAGGCAGACTGAATCTGATTCTACTAGACCTAGATATGGAGACGACAGCTACTAACAGCGTGCGAGGGCAATACAGCGGCTGGTTCACAAGCACCACACACGATAGATATAAGCCTCCCTTCGTTCACTTCGAAAGCCCTCTCAGTTGCCATTTTGGAGTGGACAACCAATGACGGCATCGAAAATACAACTATTCACGTGTGCACGGATGGACCGAAGAAGCGGGCATTTTTGACTGCCTGACTATATCAGAGTTTGAAAGTCCTGGCAGTCAAAAAAGCTGGCTTAACGACTTTAATGGTGGAAATTTGACGGAAACACAAATCAAGCCCAAGTGTTCGCATGTTGCCGCTAAGGACACACGGGACTTCATTGATTACTCCGTGCTGGGTCCCTGGTCACAATAACATCCAGGAAAAAGATGATGAACTTGCCCAGCAGGGGACCCAAATTGCCCCATCCAAGGCAATCGTGTGCATTAAACTACAGACAGTGACCACCTCTGAGACCAATCGGACGGTTTGAGCCAAGATTCACCTTCAATCACTGACCGCAATGATGTAAGGTATCACGATATGAAAATGGTACAAGGGTACTCATCACTACAAGTCCAGATAATGTCAGTTGAGGCACATAACAGTGGGAGACGTTCAACAGAACAAGCTCCGCTAAGGGATGTCATTAAATCTAAAACGACTCCTTCCAGGAGCTTGGCCTGGGTGGATCTTAGGCGTTCGTGAGAATGGAATGATTCAACTGAAGAGATCAATGGTCAAGCAGTGGAATAGTGGTCGTAATGGCGTAAGGGGTTGTTACATATTTAGGTGCTACGCTAGCTGGGTGTCTCGGTTGAATTCACAATACAAGCAACAAATCACGACTCCATCTCTTTCCAGTCGACAATGGTCAAAGAGGTGTAACTATCTAGAAGAGGCTTCGACAGGAGCACAAACTGTGCATGGGTCACTCCAAGGGACTACGAAAATGTGAACCAGTTTGGAGGTGCTCCTATTTAAGAGGACTTGGAAATTGGGGCAAATATCTTGTGCTCTAAATTGGGACCAAAGAAATGAACAAACTCTTTGCCTTTTGGCCCAAATCGTTGTCCCATGATCCAATGAAGAGGTGCTTCGTTTGCAGAGGTTCACTTATTGTACGTTCCTATTAACAAAGAAATGAAATAAAAATCAAATGGTGTAAGCATCATGCCATTCGATTGTGTAAAGTATAAGTGTCCGACAAAAATTGGGACTTTCGGCTATAACGACGAAGTGCAAAAACTAAATAGCATCTTTTTCATCCCCATATAGCGACATCGGCTTGTAACGACGGCAAATCCGTTTTCCATGAGTGGTCGTTGCAACCCAGTTCAACCGTAAATTACAATTCGGTCAATAAATAAAAATGTGAAATCTTTCCTTTTATCCTCACAACAGCCACACCCTCTTTGGTCTGCACGAGGATGCAGCCGCAACTGAAACCTTACGGCTTTAGGGTCGACGTTTATTTTGCGGACTTACGAGTAAAATGTTGTAAATACTAATCTCTGGATAACATTCCTCCAGATTTTGTGCAAAGTTGTACTGCCCATTAAGACATGGGCGCTTCCCTTTGTTGTTCGCGTTTAGTTGTGGAACACTGTTGCCGAACGCGGCCGTTCCGGAAGAACGGCCTTCAAAATGTTCGCACTGAGGACATTGTTGAAAATTCATCAATCTCTCTACTAGTTCCAAAAAAAGAGCCATATCCCAAATAAAAAGTTCATAAAAGTGTACCTTTAAGGCTGACATTATATAACACTTTCATCCTCCATGTTCTCGTTTATGGCGCGGAAACAGGAACATCGCGAGGGTAGATAAAAACATTCTTAGATTTTGGAGAAGAGGGTTCAATCACGAACCACATGAGCCTAGCCACGTGTCGACGGATCCAATGCCTAAAGTGGCTAAGTCATGGACAACACTGCTCCAACTTGAAGACTCTTCAACTCCGCATCAGCGGGAAAATGGTACTGAGGCCGTCCATAAAATCGATGGCGCACACAAGTGGGGAAGGACCTCGGCCAATAAGGCGTTCGAAATTGGGGACAGCTGGCTAAATATCATACCACATGGAGAGGCTTGTTTTCTGAGGCCGAGTTTTGCCCCGAAATGTAGCGCTGCTGCAGAACTTAAGCAGCGTTCCAATATGCTGAGGATCTGGATTGAATTCCTGACACGAACAACTTGTATAACTCAAGGCTCCATCATTCTCGAGAAAACGCATGTCAAACTTCACTGTTGGAATTCAGCACTAAACTATTGCTTGACACAGGTCCACCACGGCTGATCATCCACTAAAATAGTAAGCAACCATGTTGCTCGATATTAAGATTACAAGAATATGTAACACCACGATGTCATCGGTTCGTGGGTCTGTGCATAGCTAGTCTGAGTATCCTCATCAATGTATGCCAAATTTAACACGTGGATAAACAGCAGAATGACTGGAACGTGCCTGCGTAACCCGTCCGCAATTGGTTTCTAAACTAAGGGGAGAGCTACAATCCAGTGTTTCCACTGAAACAAACAAAAACAGGTGCAGAGTTTTTGCTGTCGCCTTTAAATCCTTTGTGAAACACGTGCAGAGCTTCCATCGTCAGGCAATCCATCATGGGTGGGATAAAAAGGCGAATTTAATGTTTGATTCATTGCATTGCATGTGACCAAGTGGGAATGGCTGAAATGATGTTCCTCATGAAGCGGACAGGGATCCACTAACAACTCTCACTCCCACATGAATCCTCGAGCTATATTAGTCATGAATGGCCCCTTTCATCTCGGGGCCACTTAATAGTCCTCCTGCGGCTCCCAGCGTGATGTTCGCTCATTATTACTTTTACAGCCCTCCCCCAAATCAATCCTTTAAAAAGTTCCCACTAAATCCACCTCAAACAGAAGAGTTTGATTCCATCTCGTGTTGGTGTGTAACCCCGATGGGCCCATTATGAAAAGCAAACCCAGCTGGAAGGCAAGTTAATTGAAAACGCTTAGACAAACGTCTATGCGTGAAACATTAGAGGACATTAGCAGCCGACCCATCAAATTAATCGATTGATGTCCATTTTTGGATTGTCATCCCTTGAAACTTTTGGGATTTCATATTTCCACGCAGAAAGGGTCTTGCCCCCGTTTCTGTGCGACAGAATAAGGGACATTTTCACACAAAGGACACGTGGTGTGGTCTGCTGGAGCCGGGAAGGGTGTTTCTTGTCTTAGCTGAGATGAGTAAGGGCTGTGTACAATTTATGGTCGAGTTACATTTTTTTGGACTTGTCCTGAAAGGCAGATTATATAGTGTCCTTGCGGTCGGTCCTCAAATAAGACACGTTGCATCATAAAAAGTGAGCTGCCGTTAAATCATCAATTATGCCCCTGCTGTCGAGCACCGCATTGCGGTTGTAGGTGACAGCAATGGATGAAATCAGACGAGATGCTGTCCGCAGGATCTTGAAAAATTTAAATGTCGTAAGTGGGATAATCGATGCCCAACCGTTTTTTTCACATGTCCATATGGCGTTGAATACGGACTTGATTTGCATAATTGATTGCAGATATTTAAATGATTGTGCATGTCCATATATATATTTTTTTAACTAAGGAGGGTGTGAAAGAGTGGATGAGCAAGGGTCAGGCCTGTTGCAGAGCAATTATGCCATCCGCTAGGACTAACTAAGAGCCCTCTACGGATGCCAACGCCTATTAACAAGCACGTGCGCCAGTTACAAAAACCCCAGACTGGTCAGATCTAGAGAAGTTGCACTACGGACTTTTTTAAATTAGGTTGGATTCATCAAAATATGCTCCTTCGCTCCTTAACTACTTTCTGTGTAAGTTGTAAAAATAACTAGAACGAAATTTCTTTTCAGTACTTGGCGACACAATTATTGAATAAACAACAGTAGTTTAGATCAGAAATGAACTATTATAGAGATATCCGACTCAATAATCAATATTCGTTTGCGCCCTTGTCCACCGATGATGAGGGTCTGGTCCGAAGAAAAATTACAAACACGGCTGACAAAATATGATGCCGTGTGACCCTGGCTCAGTTCCTTCAGACCAACGTGTTGGTTTCACTGTGTTTAGATAAGAGAAGTTGAATCTCATAATAGTTAATTTCTTGTGTAGAAGGCTTCATCTTATTTATTTGTGACTTACCTCGCATTGAGAGAGCAGCATATTCAATCCTAGGAATCTTCAAAAGAATGTGTATAGTGTCCATAATACATGCCATACAGACGGCTACACAGACGTGATACATTGTAGTTATAATGGCCGCTTCCGTGGCTTCATAGGGCCCATAGACTCCTGCTTACACCGCATATATAGCCGCGAGTTGGTTTCTTAAGTTTAAGGTGGTGATGCCTTAAAAGATGGCGTAAAACCTTACGTGTGCCAAGAATAGAAATAAGTTCCGTTCTTCTAAGCGAATCCGCTTATTTTTACGAGCAAGCATCTTAACTTCATTTTGGACTTTTTGACTCCTGTTGGTCTTTGTTGATAACGTAATGTCGTATACCGAGGTGCGTTGACGATGGTTCTTCGATTGGTATCCAACGTAATAGGTTTGAGGATTGTTGCTTGTGTGAATGCGACCGCTTGGCAGATCCAGGACGAGATGGTTGGACCAAGTCCAAAAACTTGCCTGGTTACGCTTGGGCATAACTCGTGATGAGTTAGAGTCAATGGCGGACCTCTTTAGGATCGTTTAACCCCGCGAGCATGCGGGTCAGAAGATGATGGTGATGATGATGCTCTATGTTCAACGATGGAAGTCAATCTCAAGTTCTAATTCTGATGTAGTTTGGAAATAATTCATATGACACTTAATATTCCACATACGCCCTAGTCCACCATATCTAGAAATGTACACAGTGAAAGCTCGCATAGGTGGACAGCGACGGTCGTGGCGTTATTGTCCATCTAAGGGAGCTGTCCGCCCATGGGAATGTGTGACACTTCAATTTAAGATCCCCGGTCCCCTTGTCCGCTTAAGGAGATTCTACGCCTATGAGGTTTATCCATAGTAGGAGCTTTCACTGTAAACGATTGAGGAGATAGACACCTGATAACTATTTCAAATGTTGTAAGCATACACACGGTGGAGAGTTCGAATTTGATTGATTTATTTTCCGCGGTTAGACCCAACGACAACTTAGAGTATCAATACTTTAAGAGTATTCAAGTTTTACCAAGCTGTGAGAATTTAAATTTATGTCAAAGAGCAGCGTTTTCCAAATGGTGTTCCGCGGAACATTGGGGTTCCATGGAAGGGTCGAAACAGGAAAAACATAATCGTGCAGTTGGGTTTTACATCGCTCTTGTCCAAAATTTTACACGACTTAAATAAAGTTCAGTAGAAAGAAGGAACCGGGCAGGTGCCTGGAATAGCGCTCATGGCATGAAGCAGGCCAAGAAAGTCTTGGGGGTCAACATAACCTGAAGAGGTTTGAGGCATATATCAACATGAGCAAGAACAGCCTCCGTCTTTGATTAGGCTTCCTAACAGGGCACAGTAGACACAAGGAGCACCTAACCAAACAAGGAGCATCAGAAGAAGGTCTCTGCAGAGAATCTAATGAAATTCCAGAACATATACTGGGATTTTGTGAGGCACTTTCCCACGAAGGGCAAATATTTTTGCCAAGGCAAGCTAATATCAGAGGAAGAATTGAAGTGACCAGAACCAGCACTCATTATCAGCTTCCTAAGGGAAATTGCCTTAGAGAGAACCTTAGAGAGACCTTAGCGTAACAGGAGCAGATAACCCTCAAAACAACTCTGACAAGAGCTGCATGAGAGGGCAGCTCTTAAGAAAGCAAAGGTATAAATAAGGGGTCGATGCAATTTATCCATAACAATAATAATAAAATAAATATGGTTTTCGATGAAGCCACAAAAATAGTTAATTACGTAAAATCAAGTATACTGCAGTCCAGGTTTATTAAAAAAATGTGCGCAGATGTAGGAAGTCAGCATCAATGTCTGCTTTTACACACTGAAGTGCGATGGCTTTAGAGGGGAACGTTCTCTCCAGAGTATTTGATATAAGATATTCTTCGTCGAACAGCTAGTACACTTGTTGAACTCTTGCAGGATGAGCAATGTTTGGTGAAATTGGCTTGTTTGGCCTTATCGTAATTTGTCATTCCTTACAGAGAAGTACGACAACCAAATTTGCGGTTATATACGAAAAAAAAGGTATCTTCACTTGGTTTCTGGATAGAATGTGTTAACCAAAAGAGATACGAAAGTTTTACTCATTTAAACGGATTTTTGGAAGAAAACATGTTGCAGGCTACTTCAGATGATGAAGGAAGCATGCATCAAAATGTGGCTACCCTTGAAAAATCTTTGGAAGAGTATTTTGGAAGGATTGGGTACAGAATATGTTTGTAAGTTATAGTAAACCATAGATGGTAACGGTGCCAGAGTATGAACATTTTATCGACATCGGGATGAACATTCTTAACAAAATTTTTAATCAGGAGATTCTAATTTGAATACATTTTGGGTTGAACTGAAATATGAACACAGTCGCTAAAAAAAGCCATTTTGGCTCTCCGTACCAAAAAAAAAAAATAGAAACAGTTGCCGGACATTAAGCCTTATTTTAAGGACATTTTAAGTAAATAAGTAAAATAAAATCATCCTTCACACTAAAAAGTATCTGAAAGTATTTTTGTTGTACAATACATGTTTTGTAAGACCTACAATATGTGGTCCGAACCGCCGCTAAATGTTCTGCGTAGACTGTACGCACCGTTTCGTCACCGAAACGGCACCATCGTTCGATGCCGCCGCTAATCTTCGCACATGCGAATAGCGGCGGTTGGTTGAATAAAGGGAAACAAGGGTGAGACAAAGGGGAAAGCGGAACCTTACACGCAGGGCGAGCAATAGTATTACATCACTCTAGATCTAAATCTCGTGCAGGACAGTCCACATTGTACACAAGAGAAAAATCAAATAAAGCAACAAAATCAGTATTCCGTGCTTCAAATTCTGGTTGTGTACTTGTGGTTTGTTCATCTCCTTTTCATTGATCTATCGAACAACAGGTACTTCGAGGATCGATGTTTTCTGTTAACCCTTTGACGACCAAATTATTTCTGGTTGTTCGAATAAGTATTAGAAAATGAGAATAAAAAAAAACATCAGATCACAAAACATAGAAAAAGAACTGATAACTAAAAAATAACGTGCCTGCAAAGTCTGACAACATGAAAGGGCTAAAACAAACGTGCGATTTCGCCAAAAAAATGTGGTCATTTAGCGTTCCGGGGCCGAACTAACCTCTGGGAACCTCTGGCGTAGAGTATAACATGCTTTCAATTGATTGCTCTTATTTTCTTATTGTTCTCAATTCCTTTTTAATTCAACAGGAAGCTACGTAGTGTTGAGTTGAGACACGAAAGAGAGTCCTCACATCACTCATCGCTTGAAACAACAGCAGCATTTTTCAGCGCAAAATTTAGCAGCCCTCGAACGTCTACCCAAGCACCTGTTGTGAAGAAAGCTTCAGAATGTTGCTCGTTGCTTATTCCGGGGATCAAAAATGTTTTCAAAAACATAAAGCAAATAGCCTTAAATTTGGTTTAAGTCCTTCGGAGTTTCTTATTTTCTTGTTTCGTTAATCAACCTAACCGTGTTTAAAATTCATAAGAATGCTGTTTACCAATCGGCCTTACGAACACACCCCCCGGCAGCTAACGAGCCCGGATAGGTGATGGAAATTTTCATAATTGTTTGCCGAGGGAATATCATGAATATTGCAGAAGTTCCAAAATTAAGACACACCGCATCAAAGGCACACCGCTTTTCCACTTACGTATTCCTTTACCTGGAAGCACTTCGGCTGGAGAACGAAAAGAAAACATTGCAATAACAACGTAGCGGGGGGCGAATGTGCCCCGTGTCTGTCGCAAAAAGACATTTTTTGAATTAAAATTCACAGCACCACCGCTTGATTCAAGCAAGTTTAATTTAGCGCTGATTACAATGCCCGGAATTTCTTGTGAATGGGAAAAATTCTGTATTGACAAGAATCTAGTTGTGAGATACCTCCCTCCGCTTAAATATTATTTCGGAAGAGTGTAACATTGTCGCGAAGTTTATGCGGCCAAGAGTGTGAGGATTTCAATTAATTTGCAAGTATGCGTCAACACAAATGCGTCAACACGAAAGGGTCTTGCAGAAATTTAATAAACGAAAGGCCCAAGGGGTGTAGGGATGGAGGTACAACTTTAATCGGTCCAGGATAGTTTTCATTTTGAATGTCAAAGCTGGTTATATGAGCCCTGTACAAAGGAAAACTTAAGAAAGGTATTAAGGTGAATTTCAACCACGAGCAAACCAACGACCAACGATTCTACCAGCTCTCTTTTGCGATCCAATGACGTTTCAAAATGCATGTCCTCTCTGATTCACCCGATCGTTAGCCACTCCCTCTTTCACTCAAGAAAGGGATAATATATTTATTACTCGTGCAATGCCACTCAAAAGAGGGCATTTATTCTGACAGCCAAATGCCCATAGCATCAGAAGTTCTGACTTCGAAGTGTCTGTGATGGACTCGGTTACCGTCTGCCGGCTACCGGGACATACTGGAATCGAAGAAAATTAAAGGACGGGCAGCCTCCGAAAAAGTTAGCTGGTAGAATCTCTAGCAGTCCCATTTGTGTATACGCCGCAAAGCACCATGAGGAAAAACTAGAAGGCGAAGTTCTGCATAGAGCCAAAAATCGATGACTTAGTCGGTGTATTGGAGCGCCAGTAAGTACGCCCTCTGGCCGAAGCTGAGATCAACAACATTGATAGGGAGATTCTTCAAAGGGCCAAATGTATAAAAGCAAAGCGTCTGATCAGAACAGAACTTTTGCAGAAGCTTCAGAGATGAGGAAGTACCAGAATCTTTTTACTTCCCTATCCACCTAAGAGAGTCTACCACTGTGCACCGTTTGGCAGTATATACTTGTAAAAATCTTGTGAGTCTTCATCGTTGCTCTATAATTACATCTGCTTTTCTGTCTTCCAATCGTCTCAAATATATTTTACCATTTCCTATGACTTTTCCTTTGAACATTTAAAGTGCTCCGTCATATCACTTAAAATTATCACATGGAATAATTTTGCTTGTGTCAGCGTCAGCGATGCTTTGACACACACATGTGTTCTTATGAGAGATGTCACATAGCCTAACGCTGACGCAACGAATGTAGTTGCTCAACTTTAAACTTTGCTCTCTCCTGCAGCGTTGACAATCTCCAAATAGTGACATTTCAATTAAATTTGAATTTTAGATTAAAGTCTGGGTGTTCAAAGTTCAAAATACATAGAAACATAAACAAAGATTTGTAATTGATTATTTTTAATAAAATAGATACTTCTTAATCAAACCTACTTGAATTTTCAGTTGAAACTTTAGACTGTCAAATAAAATCAGCCATGAATTATTCATTGCGTCATCCCCTTGCGTTAGGTACTTCACGGTGAACAGCAGCTTTGTCAAGTAATCTATGTGCCGGAGCCTTTATTCAACACCCATTCTTGAACAAGTTAAAATGATCACTCCCTTTCCACCAGAACAATTAGTCCCCCCCTCCTACTACTCACATGTGTGTGTCTAATAAAGGGTGTTCCAATTCTGTGAGAGCGTGTCATCGATATTCGAGGGGCTACCTATGATTACATTTGGGCCAGCAGTCAGGTTGCCTTCAAAATCCAATCAAAGATGTCGACGTTGTGTGATTGCTTCAAGTGCATCCACCTTTCTCGAGAACTGTATCCTTTGTTCGCATTACTAGGAGCAAAGGGGTCTGGCATCAAAATGTTTACATCGCATTCCACAGCATAAGGAATCAGTATCGATTGAAATGAGGTGAGCTCTTTTCCCTTCTTACATTAGTCCGTTTGGCGTTTTGTCTTCAGCTTGTGTGTGTCACCTTACTCAGAGGCATTCTCCGTTGCTTTGAGCTATACGTTCAATGGGGAAGATTGTGCCGTATTCAACGCAAAAACAAATCAACATGCTTCCATGGGCATCTCATAAATTATGTCCTTAGCCGGAAATCTCATTGCAATCCTCGACGTAGTCCTTTAATTATACCCCATTTCTTAAATATGTACCTACATCACAGTCTTCCACCTACACACACTCCCACAGAATAGACAGGAAGCCAATGACAAAATGAAAGGCATAAAATAAATTGCAGTAAATAAAGCAACACTTGGCACCAAGAGCACCTCGGTCAGCAGTTACATTTGTCCTTCCTGCTTACCTTTCACCTTTTCCAAAAATAAACTGCGATACGCATTTCAAAATTATCCCCACCGGTCGAAATAGCAGCAAGTTCGCACTCCATTATCGGCGCACTTGGCCGAACGTGCTGTGCGTGGTAATAGCAGAGAATGGTAGCATTCCATGCGAGTTGTCATGCCAAACGTTTTAGTGTGGGTGTGTGGCGCCCCTAAGGATAGACAAATTATAAATGTCCTGTCGTACCTCCTTCGGCGCTTATTTCAGGTGAAAGGTCAATTTTATGAGGAACGTATTAAAGTGAGCAAGACACACACTGCACGGGTGGTTGCTCGTGAAGCTAGCTCCAGGTCCACACAAGGACTGTGAAAAAGTGTTAAAGTGAAGGGAAAGTTTGGATGGTTTAAATTGTTTACATCACAACTTTTGCGATGGGTATTTGACATCTTGACATTATCCCGGTCAATGGAACGTTGGGGTGGGACTAATATTGGAAAAGTTTCATAAATATGATCACAGACATTACGAATCGTTAGGCGGCAGTGACCGAGTTCAGATGCCGAAGCAAAAGGCGACTGACAGGAACAAAATACTTTAATTTGACGCGTTGATGTTTGAAAGTTCTTGCCCCTACATATGGGTACGTGTGGACCACTTGACGCAGACCGTAGCCGGTGACATGGACGAAGTTCGTTGGTTTCTGTGGGAATAAATGTGACCGTAGATGAGTTCAAAAACTTCTGAAAATAGCCATTCAGACATAGGTTCACAAGGACTTGTCTCTAATTGTGCAAGTGGATGGGATGCCCTTGGAGTAATATGCTCGACTGGAGGGAATAGGGATGATTTGCCATTGTTATGAGGAATGTGGAGATATATATCGTCCTGGTGATTCTGTGTGGAATTGGGTGGTACTCATATTTTTTATTTTTTTGCATGGTATGGATTTTTATTCGGGATTTGAGAAGCTTTCCCATGATATTCCTAGCTCTGTCCGTTGATAGCAAGTTTGATGTGTTTCTTCAAACGTTAGCATATTTCACGCTCACTTTCTTTACCGTTTAGGATTCATTTGATCTTTGTATGTTTTTTTTTTTCATTCTCCATTTTCATCACATGAACGCCATTGCTATACGTTCACGTTCACCATTGAGTCGAACGGCACGCTCCTATTCACTTTATGTCTCTCGTAGAGCCGCTTTGCACTGCTATCGCGTGTGTTTCTACCAATTTTTCCTGGTGGTGGAGGTTTTCTTTCTAGGTATGCGAGACCGACATAAATCAATAAAGATAGGCCCATTTAATTAATTTAATTTTACATGGAAGCTAAGAAGGAAATAAATCAGCAATTAACTATTGCGGATTATCTGTATCACAGCTTTGCACAGATCGTCCTCTTGTCCACCGACGAATTTGAGGAATTTTTTGACTGTTGACTTTTGGCCCTTAGAAATGTCACATAGAAGAAACATTGTCGAAAAATTTTAGGCCGTCAGGTATATCTAGTGGATTTTAGAGCTATGTCATTCGTTACGTCTGGCCCCGTCGAAGTGGCTGTTAGGGTCGTTTCCCTCATTATTACAATATTCAATTCTCGACATGGCTACGTCTCTCTCTCGTGATACTGACAACGTTTGGAGAGTATGACTCTCTGGAATAATCTATTCATGGTATGCTTCTTCGTCTACAGTGTCGCACGCCGAGTTGGTTGAGGTCCTTCTCCACCTGGGTGCGACACGATAAACGCGAGCGTCCTCTGTCACGTTGTCTTACAAGTGCATACGCTCTACGCAGCCACCTTAGACGGTGGATCCGTAGACGCCCAGTTCGAGGTTGAATGTTCTTCAAAAACCGTCAACGCAAACATGACCTTTTTTGAGATTGTCCATGCCTTCAGTCGAATTTCAAGGGCCCAGAAAATAAGATCGAGCTATATGTAGTGAAGAGTTGTCCTAAACAGTTCCGACTATGGGAACTATTCTTTTCGCAGTCGGACCTGGTTCCCGGCGACATGTTTACGGAACATTGAACATGTTGAACATGTCCTCAGAAAGATACATGTTCACGAAGGTTTGTACTTCCATGTGACATGTTGGGTATGCAGAAAAGTTTGGTGTGTATGTGTAGAGTACACGCATACCAGTGGTGTCGCCTGGGGTATTAAAAGGGATGTGCGACAAATTAGCTTTTGGATTTTGCTTTTACCTTATAAATAATAGTCACTAATTTTTCATAAAAATAATCTTTATTACAAAAAACAACATTTGGGTAAAAGATTATATTTACTTGTAGTTTAAGTCAATTATTTGATTTTTTTGTGAATTCTTCAATCACCTTATCAAAAATCTGACAGTTGCACTTCGCTGCAAAGGAATCTTTTAATCGTAATGAACAATGCAGAAATTTGATCTTCCAAATTCGTACTTTCGTTTGTAGTATTTATCCTTTTTAAAGCCTTCATTCGAACGACTCGAGGAACAAATCACGTGCACACATAAAATTCCCACGAACTCGCACCAATTCTGTGCAATGAACACCTTGCACACCCTAACGAGACGCCACTGATGAATAAAAATGAGTGCGAAATTCGCCTTCCTTGGCATGCGTTTGTGTTTTACATCTCGTCGCACACATGGAAACTATGGCACATGTTTAAATAAAGTGTGCGGAATGATTGGAACTAGTTCCGTCAGTGGACATAGTTCCAGGAACTATACACGTCCGGAAATACTCAACTCTAGTGTAGTGCTGTATTAAGGATTCATCCGTTGTTATTATACGCCATCAATACTTCCCCCGTCAGCAAAAGCGGCCGATTCTTTGTCATGCAGGAATGACATTCCCCCTTATTCTCATAGACGAGGTGACAAATTCTCGCCTCGCAGTTTTCTGTCACCTCACATCAAAATCTGTATTCTTCAGTTCGAGTGAGGTGGATTACCTTTCAATGACAGCCCAAGAAAAAGAACAAAGCAAAAGTTTCGTTTTCTTAACAACATGGAATTCTTGGTGTGATTCGAATTGTCCTCCATTAATCCGACCAGGCACTCAAATTGTTGGCTTATTGTTGTTTTAACACTGAACGTAAAGAAATAAATCAACTTTTATTCATATCTATAACAAAATTTGGGTTAAAACTTACAAATTTATCCTTCGTCGTTTGGCGTCACCCACAAAAATGCAAGCGACAAAATCTCTCTCATTCTATCTCACTTTCTCAAGAAATGTGACTAAGGGATTACCCCCAACCGTCGTGCGAGTGACAAATGTCACATAAAGTGACCAAGAGAATACAAATTTGTCAAAGAATTCAACAACACATATTCTTGGGTGACACGACTTTGAGATTGAGGAGGAAAGTGCTCCAATGCTATCTCACGCATCTTTACCCGGTGATAGCCCAACAAACTGGAGGGGATTTGCGTGACATTTTCTTCCATTTCGACGTTATCCGGCCAGCTGTGCACCATTCCACGCGAGGGAATATTTACTGAGTTGGCCTGCGATCTCTGTTATGACATTCAGCTGGTGTTTTAATAAAACAAGAAAGTAGCTGCTTCTCACACACAAAAGTTCTTTCGATCCCTCTTATAAGCTTAGTGCTTGACAGATCGATTTGATTTATTTATATTTGTCCATGAACAGACGGAGAAAAAGACAATAGAAATAAATCCTTGCATCAAAGTCGTTGAATATTGAGAATTCGAACACTGAGGTTAGCAGCAGATACTCACTGGCCTGTGTACACCCTCTAATCAATTCTCCAAATGCTGTCCTACATCCTCGTGTGATTTTCAGATCCGTTCTCGGTGTGAACCTCTCCATTTCATTAAATAGAGTTATTTAAACCTTTTCACTTGCTAGTCGAACACCGAGTTTGCTGCCTGAACTATTCATTCACATCCCCATTCTAAGCCAATAATTAATAAGTTGTGGGTATTCTTGGACTTCAATGTTTTGGTTGGCATTTTGCATGTGTGAACTCACCAACAGCAAAAACATGAGCATACTCCCGTCAAGAGAAAGCTGAGGGAAATGAAATGTTTTACTGCAGATTAAGATTGAAATAGGTGTCATTCCCTTGCAGCTTCAGCAGAAACACTTGAACATACTGCCTTGACGCAATTAAATTTGTTTATGTGAAATTAAACTCGAACAGCAATGTAAAGCCGCTGGGGTTCCGTCTGCACCATCCTGGTGCGGAATCCTAATAAAAACAGCAACCGTAATGGTTAGCTTGGTTCAAATTGATGCCATACCTTTTGCAGTTTGTTGTGAAATTTCCTGGAAATTACTGCACACAAACGTCGTCCTGTGAAATCAGATTTCGTCCGGCGGGAGGTCTGAGAGCACGTGCGAAAATCTAAAGTAACGTATTTCATTTATATGCTTTTTTATGCATATGACTCTTATCCAAAAGGCACGAGTCTGAAACCAATTTTACAAAACAAGTTCTTCCCTCGTGTACTGGGAATAACCCTGAAACTGTGAAACTGCGTAAAACTTTTCGCATATATTGTTCAAGGAGTCTTGCATTAATTTCGGCTGTACCATCCGCTGATCGATATAAAATTGCAATAAATCGGGAAGGTCCCTCCCAGCCATTTAAGACCGCAATAGTGGTCTTGAAGGATATTCTCTGCCCTCAGACTTTTAATCAATGCGTCTCTAGTTCAGCAGTGCTACTCGCCCCGCATTAAGAGCTGTTCGTGTCATGCATTCAAGCACTCGGCGATTCAATAAATCACCATGGCACCAGCTTCGCTCCGATAATGTCTATCGATGCAAAGAAAATCGATGGGAAAAAATTATGATGACGGTGCGAAGGCTTTGCCTTCTTGCACTCCGGTTACACTCATTTATTACACTTAGTGATACGTTACGTCTAATGACATGTGACACGACCTTTCTCCACAACCTTATCTCCGACAGGGCTCCGAAGAGGCCTTTTGACCATTAATCTTATGCCCAGTCACATGGCATTGTTTAAAAATATCTGGCTCACCAAATGAGTGCAAATAAATAATTGTAGCAAGTGCTCCCTCTGTATGCCCAGGGGAGTAATTAGAACCGAGAAGGCATCACCAGGAACCGAAAAGGAACGAGTGTGTTTTCTGAATGGGGACTTATGGTAATGCGGAAACTTTAAGTTGTGGATTATTATAATACAATTAAGCGTATATTGCCTTTTGTGTCTGTTTGTATCATCCACGGCGAAACTTTCTCTCTGGTCATTTGATTAAATACAGCCTCTATAGAGACAGGCGATGCAAGGCAATTTACTTACATTAAGTGGACGTTAGTGCCTTGTCTAGATGTGTAGGATTGGCGTCATTCGCCTTTTGTTGATTACAATTGATTTTTGTTTTGCATTCCAATTAAGAACGTTGCGAGAAAAACTACGTAAATAAACGAGGGGTGAACAGGCAACCGCTGTAAGGATTTGCAGGAAATTCAGTACCTTAAATAAAGTTCTCACAGAACCCGCTGATAGAAGTGATAGAAAAAGGGGACTTTCCTTCTCCTCATCCGCTCCCTCTTTCTCATGCTCGTGTTTTTACGTGATTCTTAGCCGCCGAGGCGTAGTGGCTTGCTGAGTCGACTACGCTAGGTTAATTAACCGAATTTATAAAAATAATAGTGTAGGTTCCGTTCTCTCGTGATACAAAAAAGCAGGCACACAACTTGCGTTGCTGTTGAAGTTTGGCCCAGGTCCACCTCAGACTGTTGCGCCACCCATACTCCTATTAACACAATTCGGTGAAATATTTTTCTGTGGGATTCAGAATATACACGCGTGATTTTTGATAAATAAATCCTACAATAGTCATTGTGGTGGTTTTTTTTTACTTCATCGCATCCTTCCCTTTGCCTTGTGGGTTCGATTTCCGATTCACGAGCAACCTTAACGAGGAGAGCCTAGGACTATAAGTGATAACATGATAAAATCTATTCGCCAGGCATCAAGGAGGTCAGCCTGAAGAAGCCACAAATAAGGTCAGACCCTGACGACTTATCTTAGAGTGATTAACAGAACAGACAACACTTTTTGATAGTCCCAAGCCAAGACAGAGCTATGGTTTCTGCCCGAAAGGCCCTACAGTACTGCGCTTGATGAAGGGATATGTTTATGCTTCGATCATTGGAAAAGACAACAATTGTCACTTCTAAACAATCTTACCCTAGCATGAAGTTAGCTGTTTTATAACAATATCTGTATAAGGACGAAATTAAGGATGTTCATAGAAAAAAAACATCGATGTTTTATTCGATGCAATGCATGGGCCCACAACGCGTGGCGGCCGTGGCGCTGTGAGTTTGCGCCTACGTTGCCTAGATTCGATTCCCGGCACGAGCAGAATACTTTTCATGGCCCCAACTCTTTCGAGCCCCTGACAATGCTCAAAGAGTAATACTCGTAACTGTTTAGACAAAACTTCCCGTTCGGAGTCGGCATAAAACTGTAGGTCCCTTCTAAGCATGAGTGAACAATAGCACGCACAACACGAGTAATTGCTGAGAAGCTTGGCCCTGTAACGCTATCCTTATTGTTTTTGTGATTAGCATAATTCAACGAAACGTTACATCGATACGGAACGATGCATCGATGGAAAACATCGATGGATTCGACACATCGAATGGAAACACCGACGTAGATGACAAAGCACAAAGAAGGCCGATTTTGCACACGCTAAATTCGTCGCCGATTTTTAATGTTGTAGGCACGAGACGTGAGACAAGCTTCTCAGTGTTGGATATTGGAAGCATGCTGTGACAAAGGGAGGGGCAACAGAAAAATGTGTGTCATTTCAAACATCCAGAGAAAGGCATTATATGGGGCACTTTATGTGGTCCATAGGTCTTCACAAATTATGACACTCAAAAAAAGAATGTTCTCCCGTAGTGCCAAGCTGACATCATATAAAACCTTGGCCATTTTTGATGTGTTTGTGTTGATGGTTTTTGGAGAAGAAGAACTACTCACTGTTCGTAGAGTGGAGCCTACGTCCATGGTCATGTAGAGTGCATAATCAACTCAGATCCCACAATGATGGGGCATACACATGGGGACGGATCTCAGCCATTTTGGCAAGCGTAATTGGCGGCAGCTGGCTAGATAGGGAAAGCTGCATGGATAGAAGTCGGTAGGCTACGTCCCACGTAGGTCCTGTTAGACCCATTGTGGTGCCAAAGGAAAAACATAACCTCTATGTTCCTATTTCGTACTCGTCTGCCTCGTGTTTTTTGTTTTTTTTGTTATTGTGATCAGCCATGTTTTCTGTCTGTGCCTTTTTCCATCTTTCATTCATCCGCATAGACATTGTTGATTGGTTAAATTCTCCTTTGTAGGGAAATAACAAATGAAGGGTATTTCGTCAATGAATGGAGGGGTTTAGTCGCTTTCGACATTTCAATTTGTAATCTATCCAGTGTACAGTAAAAGCTCGTTAATTCGGAGTGTTTGGGGAGAATGAGAGTTTTGTGTACGCATTGCAACACTTTCCTATTTGTCAAAATGTTGGAGAACTTAAAACGGAAAATTATTTTATTAACACAAAGAAGTACTAAATGTGAATTGCAAATTTTGGACGGTTTTTCCCTACTTCTAATGTGCATTGCCGGGACTACCCCAATAAACATTTTGGTGATTTCATCCGACATTGCTTTATTTAATTTTTGATATTTTTTTTTAATTTAACACAAAACATTTAAAACCGACGTGAATTTGTATATATAAATTGTTTTTTCCGTATAAACGAGTTTTCCGATTGATCCGAGTTCCGCTTTAAAGGGCTTTTACTGTACTTGCTTGACCAGTGGAGCTTGGGCGTTAGCGAGGCAGCTGGCTAACGAGGCACAGTTCCTCCACAGACTGTAGCACCAGCAGAAGAGGAAGAATCATTTCAATTTAAAGCTGTGACACATCGTATTTGATTAAGCTAATCAGATTGGTTAATCCCAATAGTCTTAGAGTCTTCTCTGATCGCCCGACACATTCCATACCAATGAGTGAAAAAAATCCATTCACATTGCCACAACCAACAACAATTAAAACGGCAAATCCTTCAGTTTAGAGACTATAATTATTGTATATTAAATTTTTGAAATCTTACTGGCTAACATTTACATGTTCTTTTTTTGTTTCCACAAAGTATTTACAAAGATTACATACATGTACATATCTTCTTGAATTTTTTTCTTTTGAGAATGAGCAGAAGAGAACTTAAAGGACTAGATCCTTACAGCTAGGCGAAATGTAACAGTCTCTCGGAGGAACGTTTTTCGACCACGACACCCGCAGTCTTTCGCGTCAAAGATCCTTGTTCGAGCTTAGCATCGGAGTAGTAGCTGAGTGGCCATTGCCGCAATTCTCAACGAATGTCGTTTGCATTGTCTATGAATAGAGAAAATCGCATGAAACCTTCGATCGAGACGTATGCTGTTTAACAGAGGATACACACCTGTCTGGATAGATCTCTTGTGATTGTGATGTCCCTTACACTTGTGAGATTGTAATTGCTTCGTGTACTTGGACTAATGTTGTGTAGTCTGGATGTGGGGTTGCTTTGATTGAAGGTACGATCCTCAACACGAACGCGACCGCATCGGCATTTGTCCAGTGCGTTACGGAACTCTCGACGGAATTTGCCTGAAAAAGGGAATAACGTTTGTTAGCATAATTTATTAGATGAATTAAAAATGTCTTCCCACAAAGATTTAATGTTTCGAAATAGAATTGCAACTTAACAGAGCATCAACTCTGGGAGAATCGCATACGAATCGACTGCTCACGCCTTGCCCGAGAAAGATTTAAAATGATTAACAGAACATCAATAACCAGGAGAGACTTCCAAGCAATCCCATCCAGAGGAGTTGTCAACTTGCAGCAGGCAGCACTTAAATCCTAGAAGGGGCTGCAATAGATCTACCACTAGTGTGGTGTTATGATACACTCCACTTTCCTCAATAAATAAATAGTGAGAGGAAGACTAGATCGAGCTCGTTATTTAGTGGTCTCGAAACACCTGCGTCCCCAGTGATAGTTGAACACATGATTGACAGACCATGGCGGAACACCAATTAATGCAATCAACCATAGACAGACAAGATGTTGTCTAGAAAAAAAGTTATCGTAGTTCATGGACATTTCTCAAACGATCTGATGAAGATTTGGCCTTTTGAAGATGATAGGCAAATCATAAATTTAGAAGTGCCTGGGGCACACATGACCGTTACATGTAAGTAACAGAAAAAACACACGTGAGACATTCTCAGGACCTGGGTCGTTGGTTAGGGCCTCTCCAGGGACAGACCAAGCGTATGGTCCCGTCTGTAAGAAATCCGCAGCATTCTTGCTTTCTCTTGGCAGTAAACGACGACTTACAGGCGTACACACGGGACACTACACCTTCGCCGAACATCTAAGTGTGCTCGGCCTAAGCGACGAAACCCTCTTCGAAGCCTGTGGAGACGACAACGACACTGCAGACCGCTTCCTCTGTCACTGTCCCGCCTTGGCTTAGTGCAGATGTGGTGAAAGCTGATGACGTAGGCTCCTCATCACAGAAGCGCCTGCTAGCCCAAGAAACTACAGATAAGTAGGTTGCTGCTTAGAAGTACAATGAACCATTTTTTGAGTCTAAGTTATCCAGTGTAGTGCTAAAATCCTCCGATAAAAAAAAACGCAAGAAGGTGCAATCGTTGAGATCGAAGTACCTTCATGCAGATACAGCCGAGTTTGTTGCGGTCAGAGATCAGAGATGAGATTTTCCATGAAAAAGATGCAGGGGAAAAACGAACTCTGTAAAACTTAGTGGTTTGTATTGGTTAGGTTTGAGTGGCGGAGAAGGGCGTCTTATAACCGATGACCAAACCGGTTTCTGAACAAAACACTCTACTCACAACGTTGCTTTTTCTTTGACCTCTCTCGGGCCTTCTACAAATCTGGATCGAGGCCGAATTCTTCCGGGAAACATCTTTATTTGGCTATTGGACCCTTATTGACAAGACGAAATTTTTAGAGCTATTCAAGAGATCGCTGCCAATGTCCACAGGGAGTATACATGGTCCCACATTGTTCCTGCTCTACACTCGGGACATCCCTCAGCCAGAAGGTGCATATGAGGAGTAGCATATATGCCGTGGCGTTGTGGTTGATAAGCCGACTTCCTACGATTCCCGATACAAAAAAAAATCTTTTCACGGCCAGACCTCTTTCGAGTCACTAACAATGCTTGAAGAGTATAACTGTCTAGAAAAACCGTCTCAAATTGGCCGTTCGGAGTCGGCATCCCCTTGTGAGGGTTGTTGAGAAATTATGTCCTGGCTCTCTTCGGGCTGTGGCGCCACTTATATTATTATTTTTCTTATATTACATAATATATTTATGTCCAATTCCAAGAGATTATGAATTCCAAAAACAGCACGAAGCATGATCCAACGAGAACACGAGCTGGTTTGCAGCAGTTTCCAAACAGCATAGTATAGAAGTTTGTTTTATTACGCAACACATTTTAGTGCATCATGACGAAAACAATGAGGATAATGACTGCACTGTGCTGCTATTCATATCAAAGCAGTCCCGCGAAGCCTCAGATAAAAGGAGCCGCAAACACTAGTTGGCAAATAAACTAGACTGTGCAGAAATATAAAATGAGACAAAGCAAATGACTCGTCTGTTGTCAAACAAAACACTGGAATGAAATTGAAAACAAACAAAGGGCCGAAGATACTCACATGTGCTCGAACCAATCATAGTTCTTTTAGATTCATTTCTGATTTATATTGAAGCGTCAGCCATTCGGGCATTGTGCAAAGGCACTCCACTGGGAGTGCATTTTGATTTTTTCCTAAATGGTTAACGAGTGGCATTTGAAATTGTTTTCATCGATCCGAAGTGCATTCGCATGCAGACTGTTGGCAGTGTAATTTGCACGCTGGGATTGACTGTGCACTTTGTGTGAAAACGTGCGCGGTAGTTTTCGATTTGTAACCTAGTGTACAATTTAGCACTAGGACGTGGCCACAATTCATCACATCAAGTACTACGAGTATGCAGTCATTTTAAAACAATCTGTGCAGATGAGAAATCAATATTGATTGAAACCCCGTGACGCCGAGTTTCTAAAATGTCCAATTTGCAAATTTCTCCTCCTCAAAATAATTCGAAGTCTTTTTTGTCGATGGTCGATTTTGTGTACATGTCTATAATGATGTCACTACAAGTTATTCTATGTTTGTTCTGGTGTTCCACAAGGTTTTGTTCTTGGACCTATTATATAATCCTTTGCACACCAGAGACAACAACTTAAGGCCGCTCTATAGGGTGCAGCGGGTGACGTGTATATGTATCAGCGGAGCGTTAAAAACAACCCCCTAAGGCGATCAAAATGAAATGCATATATGGAAAAACACTCCACAATCCATGGCAGATAATCGAAGACACCGATCTCTAACAGGAACCCCCCTGGATCATGCTGGACTGGACTGGACCGTCTGGATAGCTGGACACTCTGACTAGAGCTCATGCTACCCGCATACATGGGAAAACACCCGGGCATTACTCGTTGTGGGTAGCCGCAAGATTTCAAATACCCGCAAATTTAGACGAAATTAAGCGGCTACTTAAATGACATTATAATTCTCTAATTACTAGAGTGCCCACTCTACCAATGACTAATGTATGCTTCCGCTGTGTTTTCCTCTTACTTCGCTGTATTCACAAATAATTTTATAATTTTTTTTTATTGAATTAGAGTATTTGTTGCGTCGGGTATCCAATAACCGGAGGTTGACGGGTAACCGGTAGTCGAAAACTGCCGGGTACCCGGGTATTACACGCATTTCCCGGGTACTACACGGGTAAGATCAATAGCATTAGACTCTGAACACAATACACAGAATAGTCCTTTGCGAATCAGCTCACGTGGGTGGATTCATCAACTGTCAGTCCAAAACCCAATTCATTGTAACATCTTTCAGGCAGAAACTGCGGTAATAAAGGCAGCTGCGTCTTGGCTAAAACAAAAATTCAGTTTATTATCAAGCTGATGTAATGGCCAAGAATTTAGCATCCAATTTATTTGGGTGACATTCCAAAAAACTGTGAAGCTGAGGAACCGTCAAATAGGAATTCACGCATATAGACATAATCAGATAAACAATTATCCCAGTTAGCAGTTGCGTCTCCACGCACAAACGAAGATCGCACAGTGATCGCTCCTTTATTTATCGCCACTGAGTTTATTTAGACAGCGGATGCAGATTTTTTGACATCCGCGGATGCTGATGCAGATGTAAGCTTTGGTACATAAACATATTAATTTATTAATACATTTTAGTAATTTTTATTTAAACGAATATAAACGTTTAATACTCAAACATAAACATAGGTGCGTTATATTTTATGGATCTAGGCGCAAAGTGGACTACAACCCACATCACTAAACAATTGATAGTTCACTAGGAAGACTGGCTGGGGGAGGTGACAAATATTTTCGTGCTATGGCAGATAAAATCTTAAACTCTCTATTATCTTTCCACCAGATAAGAGGCTGGATTTGGAGAACAGGTGCTGCTTTATTCGCAAATATTTTCTTCTAACATAGGTTTGAAAATTGTGCGCTTGCAGCGTAGGGGTAAATAATTGGGTATAGAACAAAATAGGTTTTCATCTAAGGCCGAGAATCAAGAAGACATTTCCGCTTTTAAAGTGGTGACTGCCTAACCGGATTAGAGTCCTGTGATCTAGTTAAATGTTCATTCATTTTTTTTATAAGCATTTGAGTCATTTTAATTAGAGATGATATGAATCATTCCTGTACCGACTTGTTCAACATCCGCAATCGCGTGAATATCCACATTACACATCCCACTGAGGGTTTGATTTGATCCAATTGTCAGAAATATGTTTCATCCGCCGCCTGCTGACATTAACAGGTTCATTCATGTGTAAATACTTTCACTCTCCACGCATGAGGGTAGAATGACACTCTCTACACGAGTAGCTGCTGTAGATGCTAAGCCCAAGTCCATCATGTAATGCCACACGAAGCAGAGGCGGAAGGTATTAGGCGGCACGTGTTAAAAGTATCGAGCTTTTTATAAAAATTATCGCTCAAAAAGGGGAAAAACATGTGCATAACGAGCATTACGTGATTTTTCTCGATGTTAGACATCGGCTACTTGAGCGTGCAATTTTGATTACGACACACAACTTCCAAGAAGCTGATGGCACTGTATGGTATGGGCTTGGGACTGAAAGTATTATTGGACGATTTTTGTTAATGGGGTTGGTACTGAAAGGGGGAACACTCCCACACCAGAATAACCATATTGCAATTAAGGTTGCCAGACGTGCCCTTTTTTCATACTAAAATGCTATCCGTCCCCCTTAAACCATTTTTAAATAAAAATTCAACATTAAAATTTTAAATTAACAAAAAGAAACATTCAATTAAAAAACTTTCCTTAAATATTTAAAAAAAAAAATATCTCTGTCCATTCGAAGTTCAAAATTACCACCAAACGAAATCAAGAGATTACATCAAATATCTCCGAATCTGCTAGATTACGCCACACATTATCGGGGTTTCGAAATTAATAGATTTCATTAAATTGTAGTCATTCGTTATAACGAATAGTTCGTTATACCGATTGTATTTTTTTTTTGCATTGAATATAAAAAACAAAATGAATTAATAAGTTGTTGGTAATTATGATTTGGAAAAGAAGTCTTTAACATAAGTTTGTCTTTTGGTTCACTCCAAGCTTTTTTGGACCTCCAACGATCACTGGCAAAAAATTATCCTTCACAAAATTTCGTATGAAGCTCTTGAGCTTTTAATTTTAGAATTGCCTCTCTTATGTTGTTATTGCGCTTTTTGAGAAACCACTTAAAAAGTGCTCGTTCCATTTTTGGGAATTTTTCGGTCCTAGTAAAAAGTCTCGATTTGGAACCATTTTTAGAAATATCCAATGCCCTTACAATTAATTTTTTGATGGTACAAGTCGATGACTTTGGTAATCCATATTTTAAAGAAATCTCCCTTAATGACTCCCTTTTCACATTCTTTTATAATTTTCACATCGTCGCCCAATCAAAGATGACTACGCTCAGCAGACACTTTACTTTATTTTTTAATACACAGCTAACACAGCCGACCCCTAGAAATACTTCGCGAAATGAAAGGCGTCAAAATAAAATGTAAAAAATTCACAAAAATAAATAGACTCTCAACAGAAGCAGTAAGGATACATACAATACAATATCCGACAAAAGTGAACTTGCGCCTACAGGAATTTCCAAGCATTCGTTATATTGAGCGTAACATTTTTAAACCATTCGTTATATAGAACCATTATTGGGAAAACTATTTCATTCGATCAAGCCAACAGCGTGAACTGCAGTTTTGTATGTGTTCAATTTCTGATGCTCTCACACTGTTTTTTCTGTCAACAGAAAGCCGTAAATGGCCGCCAAGATTTAAAAACTGAGAGCGAGAGGCGTTTGTTTAACAGGAAAAGGCCTATTGAGACTTCAGCAAGAATTCATCGAATTCACTCGATGCCGATTCAGTGGAAGCGTGGACTTTTTTTATTTACTTGTTCTTACTTTGGTGTTAATATTTTCAAAAACATGTATTGTTCCCCTTTTCAGTAATTATCCCCCTACAAAACTCGCAATGTCCCACTTTTCACCATTTTCATTCTGGTAACCCTATTTGCGTTCGACCTTCAGTGCCAAGATCATGTGGGCAAAATAATTCTTGCCAATCACTATTTGAAGAGTCTGAACTGTAGAAGGATTCCGTAGAAGTATTATTCTTCTCACTTGTCGCTTGGCAGCGTCTGCTGATCCACCTAGCTTTCCACCTCACTTAAGCTTCGGATATTCAATTCCAACCTCTGTACGGATGCGAGACTTGGAAGACAAACAATATCATTGGTCGCAAGCCTCCAGTCTTCGCCAATAAATGCTTGAGACGAATGCTGAAGGTCTTGGGCTGGGATCGATAACAAACGTAGAGCTGCTGCGTGGAGCTTGAAACACATCGCATAACATCGAAAGTGGAGCTGGATGGGCCACACCCTACGTAAACCGAGTACGGACATTGGTCCCACTTTTGACACCGCAATAAGTACGCAGTCGGGTCGACCACTCTTAAATTGGAGACGGACCGTGGAGAAAGAACATGGACAGGCCGGCAAACCCTGGCTGGATGTGACTAGGGTGGCCCAAGACAGAGTCGCCTCTCTCATTCACGGAATCCCTGTTACCGCATGCTCCATAGGAGCAACCTTTCACTGTATTCAAATAAAATATGCTATATGTTGAATTTGTGTATTTCGAAAGATAAATAATGTATTATTCTTGGTTGACTCATGTCCTTTATTGGTCGTCATCGCAAACAGGACCGGATATAGATCTTGTGGTAGCTCATGCCACTAATGAGAGAATCGCGTCGCTTAGTCCAAAAGCATGTCTCGGTGGCTTCCTTACTCAAATCGCTGTTTCATAGAGCTTACATTTGCAAAATCAACTTGTGCATGCTTCATTCGTATTTCTATAAAAAATCAAACGCAATCACGAAGCAAACATGGAAAAGTCATAGAGTCAGAAATTTCTCATTCCCAATAATTACTACACGTCCCAGGGGCTGCTGCCACAGCGTCTTCTTCATTTTCCCATTTCTATTCTTCAAACAACTAGTCCTTCCCGGACGTCATCAGACTCTTGTCTGAAAAAAATATGAAAACACATTTCCCTCGAGAGTCGTAGCAGCTTCACTGCATATGGCACACGCAGTCAGCGTATGAATGGATCCCAATGCACGTCCGTCGTTTGTGAGTTGAGGTATGAATTTAACATTAGACCCACTGACATGCATCGACCCGAAATATCCTGCAGACACAGCTCTTGCATAAATCACAAACGAGTTCCCTTCCAGGTCGATTTATTTAAAGCAGCGCCCCCACTGTTAGGAATATGGCAACGGCAGCAAAATAATGTCTCACTACGCGAACAAATCGCAAAAACTTTGATCCTTTTGCGCGGGACTCCGCGCAGTAATGGGGAACATTGAAGTTATCACATATTTTGAATAAATTTCCACCTCTTCACGAGCGTACACAAGCTGTGCAAAATGTCAAAATTATTCGGTGGGCGGCGAGCAGGCGAGGACAACTAAAGAAACGCAAATTCAAAGAGCCTTCAGGACAGACGGGATAGCTTCAAAAGAGTCCTTTTATGAAAATGGCGATGCAGTAAACAGAAGGAAAATGCCACTATACAGCGGGCAATTAAAATTACAACGACTTCCAACTTCCTGGAGCGTAGTGCTCTCAATAAAGGGCTTCAACTGGTTCAAGGATTCCATTGGTACACAGTGGCACACAATATCCACTGCAGCAGCGGTAGAGATTGGGAGATTGTGCAAAAGTTGATGGGAAAAGTTCTACCCACCACAAATGGGGTTGGGGTGTGAATAGTGAAACAACAGACAATTAAGTAATGGGACACCATTCTGCATTTCTATTGAGCGCACAAACAATGGCCTTCGCCGCAAACAACTGGTGTAGGCTTAGAGAAGCCACGGGGGCGGATTCCCAGCAACACCACAGCATATCCGGTTGGCCGAAACAAATGCAAAATGTCAGGGCTTGCTGGGAAATCAATACTGCTTCCCAGCTGAAATTTAATTGTTTGCATCAAATTTGTGGGAGAATATGATACGATCTACTGACCAGTGAGAAGGTATTTTTGGAAATTCATTTCTGACGTGTTGGCAACTGCAGAAACGAGGTCGAGCAACCAGCAAATATTCAATTCACATCGTGGCCACATCGTTAATCCATCCCATCCTCCTCTTAACCAGTTAAGATGGGATTAGCAGTTCGCACCATTCGAAAAGTGGATCCTAAGTTTGGCCAAGTAGAACGTAAGCTAATAGTGAATCATAAGGAATTAAGTTGTCCTTGGCAGTGATATAAAACTTTGCTGAAGTTGTGGCGGCCGTGGCGTTGTGGGTTGATGCATTAAATTGAGCCCGTGTTAATTAGGTTCGATTCGCGGTTCGAGAAGACTAATTTTCACGGTCCCACCTCTTTCGAGTCACTGACAATGCTCAAAGAGTAAAACTGTCTAGAAAAATCTTCTCATATTGGCCGTTCGGAGTCGGCATAAAAATGTAATGCCCCTTCCACTCGCGAAAGGACAATAGGACGCACAACACAAGTGGTTGCTGAGAAGCTAGGCTCAGGCTCACTTCGCACTGTAGCGCCACCCATATGTATATGGTGGATGTGGAGGTGCTTGGAATTATAGAAGTTGGCGTTTTTCGCCAAACAATTCATTTGCGAAGAATACGTCTCTAGTGTTTCCTGGTCTGTAAAAGAGATACTTTCTGAAGTCTCGTTTTAAGGAACCTGTGGAGTAGAATATTGAAAACTTAAGAGAAATGAAGAGCAAGTAGAATGAAGAGAAGACTTTCGGTTAGGTTAGAGTAGGTTAAGTTCAACAAGCTTGTGAGAATAAATCAAAACTGATGAGTGTCTTAAAATTTAAACCCTGACACGTATGAAGACCTCGACGAACCAAGAAATACAAACTCCAGCCCATGAAGTAGTCCTTTCACCTAGCTTTGAAGGGGCTCGTCATACAAAGGGTAAAGAATAACAAAGCCGCAGGATCAGCTGATTTACCACCAGAGCTCTTCAAGATCTGAGGCGATGTTCTAGGGGGACTATACACCGTATATAGACTTTGGTAAGACGAAAGTATGCCCTTTTACTGAATCCATCGACAAGGGGCGTACAATTTTCATTAATCTTGAAGTAGAGTAAAGAGTTTAAGATTGATACCATTTAAAGGCGCATACGACAGCATTCTTCGCAGGGAACTCTTTGAATTCGGGATCCTAGGAGAATGTCCATTTGTGGCGAACTACGCTGTCGGTTAAAACACTTTGGGGCAGTATGGGAACACTGCAGAATTTTGCAAGGAACGTCGGGTGATTTCTTCAATCTTGTACTGGAGACGATAGTGCGGCGGGAAGCTGGAAATACTGAAGGCACTATCATCTACATGCCAGTCCATCTGCTGGGCTGCATTGATTACATCCACATCGTCCCACATATTGGTGGTATTGCATCCAAAACATGCTAGGATTTTTGCTAGGTAGGTATGCACTTTGTTATAAAGCCATTTTTTCAGTTCGTGTACACACAGTTTAATAAGTAGGGTAAGTGGGCCAAATATGGCCTACGTTGGCAAAAGGGAAAACGAACAGAGATAAAGTTACGTTCACTACGAACATGATGTAATCAAGCATAACCTTGAAATAATTGTAGTTGGGCTGGTGGGACAGATGGAAGGTACGACAGATGAAGAGTATTGAGAGAATACTAGGTCTGCACTTCGAAAGATGTCGTGGAATTCAAATATTCCAGATTTTAATACTAGATGTGAGCTTACTGATCTAAGGCAACTGCATGTAATGCTACGTTTCCTCTTTTACCTCAATAAGCCCTTTCCACCGAGCTTAAAGTGGTTCTCTCAATTGTTAAGTCACTCGCTCTCAATTTATAAGTGCCCGCCAAAAGAAATGTCACTCGCTCTCAATTTTTAAATGGCCGCCAGAACAGCTGTTATTTGACAGGACGTAATAGTGTGAGAACACCAGAAAATAGAAAGAGACTGAATGAGAAAAATAAACTGAAATTCACGCTGCAGGCGTACTCGGGTTCACAACCTCTCACGGACGGATGAACTCGGGGAGGATTCTTATTTAATCAAAAAACCGTTTGTACACCTAATTTTACAGACATAAGCTTTTGATATACTTTTAGAGTTGATTCAGCCAGGTATCACCAAAATATTTTTGTGCGGTGTTTCGAGTACTTCGTTGTGGAAACTTTCACAGCGTGGCGATTGAAAAACTGCGGAAACAAGATCAGGGTCAACGCCCATATTTTCTCCATCATACACTATCTTCAACAGGATCTTACCATCGACGTGAAAGTAAAGAAATTTGTATAACTTGGGGCAAACGTTAACTCTATAAATTTTGTCTTAGTGGACTCCTGACTCGAAGGCCTTAAATTTTGCTCTAAAAAAATTATTTGGACGGTCCTGCTATATGGAGGGCTGGACTGGTAGGTTAACAAACAACGATGAGCAACCTCGGATTACCTCAGCTACCACTTCACTCGGACAACTGCATATGGTCCGGCGGAATCATTTAACCGCATTTTTTCAAAGACGACCGTGAGACCAATATGCACGAGCTGAATCTGAAAGACACGAGGTTCAAACAAGAAATGAGTTCAAAGAGACCGCTAACCTATTTTTATGGGGATAATATAAAAATTATATGGATGGTGCCGTCGATGGTAAGATTCTGTCGAAGGTAGTGTATAATGGAGGGCGTTGACCTTGAGCTTGTTTCCGCAGTTTTTCAATCGCCACGCTGTGAAAATTTAGACCATGCCGCACGGGTATTTGCCTTGAAAAACACAAAAATACTTCGGTGATACCTGTCTGAATCAAGTCTAAAGGCAGGGCCTAACTTCTGCATCAACCACTAGTGTTGTCCGTTCAATTGTTCTTTTCACGAGTGGAAGGGACCTGTAGTTTTATGCGGACGCCGAACGACCAATATGAGAAGCTTTTTCTAGCCCAGTTTACACCTTGAGCATTGTCAGTGACTCGAACGAGAGCTGACCGTGAACATTTTTTTTATCGTACCGGGAATCGAACCTAGGCATGTAAGTCCAAGTGCGTAGGAGTTGACGCACAGGCCCACATACACACATCAAATTATTCAGTATTCATAAATAGAATGGCACTAGAATGGGCTGCTGAAGCTTATCAGGCTCAATTTCAGTTGGAACTTAAAAACGTCGGAAGTTTGTAACTCAATTGACCCGATGAATGGCCATATTTCACCCCAATTTAACCATGCCTTTTCCATAGAATCTTCTGTGCCTATCGAGGCACAGCAGGCTATGTTACCGCCTCACAAACAGCTGCCCATCCTAAGGATAAACGAGTCATAGTTAGGTTCGTCGTAAAGACCCACGGGCCACGAGAAAATGTTCAACCAGATTGTGGAATCGATCATATGTACTTACCACTCATGAAGTTGTAGATTACAGGATTCACTGCACTATTTGCATAACACAACCAATGGGAGCACAATGATAAGATCGTGGTTATTTCACCTCCTTGGAGATTTCCAGTGTATCTGTGGATGAGAAAAAACAAAAAACCCATGAATCCGCCATTTTTCAAATAAAATAATGAATTCCCTTAAGTGTATCTAATCTGTGTATATTTTAATACCGAGAAACCTCACCGCAAACAACATAAGTGCGCACAACTATTCACCATTTAGGCAAATTCTAATTAATTTCATGCAGCATTCTGAAGTGCTTTCGACTAGACAGTGGAACACACAGACCATTTGCTCCTCACCACATAGCTGCCGAGATGTGAGACTGAGTATGTTGGTAATGGCTTCCCACTCTCTCATCCAATTAAAATTGAATTAATAGAATGGGAATAGTTTGCTAGTTTTTCAACATGTGTCTGGGATAAGTTGAATCATCCTCATCGCACACACCCACAAGTGTATTCTGCCGGGTCTACGAACATTTGGAGAGAGCGAAGCTTTTTAATGAAAGGCCAACTGATTGGGACTTGACTGCAAATAAACTTTGTTTTGAAAATCTGATTATTCCTAATGATAAGCTAGTCTCTTTCTATCTGACTCAGTAATTGGAAACATAATCAGTTGGTGGTTCCTTTGAAGTAATTCAGTATTTTTAGGGGTTCAACTTGGTCTGTGTAGTTTGCTCAGAGTTCTCTTCGGAGACTTGAGAATCGATATCTCCAAGGACAAACGGGTTGGATGTACCTTTCAAACGATTCAATTATTGAAGCAGTGATTCTGGAGCGAAATTAATTGCTGTCCTTGTATCCGGAGACCAAGTGTATCCTCACACAATTTAAGCCGTTGATCTCACTTATTCTGGATGTCTATAGTGGAAAAACGCAATTGAGCATTAAAATTTGAAGAGTGCTGCAGACGAACAACAGCAATCAGCACAGTGGTCTAGAATGGATTTGGACATTTCGAGATAGTTGTTGAGTAGATTTAAGCGCAGAAAAAAGAAAAACAACTACACGCACGCGGTATACTATGACTAGGATCAAAAACTGATGAAGGCACAGGGGCAGGGGTGCTTGGACCAAGGAAAAAGTAGTACGAACCATTTCAAGTACAAGTCTGTGCCATAGACAGAGGCGTTCAAATCAATCTGGACCGGAACGATACCAGCTGCGAGCAATAATGTGGGGCAATCGAACAGTGACTCCAAAATGGGTTCACTGTCTCAAAAGTCTGCAACTTCTTTGTTTTCAGAGATAAAAGGGTGACAGTTGGTGTATATAATCTTAGGTTTGTAAATAATGCATTTCTTGCATTGGAGATGCTCCTCATTCTTCAGATAGATTGGATTGAGTGAATGAAGATGAATTGCAGTTTCATCTGATCACTATTTACATCCATCGTTGATCCATTACTTTATCAGACACTGACTTAGTGACACATTTTTATGTCAGTCAAAAAAGGCTAAAAAGGAGCAAAGAAAATTGATGGGATTGGAATTAAAACTAATAAAATATTTTAAGCTCGGAATTTGTAACTCGGCAGCGGCAAACAGCGCTAACCGTCAAATGTCGGTATGAATATACAAGACAAAAAACACCCAAGAAGGGGGCGGATCAAAACAAGATATATCCGCTACATATTATACAGCACAATTATGGCCGTATTTTTTATAAATGTCTTGAAGCTCTGCCCTTTCCGAAAATGTATAACACTATACAATTCTGAATGAAAGGTTTTGAAAAGTCTGCACGAGTACTTCAGTCAAATAAACAACTTATGGTTGTTTATGCTTCAAATGAATGACATATACTGAAATGACGTACAATGACAGTAGCTTTCCAACGCATATTCCAATGGAATAATACAAGTTACGCCATCTCCTAGCAAAATAAGATTATTCCAGTTCGCCACACAACAGCGTGCTATCACTGGATTGAGACAAATGAAACACATAAGTTCACCATTCACGATATACACGAATTTATTTACAAGCACTGGTTTACTCTGGTATGCTTTGTTGCACTTTAACGACTGCTATTACTTCACAACAACATGCCTTACAGGCTGAACCGATTAACATTTTGAACACTATAAAATCCCAAACTGAACTTTACTAATCATGACACTGATCTCTACTGTAATAATTTTCCAACTGAACTAACTCGCGACGACCGTCGTCCCGTTGTGTATATCTCCGAGTAGTCCTTCTAGATCATACTGTCGCCACGAGGCTATGTAATTTGCCCTCTGATGCTTATTTACAAAATTCTTTGTAATCTATCCGTGTGTAGGTGGCACATCCTTTCTAGCAGTATGTACAACCATTTCGGGTACACTCTTCGGAGTTGATCGTTCTTCTCCTTGCGTATAGATGGCGTTTTTGTGGTGGTTGGTGTAATGAATATCTCATCTTATACACGTTATACTATTCACGTAACAATATTCTGACCCACTGTACTTTGGCCATTCGTTTTACTAAATTCTTTAAAAAAAAATAATGAAAATCATCATCATCTTCTGACCCGCATGATCCACTAAAGAGGTCGCGGGGGTGAACCACGCCCGAGAGATCTCCAGGCAATTCGATGCTCCGCCATATCCTCCGACTCTAACTCATCAGGAGTTATGCTGAAGCCTTACTTATAGAAACTAAATTATGCGTATCAAAATACTTCGGCGAACCCGACTTTCGTCAAAAACCATTTATAAGACACTCTAAGTCGTGACGATATGGTGGCACTAGACTCCTACATCATCAAATCCAAGATTGTGTGGGAATGCCTAGAGAAGCTTAAAGAGTTGAAGAGTTGGGCAGGAGAATCAGAGTGAAAGTCTGCTGTATACCTGGTCCTACAGGAAATCGACGATTCCTCACCTAGGAAAAGAGCATCTGAACCTTTCAACGAACCCTCCTGTAGGAGACCATGGCGCTGTAGGAGACCCAATTCAGTGAACAACACCGATGACAAGCAAGACCAGAAAGCAGGCAAAGAAACTCTTGGGTCAATATAACCGAACGTTTTGAGGCATGTATCCTATGGCACGAGGTCAACTCTAGCCAAAGGAATGTGCTTACCTAGGCAAACGTGGAAGAGAAATCGAGTTCTTTAGGAATGAGAACTCGAGGTGGTTGGTGGTGTGGTTGACGTCCTACATACCCCGAGGAGGCTAAAGGACGTATGTCAGTAAGCTAGCAACTCAAGTTTCTTTGACTTTCAATGCAGAAAAATTGCCTTGCCCGTTGGCCAGGTCTGAGATCCTATGTCTGTACTCAGTTGACTACAATCTGGAAATAAGAACTTAAAATTATCAAATTCCCCCAATTTTGACGTCTAATCTGCCGTCTCCAGTGCTGACAAATCCTTCCAATTCTTCGGGAAATTTAATCAACAAATGTGTCACACCCACTTAAAGTCATCAGTTGGATTTACTCCTTGAAACCACTATCTATCTTTCCAATGATTCCTCCTTCCTTCCATTCCATTTCGTTTGCGTAAATTAAACTCCTCTCAACCGCTTGAACGTCAATCTCCCACACAAAGAGCACTACTCCACATTTATGCTGATGCTTTTTATTTTCTTTTTGTGAAAGCGAATATGAATTATCTCATGTATACATACCTCAGCAAATTGAAAACATGCACTGGAAAGTAGCACGTGGCGAACATAACAACAACTGCAACCAGCATTTTAGCCGCTTTTCTTCTCGCCCTCAATTGGCCCATGGTACTCGTGTTGACCATTGTGCTGGATCCTCGGAGGTCTGAAAAGAGAGACGGAAAAAATGAAGAAATAATTTTAAAGCACATACATTGCTGGGATGGTCCTGACACAGAGGTGTGCAACACGCAAATTCAATTAGATTCAGGACGTAATTATGGAAATAAATCTGCCCTAAGCACGCCATTCTATCGCGAATATGTAGCCGAGATATAGTGGAACCGTTAGGCGTAAAATCTAAGGGAATGAGTTTAAGTGATTTGGAGAACACGATAGGGGCCTTAATTTAAGTTATAGGCAGAGTTTATTCATTGATTTTTCACACGAGCTTGTGTTCTACGGCGAGAAAGCGATGAACTCGGGAACAAATAAAGGAGCAGCACATGACGTGATTAAGACAAACCAATGTCTGTGGTCGGTGGATGTTTTGTGGTTTATCTAAGTGTGCGTTCATTCGTCCAAAGTTCACGAAAAATACATCAGATGGCAGGTACCTGAGAACCGTGGGCCAGGGGAGCAAGTAGAAGCTTGGGAGGTGACGGGCGGACAGACTTGGCGAAATTTAATAAATGCTCCGCGGTTGTTGGCGGAAACTTAATAATGGCAGCAAATCCGGGTGGTCTTAAGAAAAGGGTTTGTTTGGTCATGGTGGCGGCACGTTTAAGAACAAGTATCGCCTAGGCCTTGATCTGGATTGTGCATTGTGCTGTCACTTTAAGTTTAAAGGCTCTCTCAGCTGCTTGTCATGTTTGGCTTTTCCTACCTGTGTTCAAATGTAAATGTGCACTCTGAGTTCATTCGCAAAATTTTGCCAATAACCTTTTAAAGATGATTTCATTTAAATGTTGACATAGACTCAATTTTAAGTGCTCCGTACCCAGAGTCCAATTTTGAGTCACATTTTCGAGCATATTGCATATTTATTCGCTAATCAGTATCGCGGCTGCAATTAGTGCTAGCTTGTCAGACGAGTGCTTTGACTCATTTCTAAATTGGGGCATCGATCAGTATGTTGTGTGGCATGAAACACTGTCAGGCTAGAACCACATGTCGATCAGGCTCAGATCGTGCACATTGAACAAAAACAAGTCACTTTTTTTGAGAGACGACTTTTTTAAGATGAACGGCAACCGAACCGCCTAAGAATGGTATTTGTAAGGCTTGGGTGTATGACAAACCGATCTACAGATGCTGTCTTTGAAGAGACATACGACCGAGTTCCTAGAGTCAAACTCCGGAGTGTTCTCAGTAATCAGTGTCCTTTATTGAATGACTCTCAATAAAGGACACTGAGTACTAAGAAATGAGTATAGACTAGAGAAACTACTGGACTAGCAGCTGTTTCCTGGTAAACGGGCAAGAGCGTTGGACTTCAAGGGAGCGTCGTGTCAGCTCACAGAGAACTGAGTAAAGACTATAGAGACTACTAGACTAGCGGCCCGCAGTCGGAGATTTGAGGGTAAGACATCTTCTTCTCGCAGATGACTTGGTTATCCTCACATCCACCCAGACTGACCTCCTTTGGCATGGCATGGTGTAAGGGTGTCTTCCGATGTGATGCTCAGGTCAAACCTGCACTCAGCCACTTTGCTGCCCGATGAAGTCAGAGGCAAACATACTCCCGTTCTCGTTACACCATCGGCTCGTTATTTGCCCGAAATACACTCTTGTACAGTGTCCCAGCAAGGGACATGCTGGTATCAGCATGAGAACGGCAAAATAAGGGATAGGAAAAGAATGGCGCATTACATCCAGACAATTGCATGCAATAGTCGAATAATAACCACACCTGGCCATTCCGAAGGACGACGCGATTAGGAAGTTCAATTTCCAAAAGGAGTTTACCACAAGCTCAGCACCAGAAAAGACTTTAGCAATGAATCCATAGTCGACAGACTGGGCAGAAATCCGGTAAAATGATATACAAATGAATTGAAGAATTGCAGGAGTAATTGGACCCCGGTCACAGTACTACGAACCCATGGGCAAATGCACCAGCATCTTTGAAGCAGAAGTCTATGCCATGGACAGATGGATAGATGAGCTCAGATCAATCTAATGACAGGAACTATACCAACTGCGACTTCGCAATAATGCCGGACTGTCGTCCCGCTTTCCTGGCACTAGACACCTGTATCATCAAATCCAAGCTCGTGTGGGAATGTCCACGCAAAAGGTGATACTGCAAAACTCGATTGTCTCAAAGGACACAGACTATCTGACACCCTTCATGGCCTTCGAGATAAAGCGCAAGACTCTGATCCCCTCAAGAGGAGAATGGGACGAAGATTAAGTATGTAACCCAACTGCATGGGAAATCTACACGGACGGGTCTAAATCGGAAGAAGGCACGGGATCGGGCATTTATGCCAGTCTGCCAGAGATCTCTGAGGAAATCCGGTTATCGAACCACTCCAGTGTATTCCAAGCGGAAGTAACAACTGCTAAGCCATTGTTTTAAACATAGACAGTCAGGCGGCAATAAAAGTTCTGATGGTGACAGTCTGCCGTCTATCTCTTAGGATGATAGCGGCCGGGTGCCATTTTACCATATGGTGGGTCCCCGGGCACAAGGGTATTCCGGGTAATGGGAGAGCTGATGAACTAGCAAGAATGGGACGGGTATGCCAATGGCAACACTGAAAACAATGAAATCGCGATTGAAGACAACTGCGAAAAACGATACAAACTGCAAGTGGTCAGAACTTAATATTTGCGGGGTATCGAAAGCGATCTGGCCTGTGCTAAATCAAGGAAGGACTGACTACCTCCTAAAGTTAGACAGGAAGGTTGTCAGTAAAGTAATAGAGGTGTAAACTGGACACTGTCTCATAGGCAATGCCAGAAGTTTGGGGCACCTTATAATGATTTCTGCAGAAGCTGCATGGATGAAGAAGAAGAGGAAACAATATTACATTGCTCAGGAGCATGCCCCGCACTCGCAGAAACCAGAAGAAAAATAATAAGGCGAATATTGGTTTAACAACCTGGAGGATCTAAGTAACACAGATCCAAAGGATATCCTACAATTTCGCAAAGGGGTCAGAAGAAATGACAAACGACCAACAAACCCCAAGACCGAATTACAACAAGGTCATAGGGTAAATGGGTTTTTTAAGACATAAAGCCGAAAGTGACAGCAACAATGGACTGGTTGGTCTAAGTGAGTCCGATTTTCTCTTAATCAAGCAGTCACCCTACCTATCTTCCTATCATTACTCTGTTTTGTCAGCTAAAGAATTATAAATGTAACCAAAAGAAGAGAGAACGGAAACGAAGCAATCGCGTTTGATTATTCTTCAGTAGCGACATGATTCTGATTCAAACGTCTAGAGACGTCTAGGTCTTGTAGATGATGAATCTTCGTTTCCGATTCCGAAGTCACCGAGAAAGCTCACTTCTGATGTGACATACACAAGTACTGACGGACTCTAAAGGCTCTATGGCGCATGTATAGAAGAACACGTAGACTGATGGTGGCTCTATAAACTTGGCAATGGAGTTGTAAGCATCATCTGAAGGCCATAAGATCTATACAAACAGAATTGCAATCAATGCCCAACCATCCTTGAGAATCAGAACAGAAATCGAGATCAGAGAAATTTTGGAGGAAGATGCAGTGTCTGACTCTCTATCCCTCGAAACGTTTTATGCCAACAAGTATCCAACACAAAGCTATTCCCCTAAATAATAGATCTGACAAAACATTTTACTCTAATCCCATTTGGCTTAAGCTTGGCATAAGCCTCACTTTACTGAGTTCACCCCACTCCGGCCACACACTCTGTCCTGGTTCAGTTCCTTGATGCCAAAAGCCGCCATTTCAAAGAGGCCCCACATCTGCATCCCATAGTCCCTTTGCGACTGGTGAACTAGGACCAAAGCACGAAAACCACAAAGCCTACTTGAAGACATAACCCCCAGCGTTTGATGGCCCTCTGCGAAACACGAAAGCAACCTCAAGACACTCAAGGAGATTCTCTGTTTGAGGAATCCAATCCCTTCCTCTCTCTCTCCTCGAGCACCTATCTACCTTTAAAAGGCGAGGAATCACATGTAGTGACGTGGAGCTCATAACAAATTCGTTAGTCACAAGCAAAGCATTCTTTCAACTTTCTAGTGCGTGCACAGAAGCCAATTAATTCCCGTCCACGGAGTATTTTTCTCTGTCGAATCCTTTCCGAACAGGTTTTAATTTGCAATTTTACTCCCCGCGAGCCCAATCCGTCACCTCGTCGAGGCTGCGCTGAAATTAACCCGCGAAACCTACACCATCTGCGTGTGTTATGCTACTGCTGAAGTTTGAAATTTCTCTGTGTGTCGGCCTTGTGCGTGCTGCTGTCTACTTACATCCACATGAGTACTGGTGATGGGTGCGGGACTCCCTGTGGCCGGGTATGGTGTCTGACTTCCAGAGGATTCTCACGATTTTGAAGTAAGCAATCATCATCAGGAGCAATGGCAGTCTGCAAAGTGAAAGTACAAACAACGTTAATGTCAAATGAAGTGAAAATATAATTAAGGAATTTAATTCGTCGCATCACCCCCGAATTTAAAGGACCCGAGAGCTGATTGCTTGTGGGATTAAGCGATCGTCGAGTTCAACGCAGTTCAGTTGTGGGGTTTGAGTGGAAGACTGATTGGGTCTGATTAGGACAAGGGAGGGCGAATATCCCGGTAAATTGCCCCTGAAGGAGTGCGAACGATTCCGTGCGAGATTCGATGTAATTTCCAGCACGAACATGACGGAAATAGCTTCATAAATTCAATCAAATAAATACGCGAAATGATTCACTACGCATTCCCGTGAATTATTACACAACATTTTGCGCAAGATTGATTAGCTTTCCTGACTGCTGCTGGCTGGGAGGGAGCGGGTGGGGCAATTGTTTTGTGGAAGCTAATTGAAAGGTGTGCTTCTGCATTTAACTGCGATTCGGATTTCCTGCCAGATCATTTGTTTCAGGCAGTGAGTGATAATTTGATAAATCACGAGGAGAGTAAGGGGCGGTGGCTTAATGCTTTGACAGAGAATAAGGCGGTTCCTTTGAGAATCTCCTCATTCATCAAAAGCAAATTGTTCTTAAGTGGGCCTACAGTCTGAGGGTGTGGGTCCTAGTTAATGTACACTCAGCCACTCAGGAGAGGAGAGGACATTCTGTAAAGTGCCGACTTCGAGCACCCAAACTGGATGTAGTTGGGTCACGACTTAAGCAATCGAGTTCATATTCGAACTCAGTACTGCAAAGGCTTTACAAGCCGTTTAGATGCTGGTGTTTGTTCCAAACACGTTCCCAGCGTACAATAGTAAACACCTCAAAAGGCCCTCCCTAGTGCAGTCCCTCACGCAGTCATGTGCCCAGAAGCAGTCACTAAGCCTTATGGCAGACATATAATGGCCCACCCACCGACTGCATGACTAACATTCTGTTCCATAATAAAACTGTCCCAGGAAGCAGTGGAACGAGGAAAAATCGATTTACTAATTTTGTATTGATATGGGTTTAATTTTTTATTTCGCATTTTGCTAACATAAATAGACCTGTTAAGAGCGACCCACTTCCTATCGGGGAACACCTAATTTTTGGTAATCGACAGGTCACAACATCCACTGTGTAGTACACTCATGGTCTGAGATGGGAATGACCGGTGCACATCAATGATTTGAATAGTAGTGTTTAATTTTTGGGACAGGACGTGTGCATATAGGGGGAAGTCTACATGAAGGTGCGTGCTCTACGGGACGACCTCTGCATAGCCTCCACAGCAACCGCTGTGATGAGAGCTAATTTATGTAGCGACCGTCTGAGGCGCATAGTTGTGGATCGTTGTATAAAAGTGGCTTTTATTTTTCTGTTCGCATGGTTCGATGACCGAATTTACCAACTTTAACATCTCACGGCTCCATCTCCTCCGAGTTACTGGCAACTCTCAAAGAGCATTCCTGTCTAGAAAAATCATCGCAAAAATTCGGCTTTCGTAGTCGGCTATTGCCTGAAGCGCATAGTTATCCGACCAAGTCTGGCTGATGTGCGGAAACACCAGTAGAATCCTCCGCCCACAGCCCCTCAAAGATATCACCGAGACTCACATACACATACAGAGTCTAGAGACATGCAGAAAAAAAACAAGTGTTTTATAAGAAAGGTAGGCTTTTACAGCCCCCCTCAGCACTTCGGAGTTCACAAATGTGACGCGTCTCACAAATTCGTGGACTTTGACGAAGACAGCGGAACAACGCTGTGATCACGCTTTTGCACTATGCGCATCAATAACGATTAGTTCATGTCTCCTGCATGCATGCTTCATGAACTAGTCACAAGCTTACTGCTTGGAACTATGTCAAATCACTCAGACGGCAAGAATGATAATTTGTATGTGCGGACAAGCCCACGCATATCACACATTCAGCGAGTTTTTTGACTTGATTCGCACCTGGTTGGTTAAGTGTCTGCCCCTTGGTTAGAGAGGTACCCTGTTCGAATCCCGCTGCTGGATGGCGCAGTTGGTTAAGTGTCTGCCCTTGGTTAACGGGGTACCCGGTTCGAATCCCAGTGAAAGCAAAGTTAATAAGCTTTTTTCTGGTTTTCAAATCTGGTGCAGCCAGCATTCGCCGTCGGGATCAAATTAACGGCACCATTACTGGATTGGTCAATCGGTGGTAGTAGCGAATATCACAATGGATCAGCAAGATCTAAGTGTGCCGGTGAATCCAACTACTCGTCCTATGTCTAGCAAAGCGGACGCCTAACTGCTGGAATCGCATTAAATGCACGCTACGTAAGTAGTGATGAAGGGGACATTCGTGTCACTTAACCAAACCATCGAAGCATACCCCTTTCCGTTCGGAGAAGCAGCCGTTCCTATCGAAAACGGCATCGTTGCCAACAATATTGGAAGGAAGCAACAGCTCTGGCAAGGATATTCCAAAAGCCGCTATGAATTAGATCAGAGATCACTTGTAAAGAATTTTATTTCACGACAATGTGTACCGGAAATACAAAATTAGCTTCTTTCTCTTAAGGAGATCCTTCCATGAATTCCCATTTAAATTTGATCAAGAAATCTCTCAGTGCTCCACAAATGACGCCATCCAGCAAATGAGGTCTCACAAGCATCTCAGATTTGCTCCTTGGTTAGCGCATTAAACATTTAGGACACGCGCTTGAGAGATGAAATTCGTTTTGTCTTTTTCATAACCCTGCAACCCACTTCCTTGCACAAGTCATCTTCTAGTTAGAAATGTGTTCCGGAGACAGTTACAAGCTGACAACTGTGGCGATGGTTAATGGCAAGAAGTTGCTTCCGATGCCCAGCCCCCAAAATCCCATAATTTTCAGTTTTTGAAAACCTCATAAATACCACCACCCCAGCAGAGACGGCAATTTATGACTGTCCCGGAGCACAAAACAGGACACACTAAACATTCAGTTATCAGCTAATCCTGCCACAAGCATGCAGCATACTTACATGTAGAGCAGCACAAGTTGAGTCAAGTAAAAGTTCATCTCGGTCCTTAGGTCCCATGTGGTGCCGCACTGTGTAAACAGAACCGACTCGTAGCGCAGCTTGGGCTTCTTCAAATGCAGCGCCAGGAACTCGGGCACGTCTGTAAGATAGAAACACACACAAACAGTCAACCCACAAAGAATATAACCGCATTTGATACCCATCTTCTCGTACTTACCAGATGCAAGCGCAACAATCCATATGAACGATACTGAGGCAACTGCTCGACTGATTTTCGTCCTGTATCGCAGCGGGAAGCATATCGCATACCATCGGTCCACCGATATGAAAGTGAGTGTGAGGACCGAGACAGTAACCGACACAGTCTGTGGAAGACAAAGCGCACAAGATGAAAACAAAAATCGAATGAAAAGCTTCGCATTCAACAAAACTAGGTCAACACTGTTACGGATTCTTTTTCATTTCAGCACTAGCCAGGCGATTCAAAATAATGGCGTCTTTATTTCATTACAGCGTGTGCAAATTCGCAGGAGAGACTGGGACGTGTCGAAACTGTCACATTCTTTGGCATTTCGCTCGCGGTTTAAAGTGGCCTGGGGCACCAACTAACGACACTCGGTGTTATTTGAATCTTCCGCTTTTCATCCCCCGCGTGCTGCGCTGTATGCCGATGCCCAAGGACGGAATGAGCGACAAGTCCCAGGAGTAATAAAAGCTGCTAACAAGAACACGTCATTGCAAAGCGTCGTGAATGCCTTCCTCGAGTATGTATGTTCTGAGAGCGATTGCTGGGGAATTATGGCGGGAGGTGTCGTTATCCTGTCATGGGGGGTTGTGTTGTCAGCTCGGCGGAAAGGCAATGTCAAGGACCTCTCTTTGTTTGTAAAAGGACTTAGAGTCAGCGAAAGGTTTAAGTGAAAGCCGGAATTTTTTGCACCCCATTGACACTGTTCAAGGGGCGATGCATGCCCTTTGGGGTCTTTAATGAGAAGGAGATGCGCCAGCAAAACAGGCTTATTGTCTGGCAAAGTAGGGGCATGTCAAATTTGATGTCTTTGAGTTCGTTTCTGTGTGCTAAGATGCATACAATTTTCCAGTACACCATCCAAGGTTGAGTAAATACTGAGAGTTCGTATTGCTCAAGGACTCTTCTGATGTTCTTAAAGTTTGTCTTATGACAAACTGCCTGACATGAATCATATCGAGGATGTTCAGCTTTGAAGTGAGCGACGACTATGAGCGCCGAATAATGAAGGATAGGAATATTCTTGGGGCTTGTCAATGGGAACTACTTTATGTAGCGACCATCTAAGTGGCACGGTGGTCGCCGTGCCGTAGTGGTCCGACTCCTTCGTTGTACGGTTGGTTTCTATTTTCCATGTTATATACCCGAATGTATGAACTTTATTAATTTGCATCCGTCTCTTTCGATTTACTGACAATTCTCAAAGAGTTTTCCTGCCTGGAAAGGGCTTTACGGAGTTCCCAGTCGGATACTGTAGGGGGCCCATTATTATCCCACCAAGTCTGGCGGTTGTGGGGAAACGCCAAAAGAAACGACAACTCACAACTTACAGTGGAGTGGGTGGAGCCGTGTAATCTGAATGTTGCTCGATCAGGGATTGAACTCAGAACCCCAAACGTAGGACTTGGTGCACCCACCGCAGTCACTGCGATCCTACAATATGGATCGCTAGTTTGGTGCCCGTTTCTAATGAAAAGGCGAACACAGAAGGACCACTGTCCGACAAACCGCATTAAATACCAACGTGCCGTTAAGACGGTTGATGTCAACCTACACTCCGATACTTAACATCGCACGATTGGTGATTAGAGACAGAGAGCCCTTGAAAATGGTTTGTTCCAGGAATCTTCGACTATAGTTTCGAACACAAATAAGAGGAACTCGTCGTTTGGTGTTTAAGAACTCAGTCAGTCAGTCAGTTTCTCGATTTCAAGTTCCAATAGAACGTTCGGCATTGCGCCTTCCACAATTCGGTTGTGGATAATATTCACATTTCCGCGGATACGTCAGACATTTCCATAAAGCCCAAACCCATAGAAACCGTTGGGTGTGTGGCGTTTATAATCCACAAAAGTCGTGATTGACTGATTGCAAGGAGGTGCCCTGTGAAATACGTGCGTTGCACCCGAAATATATCGGGAGGAACTGTCACTGTGCCAAGTTGGTCAACTTCACTTTTGCATTAATCTAAGAAATTCGAGATTTCGAAGTTCCAAATTTATTATGAATTATTCAAACAAAATAAAAGCCAATTCATTCATTCATAAAATATCGTAAAGACAAACACATAATGACCACCCGAATGAATTTCCATGGAAACATCTGTCAACCGCACAAAAAGTTAAAAGTTGGCCAATATCACCCGGCGCTATGTATTGCACTTGTGGGCCGCATTTGCTGACTCTCTCCCTCTCATTAGGGCTGAGTTGTCAATTTTGTGACATTACGCAACGCATGCAATGGGTTCTATTTGTTTGGGCCTTTACACAAAACAACTGGTGACCTGGGTTACCGGCCTGTGTGACTCTGGCAGATAGGGGAACAGCAACAAATCCGCATTCGGGTTTTCCACAAAAATCGCTGCAATTGCGTTGAAATTGCATGAAGACCGCTTCAAGTTATCAGAATATTTCTGATGGAAAACATTCTGTAACCAAATGTTTGTCTGGTTATACTATTGAACCGATTCTTTCGAAATTTATGTACCGTGTTGGGATTAATCCAGGAATCGACATATCGACACTGTCCTCATACTCGAATCGACGTTGATTTATGCTCACCATGGAAACAAGTTATTCAAGACTGGTAATGAATTCATTTCAATTATTTCAATTTATGCCCAACTCGTTCATTGATTGAATCGTTTGAACTATTGGAATATTTACTTAGGAATCTATAAAGGGTGTTTGTAAAAGGCGGATAACCCTAAATTGGCAAAATTGTGACAGATGATTTGACAGTTCTCGGTTTTTTTGAGGATGGGACTCATGGAAATGTCGAATAGACGACACTTAATTGACGAGGCGATGAACTACGAAGAGCATGTGAAAATTTATCCTACAAATTACGCAATGTACGGTCCATCCGTAGCGGTGACTTACCGGAAATTATATTCCAACACTTATGTCAAATTATCTGTCAACTAAATTGTATTGCATGAATAGGAGAGAGTGCGGTAAGTACGGGTCCACGTCTAGGAGGTAGGGGCGTATTTTTTTTTTAAAAAAAAAAATACTTAAAATAGAAAAAAAATTTGTAATCAACGGCAACACTTACAATGAAGTACTATACCGAATTTGAAATTGAAAGAAAGAGACTTGTTCTTTAAACCAAATTTAAATCAAAATTCGTCTGATTCGACGCATTGACTACGCATACATCACTTTTGAATGCAACGCAAAAAACTGAATGGTATTATGTCTTCTAGTTCCTGCCAAATTGAAAATTGCTACTTTTACTTTGTTTTTCCTTTAGAATTCAGGTGCTGGTAGTTGGTATAAGAGGTCAGGTCCTTCGTTGCTCCGCTCAGGGTAGGTGCTTTTGGCCAGGCAGGCGCCTATGTCATCAACATTCTACCTCCTCGTAATACATTCTGGGCAACGCTGAATGCATTTTGGTAACGCTAATGTATATTGGCCAAGTAGGATTCGGCGTATTTTGAAGATCCTTCCCGTAGTCGCATATTCTCCAGCAAATGCCATTAACGCCAATATTGATCCCACTCAGAACTTTTCTCTCAAATCATTGAAGCCGAACTCTGAGGCCCCTTTCGAATGGCATTACTTCCGTTCTGCCATCACATCTGACTACTGCCATCAGTAGGAAGTGTAACAACAAATTACAAACTAAAATGTGGTCTACAATAGGTTTTAGTGGTTTTTCTACAACAGGTTTTAGTGGCTCAACACAAGCCAAGCTCGTCTAACGTAATTGTTGAATCTGGTCCTCTCCACTCGTTGGAAGACAAAAACGCGCATAACGCAAGTGCTTCCCAAAGAATCGTGGCTCTTACCCACGTCGTCTTGTTGTGCCAGCCACATATTACAGTGAAACTTCTCTTTACGGACACCCCTCTATAAGGGACACTTCTCTTTACGGCCAATTTGTCATGTTCCCATCATGAATATATTCGTGTATTTTAACTCCTTCAGAACGGACATCCCTAAATAACGGACAAAGACTATGTTCCCACCGCTGTCCGCTTTATAAAAGTTTCACTGTAAAGAAACTTGGTACCATATACATGTATCCTCCAAATGGTGGGAAATATGTTCGTGCGTTATATGCAGAGTTATTTCCTCCGGCTTTTCATGTATCTAGAATATGTGACGCTAGTTTAATGACGAATGCTTCAGTTTCGTTAGGATGCACTCGTCACACCATTTTTGCTCTACAGCTCACTTTGAACAAAATATGAGTACCCTTCTAGCTGTACCTGTCGTCTAGACAGACTATAAGCTGTACAAATGAGACGGTCTCTGATGGATGCCACATTGTGTTCAGGAGGCCTTGATCGGCATAGTGTCCTCTTAAGAGCAACCAACTCAAGCAAGAAGGCGAAAAGAATTATATTCATACTAGTTGAGACTAATGGAGTTGAAACTACGTATTACTTCGGATCAGGCATCAACTAAAACAACGAAGCTTTGAAGTATTTGATATTTTCCCCATTATGCATCACTTGACAATAAAATCATCATGTTTCAGAGAGGCGTACCTCAAAGAACAACACACTTCACCTGCATTTGTCAATCATACACAAAGCGTCATATTCTGCGACCTGATGGGCATGCAGTGCAGTGAAGCCCCTTCCCCCACTCGTTGTCATCACGTGTGCATCAACATTTCGCTTGACAGTCACAGACATCAAATGCATCTTTATTTTATGAATCATCTTTGAACCAAATATGAAAAGCATACTTGTCGTAAGTGCTCCTCCTCAGAAGTAGGAATTTATTCAGTTATTCTCGAAAACAAAAGCCATCGCCTTTGGAATGAACTTCGTTCAAGTACGAGATTAATCCAAGGACATTTTTGGGAATAGAAACGCTCAAGCACCGTGGATGGTGCTCTAAGATGGTCAGTAAGTGAGGCTTCACATACAATCGAGGGTAGGTTACGAGCAGAGAAATTGTGGACGATTTTTAAAAGAGGCGTTTTAATGGGACCCGCGTGTCTTATGACATGTGTCACAGTCAAACATACGCAGTTAGCTTTGCCTTTTTAATCGCGGGAAGTTATACACCAGGACCAACGCTTGTAACTAAACAATCCGTGTGTTGACTTTCCTTTTTGACAGCTCCACCAGCGATAATGGAGGATAGGGATATTCAACTTCTACGAGTACCTCCTTTTCCCCTCGATTTCATCTAACTGCTGTGTTGCGATGCGTGGTGGAGGCGGGAACTTTGCCAGAGTATGTGTGAAATGCGAAGGGATTTCCACTATACTCTCATTCTTTACTCAACGCCGACATGAACAAGAGGTAAAAATGGCCGAAGCGGGATATCTCTATCCTCCATTATCTTTGGGCTCCACCACTCGTGTCGAAGGAACCTCTGAAACCTCGCTGTTTCGAGTCGGTAACTCACCTCCACTCGAAAGAAGACAAATGCTAGCACAACACGAGTGGCTGTTGTAAAATTTAAATCCATGTACACCTCTGACCAGTGACGACAGTCAAGATGATGGTTATTCCGAATTAACTTACAGCATAGCTGATTCGGAATAACCATCATTGCATTCATTTATATTTCTCTCACTGACCAGGACACAGCACCAAAATGCAATCTGTTCTCACAACAGGGCTTTCCTGAAAATCCTGATTGCAAATCAATGCAATTGCCTACCTGAGCCTTTCATCGCGAGCACATCAAAACGCTGCTCAACTCGGTGCATTCACAAATGGAGAAAATTAAAAATGCTTTCGGTTTGTAAGAATTACAAAAATAACAAAAATGCCATTATTTGTTGAACGTACGCGTGAACATAGTGATTGGATGGTCTTATCCGTTTCCTCCCAAATGCATCCTTGTAGCCCCCTTATGAATCCTTTCATTTGTATTACGCCAGCCGCACTGAAAGAGTGATTGGCAAAGAGCTTAAAAACCATCCAGTTGCATAGCTTTTGTTGGGTTTGTTGATGTGTCGGGGGCACTTGGGCGTATGCTACTCGGTAGTTTACCAAGATGCTTCAGACAATGAAGAGAAATTCAGGTATTCTCTGAGTGCATGTTTCATGTCAATTAGTATTGTTTCTGGAAATTTGAGGAAGTAATTGAAGTGGGCTTGGAGTGGCAGATACGGAATTAAATGCTCTCGTCACCTGTCATCCCGTCATGTAACTCCATCCTCCGCTATCTACCCTTAACTCATCAGAAGTTATGCCCATCTGAAACCAGGCGATTTTAACTAAATGTACATACCAAATCTACACACATGTTATCTCACTGGTTTCCCTGGGAAGAACACATCTTATTGGACGTCAAAAACAAACAAAGGAGCTTTTAAAAAAGGACCTTCGTTATCATCTGGCACAATACAAATACAGCTGATATGACATGATGGAAATGGGCATGGAAAGAGGAAGCCACCAAAATACGTGGTCACTCCACCACAGCAATCACACACCCTGGATTTGATAGACTATTCAATGCCGACTCCACGCAGTTCTACATAAAAAGCAACAGAGGGCACTACAGGAGCCTAGTCCCCTCTGAAAGAATTTTACATTTCTTATAGTTTTTTTTACCCCTTTTTTTACAGAAAATTACCAACCGAATTCATTCTGTTACTCAATCATAAGATTAAGCAAATCACACTTATTGTAAAAATGTCAAGTGAAACCCGGCGTACCCCTATTGTTGAGCAGACATTCCTATCTTAGTTATAAGTCTAGTTGTAAGTCATTTGTAAAAAAAAAGTGACGAACACACACATACCCAATCCAAGACCAGACACATTACTTCTCTGCTCGAGAGGGTTTTTTCAACAAAACCAATAAATTTGGCTGTGAATATGAAACTTTTGAACGGATTGAAAAATTGTGGCACATAATGCCAAACAGTTTTGAAAAAAATGAGGAGTCAAACTTGCTACTCAGGTTTTTAGTAGAACTACTTTAGAAACTATTGGGCTCAAGCAGAGCTTCGCAGATATTGCACAGGCAACAGCCAATTTCATCCTAAAAGTGGACCAAATTTTCGACTGTGTGAATAGTGCTTCATTAAATGGCGATCATTTGTACCGACCAGCTATTCAAAGAAGCAACATGCCATATCATCTTAATATAGATGTAGGACTGAACACTTTCTGATGATTTAAAAAACAAAACGTATCGTTTGGTGACCAGCCACTCCTCGAAACGTTTGATGACGAATGATCGACTGCTGAGTGGTTTGTTTCTTCGGCCAATGCTCACTTATGGCTGTACCGTGAGGTTCAACGTGAGTGCAAGCTTGATGGAAAAGATTCGGTTGTTTGAGAGGGCTTGTCTTAGGGCTTGCCTTCGCCTTTATCGAACGCCAGAGTCCCAGTACAAAAAATTCTATTCCAATGAGGTCTTATACAACAGGGCGAACCTGATAAGAGTGGACAATTTCCTAGTGAAGTTGATCTCGGGGGCTTACTACCTCAATACACAATACCACGAAAGGGTACGCCACAACAGCTTCGTCCCCCCAGAAGCCTTTCTCCATTTAGACAAGAACGGAGCGTTACAAGATATAAATGCGGTAGTGCTCATCTACGACATCGCCAGATCAACTGTGGGTGGGCGACTCAACTACGACCGTCCCGTTGCACAACGAGCTGAGGAGGGTCTCCTCCGGTTCAGTACGGCGGTATCAAGGAGAGATGTTCGGGATGTTGCAATGCAACGCCGAAAATTCTGGTGGCTGATAAGAGAGGGTACTCTCTCGTCGAACCCTTTAGACCCGAGATAGTACGTATCCCCGAAAGAAGGAGCAGTCGGTTACTATCTTGCAGCAATTGAGATGTAAATCTATGAGCGGTAAGCCATGGCCGACCTACATAGCCTAGGGTAGTTTTTAAGGTAGTTTGTAAGTTGTAAATAAATAATGATAATAATAAAAAAAAAAATAACAAAAAAAAAAAAAAAAACAAGAGTATTCACATGCGTACACCTGTGGGTACCTTTGTGTATACAATGTACATATTAGGTACTTATATATACATATGCATAAAGGGTGATTTTTTAAAAGCTATAGGAAAGTTAAAAAAAAAAAAAAAGAAAATTCAGAAAAATGCATGAAATTTATTTGAATCGATAGTACGGTCCATATAATTTAATGTTTGAAGATTATTTCATGCAAATGTTGACCTTGACTGCGCCTCAAATGGTCCAATTTTGGCATACTCTTTCCAACATTTCGGCCGGTATCTCACGAATAAATGCTTCAATGTTGACTTCCAATGCGTCAATTGAAGCGGGCTTGTCTGTATAGACATGAGCTTTAACATAGCCCCACAAAAAATAGTCTAAAGGCGTTAAATCGCACGATCTAGGCGGCCAATTGACCGGTCCCGAACGTGAAATAAAGTGTTCACCGAACTCTCCACTCAATAAGTCCATTGTGTGGCACCGTCCTGTTGAAACCACATGTCATGCTCTTACATTTTGGGCAAAAAATTCGCATCATCTTTGAAGAAGTACAGTCCAATGAAGCTACCAGCCCATAAACCGCACCAAACTGTGACTTTTTCCGGATGCATTGGTAGCTCTTGCAATACTTCTGGCTGATATTCAGTCCAAAATCGACAATTCTGCTTATTTACGTACCCATTGAGCCAACAATGAGCTTCGTCGCTGAACACAATTTTTCGCGCGATGAACTTTCCTAACAGAGCACGCATTTCGATAATAAAATTCAATAATTTGCAAGCGTTGTTCGTTTGTAAGACGATTCATGGTTAAATTATAGACCAAACTGAAGATGTTTGACAGTGAAACAAAACACGAGACGTGCGTCAGCTGTTTAAACCTGTGTTGCCAAAAAGATAATAGCTAAAAAATCACCCTTTATATGTAGTTTAGCTTAAGTTAGTTCAAGTTATTTTAGGTGGTTGTTTTTAAGGTAGTGTGTAAGTTATTAGTAAGTTAGTATATAAGTTTTACATAAAAAAGTGCAGTTATTAAATTTGTTGTAACAATTTTTCTTAATATTTTTATATACATATTTTTAGTTTAATTCGAAAGACATAGGATAAGATTAAGCTTAGCTTAGAGTGCCCGCAGAGGGCCAGTAAGTTAGAAATAGTAACAATATTCGTCCAACTAGTTTTAAGCATTTATGTCTAGTAATTAGCGTGTTATGAATTTTTGGAAAAACAAAAATAAGAAAAAAAAGAAGTGGTTTGTTTCTCTCGTCCTCTTTGGTCTGTACCGTATGTTCGTGGCGACTTTGTACGTACGAGATCTGTGTGATCTGAGGTATCCGTGTACCTACGTCGCTCTATGATATCAGCCGTCTGGTCGCCTGATAGTAAACCGTTCGTAGGATCTTGTCGCATGTTTGTCGAAGTTATTTGAGTAATGTTATGTCAGCGTATTATGTTATTCGTCTGTTTGTCTGACCCCAATCCCACATAGATTTCCTGAAGTTTATGGATGAATAGAGTTTTATAAACAAGTCCGAATCTGTATATTTCATAGATGGAATGAAACTCTCAACAAGCCAGATACAGAACAATTTTTTCTTATGACAAAATGGCTCCAAACCAAGATCCTTTAGAAAATTTATTTTCAATCGTTCGACAAAAAGGTGGTGGCAGCAACAATCCTAATGTGACCATATCCGAGAACAGCTTATTTGATTCCGATGAGGTACCCGAACAAAATTTCAGAGCGTTGGGGATGCTCGGGGCAGACCCAATTTTTTTCTTCACGCACTACAAAAAAATCTCTCTGTCTACGGTTTTAACCAGTTATACCTAAATAAGTATGACAATAAATTTGGTGGTCTGTTCAGGTACAGCAGCATTTATATTTCCAATAGAAGTACGTGAAGGACGACTTATTGGATTGTCGTAGTACTTTAAAATCTGAATTGTCAGCAGGTAAAATGCTGAATCTGCCGAATTTTCTAAAGCTAAAATTTTCAAAAATGGGAAGTCGCATACATTTAAAGATAGACCCTCGGTTCTCCTTGATACTCCTTGATGACTCAGGAGGCATTACAGGCATTTATTTAAAAAAAAAAAGATAACTTTTTTTAATTCCGTTCTTTGTTAAATCGGATTAAAAATCGGAAAAAAATCGTTAACCCATATCAATTTAGTCAATTAACATTCTTCCTTATGTGGCGGCATACACATTGGAATTTATCCCGCGATTATGTAGGTATCCCTGTTTAATTGTCCTTGTCTATGAGTCCCTGTTTAATTGTATTGCGACTTTTGACTCATCACATACCTTAAAATGGGCTTCTTACTGATATCAGGTCACCCAAAATCTCATTTCTATGGGACAGAGTATAAAGAGTACCACATCCTATCCAGCGCACTTAAAATAAAACGAGCAAAGATACATTTATCCCAAGGAATCTGCCGTCGATAAGTCTTCTTTTTGTATGCAGAACAAAAACTTCGCATCCATGGAGCACGCATACTCAATGGAATATGAGCAAGAAGTAATGGATGGGTGCCGGTCGGGTTAGCAGCTAGAACTACCTCCTGTGGTTCAACGGATTTGTCTCTGCTTGCGAGATGCCATTGTGTGCCAAAGAACGACATGTTTACAACGATGGCGGTTAAAAGTTGAGTAATTTTTCACTTCAAAATGCATGCACTGCACTGCACTTCATCACTTGCATGCACTGCATTATCATATTGAACTCCAAATCAGCTGAATTTTGATATACCTGGGGGCATGTTCATCTTCCAAGACATGCAAGCCCTAGCATTCGATAGAAGCCACTATACACGCTACAGGGATTATATCCTACAAATCTTCAAGACTTGGTTGACTTGACTACATCGACATTGATATCCATTAACAATCGATTGGAGTTTCCACAAAACATAAGAGAATTTGTTGAACATTCTCTATCTCCTCTTCATCCCTGACAACGAGTGACTGAAAAATAATCCCAAGAGGCGCAATCTCCGCCTTTCTAGTCAGTGTGATGGACAAGCACCAACCGGAAACATGGCTTATAACCAATCTGTTCAAATAGAGCGCCTGTCGCGAAGGTTTTGGATCTGCAGGACTGGACAGTATAAATTCAAATGTTTGCCAGTCATCTACCACAAGAGCTTACTGGTGGCGAGGGTATTCCAATTGAGATTGGCTCATTGGATGGCCAGAAAAGAAATGTTTGTAGAATGCCTCTACCTACTTGATGGCAATCCTAGGTCTGTCGTCCAGTCACCTGATGTTTGTTTGTCGTATTTCTTTACATTTCATGTGTCACTTGATCCTATCTCCTGTCAGCCACGTGTCACCTGGTTGTGCCTCCGCCTACTAACCACCCGATCTCTCCTTTGTATGATACCGTCACCAACCTATTGCCTGATATTTTGTTAGTCTTTCAAGTACAATGTCACCTGATCTGTTCTTCTATTTGTGTTACGTCACTTGACCCAGTTCTCCTTATGCATAAAATGGAGACAGTTGAGACTCCTCTCCACGTGTCAGTTTAGTGGAAACTTTTAATTTGTTAAATAAAACCTAACTCTAACTTCAGTTATAACTCCCGCAGCAATTTTGTTGATACAGTTTTGAGTTCATGGAGACTATTCAGAGGATTAATGGCGGACAGACTGACTGTGAATACGTTAATTTTCGTGCTTCTGCGGGGAGAAGTGAAGCCAGAGTCGGGCTAGCAGCCATTTGTCGTGTCAAAACTAAGACAAAAAGAGAAGTAATCTGAGATGGGCGGCTTGGGCACTTGAGTGAATGTTCGCAAAATTCAGATGACGTGTTCAAAGCTGTTGTGAGTACACAGGCAATCTCATCATTCCCCAGCTTTGGACACACCCGACTTATTTCTTCGAATGTTTATTTTACAGTCACCTGTCTGCAGAGACCGCCTTAAGATTTATCACCCTCGATCCACCTTAACCCCGATTCAGCGACGAAACTGTCACTGCACGTCAATTCCGCTGCGAAAGTGCTTAACGGACGTTGCAAGCCAAAGCATTTACCTCCATATTTGTCTTCCGTTTCCTGGAATTACAAGATAATCTCTTCAATCACTCCTTGTCATACAGCTCTGCCCACTGCACCCTCAAGTGTATGGGACATAGTTGATTTCTCGCACGGGCACATGTGGAAAGTGTATGTGCATGCGCCGAACGTCACAACTCGCCTGATACCATCGCTTCAACAAACCCGTTTGCATTATTTAGATTTAACAATGGACTTCAACTCACCTGAAAATAGAGTACAATCTTGCACATCGATTGCCCCAAGAACCATGTTTCAGTGACGTCCCACACAACGGATGGTGGCAGGCAAACTAGTATCACTAAAAAATCAGCAACAGCCAGGTTGACAATAAAAACGTTCGTGACCGTCCTCATGGAGTAGTTCGTGTAAACAGCAACGCAAACGAGTGCATTCCCCACCTAGAAATATAAAGAGAACAGGAAGTAACAATGAAAACCAGGGATGTACAGTGTGTGTGTTTTTTTTTATCAGCTATGTACATACGTGTCCAAGGCGCGGAGGGGGCGTCAAATTGAATATGAAATTTGTTAGTTTATGCAACTTTAATCCGGTTACATCGGAAGCAATTTAAGGAGGATACGACGTGTGTGGGATGTGGGATATGGGATTTTAAATTAGCTCGGTAAAAGGAACATTAGGAGTAGACTACGACAATTTCATAGTAGTTCATGTGGACATTCTTCTTGCAATCAGCTTGGCAAATAGAGTTTACGCGGCTGTCTCATTCGAGGGGAGACCATTGTGTAGAACAGGATAATGAGTTCCGTGCATGCAAAGGCTTAGTTTCAATGCCGAAGGTGACCCCTAGGGCTGGCTGAATCTTTTCATCAATTTGAACAAAAAGCTTGGATCACTTTGCGAGGATGTCTCTACATCCACGTTGTTAGCGATGGTGTCCAAATTGATATACGCGAGTTCATCTATCGCCCTCCAACCACCGCACAATGTCTAAATTTCTGCACTCCAGAAGACACTACATGTGTCCAGATAGATACCAGCCAATCAACGGAGCGGAGCACCGAGGCGAGTTTAGTACAAGGATTGTAGTTTGGCCCATACCCCATGATTCCCACGTGAGTCCTTCACTCCTTATTTGGTGGTACTTCTTACTAGACGTGGAGGATGAGTGTCATTGGCTTGCGTTGAAGACCACGGGAAAGGCCGAACTAGATCTCAGTACAAATTTGGAGTACGAACGCACAGTCTTCAGTGGCTTCATGTCCACCTCACTGTCTATGAGCAGATATGGTATTCCGCCTAAGCCCTGATAGTAATCAAAAGACTCGACTTTGAAGCACGCTGCAGTGTGGTTAGAATGTGTTGTTAATGTTAAATATTTACCGGGAGTAAATAAAACAGCGAGTGTCTAGATGGAAACAGGATTTCTAGATGATTTGAGTATTTCCTGAGCTGAGACATGGTTATTAAGAAATAAAATAAACACTGCAGAAAATTCCATCCTTACAGGAATCTATTAGATCTATTACAACTTTTTTTATTAGATTTATTAATCTATTACAACACACATTGTCGCAGCTGTCACGACACTTCATTTTCTAACCAGCTGCCCAGCAGTGGCTACAGCCAGCCAGCGAACACTAGGCAAGCTGTTTTTCGATGAAATATCCAGCATAACCATAAGGTAGGTGTTAAAATAACAAACGAAATCGTAAACAAGAGAGAGGCCTGTGGTATCAAAACGGCACATAGTCCAAATTGGGTTCTCCTAAAACCGCCCCTTTACACACAAACATACCCGGTTAATGCGGGTAGTACCCAAGTTGGCGTGTATCAACAGCTCTAGAAGCGAAAACTAAAGATAGGAGCAGAAACCATACCTCGTTTGGCGATTTGGAGTAACTTTATGAAGGCGCTAATGGCAAAGTCTCCACAGACCTTTATTCTCCTTCAAATGTCAGAACTATGCTGGCAACCTCTATGGTTTCAAAATGTTCGATAAAAATGCATTTTGCTGGAATCTGTGTTTCCATCGGTTGTCTTAACGCATGTCCTGAACAGGAACTCGAACTCGATCGCCTGATCACACGACAAATAAAATAGTTTCCAATCGTGCACGATTAAAATAATCTATTTTATTGATATTTTAAAGAAAAATAGTTTTAAATACTTTTATACCGGAGTCCCTTAGAAATTTGTTCTTCTGGGCAGCGCAGTTATGATAGCTTTGGCGCCAAGAATTCATAACGGTATTTTCTAGAGGGGTTAAAAACCAGCATTTTTTACTATAAGAGGTTGGCATCCATCCCCCCACGTTTAGGAGTTAATGGCAATCTTAGAAAAAATGATTTAAAATGGGAAGCAAATTATAAAAAATAACTTACAATTAAGAACTACTCTTTATGTCACTTTCCGAGCGGGTGTAAAACAGCATTTGTCCAGCCAGTCCCTAAAAATGGCGAATCTTCGCCACCCACCTCGTCCCGACCCAAAGCACTTACGTCCCTTATTTTTAAGGTCATGGAAACGCTGAGAAATCGTCAGCTTATGAAATATCTTGAATCGCAGAAGCTTCTCAAGGACCCGCAGTACGGTTTCCGCAGCAACAGTTCCACTGGTGATCTGATAGCTTATCTCACCGCAAAGTGGAACCTATCTTTGAACAATACAGGCGAAAACAAGATCTTTGCGCTCGATATTTCGAAGGCATCAAGCACTCTTGTCGAAAATGCGTGCCTATGGTATCGATGAGTCTCTTTTTCTTGAAATATTACCTCTCGAACCGTTCAATTCAAGTCTGATATCCAGCAAATAAATGCTGGTGTTCCCCAAGGCTACGTTCTGTCTCCGATACTCTTTCTCATTTTTATAAATGATTTCTTGTCTGCTACTTCTATTCGAATCCATACCTTCGCTGATGACAGCACCCTCAGCTTTTCATTTTCGTTCCAAGACACCCCGCTCTTCGGCAGTAGAATTGGGCAGGCAACGTATGTTGAGCTCATTGAATTTCGAACAACCGAATTTATTGCTTCAAAAACTGTTGTCACTCAAGCGAACGCTTGTTAATCAGACATTATACATGAATGGCGCCTGTGAACACTTTCCATCCTTCGTATGTGTATCAACACAAAACTTGGACCACATATTTTGAGGTTGCCAAAAATGCATCGAATTGTTTAGGTTTCCGTAATCGATGCAAGATATAATTCACCCCCCTCTGATTTTGCTTTATTTGTAAGGCGTATATACGCCCTTAAGCTTGAGTATAACGCTCATATCTGGTCTGGTGCCCCCACCCTGCACCTACTAGACAGAATCCAAAAGCGAGCGACTTAGCTTATAGGGGACAATGTCCAGAAGTCATTAGACTCGCTCAACCATCGACGTACCGTTTATCGCTATTTTAAAAAACGATGCTCAAGTGAGCTAGCCAACTGCATTCCACCTCTCCATGAATTCACCCGCAATACCCGTCTTGCCAGGAATGCTCATCAGTTTACCCTTGAGCCTACTTTCGGACACAGTTAAATTTAGGGACCCATTCTTCAGCCGCACCACACGTATATAGAATGCTCTGCCCAGCCCAATATTTCCCACAGACTGCAATCTGCAGATTTTCAAAACCAAACAGGTAACTCCTCAACCTTTCTCCCTCTATACCTTTTGACCGTGCTGTGTCTTGACCACGGACACTTAAGGCTATTAACAATCCAAATTATAAGACTATATCGAATTTGTTCTTCAATATAAAATGTACATCAAATTAATCATGTGAATAGTTTTTGAGTAATTCACAAGCAAACTCAATTTATGAAAAAAAAATTTGAGGAAAATGTTAGCACCAATATTTTTCAAAGTTGTGATATATAGCACATCAATATGTTAAGGCTTACATATATCAAATCTGTACCTGTATGTCTTCTAGTTTTTTTCTAAAAATTTAAAACTACTAAAACTACTTTTTTATGGGAAAAGATTTTCTTTTTTTTTTGGTACTATTTTTTGGTGATCTCACTCTGAGGATTTGTGCTGAGTTGATGATATGTTCATCACCCGGGTACTGTGGATGCACGCAGTTGATCTGGGTATCAAGAGCGCTAGGGGTTACCATCTCTCTCACAGTTCATGATCCTCCTCTATAGATTTCGACACGTTAGTTCAGAATGCTTCGTAGGGGTAAGAATAAATTCACCAACCTCTAAGCTCCTAGTCAGACAAATGGCAGAGTCAGCGGACAGGTTGGAGAATGACCTAAGAAGGCTCAAGAGAATAAGACAAATATGGAGCACAGTGGTAAAAGAGTGCAAGGTGTGGGTTAGTACGTAAGCACTTTTCCATTCATTCAATATTCGGGTCCACAATTTGTGCATGCTTATGGAACGGTCGGTTAATCTCTTTGGAAGATTGACAAGTCCTTTATATCACTTTTACCATCCTTCGCCATCCTAAATGTGCATGAGAAAATACGTGACCAGGTAGGTTAGGTTAGGTTTTGGAAGGGGAGTGCGATGGTTGAACGTCACTTCCACTCAGAGGCCTTAAGGCCCTTTGTCAATCCCTTCAATGGGTAAGTACACATTCTAATTAGAAACTATTCTGTGTCGCGTGATGGCTTGAACCACCCCAGTCTCGAATCTTAGAAGATCCAATATATGGCCAAGGGAAGAATCTTTGGCCAAGGCGCCGGTTCTGGAGAGCCGGGCAGTGGCAAAGCAAATGTTGGACCGTTTCGGTATCTTCCTTGTCAACCGAACTCCGGCATTGCTTCGATGGGACAGAGTCCTGTGATCACTCCGACTAATACGTGGATTGAGTTACGATCCAACGCCAGAAGCTTCGTTTGCCGATGTTGATCTCTGGCCACGTTGATATCGTCTATATCGCTTATGATCCGGTTTAATGCACTGATCGCTGGCTGCAATGATGATGTGTCCGCCTCACTGATGTCCATTTCAGACCCTTGTCTGGTCAATTCGTACGCGCTCTCGTTCCCTGCTATTGACCTGTGGTCCGGAACCGAGCAGAGTTTGACCTTGTGGTGACTGATGGAGCTTAGAGAGTCGCGGCAATTCACAACTGCCCTTGATCTCATCGTAACGGATTCTTTTGACAGCAGTGCAGCCTGGCTGTAAACAAAGAGGGTGATTTCTGATGTCTTATCGTCTTTTTTCTAGTAAAAATGACGAGTCACGTGTAGTTAGACTGACTTCTGTGTAGGCGCCTCACATTATTTCACGTATAAACTAATTTCCCATACCTCACGTGAAAACATAGGCTTTACGTGAAATAGCTTCTTTTTTGGGTTAAAAAAAGTGCTTATTACTCAATAGGTGACCGATTGCAACCAGTTCGAAGATTCAGGGAGTTGCTTACCCCACAGCGTTCAATGATCTTTCGGATTTAATTGGCAAGCGTTCGCAAGATTCTCGCGGATGTGTGATCAATAAACCAAGACGTGATGGCGTCTTATGCACGTTCAATAGTGAAATTCATTGTTTTAGTGTTCAGTCATTGATAGCGTCTGGTTTCCTTCAAATATTTATTTCAAAATCACATGTTGTTGATCTGAAATTGAGTCATCGCTTAAACGCCACGTCCAAATGATTTAAATCAGCCCATTGGGATTCAATCCCAGTGAGCAAATCGTGAAAAATCACCACGCAACATATGTACCATAGCCCCACATGCCAACATGGCATTAAGGCAGTTAGGATCGATAGCGATTGGAATTTACTGTGTGCAAGTGCGTCGGCCCGCTGTGGAAGACAGCAACCATATCGTAAGAGCCGTTTGTTTACAATTTCACCCGCTTTACCCACCGACTAGACTGGCAGAATGGGAATCGAGTCCATTACACTGCAAGGGCAAGTGCTTGTAAACGTACTGCGGATAGTTGAGTGTTGGAAGGAGTGCGAGAATGTCGTGAGATGTGCCATATGGCAGGTTATAGATTGCGTATACATGTGTGGGGCACACAATAAGCTACACTTGAAGTTACTTACGGACTTAGTGAATGGGTGCATTGTGGAGGTGTTAAATGGTCCTCTCCATGAGGAGCGATTTTCCCTTCAGTGGAGGAGTCTTTCCACTGAGAGTGAAAGGACTCCCTGGCACATGTCCTCGAGGCATATAATCAGGATAATCAAACACCTACCCAATCACCCCCTCTACTTTACCCCTGTCTTGATGGAAAAAAACTTTCTACCCGCTGCCTTGTCAATTATCTTAATGGGCGATGAATACGCGAAGGAGGTGACGGGGCAGAGGACGACCAGTGATCTCAGCTGCTGTCTCACAATATCACGCAGGTTTTAGTTCTCGATCAAGCTCTGTTCTTCTTACAGCATGATGGACCAATTTTTTCTTCTGCCACTTGTTGACATGCGAAAAATGCCGCCACCGCATTTACTTGTATCGTAATTCTGTATCTCTCGTCGTCTCAGCTGTCTGTCACGTCTTCGTCTGGCTGAAAATTACATCCGCGAACGAATTGCGTTGAAAAATGGTGGATACATGGCGTTCTTCATCAAAAAGTGTGTATCGTACGTGCTCAGGCTGACAAAGGAGGGTGTCTTAAGATTTATTCCAGACTTTCCTTTTTTCATGAAGAAACATTCCAGCTGGTTGTTCAGGGCTATCACGTCACAGAATCACAATAAAATAATACAATAATTTCTCAACAGCACGTTCTCAGTGTTCAAGTGGATAATGATTTTTCAAACAGAGTCGTTACATGCTTGCTTTGTTGATGCCAAGTGGAAATTAAACATTTCGATCCTTAATCTGGTAGCTAATGCCATTGATTCTCTGGAGCTTGCAGTGGTTTCCACGACTTTCAACCGAGCATATTACGAGCACGGATTAGATTAAAATCCATTCTTCAGCTTTCCCAGAGGTTATTGATTTTTCTATAGCCGAGATGTTTAACTATTGACACCAGCACGATGGGCAATGATTTAATCGGTATACTTCCGGTAAGCGGCTTCCTCTGGCCATCTTTTCAATCAAAGGAGGTGCCACCGCCAATCATGTTAGTCCCATAGCCTTGTTGATAATTTTCGACTTTTGCTGGATCCTCGTGGCGGGCGTCGTAGAACACAATAAGCAACCATCTCTATCATGTACTCATTGATGCAGGAGATGGGTCAAGATTACTGGATGAACGAACAATCAGGTGAACAAACGTCCAATCTGACCATCTTCGCAGCACGATTCAGTGGTCGACTGTGTAATGTCAAAAAGTTGCACAAGCCAACAAAGATGAGTTTTGGCGTTAGACATTTCAGCTTGGCTCTTGGAGTTGGGGTCTCTTCGCACTTTGTCAAGCTGCTTAACACATCACATTTCGGAGAATCTTGGTGCTTTGCTTATAGACTGCAGCCTTTATAAAAGGCTTTTCTTGCCTACTCCCAGATTCTTGCGAGATACCTTACCTTTGGGACGTACGAGCTTTTATTCATCTCGTCTTCTAGCCAGATATTAATCTTTCGCTGCCCTATCTATATCTGCATTGCAGTGTCCTAGTCTTTGCTATTCTCTTGATGGCTGGGCGGCAGTGAGACAGACGCTTGTGGTGTTCGTAGGGAAACCAGAGAGTCTCTCACTTTTAAGAGAGCTGATTGACCAGATCATTTTAAGACTGTAAATACTTTGATAATTTGAAAGTGTGAAGGAAAGGTACGATTACTTTCGATAAATGGCGGTATTTGATGAGACAAAATTTGACCGTTTAAAAACGGCCAAAGCATCCGAGAGAAGATGGCGTTTCCAATGTCTTACGCTGCTTTCGAGAAAGCCTAAGGGAAGACAGATGCGGCCAATTTCTGGTAAAGTATTCACACTTCTTTAATAATTTGTGTGACCATAACCAGACACCCTTATCAGAAATATCACCGGAGACAGTGCAGTCTTATAAACATTTGGAGATGATGTAATTTTGTCTGTTTCTATTTAATTTATCAAATGTAAACCTGGGATGATTCATTGCTGAAAAAAAAAGATGCTTCAAAACGGGCCATTTTTGGGTAAAACACAATGCTCCAGCTTCCTGAGCCTCCAGTCTCACTTATGAAAACAAAATGAGAGAAAATCGAACCAGAACTGTTTTCAATGAGCACACAGTCAGGACTGCAACGCGTTGATATAGCGTCTGCACTTAGCCTCTATCAACAAACTCCTAGCCTCACCTCAACGTGCTGAAATCAGGGAGCCGAGCACCTCAGATCGAAGATGGGATATCCAACGCCCGTGGGACGTCGTTGGGGGCTGCATATAAGAAAGAGGGAGAGTGAGTCTGTACCAGGACTCATCGGCGGCGGCGCTGAAAAACTGTCTGGCCAACGACGACACCCAAAACTCCAGTCAGCAAGAGCTACCTGGTGCTCTCTCCTACTAGAGCTACTCCGACATTCGGAGCTCAGGTCTAAAAGGCACTTCCAAGGCTAGGTGGGGGCCTGGTCGGGCCAAGGCCGAATATGACAGCATGGATAGAGGTGAGCGATACAACGCCATGTCTAGTTTTGAAATGCTTGCTGTCAGTTTGTTCAGGATGAAACAATTATTTAGACAAACCGACTCGCTGTCATGTGACGTCTTTAACAAGTGGATGAGATCGTGCAGAACTCACACGCCAACGCTAGAGGCAAGATCTTCCAGAAGTCCGTACAACTCATAGCATACGCGGATGACAGTGAAGTTATTGACGCAGACACCACCGAGCCGCCAATCAGGCGTTTGCTGGCATTGCAACGTAAGTGGCTGAAAAGAGACTAACAGATAATGAGGGCAAAACGAAGTATATGCTGCCTCCTCAGGAAATGACGTCTTGGACAAAGCTTCACAATTGGCCAAAGACTTCGTCTACCGCCCCGCAGTGAATAACATCGCAGAGTACGTTTTGCCAACCGCTGTTTCTATGAGCTCAAGAGGCAATTGAGTAATAGACTCATCTCTCGAAGGACCAAGTTCGCTTTATATAAGACTTTGTTCAACGCAGCCCCGCTGAGAGCAGCGTCTCCGCTGCTCAACAAGCTGGACAATCTCAAAAGCGTATGAGGAAGTTCTAGGTCCAGTTCTCAGTGCGGTCCTTTGTCCTGTTTGCGTTGTTTTTGGAGGACAAGATTCAACCACGAACAGTATGGGCTGTACATCGACATGAGACGTCTACGGATCCAACGTCTAAGATGGTTAGGCCATGTAGAGGGAATGGACGACTCAGATCCGACCCGAAGAGTCGTCGACTCCGAACCGGTGGGACAATGCAACAGAGGACCCGCGTTTAAAGTGGCGAACTCAGGTGAAAAAGGATCGAACTTGGCGTGCGACACTGGATGCAGATAGGCAGAGATCGTGATAGTAAAAGAGGCTTTTGATTGAGGCCTTTGAAAGCTGCGTCGATGAAGACTATAAAACATTTATGGAATGCCAGCAAGTCAATAAGTTATTCCATACAAAGCCCTATACTCCAAGCCTTATATCTATGAAAGTTCTCTATGAGAACGCCTCTTGCACACCCTTTGCACATGAAGGTGTCAATGGATTGACCTTGAACAAAAGCCACCTCATAGACAAAAAACCACAACTCATAAACAACCAACAACCTACTCCCTGTTGGTACCCTTTCATCACCTAGCATTCAACACCAATTATACGAAACGCTTTGCAAGATGTGAGCATCGTACATCCTTCCTCAGGAGCGAACGCACATCTTTCCACTAGATTAACCACTTAACTTCGGGAAAATGCAAACTTTCTGTGGTATGTTACACGAAAATTAGGCATTCGTTCAAAGTTCAGGCAAAGCTGTAACTTTTCGAAAACAATTTGATTTCAGCGCAAGACTGACTGACGGGTATTAGGTTGCCACCCGAGAGGGAGCGCACAGAACAATACATTAGGGAGTAACATGTTTTGATGGAGTTAATGGCTTACACCACAGAATTTCAACAAGCCCGCAAATGCTGGGCCTCAAGGACGTGTGAACTGTGAAGGGTTGTCATGCAGGCTGCCGCAGGTCTTGTAGGTGAGTATTCATGTTTGATTTAATAAAATAAATTATTCTGCGAAATCCAGAGGATGGTGATTTAATGATGATCTCAGTGAACAATGGATAAGTCCGTTCATCGTTGGTTTGGTAAGCAGTCAGTCGTGACCAACGCAATCCCGTCTTAAATTTACGCGGTAGTACAATATATGAGCGTGTAGACTGAAACCGACACAGTCAACTGAGTTCACAAGAACGAGTCTAAACCAGCATTTGAATCTGTACCTGCATAAAGTCCAGTAAGCCAACGGCGACAAATAAAGGTCCAGTTATCAGGAGGTAAACGGGGTGCACTCGGATTTATCGCTTGAAGGTCAAAGAAAGAAGCCTAGCCTCCCAGTTGAGCGTGAAGTCAAATCCCTCGCCATGAAAAAAACACGTTGTTCAGAGACAACGGACGACCCAAGCAAACGGACTAAAGACACGTGGAATGTGTCATTTCTGGACGTCGAATGTGCGATCCCTTAACAGACCACGTGCAGCCGAACAACTCCCCGTTGCCCTGTGCTGGTACAAATCTTAGATTCTTCCTTACTTACTTGACAAGACAATGACTCGTGGAGACTCTGCCCCGCACAGGGTCTGAGCCTGATTCCCGTCATCAAGACCAAGCTGTCGCGTGTCAGCGATAAGTTGATCTTTATTCCGAAAGTTCCGCCTTGGTCTCGAACCAGGAGTCACTGGTTCGAAGGCCCTCTTAGATTGACGCATTGCTATCGATGTGCTCGATGTGGCCAAGCTAGTTCAGTCGAATGGTGCTTGTTTGACTCCATTCAGCGGTTATTTCATCCGTACGAGCAGAGTGAAGTGATATTCGTAACACAAGCCATTCGTTTAGTTTGCCCCCGATCAACTCTAGAAGCCACGGAAACTGTCGTACATGTGAGGACTAAGTCCAACTAAATCCTCTGCAAGGGCGACTGGATGGCGTAGTTGGGTAAGTGCCTGCCCTTGGTTAGTGGGGTCCCCGGTTCGAATTGCAGTTAATTTGCTTTAACTTTAATATTCTCTATCTGGTTTTCAAATCTGGTCCAGTCACCATTTGTGGTCAATCAATGTAGTCTGACTGTGGGTATCACAATGGACCAACATGGTGTGTTGGTGACTTCACTAGCAGCCCCCTTGGCTACCCAACCGGATGCACCCCGTGTCGGAAATGTAGCTGAAACTGTGAACGTTGGTCTAACAAACTTGGACTTGTCCGCCTCTGCAAAAAATATGACTTTTCCTCAATTCTCCCAATGTGCGTTGTAACATCCAGTAAATATATATTTATTGAGAAAGCGAGCTGCCACGAAGCACCCTTGTCGAAGACCAACGCCCCGGCGAAAGGTGTTGATTAAGCACCGTTTACCAGAAAAAAAAGCTGCTGAAGTTTGTCTATAGAGACTAGATGGACCATCAGAGAGACCCATCAATCCCATACTTTTGCTAGGTGTCTCACCGCATCCAGCCCATCTTCACGATAGAGCCTCTGTCTCTTTACCCATTTCCTTCAGCATTTCTTGCCGGATTCCAGCGGATATACGGCGGTTTTGTCATCTTTTAGCGATTCAATGGCCAACATGACTACCTCCGCAGCTGACTGACAGACTATCCGTCGCCCGACTCAAGACTACGGGTCTGCCACCGTCTGCGCGGCATTGAGCAGCTCCAAAAAGTGAGCAAAATTTCCACCTCTTTGGAAACCAACACAGCATCTTTGAATTTGACTTCTTTCGATGATGTTGAATTTCCAGTAGAGCACAGTAGAGACCATGCCCTCAGAGAAGAATCCAGGAAGCTAGAAGGAAGGAACTGGACAGAAACTTCGAACAACGCTCATGGCATGTAGCAGGCCAAGAAATTGTTGGCCCTCTTTTGAGACAAGTATCAAGATGAGCAAGAACAACCAACGTATCCTAACAGTCTTGATAAAAGGGCCCTGCAGACTCAGGGACCAAGGGATATCGGAAGAAGGTATCTGCAGATTCTATGAAGAATCTAATGAAATTTCGGAACACGTACTGACATACTGTGGAGCACTAGCCCACAAATGAAATCTGAGCAAGCACCTACTATCAGAGGAAGTAATGCAGTCACTAGGACCATCTCTCATTCTCGGATTCCTTAAAGGAAACTGGATAAGAGGGACCTTTGGAATAATTCTCTTAGACCTACGAACGACCGGAGTCCAGTTCAGCCTCTCTAGTCCGGACACATCTCTATTTCGGACACTTTGAAAATGACACCTCTAAAGTCCGGACAGAGTATTAAATGAGTACATATTTTGACTCTGTTAGATGGACATATGTATATATGTTCAAACAGTTATGGGAATTCCCCTACTAGTTGTGTCGATTACAGTCCGTTGAAAGACTGAAAAGAAAAAGATCTGTCTGAGATGCCATGAAATGCTTGGTAGCAACGCCGTCAAATTCGTGTCCTTTTGCAATAAACAAACTGCCTGTCACATGTTTGCAATATCCCATATCTCATTATCCTTCCACTGCTCCTAGGAATTCATCTATGCATGTCATTATTTCCATTTAACGAGCGATGCGAGCCAGAATCCGCAAATCTGTTTGAAAACATTGAATTTGGGAGTGTGGACTGTGCAGCGTGCTTACTCATTATTTCAGCTCACAGATTCAAAATAATCGCTGCATGGGTGAAATATGATGTCAAGCCGAAATCTCTAGATCCGTCAATCATGCAACCTCAAATTTAAAACAGTTCACATCCCCAAGGGAGAGAGAGAGAAAGATGAAGATTGTGGTGTTTCAGAAAATATGCCAATTATGCCTCCTTTTAATTTCGCATCTGGCCTGGGCTACGCACCATGACCCTTCTGTTCGGGTGTATGCCATGCTCTCGAGTACAAGGTGCGAGCAAACGTCTTTCAAAGGCCTCTGCAACCCCCATTTAATAAATCGTTTAATGTACGGTTGATTGCGTAATACACCTTGACTGTGGGGTGTCACCATCGTGTGAGCCTGAATGTTAATAAAAAGGACTAGAGCACAGAGTTTGGAAATTACGACGCAGGTACGCGGTACATACCTGAGCACAAATACCAGGACCTAATGTTGAAATTTATGAACAAACTTGAATTTGTTTTAATTTATTTAAGACAACCCTAAAGCAGTGATGACGGTGATGAGTGTTGAACGACGGCGGTGAAGCTCTAGAAATGGTCGGGATATTGAATGATTTTTGTAAGGCTTTACGATTTCAAATAATGTGAATATCAAATCGCGCTCATTGAGATCGCTCCCATTACTCTTGGTTTTCGAACCTTCCGAGGACAAGGAAGGAGCAGGGAAATTGAAAGAACCGCCACAGGCCGCGATGTTAGTCACTTCCAGACGAGGTCAAGATAACAACATTGACAAGAGTCAAACAAAGCTCCTGGTGGGGACTGGATTTCCGCTGGAATCTTTACGGCAGCTGGGGATGATCTTGTTAGGTGCATGCACCAGTTTGTCTGTAAGATATGACCACAGGTAAGGTATGATTCATCCGACCCGCAAAGAGGCAGTTAGGACGATAAAAATATCACACACAAAATCCAACCCAGCAGATGTGTCAGATCGGCGATTGGTGGGTCCTTATCAGCCTGACAGAAGGCCGGGGAAGGCCAGAATAAACCAGATCTTCACTCTGCCACAGATCCTGGAAAAGCACCAATAACTGTAGAAGGACTCTATAAGTCGATTTCAAAGCCCCATATCGTGTATAGAGCTACGAAAGTTGCCACATTCCTGTCAATCACATCAAATAGTGCAGGAAGACACTTGAAAATTCTCCATCGGCGCTGGTAGTAATCTGATGCTCAATATCAAAGAAGGTTTTAGAGAAAGCGACAGGCTGTCGCATGCAAGCTGCATAAGCCAACGCTTGTGCAAGAAGTCACACGACCACAGGTAACACAGGTTAAGAGCACGATCTTTAAGAAGTCAGTTCGTATGTACCGCATGACTTCATTGGCCGAAGTTTTTGGTCTTTCAGAAAAGCTCAGCATGTGATCCTCAGCAGTTGTTTGCGTTGCTCACAGATCATGATTTAACCGCATGGACTGTAGAGCCACACTAGTCTAGTCAGGCGTCTGCAGATCTAATACTCAAGTTTAATAGGCCATGTGCAGCCCACGGGAAGCCGTGCGTCTGAGAAAACTGAACAGAAAGTGCTTGTGGTGTCACACAAATGAAGAGCAACTGCAAATAGAGGAGTTAGCTAGCCAAAGATCGCGCTTACTAGAGAGGCCTTTTGATTGATGACCGTGTCCACCCACACAGACGTACTTACTAGCTGAAGTGTTCTTTTCAGATTTCTGCTATCTTGTCTATCTACAATCCGTCTTATGCGACCTTAAGATCGACGAGAGGGTAGAGGACATCATATCCTGGGCCTTTTCCAGGTTATATCATTGTGTGAATATCTGGTCTATTTCAAACTTCCCTCGTGGGACTGACGACACGGATAAATGCTTGTCAGACTCCTGGAGAACAATCTTACATGTTCAGAAGAAGGATTGATCCTTAAGGAGGGCCTGAAGAGACATCGCTCAGCAATTCGGGATGTTCGGCGAAAAGGGGTAGGCAAAGAGTGGATGCTACGTCTAAGTACTAGGGTGACTGACAGTGAGAGCTGATTTGACGCAGGATACTTTTTATAAATTATTAAGGAGACCTATCCCTGGACACAGAGCGATTGGATGTCGCAGTTGGGTAAGTGCCTGCCCTTGGTTAGTGGGGTCCCCGGATCGAATCCTAGGGAAAGCAAAATCTTTATCTCATTTTCGAATCTAGTCCAGTCACCATTTAATTAACTGTACTGTCACAGGAGTGATCCGATTGTGGGTATCGCAATGAACCAACATGGTCTCAGTGTGCTGGGGTCTTCACTAGCAGCCCTCTTGCCTACCTACCTATCCTTGGACACTTGACTTAAAAGAAGTACCTTTTGGCAATTCAATGGGCATTCAGCTCGCAAACCAGGGTGGCTTGACACCTGCGCCCACAAATTGATCCCCATTAGCTTCCAGTACGACTTAAAAGAACTACCTTTTTTGTCTTTTCTTCGGTCATTCAGCTCGCATCGCCTGATGCCTGCGGCCCAACAAGATCATCGCGATTGGCTTCAATGAATACCGTCGCAGGCCGCCCATAAAAACTGCTTTGTGTGACTTCAGTCTAAAAGTGGTTTTATTAAAGAAAAACGTCTATACGACTGTCTGGCTAAGATGTGGGCAAAACGCGCAATGTTACGTAAGGCCTCCAGTCAGTCCGTTTCAGTTGAGTGAAGGCTGCAATTGGAGCAGTCAGTCCATGACCACCCATCCCTACAAGGGATCGATGTGTTGAAATGGACGACGACAGGTGATGGGTGATGGATATGTACTTCTTGTGTCTCAATTCATCGTCCATGGGTAACATCTTGCAACGTTGCTATCCTAACCTCACCCAGTTCGTCCAGTTGTCCAATCTGACTGCAACGCGTCTGTTGTCGTCGTTTACCAGTCAAAAGGAAATGAAATTTCTTTTGAGTGCCAAACAAATTCTGTAATTATCTAACGAAAAGGATTCCTACCGTGCAGACACGCTGAAAGACATTTGTAGTGCATCAGCAAAAGACAGACAATACGCCTTGTGTCCTTGCAATTTCCTTGGGAATCATTTCTTCCGTTCCGTATTTATTGGCCCACACACACGTGTAAGTCTTTACGTGGGATTTACAAAAGAAGTCAACAC